>OY856188.1:186926276-187437729 GCA_963693315.1 Diogma glabrata | reverse complement strand
CCGAGATGAAGCCCATTGCAATAGGTAGATTTTTATATGAAATCTACCTAAAAAATTGATCTACAATGCACTTGTTTAAAGTTATATTGCTTTGTCTTTTGCAATTTGCATTCGAGTCATCATGCTGAATAAATATTGAATATATATAAAATTGAAAGTATGTCTGTTTGTCCTTTATGCATTAATACATTAATCATCATGAAAATTTGGGAAGTTGTTGTGTACACCTAATTTGCTTTTTATTTAACTATCGTTTTAAACGGTGGTTTGCTTTGATCAATATTTTTTTGTTAAACATAATTTTTATGAAATTAAAAATAACGTAAGAAAGATAGTATAACCTGAAACAATTACATTTGTATATCAAAATTATATGTATTGAAATTTAACACATCATGATGCTACAAATTTTATCATCTTCACCAAATTGTATGTAATGCATGTTTCTAAAATTAAGTGAAGACTTAATACTTGTAACTTGATATTTGATAACATCGATTATATCGATTTAAAGCTCACAATTACGAGACGGAAATAGCATGAATTTTATACAAAGAAGCATAGCTTATGTATGATTAAACATGGGTGGCAATCATGATAAATAATCTAATTAAAAATGGTGGCACTTAGCCGATAATGATTTGCAAACGGTAGCAATGCGCATTAATACTAATGAATCTACTTAACTTTCCGCAGAAAGATTTGTAAAATTTAAAATTGTTGATCTATGGGTGTGACAACCACGCGTACTTTAGGTTCTGCTATTGGTATATGAGTTTTTTTGAGATATCGTATACCACTGGCAATAGCAGTGCAATCTCATTAGCCAAAGTGATATCTTAGGGGTGCTGGCGGATGAAGTATTTTCAATCAACGTATGGTATCCCCTTACTCTAAGCTATGAAATATTCTTTGATGATACGCTATTTTTTTAAAAATAAAATGTGTTTGATAGTAGAAATTACAAGGTGTGTCACAACAAAACATAAAAACTTTTAAGAACAAGGTACCTCAACAACATGCTTTCTAAGGTGTTGATAGACACAAATTTTTATATGATATGTTTTTATCATTTTAAATATAAAAATGTATATAATTGTTGCTTGGAATGCTGATAGATGTGAAACCCAGAATAATTTGAATGATTTTAATTTAAACATTCTGAAATTTTAATTTGCAATGCCACAATAATTGGAAGATACAAAAAAACACAGCTATTTCACAGATTTAAGCTTTCACTTCTGTCGGTAGTCCTTAAGACTGCCTTCATTTTTTTTTACTTGATGCGCATAAAATGTACTACTTTACAACAAAATAGATTCAGATAAAACAACTAATGTAACGGGATTTTAAGAAAAAATTGAATTTACATCTACTTTTTAGGCTTTATTTTGTGACATACATAGTTTAATTTTATATTTGGAGCGGAGTGATCGAATATTCTGTATAGTGTTTTAAAAATTTTGTTAATAAAAAATTAAACATGAGGTTTATTGAGGATTTAAACAAAAGAAAACGAATTGTACTATCGATTTAAGATATGACTAGTATTATTTTAGATATGGAGAAAGGTAAAAGCGTGCGCTTGATACAAGCAAAATACAAGATTGGCAAATCAACAATTTATGATTTAGTTAAAAATAAAAATGTCATTTTGACGCGTTTTAATGAAAGTGATTCCAAAACCGTTATGGCACAAAGCCCTACTATTTGGTTTAAAGAAGAGAAAAGCCGGAGTATACCAATTTCTGAAACAATGTTGATAGAAAAAGCTAAACAATTTCATACGGAAGTGCAATTAAAAACATCTTGTTGTTATTCCAACGGATGGCTTCAGAAGTTTAAACATCGATATGGAATCCGTCATGTTATATATTGTAATAAGGTTGAACACCTCTGTAATTAAAACTTATGATAAATAAATATAGAGGGACATTTGTCACCCTCTTCTGTCATATATTTTGATACATAAAACATGGTGTCAGGCATTGGTCTTCAAAAATAAATATAATAAATATAAAAAATAAACGAAAAATATAAAGGTATCGCAGAAAAACAGACAATAGAAGATACGGGAAGTATTTCAACAAACCGTAAGTCCAAAAATCAAGTAAAAGTGATATTAAAAATAAAATATTGGTAAAAAATATAGCAGCCATTTTGGTGCGTACCACATAAATAAAATTGAAATAAAATTTATTTATTTTTTCTTTTATACAACATTTTAAAACAAAATAATATAAAAATGGAAGCTAAAGTAGCCGAATTGGAAAAACAAGTAAAAACGCTACTAGCATCGAACCAAGAAATGCGAAACAATTTAAAAGAAAATAGAAAGCATTACAATTCTTCAGTACACATACCATTACCCAAACCCATAGATATCAAAAATGGCGACATAAAACAAAATATTGAATTCTTCAAAAATGCTTGGGAAAATTACTTAACTGCAAGTTCACTAAAACATGCAGAAGAAGAAGAAAAAATTTGTATTCTATTAGGTGCCATTGGTGACGATTGTGCGAAAAAATATTACACAAATAAAAAGAAAGACGAAGTAATTAATGATTGTAATACATTAATGAAACGCATAGAAGAAATTGTATTACCAAAAATAAATAAAAGATACGAAAGAGCTGTATTTAATACAACCTTTCAAAAATCTGAAGAAAATATAACAGATTACATCGACAGATTGCGATCCTTGATTAAAAACTGTCAATTCGGAATAATGGAGGAAGAATTATTGCTAGATAGATTAATAATATCCATAAAAAACATAGAACTACGATCAAGTTTATGGGATATGGAAGATATCACATTAACAAAAGCGGAACAAATATGTAAATCAAAAGAGCAAACTGAAAACCAATTAAAAAAACTAGAAGAACCGGATGCAGTAAATAAAATAACAAAATTTAATAGAAGTAATAATTACAAAAATAAAGTTAGATTTCGATCACATTCAAGATCGAAAATTTATAATAAAAATAAAGATAATATAGAGCATGATATTATAAGGTATTGTAATAGATGCGGGACAAACCATAAAATAAAAGAATGTCCAGCATGGAATCATATTTGTAATAAATGTGGTAGAAAAAATCACGTAGAAATAAAATGTCGTACAAGAAGTAAACATATTAAAACAATACAAAATAATATGGATCAAAAAGACGATGATTCAGAATTATCAGACATATGACTAAGCCCAAATGGAGAACTTAATATAAACCTATATTTCACATCTATTAAATCGAATGAATATATGAGAATACGTTGTTTAATAGACACAGGTGCATCATGCAATATAATGAATATAGAAGAATATAAAGAAATTGCAGGTGTACAGTCCAAAATAAAGAAAACAAACGTAATACTAAAATCATTCTGTGGTAATAAATTAAATCCTCTTGGTGAAGTAACATTGAAATGTAAGGTAAAGAAAAAAGTTGTATCAGTAAATTTCATTATAGTTGACATTAAAACAAAACCGATAATATCATCTGAAACAAGCATGCAACTAAATTTAATAAAAATATGCAACCAAATTTCAAACGAAAATAATCCATTAATACGGAAATATAAAGATGTGTTTACCGGAATCGGGAAACTGGAAGGTGAAATTAATTTAGAAATCGATCCAGAACACCAACCTACTATACAACAACCAAGAAGAATTCCAATTAAGTTGAGAGCTGATCTTTTACGAAAAATTGAGGAAATGGAAAAAGAGCAAGTAATAATAAAAGAAAATAACCACACAGATTGGGTCAGTAATATTCTAATAGTTAAAAGAAAAGATAAACTACGAATATGTCTAGATCCATCCGAGCTAAACAAAGCATTAAAAAGCGTTAACTACGTAATGCCAACGGTAGAAGAAATTTTACCAGAACTAAATAGTGCGAAAGTGTTTTCAACACTAGATGCAAAAAGTGGATTCTGGCAATTAGTGTTAAACGAGAAAAGTAGCAAAGCAACTACTTTTTGGACGCCATTCGGAAGATACAGATGGTTAAGGCTACCATTCGGAATTAGTCCAGCCATGGAGATATACCAGAAGCGTCAACATGAAATAATATACGGTCTTAAAGGAGTTGAGGTAATCGCAGACGATATATTAGTATATGGTAAAGGAAAAACAATGGAAGAAGCTAAAATTGATCACGATACGAATTTAGAAAACCTACTACTAAGACTACGTAAGGTAAATATGAAAATAAACTTACAAAAAACGAAAATATGCCAAACAGAAGTGCAATACTTTGGACATATAATAACAAGTGAGGGATTGAAACCAGATCCATCCAAAATATCGTGTATCCAAAATATGGAAGCGCCAAAAAGCAAAGAAGAATTACTAAGATTTCTTGGGATGTGTACATATCTATCGAAATTTATAAAAAATTTTACAGAAAAATGCCAATCCTTAAGAAACATTATAAAAGATGATAATGAATTTGAGTGGACAGAACAACATCAAAGAAGTTTTAATAAGTTAAAAGATAACATAACTAACTTACCAGTTCTGAAATACTACAATCACAATGAACCACTAACAATTCAAACAGACGCATCATCTACTGCGCTTGGATGTACAATCATGCAGAATAACCATCCAATTGCATATGCTTCTAGAGTGCTAAAAGGTGCAGAATTGAATTACGCAGCACTAGAAAAGGAAACATTAGCAGTATTATTCGCACTAAAAAGGTTTGATCAATATGTATGTGGGAAATCTGATATAACCATACAAACGGATCATCAACCACTAATTACTATCTTCAAAAAATCGATATTAAAAGCTCCAAAGAGAATGCAGAAAATAATGTTATACTTACAGAGATACAACTTTACTCTAAAGTATACCAAAGGAAAAGAAATGCTTATAGCTGACTGTATATCAAGAGCTCCAATATTCAACAATGACTTGTTAAAAGATTACGATATATACAAGATAGAAAAAACCCTTAAATGTATTAATGATATAGATATTACATATGATAGTAAAATAAAAACCAGCACAATGGATAAAATAAGAAGTGCAACAAAAACAGATAAGGAACTTCAAGAACTAATAAAGTTTATAATAGAAGGATGGCCGAAGAAACGAGGTAAACAAAATCAAATACTTATTAAATATTTTTGCTTTAGGGAAGAACTATCAACAATTAATGGAATCGTTTTCAAAGGCAATCAAGTAATTGTACCTCAAATACTTCAAAAAGAAATCCTAAGCAAATTACATACAAGTCATCAAGGAATCGAGAATACAATTAAATTCAGCAAACAAACAGTGTATTGGAACAATATCAGTAACGATATTAAAACTATGATAAGTAACTGTAATACATGTAAAAAATTTTCATCCAACCAATCTAAACAAGAAATGATAACGCACAAGATTCCAGAATACCCATTTCAAAGAGTGAATTTAGACATAATGGAAATAACAATGAAGAATAAAATAGGAAAATTTTTAATAACAGTAGATCAATACTCAGACTTTTTCGAAATTGATGAACTTAAAGATATGAAAACCAAAACAATAATTAAATGTTGCAAAAAGAATTTTAGTAGATATGGAACTCCTGAAGTATGTATAACGGATAATCCAAAAAACTTCATCAATCATGAATTCGAGAAATTTGCGAGTACATGGGAATTCAACCATATAAGTCCAAGTCCATACCACCAACAAGGCAATGGAAAAGCCGAAGCAGCAGTCAAAATTGCAAAAATGCTGATTCGCAAAAGCATCGATTCAGATTCAGACTTTTACCTAAGTCTACAACACTGGAGAAATACACCAAATAAAATAAATATTAGTCCTGCTAGAAGATTATTTAATAGAACCTTAAAATGCAACTTACCATTCACAAAAAACCAATTAATTCCAAAAGTAAATGATGTGGATGACGTAAAACAATCGATTGAAGCAAACAGAAGAAGAATAAAATTTCATTACGACAAAGCATCAAAAAATCTACCGAAATTGAAAGTTGGAAATGAAGTACTAGTAAAAAAATTTCCAGAGGAGAAGACATGGCAACCAGCCAAGGTTATAGAGAATTTGAACGACTCGTCGTATATAATAGAAATAGATGGAAGGCAGTATAGAAGAAATAGAGTATTCATGAAACCAACTAATAGCAATGAGTCAAATGAAGCTAGAGAAGAGTCAAATCAAGCAAGTCTTACTTACAATGATAATCAAGGAATTATTAACATAGAAGAAGATGAACCTCAAGCGCCAAACGCTCAAGAAATGAATTCCAGGCCGAAACGAACAACGAAACAACCTGAAAAATTAAAAGACTATTATACTTAATTAAATGAAATGAGATGTATTTTAATAATTAATATTCAATTTAATATAAAAACAAAAATTAAATATAAATTACAATTTGAAATAAGTTACAAATAGAATTAAATGGAATGTATTTTAATAATTAATATTCAATTTAATATAAGAACAAAAATTAAATATAAATTACAATTAAAATTAGTTAAAAAATAATAAATAGAATGATATGTATTTTAAACATAACTAATAATGAATTAATTATCTGTAAATTCATAAAACTTATATATGAATTAAAAATTAAGCTTAGCTGTAAAGAAAACAAAAATGAAATGTAATATGATTAGAACTAAACTAGAATCTATAAAAAAGAGGGGATGTTATATATTGTAATAAGGTTGAACACCTCTGTAATTAAAACTTATGATAAATAAATATAGAGGGACATTTGTCACCCTCTTCTGTCATATATTTTGATACATAAAACACGTCAACTAAAAGTGTCTAGTGTAAAACTATCTGCAGATGACGTAGGTGCTGTTTTGTTTGTCGATGAGCTGTCTTCTTTAATTTGCCGAAAGAAACTTAACGCCTGAGCAAGTGTACAACGCAGACGAGACTGGCATATTTGGGAAATGTTTGCCTCTTACAACTTTAGCTGGTCCTGAAGAATCTGCTGCCAGTGGATCAAAAGAAAATAAAGAGCTCCTTACAGTCTTAGTGTGTTCAAATGCAGTTGGTAGTCATAAATGTAAATTACTTGTGATTGGAAAAAGAAAAAAACCTCAAGCCCTTAAGGGAATGAAAGAATATCCAGTAGTTTATAAATCTAACAAACAAAGCTGGGTCACACAATCTTTATTAATTACTGGTTCAAAAATAATTTCGTTAAGGAAGCACGCCTTCATTGTAATCAAGAATGTCTACCTAACGACTGTGAAACAGTTTTGCTTTTGGACAACTGTCCTGCACATCCAGATGCAAGTTTATTGAAATACAACAATATTGCCGCAATGTTTTTACGACCAAATTGCACATCTCTAAATCAACCGATGGACCAAGGGGTGATCTGTAGCTTGAAGTCTCATTATCGAAAGGAAATAATAAAAAAAAATTAAAAAACATTTAAATTTCAAAGACCAAAGTGATCTTTTTTCTAAAAAAATTACGATCAAGGACTTCATGTGGTGTATATATCGAGCTTGGCAATCTGTTTCACCTGACGTCCTAAGAAATACGTGGCATAATATTTCGCCCCCAGATGATGATGATACTGTTGAAGAGAAACCAGACCAAAATTATCCAGATCAGTGTTGCCAGAGCGCGGAATTTTTTCCCGTTTGCAAGATATTTCATATAAAATGGGAAAGCGGGTAAAAACTTGGAAAGTGCGGAATTTTTCACATATAACAGAAGAATCGTTTTAAATTAAAACTTATTTTGAAATGGAGGAAGATGTGTGTCTAATCAAACAAACATGTCCACGAATGATGCAATACAGGCTTGCAATGATCTTTTGAATTTTTTGGCAAATCGACCTTACATATCAACGCAGGAAAATATGCAAATTTGTGATATACAAGCCAAACTAAATACAAGTAACCGAAGTTAACTCAAACTGTGTTGCCAAATTATTTTAAAAGAACTGAATTCTAAATATTTTATTGATTAGTTCACTTGAGAGTTTTATTTTGTTATGTATACTCGAATTAGGTATAGTAGTTAAAATGAATTATTTATAAATAAATATGATTTTATGTTTTTGGATACATCCATATGCACGGGCGCACACAGAAAAAGTTTTAGGGGGTGTCCAACAAATTTTGTTTTTAATAAAAAACGCTGTGTTGGAATTACAACAACACACATATATACCTTTTAAGACGTAGGTCTCACAACAACATGCCTGTTGAGGTGTTGATGAACGATTTTTAAACCTGTGTGGATTGTACACCCCCGGGACTGTTGATTCGGACTAAGCATTTCATTTGTACGATGTAAATCGGTGTGTTTCAATCGGTTGTTGATCTTTTGTTTCAAAAAACGTATTGGCTGTCAGATTTGTCTTCCAAAAATGTTTACATGTGTGCATCAGTGATGCTAGACTCTAAAAAAAAATTTCCCATTGCCGTATCAAAACTTACCGATTTTACCGTTTCTTTAAGGAAAAACTTCCCATCAAGCTTACAATTAAAAAAAATATACATATATATAAATCCAATTGTTTATATGGAAAAAACTTCAAAATCCACCACTATAACAATATTTTTTAATATGTTCAAAATGCATCGATGCATAGAAAGGATCTTGTAGTCCCTTATTGTAGGTGATTTTATTTTTTGTCTCGTAGTGTGAAAATATTCCTGAAACTCAGAAATATGTTATTGCTTGTGGGATTTTCGAAACTTTTGTTTCTATTTTCGTAAGAAATATCAGAACATCCACATCAGAAGGCTGAAATTTCATCGATTTTACTGTATACTATAAAGGCGATGAATGGCAGATTCATTTAAACAAAATTATTGAGTAATCAACATCTTTCTGGAAGGATAGTAAAAAATAGTTGTGGCGATCATTTTGAATAAGTTTAAAATTAACTCCGAAATAGATGTTATTTATATTAAAAAGCTTCTACAATTGTGAAAAAGCCCGCTTGCCAAGTTTTTGTCCGCTTTCCTGTTTTAAATGAAATATCCCATAAACGGAAAAAAATCACCCGATCTGGCGTTAATGGTGTGTATTAATATAATGCTCATATATTTTAGATAGAATTGAGAGCAATTGTATTACGGTCTTTAATTTGAAATATAACATTTTGTTTCGTTTTGGGAATGAATTGGCTAGCTGATATCAAAATATCAGATCTATAGGATTTGTAGAAAATTTTAGTAAGAGAAGGTGCAAGTTTCTTTGAAAATGTTGTTAGAATAGGAGGAATGATGTTCAGACCGGAGACTTTGCTGGTAGTTAACCCCCTTAAGATTTTTTTGACAATTTTTGGTTTGTAATAAAAATCTTTCATACTAACGCCTGAAGACTGGATTTTTGGTTTTTCTTTAGGAGTTTCTAAAACAGTCGAGATCACAGTAAAGCGTTCCGCAAACGATGTGATTTTTCTCGCGCTTTCGCTCTGTCAATTTCTGTTTTTTTCGTTTTCGATTGTCTGGTTTAATATAACATTGGGCTGTATAGATATTAGGACTTAAATCGTTAAGGGATTTTTGTTATGGAACCAAATATTAAATAATATTTGTTTGTTTCTAAGGGCCAATTTGGCTGGAAAACAAATATTTTTGTTGGAGTCTCATTATCAAGAAGGAAACGAATTTATTGATACTAAAACATTTTAGTCAAACAAAATTTATACTATATTATTACTATATTATTATTTTATTTTTTATTTTTTTTCACTCGGATATAACGGCCAAACAACCTACCAGAGCTCCTGACAGTCATGGTCAAATTAGTAAATTGCTTTATTTGTTTTTGATAAATGATCTTTCGTTTGTACAATTTAAAGTATCAAAACCTTTAGGTGGTTCAGACCATATTTTGATTCCACTCATCTAAATTTACAAGTTCCAAAACAGTTTCAATCTAATCCTAGTCTTATTTGAGTTGCAGATTGGCAGGGGCTTAGAGATATATGTTTAATTCGAACATTTCTGCTTCTAATTTTTCAGAAATAATACACGTGGGTATGCGCAGGTTTATTCCGGTATATGGTTCTGAAGGCTGATCTTTAGGATTCGGGTAAATGTGAAGAAGCAATAAAATTTAAAATAAATGCTCTTTAAAAAATGGCCAGATACAGCCAATTTCAAAAAAGTTGCTAACATGAATTCAACAAATGTTCATTAATTTAATATTATGAGCTTCTTAAGTCGTTACTTAATGAAAGACAATGCGATTTTTGTAAAGGAAGAGCGACGGGAAATTTACTTTCTTTGTCACACATATCTGGAACAGTCGGTTGAAAACCTTGGTGAGACTTTCATTGCTGCTCAGCAATTCTAATCTTACTAATGAGCTTGATTCGTTGTATGTTGCTGATTTGAAGGTACACAAATACACTATGGATAAACGCGCGTGTCTGCCTAGATCAAATCAATTTTACCTGAACAGAGTATCAATAGCAGCCCATCTTTTTAAGGTTCGAGTGACAAGATGTAGCTTTTCAAAGAAATTTTTTTAACAGAATTTAGCATCTCTGGAATGCCTTACTGACGTTGGTTTTCCTTGATAATTGTAATCCACAAAACATTAAAAATAGCGTTCCTCATAAAATCCTCAAAGAGAATTGATCAATAGTGAGTAACCTTAGATCCCTGGTTCGCATCGTATCTTACGATATTCAGAGATGTTAATCTATAATTTCTTATGGTTAACACTAAATAATGTCTAAATTTAAAAAACAATACTGAAATATTATCGGTTAGAGGGGTGGTCCGGAACCGAAACCCCCCCCCCCTTGTGTGCGCGCCTGTCCATATGTATGTGTGTATAAGGATAAACTTGTGTAATCATTTGTTTAGAATATCCAACAGAATATCTGTTATCCAGAAAATCGGTTATCGGGAATTCTCATAGTCCCGAGCTGTCCGGATAAAAGAGGTTACACATTAATGAAACAAGTGCATAGTAAAGATGTTAACACATATGTTTAGCTTTATTTGAAAAATTCATCTAGGATTCTGGAAGTTCTACTCGAAAAAAGTTGAAAAAAATCAAAAATTTATGTTTTTCTAAATTTTTTCTTTATTTAACGCCATAAATTTTGAACGAATAACGATTGTAAATTTTTTTATTTTCTTGGAGCCTACATTTAATGCAATATCCTTTCTTTTAAGTTATATAAAACATGAATTTCGGTGCAGTTTGCGCGAAGTTATTCAGGTTTTCTCAAAAAAAGTCAAAACTCAAAATTTGTAAAAAAAAATTTTTACTAAGAATAATTTAAATTTTGCAACATAATTGATTAATATGTGAGTTGTTATACAGATTTTCGAGTTAAAATTGCGAGTTATGGTCAAAACCTGGTCGTAACACAACGTTAAAACGTTAAATTAACATTTTTTCTATTGTACCATGTTGAATGTGTAAAGTTGCAGTTGACATAACTATTTTTCAGCATCCACGGTTTATTTTCATTCAGTTTTATGTCAAAGTAATGAAGGTATACAATTCATATATATGGAGTGATTTTCCTAGCAGGATGTATTATGCAAATTCCACAAATAAAACAAAATGAATTTGGACTATTTTTACACTTGAAACTTCTTGAGAAGCCATTTAAATAATTTTAACTTTACACTTTACTATTTTAAAAGAATTAGTAACTGATGTTTGAAAATGACTGAGCTTGTAAAATATTATTTACGATGCGGAACAAAAGAAAAGAAAAAATACATAAACACGGTTGAAATAATTAACAACTTATATATATATATATATAAATCTATTATGTTGCAGAATTTAAATTATTATCAGAAAGAAAATTTTTTTTCCAAATTTTTGGTTTTGCCTTTTTTGGGAAAACCTGAATAACTTATAGTGCAAACTGCAGCATAATTCGTGTGTTTTAATTTAAAAGAAAGGGAATTGAATTTACCACGGGCTCTAAGAAATTTAAAAAATTTACAATCATTGTTTGTTCAAAATTTATGGCGTTGAATATGGAAAAATGTTTAAAAAACGTAAATTTTTGATTTTTTTTCAACTTTTTTCGAGTATAACTTCTAGCATCTTGATGGATTTTTGCAAAAATAGATCAAAATGTTTGTTATCATCTTTACTATGCACTTGTTTCATTAGTACATTGAATTTGTTTGTTTTGTAAAATATGCGATCCGAAAACCGGAATAACCTTTTTTAACAAAAAAATTGGTTTATCGCGAATATCTCAAAAACAAGAGCTAACCTATAAAAATGAATATAATATATATAATCCACAAGAAAAGTTGGGTCTAGTCAAAAGTACTAAAGTACTAAAAAAGGATCAACATTTGTAAACTAGTGATTTGTACATTTAATTTCTTACAACTTTTAGTTCAAATAACATTTAATGTGAACCGACTTGATGTTTGCCAACCCAACTGTTCCTCCAAAAAAATTTCCTAGAAGACCTTTCTGTTTACTCTTAATGCATTTCTCCGCTTATTCCAACTTCTGTAAAAAAAATGGAAATTTCATCTACAACTACCTGATATTTTCCAACTGTTCCTATTATTAAGAAATTCCGGCGAATTCACTCTGAAAATTTTACAAAAAACATTTTTTCAATAATTATAACTTTTGCGAAAAACAACGAAATTTAATCTTTCACATCATATTTGCCAATAATATTTCATGTCCAATTTCATGTTGAATTAAATTTTATGTTTTCGAAATATTATAACTACATACTTATTATGTGTCAAATGTTCTTGAAAAAGTTCGGTAGCGAAATGCATGAAAATCATTTTATTGACACACTCAAGGATTTTTTGACACATTTATAATACCATTATCAAGTGATTGGTTTACCATGAAAATTATAATAAAACTTTTAAAGTTCCAAGAGAGTAAAAGCTGGCAAAGCTCATTAATGTTTTTGGTGATATAGGCCACATCAACCGCATCGGAGTTGATTTTGAAAGAATTTCATATTTTCAGTCAAGAAAGAATCACTATAAAGTATAAACTATTCAATAAACACTGCAACTAAACTAAATAAATACACAAATCTTTTAATCTTTTAATAATCAAAAATACTTTTGTTATTTTATGTTAACTATTTTAATAGTTGGTATCAATTATAAACGTAATTAAAAATAGTCATACATCAAATTTAGAGAAATGACTATTTGAAATAGTTAAAAAATAACAACTTCTTTTTCTGAGTGTAGTATTGGCAAATGCATTACAGCATTGCATTTATATTGTCTTAAGCCGCAATTAGGCTATTGCAGAACTCTGCAATATTTTTGCAATGGTAGTGTGTAAAATATTCATTGCCAAACTTTTCTGCAATGAATATTTTACACACTACCATTGCAGAAATATTGCATAGTTCTGCAATAGTCTAATTGCGGCTTTACAGATGTTATTATATTTTGAAGCTAAAACACTCCGATTCCATAAAAACGTACTCATATTTCTTATAATTTATTTGGCCTTTGAGCATAATTTATCAATGTCAGATCTGTTCGCTCAGTTTAATTTTAAAGCTAAAATTTACAATCCGAGCTTCAATATGTAAAAATGTAAAAATCAATATCTTTTTAAAACATTTATCTTTTAACATATTTTAGATTGAAGTTATTTACGCCACATATCATGTTGATGTCGCTGAAACACCATTTTTTGTATCAGTGGATTATGCCAAAATGAAAATCGTCGTTAGTATACGTGGAACATTGAGCATGAAAGTAATTTAGAAAATAAATCTTAACGGAATCAAATAAATAACAACACCAAAATTCTTAGGATATTTTGACAGATTTAAATGCCGAAGGAGAATGTCTACCGTTAGATCCACCGCGAGAAGATTGGATTGGACACAAAGGAATGGTACAAGCAGCTGTTTATATAAAAAATAAATTAGAAGAAGAAAACTTGATACAACGTGCATTGACACATAATCCAGGACGTAACACACAGGTAATAATAAGCCGATAATCCGATAACTAAAATATCACATTAATTTGTAACCGTTTAACAGAATTTCGGATTAGTACTTCTTGGACATTCTTTAGGAGCTGGAACAGCTTCTATTTTAGCGATTCTGTTAAAACAACAATATCCATCTTTGCTGTGTTACAGTTACTCACCACCTGGTGGATTAATTAGTATGCCAGCAGTTGAATATTCAAAATCATTTATAACATCAGTTGTCGTTGGAAAGGATGTTGTACCACGAATTGGTTTACATCAAATGGAAACATTACGTGCAGATCTTATAAACGCTATAAAAAGAAGTATTGATCCGAAATGGAAGACGATAACATGTTCTGTGGTATGTTGTGGTTGTGCACCGGAACCAACATCAGTTTCCGTGATGTCTAGTAAGGATGCTAATATTAATGCATACGAAGAGGTGAACTATAACTTGTTTTTAACCTTAAGTTGTGTTATTAAATTTATGTTTATTGTAGCAACGAACATCCGCACGTCAATTAACTCACCATCCAAACGATAGTTCAATAGCATTAACTTTACATCATCCCTTATTTCCACCGGGACGAATTATTCACATAATACGACACCATCCCTCATCCAAAGAGTAAGTTTCATTTTTAATTTGGTAAAATTATTATTTTACAAAAATAATATTTATAAAAACGTATTGCTAAGATATTCGATTATTTCTATAGTTATAGATATATTATTATATTTCACACTTAACAGTTAACACATGTATTATATTACACAGAGCTTTAGCTTCACTTTATAAAGCAATGCAAATGGTTTTAATTTGTGCATTTAAATTATTTTGTTTGTCAGTTTAAATGTTGTTAAGGTACCCATTCATTTGGCAACTTAAATACATTTGATTTCATTATTTTGATTACTAGTAGGTCGGAAATATTGGTATAACGTGTTGTTTTACAAATCTGATTCGTAATTATCAATACCGGTATAATTCGTTATTAGTTTTTCATGTAAAAGACTTTTACTAAATATTTAATTTTTTTATAAAATATTTATTTTTGTTTTTCCTACAATTGAACATAAGGAGTGAGATTGAAAAAATCACACGTTTTACCTAATAATTTTTTTTGGGTGTAAAATTTAAAACTTTCTTTGATCTAGTTATCCTTGAAAAATATGTCAGTTATTACTTTTAATGACAAACATGTTGATTTGTTGTTATTCTGATCAAAATGAGTGAAGAAAAAGAAGTACGTCTTAAAATTATTAAAAATTTTCAAAAAAATACAAATTGTTCCTACAAAAAATTGGACAAAGAATTAAAAGTCTGCCGTCAAACTGTTTCCAATGTTATTAAACAGTTTCAGAAGAATTTGGCCATCAATAGGAAACCTGGTTCGGGAAGAAAACAAGGACCACATGATATTGGGAAAGCCAAGAAAATTGAAAGCATATTGAAAAGATCTCCAAACACATCTGCTAGAAAAAGCGGCCCGGTTAGCCCAGGCCTCTGACTATTTGGTGTGAAAAGTTAAAGCCAATGCAGGTTTGAAAACATACAAAGTCCAAAAAGTTCCAGACAGAAATGCTGCCAAAAATGTAAACGCCAAAAGTAGGGCTCGGAAATTAAAATCGAATTTCATACAAAAATATTCATGTTGTATAATGGACGACGAAACGTATGTAGATTTTACGCAACTTCCGAGCAAAACTTTTATGTTCCTAATGCTCGAGGAAATGTCGAAGAACAACTGAGAATCCTAAACCAAACAAAATTTCCTAAAAATTCCTGGCATGTCAAGCTATATGCAGTTGCGGCAAAAGAAGCAAGTCATTTGTTACAGTGGGCTCTATAAATACCGAAATATACATCAAAGAATGTTTGAAAAAAAGACTTCTTCCTTTCATAAGAGAGCACAATGTGTCCACATATTTTTTTCCGATTTGGCATCATGTCGCTAAGGCAAGAAAGCTCTGGAGTGGTACTAAAGTAATAGCATAGTTTTTGTACCCAGAGAGGCCAATCTTCCAAATTGTCCGGAGCTAAGACCAGTGGAGAGATATTGGGCTCTTGTGAAAAGAAACTTAAAGAACACAAAAAAGGTATCCCAAAATATCGAAGATTTTAAAAGGAGATGGGCAAACTGTTCCAAAAGGTATCTGAAACAAGTATCAAATCTCTAGTGGAGGGCTTACCAAAAAAGGTCCACGAGTTCATGAATAGTGGTTAGAACTATAAAAGTTATATTTTTCGGTAATTTGTAAAATATTATCAATTAAAATAAAAAAAATCAAAACTCTAAGATCAACGTTTAAAAATTATTGAATTTTATATATGTTAAGATTTTTTCGATCTCACTCTATAATTAGGTTCAAATAAATTTTAACTGCAATTTTTAAATATAATAAATAAATTTTCCTATAGCAATTCCAATTCAGTATATACATTTTCATTTTGATCAGAATATTTGAGGAAGGCTACACAGAAAAAATTGAAGTAATGACAATCTCATCCCGAAGTTGGCAGTTTATTATTCAAACAAAGAACAAATATTTGCAAACAATTTCACCGTGATTGGGACAACTACACAATAACATTTCAATGACAACAGAATGAGGTTTATTTAAAATATAAAGTGTAATATCCAAGATAACAGTAGTTGAATAGAGTTAATAACTATTTCCATGAAATTGAATTGAACTATATTTTATTTTCACATAAATATTACTTGTGATTGTCTTAACTGCATCGTTCTGTACCTGTTCAGCTGTTGAAACAATTTCGTAGTTCTATTCGCCATATCGGTCCGCACGGTGAGGTTGAGACAACTGCATTTCAATTTGGTATAGCTTAGGAAATAAGCTCATTGTAATGGAAGTAAAGTGTTATAACGAAGTAGTTTTATCAATACTAGAGACAGATCATATTAGTGGCGTTCGTGGACATCTAGGTGACTATCTTAAAAATAAAATTTTCAGCGTTTAAAATTACGTAAAATTATCCCGCAGTGCCCAAAATGTTCCTTATAAAATCGTTCGAATTGTATGAATCTTGGTACATAAGCTCTTATGCAAGTAATACATTAATACGGTTCACAACTGCAGTTCTGCATCCCAACATCCGGTTTTACACTTCCGGTAAAAATTTTTGTTTTGCATTTTTTTTGCATTTTTTTATAAATCATTTGATTGCAATTAAGCGATTATGATAAAACTTAGATGATAAAAGAAATGATAAAAGAAAAAGGGTTCAATTAGTGTGCGAAGATAATGATCAATTTTTGGGACAGTGATTCGTAACCGTTCTGCATTTCAACTTCCGGTAAACATTTTTTTACTTTTTCTATTCGAACAACAGAATTTATATCTGTTGCGATACTACAGCTTTCTTTAATGTTTTTATAATTAGAAGTACGTGATATCGTTAGCCATTAATTGAACTATTTGATGAATATTAGCTTACTCTATATCCAGAACATTTTGTTTCCAGAATTGTGGTGAAGTTAATCTATGCATCAGTGACGCAATATTTTTTTTGATTTGTATTAATTAAAAATTCAAACGCGCTTCCCAATCACATTTTTGTTTATTTTGAAAACTAAAACTATGGTGCTTAATTGTTTTATTGTTAAAACGATGAAATATTACATATATATACATAACTATGTATACTCGTAAATAAACGATAATCTTAATATCAATCTCATATTGATATACGGTATTGAAATCCGGTAAACGCAAAAAGGACAAATATTTGATAGAAAAGTAATACCGTACGTAATATGCCGCAATTAGGTATCATATTCGTAAAACACCACGGTATACCGGTATTTTGGTATTCGGTGATGAGCTGTTTGGATAAGACAACGTATAAAATACACAATAAAATTCACATTGAAACTCAAATTCGTAACAACCATCTCGTACTCATATAATTTAAATAATTTAAATGAACAAAACAAAATCTTGTATAATTTAAATGTTTAATAAAATTTACGTAAATATGTAACATGTATCATAATACCACTAATTAAAATCATACATATATTCGAGTACACAGCAAATATATTCATTGTTTTTATCTTATAAAAATGAGCTTGATTGTAAATAAATAAAACAAAATTTATTATTATTAAATTAAATTATATTATTTTAAAAACAAAAGCTTTCTGCATACTTATATGTTAAATAAAAATCTTCTCATTTTCAGACATAAATACGAGAAAGGTTGGAGGTATGCAAATACTTTCTAACTCTTTTTTCCTATTTCTTGTTTTCATTTATTTTGAATTTAATCAAATTTTTAATTAAATTTTCTTTTTAATTTTCTTCAATTAATTCTTATTCGGTTTTCATGCTTGTTATAAAAAGTATTATTAGAGTTGGTTTAAGTTGTAATGATGTTTTGTTTTACTTAGAAAAATTATTATCTTGTGATTTTAGTGGTTTTCTTTTAGTATATAGTTGTTTGGTTTTGAAATGATTTTTAGATTTTTGAAGAAGAAGATATAGACTGAGAGCCCGCGACGGCCAGACCTTCGTTATTTTATAAAAGCTGAAAGTTTCTCTGCGCATACCCCCTACTCAGGTAGGAACGATAAGCGACATATGAAGTTTAGATCATAGTGGCTTTGGCAGGGAGCAGGTTCCAAAGGGGCCTCCAAAGTTTCGTGAAAGTATAAAAGCTAATTTTTTGATATATTATTCGGGATAGTATTAGAAGTCACGTCACCCAATGCCAGACACTTACTATCGTGGAAACCCCCTGCCAGACGCCCTTAAACTTTAAAGTTTAAGGGTGTCTGGCAGGGGGTTTCCACGATAGTAAGTGTCTGGCATTGGGTGACGTGACTTCTAATACTATCCCGAGTAATATATAAAAAAATTAGCTTTTATACTTTCACAAAACTTTGGAGGCCCCTTTGGAACCTGCTCCCTGCCAAAGCCACTATGATCCAAACTTCATATGTCGTTAATTGTTCCTACCTGAGTGGGGGGTATGCGCAGAGAAACTTTCAGCTTTTATAAAATAACGAAGGTCTGGCCGTCGCGGGCTCTTAGTCTAATATATTTAAAACAATTTTAACTGATTTTATTAACCTTGCGCCATTAACCATGGCAAAAATTTGAAGACACTTTTACCTCCAACTATTGTAGTAGGTTTAATGGGTGACTTTAATGCTTATTTCAATAAATACACTCAATACCCTGTCTATTCAACTTTTTTCTACAAATAAATTTGTCTAGAATTGATAATATGTTTTCCAATATACATGATTTATAAGCTTGCGTAGCTAAACATCTATGTGCAAGATTAAACCCAACGTGAAACTAAATTAACAAAACTGTTTTTTTACTTATTACATACGAGGAAGCCTTGACGAGCGAGTTATATTCGCACTTGACACTCTTTTTTCATTTTTATTTTGTTTGTTATCCCTTGAGTCCCTTTGTCACAAATGTGAGGTACTTGACAGAAGTTGTCAAATCAAAAAAAATAGTGAGATCAAACCTCACAATTGTGATATAAAATTTAAACATAAATTGCTGTTAGCCATTTTTTATTTTATGTATAACTTGAAGCTAAAGTATCACAAAAGGAGCACTAAATTTTTCTACACGTTGAGATTACCCAAAATTCAAACATGTAATATTGATGTGTAATTCTGGTAAGTTACTATGCTTAACACCAGCAACCAGATTCGATAACTTTAAAAAAAAAATAAATAACTTCCGCAAAAAAACACCCTCACATTTGTGTGAACTGGACCTATTATTATACATTTTTATTTTTTGGAATTTCTGTTTTGTATTGATTGCCCTCGGTAATACCAGTGTTTTAAAAGATAGGGCATGAAGACGCAAAAGCAAAATTCTACAGAAAAATTTCTTTCATTTCAATGAAATTGAAATTCTATTTAATAATAGTTATTTATTTATCTAGAACGAAAAGTGAAACTTTAAGTAGTTTAGTTACTTTATTAGTTGTTTTGTTGTTACGAGTTAGTTGTTTTTAATTACTAGTGAGTACCTTTAAAAACACTTTTCGTTTGAGGTAAATACAAAATTTTATTTCATACTGGAAATTTATTAAAATAAAAAGAAATGAGTTTTAAACTGTGCTCAAAAAGTAGAACTTTAACGTCCTAGGACTTTATAAAATTTTATAAAGTCCTAGGTCGTTAAAGTTCAACGTTTATGGTACAAAAAGTTGAACTTTAACGTCCTAGGACTTTATAAAATTTTATAAAGTCCTAGGACATTAAAGTTCAACTTTTTGTACTACAAATGATCCGAAAAATGTCGTTTTAGATTTCAGTATGAAATAAAAATATTTATTTTACGTAAAATAATTTACGTTGTGTTAAAATATATCAAGAATTTACGTAACGTCATACCCATTCAAAAACTTAATCAAAACTGATATTTCTTTTTTATGTCGAATTCTTTTTGTCCAGAGTGAAAAAGTGATTTTTTTTCATAAAAAGAACATGCAAAAATATGATCCAGTTTTGTAGTTGTATTTGTGAACTGTCATTGATTATTTTTGTAATTAATTGTATTTAATTAATTAGTTTATTATTAATTTTTAATTTAAAACACGATTTAAACAATATTTTATTTAAAAAGTAACTATTTCACTATTAAAAAAAATAATATTTAAATGGCGTTTTGTTTGTTTACTAATTTTGACAGATTTTTTAAATGTATTTGTATTTTTTATTGTATTTTATGCTTGCTCTAGCTAAAAATCTAGATTCAAACAAAAGTTTTTAGGGCAAAAAAAAATCACTTTTTTTTGTCAAATAGAACACGTTATGTCAAAAAAACATGATCTAGATCAAAAATGGGCGTGTTTAGAGCAATTTTTTTGGCACAAAGAATTCGACATTAGAAATCTGAAATCTGAATTTGATTTTGTTTATGACAAAGCACAAACAAACCGTCTTTAGTTATAAGCCTACTAGACGCGAAATGGAAAAGACAATGATCCTTCAAAGATGTGTTATTACCCAAGTAACAATTCTTAGAGCTATTAGTATCGAGATACTGTACTGAAGCTCTAGAAAAGATTGTATGTTGCTAGTTGCGCGTTTTATTTGTCGAGTGATGCTTGAAGCTCTAAACAAAATTATTGTTGCTTTATAAAATAGTTTTCGAAAACTCATAGCTCTAATAAAATATAGAGCAGGCAGATATTAGAATAGCATTACAATAGCTTCATAACCTAATATAGAGCTTTTAAACTAAGTTGTACAGCACCACTTATTATAGACCTATAAGCTGTATTCTACCGTTACAACAGCAAAGCGAGCTATAATGGAGCTTATTTAAAGCTATAAGCATTATAAAATCTTACTGTAATATAGCGTTAATGTATATTATTATGAACTGCTTTTTTCTAATATAAAAAGCGCTCAAATATAACAGAGCTTATTTTTTACGTAAATTTTGAGTTGTTGCGAGTTTTTGAATCTTCAATACTTCAAAATGGTTCCGTTTTTCAGTCAAACGTTAGTTGAAATTGAAGCATTGACATTTGATTATGTGTGACATTTTCCTTAAAATTTTAGAGCTTTCTTAATCACACTACTTCTATATAAAGCTATTTGCTTTGTAACATAATAAGTTTATTTTACAATAAAGTATTTGTGACAGAAAAAAAAGAACAGCTTCACAGAGCAAATAGCTTTATAAAAAAGTAATGCGATTGTGATAGCTCTATATTAAAATAAACCATTATAAATAGCATTATAAAGGAGTAATATGTAATAGGTAGCTCTGTATTGGTATAATTTGCCACCATCTTCGTTTTTATAAAGATGGAGTGAAAAATATCACCATAATGGCAAAAAATGTTTTAATAATTATTTTTGATAATGATGTATTTTGCAAATATGACATGTCACGATACCTGGATAAGATAAATTCACCAAAATAAATTTATTTAACATAACCTGAATCTGTCAAAAATGTTACAAAAAATTGAAAATTTTTTTAGAATTTTTCTATTTTGCCACCAAATTCACAAAACTAATAAGGGCGCACTAAAATTTTAGTTCTAAACTATCACTATTCACCATAAAAAATAAATGGCACATAAAATTTGTATACATATTTTCAATAAAAGTAATTACATATAATACTATTTATTTAAAATATAACATATTGCCATTTAATTTATAAAAGAATTTATTTGACAGAAACCATAACTTCAAAATATTTTAAAACCGTGTCGATATGTATTAGTTTTTGTAAGCATGCTCTTAAAAACTCTAACAGTCAACCTTTATACAGCTAATATAGCTCTATTAAATATTATTAAACAACTTCTTTAGAGGAAATAATGCTGTAAAAGTAGCAAATTTAGCACCACAACAGCTCTGTTAGAGCTGTGGCAGCGCTGCATCAGCAAAATATAAAGCAACCAGCTGTATATTATAGCTCTAGAGCACTAGAAGAGCTTATATAAAACTGAAATTGTTACTTGGGTAATGCTGTGTGCCTCACACTAGTATTTTTTGCTAAATCACTGACTTTTCTAAATTAATTGCTAGTGCACATATGCTATTCATAGATGTCACTCGTATAAAACGTACAACCTGTGCCTGACCATTGTCGCGTTCTTTTTCTTAACATTTTCTAACATTGTTAAAATGTCATAAAATTGTGTTGAAACGTCATGTTAAGTTTTGTCATGTTAAGTTAAATTTATAATTTAAGAACGACAAAATATTAGACTTTTGATCCGTCAAAAATAAATTTGTTCTATTTGAGCACATAAATTAAATATATTAAAATTATTTAATTTATATATAATAAACTCAATTGCAAAACACAAAAACAAGAAATTGTATTTACAAATCTCTTAATTATAAACATTTTGACAGATAAATAGATCACAACATACCATTTGACATAACAACATTCTATAATTCATGTCTAGGAGGTGAGTTGGAAATTGTAACAAAATGTTAACTTTTGACAGTTATTCACTCTATATGTATGGATATGTAAAAAATTCACGAAAAAAACAATCAGGCTTGTAATTGAAGACAGTTATGTTTATAGTTTTTATGAAATAGAACTTGGATAATTTATTCATATTGAGTCATCTATTTTTTAATAGCAGAAATATAAATACATTTTAATTTGTAACAGTGTATGTTTTAAAATGTGAATTGTATGTAATTATAAATGAAAATGTTTAATAATTAATAATAATTTTTAAAAAAAGTAGTAGAAAAAGTACAGTCTTCTACTCGTCGAAAATCAAATTTTGAATCTCGCGACCATTACCAACCTCGGCTATCGCCTCGGCTGGTAAACTGTCCTCTCGTTTCAAAATATGTTGTTTTCGGCATCGTTGAAGAATATACTATTTTTCTACTCCTACCACAGTAAATTATCAATTACATCACACTATCTATGACATGTAAATTGATTATTACAATATGTGTATCGTAATGAGAAAAAAAGTGTGCGGTAATGTATTTTCATATATATATTACCTAACACTTTTAATAAAAAGAACAATTTTTAATTAAAGAAAAATTTTATTTTTAAAAATTAAATATTTCAATTCATTTTGACACAGAATAATACAAAGCCTACCACAATTTGTAAACTATTTGCATTTAATTTATAATTAGTAGTTCATTTTTTCAAGTAATTATTCGCGTTTGGGCATTAAAACAAAGTCGTAGAAAAAGTATATAACAAACCTCGACCTGCAAACCATTTTCCATGCTCGTGAAGGTACTGCACTCGCCGCTACGCATCTCGTGCGCAATATTTTTTTTCGTATATAAAATGCTATTTACAGCGCTAGGTATGTTATATACTATTACATATCTCAAATCATTCAATAATAATTAAATGGTGATGCAATTATGAATCTCCTATTACAAGTAGAAGTTCAAACAGAACATTCATATTTTTTAAGCTGTTGTCCTGACAAATCGTCTGACAAATTTTTTCGGCAATGTAAAACCTACTCAGCAACGTCATCATCCTTATAGAACTTGTTAGAGCTTAGAACCATTCAGGATTCAGCTTTCTCTACAACTGATAGGAGCCGAATCATACAGCCTGATTATGCCCTGATCAGGAATGTAAATTATATGCACGCTAGATCAGCCTTTTCTATCAAAGTCGGAGCAGTTCAAATAGGAGGGTATTTGATACTATTGTTGTGACAAACGTTGTCTGAATAATAGTCTAGTTGAGTACATTGCAAAAAAATCCAAAAAAAAAATATAAAATGTTATCATATTTAGATTAAAGTAAATTAAATACATAATTTGAAAAAGTTGCAATGTAAAAAATCCAATAATAAACTAATACCATCCATAAGTGTCACCATTAAATTAAACTTACTAATATCAAAGTTTTTAAGCCAAGAAACGATAACGAAACTACAAGTGGAATATATTCAATCTATATATTTCTAAAAGGAATATAAATTTAGTGAATTTTAACCACATGAAGTTTTATCAATTGAAAAAGTGTTCAAATCAGGACAAATAGAGTCTAACAGAAAAATTATATATGATTTTCTAAAGAGTGCTGATGCGAATACCCTATTAGAGCTTGCTTTATTACACACAGATCCGGTTCGGATCATAATAGGGAATGCCTGACCAAAATGCTAGTCGGGATCTTCTGGCGACACATTAAGCAATTGCTTCAGTTCATATTAATTTACTAACCAAATACTTTTAGCAAACACCACGACAAAGCCAATAGTTTTATGTAAAAATTTAGAGTCCAAGTGTTACAATCGTGATAGTAGTTTTTTATTTTAAGATTTTGTATGCTTACCACTGAAAATATAAAAAACATTTATAATAAATTTAATTATTAACTATCCTTAAATTAATTTATGTACAAATTTAAACTAAACTGGTTCGTTTACTTCGTTTAACTCAGTACTTAAATTGAGAAGATTTTCGCGCTCCCAGCATGATAGCGTTTGTCAAACAAAAAATCTAATATAACTTGATAATTCAAAAAACTTTGATTGTTATTATAAAAGATAAAGAACCGATCAAAAGAGGGAACTCCATCCGAAAAAAGGACAAATTTGTTAAAAAGCATTTACCAATAGTTAAAAGTTACTATATTTCAACCCTCACGATTGTGACATCCAGTCTTTAAGACTTACTTATCAGTTTTGAGAAAAACAACTAATGTCATACCTTTTTTTGTCTATTACAAAAATGATAGTTGGTCTTCAAGTTAGCTAAAAAAAATTTAATATACTCACTTTAAATTATAACCCTCACAATTGTTGTTACATTTGGTTCTTGGCTTAGTAAAATTATCGTTCAAGATGGACTCGAAATGGATTTATAACGAGATTCTCAAAAAAAAAATCAAAATAAAAAAATAAGAGAATTAATGTTATTGAAATTCATTGCTTGAGATTGTCGTTCATTAGCTAAGAATAAGGCTTATAAAATTGGAATCTCTTTGGCTGGAAGGCAGAAAATCTTAGAGAGTATAGTTAAAAGTTAACGAAAAATGATTATATAAAATTAAACAAATTAAACTCAAAAATGATCATAGTATTGCGTTTGGAATATTTTCATTTCAATACCCGTTTGAGCCGCAGGGTCTGAACCACTATAACCTAAAGTTAATTTTTTTGAAATTTTGGAAAAATTTATGTTGTATATATGTGTGCTGCAATTCAAATGTAATATTGGTCATTTTAATCTATAAAAAAGTCCAAGCGACACGTATATCCGCTAGAAATAGGTAGATTTCGAGATCAGACAGTTTTGTGTGCCGGTAGAATCTGATGTATCAGATTAGTTTAAACAAAACAAACTAATTTCAAACAGATATCGAACAAATTTTATAAAGATAATTAGCTACCTACAAGCAAAATTATATCTATCCAATTTTGCAACAAACAAATATCAAATCTACCACAGAACATGTGTGTGACAATTTATGACACAAACCTACTCTATATCATATGTCGTGCAATTACTGCAAAATATCAAAATAGTTTATTTCTAAGAAAAAAAATTAATTTCTTCTATTCAAATCTTTTATTTTTTTGACTGTTATAAGGTTGACATTGACTGTTATAAGGTTTTTGGAAATTGTAGTTGGGGATTGTTGCAAACATTTTTGTTAAAGCCAACAAGTCAAAAACCTCTAACTGCAGAGGTTTATATTTATAAGAAACGGATTAAAATGTTTCTACAGATTCTAAATTTATGAAGATTTTAAAAATATTAGTATCCAAACGGCCCTTATAACGGATTAAAAAAGCTACTTTTTTTTCTAGTATAAAGCCTATAGTTCCTTAACCATGTGTCAGATTTTCCTGATTTACGAACTTGTCCAAGATATTAATGAAACACACATTTTTAAGAAAGGTTTTTTGATCTGGCTCCACAAATGCAACCGTGAGAGCGCCGGTTGATTCAAACGCATTTTGTGTTTTACAAGCTTTGTTGTTGGAGCCGCTCACTCAGAAACCTCCAACTGCAGAGGTCTTTTTTTGAAAGAAACTGATTTTAAAGGCTTCAAAAATTCTAAATTTATGAAGTTTTTAAAAATATTAGAATCCAAACGGCCGTTATAACGGATCTAAAAAACAGAGTTTTTTTCTAGTATAAAGCTTCTAGTTTCTTAACCATGTGTTGGATTGGGCTGATTTACGAACTTGTCCAAGATATTAATAAAACGCACATTTTTAGAAAAGGTTTTTGATCTGGCCTTATAAATGCGACCGTGAGAGTGCTGGTTGATTTAAAAAAAAAATTTTTTTTGCAAACTTTTTTGTTGGAGCCGCTCACTCAGGAACGTCTAACTGCAGAGGTCTATTTTTAAAACAAATTGATAAAAAAGATTTCAAAGATTTTAAATTTGTTAAATTTTTTGAAATATTAGTATCCAAACGGCCGTTATAACGGTTTTAAAAAATCAATTTTTTTCAGAAAAAAGCCTCTAGTTTCTTAACCACGTGTCGGATTTTGCTGATTCACGAACTTGTCCAAAATATTATTAAAACACACAAGTACAGAAAATTTTTTTGATCTAGCTCAACAAATGCGACCGTGAGAGTGCCGGTCGTTTTCGTTATATCTCATATCGTTTATATATATATATATATATATATATATATATATATATATATATATATATATATATATATATATATATATATATATATATATATATAAATTTTTTTTTTTTTTTGTTTTTTCGTCTCCGCTTATCAATTATCATATATAGTCGTTTGGCACAAAAATTTTTCCGAAATTCCGAGATGAAGCCCATTGCAATAGGTAGATTTTTATATGAAATCTACCTAAATAGATTTTTATATGAAATCTACCTAAAAATTGCAGCGAAGTTAAGGATTTCAAAAACGAAAACAAAAATTTAAAAACGAGTTTCTCAGGAACATTTCAGCGTAGAGTTGTCAATTATTTAAATAATTCTAAAGTAAAAAAAAAATTACATAATTTGATATATTTCGATTCAAAGTTGGAAATGGATTCAAAGTTATTCACTAGTTGGAGGCACTTTACAAAATTGAAAAAACCGGGTAATTTAATCTTCAAATCGAAGAATCAAAAAATATCTGAAACAAAGCACAATTGATAACTATTATACGTTTCGTTAATACAGATTCCATAATAAAACACTACCTACTTTGCCAAAAAAATTCAAAAAGTTCAAATTTTCAAGTTTACAAATTTCCGAGCAACTGATGATTTTTTTCAAACTCAATGGAGTAATTCAAATTTAATGGAGTAATTGTACAGATGGTACTATTACTATGATTGTCGATAAAATGGCTGTATCTGTCCATAGAAATTACGCACTGTTGCATACATAGAAAAGCGTGAATATCCAGAAAAACACATTCTAACAATGACCGAATGTGAGTTCGCGAATTATTTAAATACTCTGCACTGGAATTGGATCAAAATATCAATCTTTATTATATTACACCAAAATAGGTTGAGTATTGCGAGATTCGGCTATTACGAAAATTTTGACTAGATTATTTGAACTATGATGCGAAGTTATTCATGTATTACCATTATATCAAAAAATGCACGACCTACACCCGCACCTTTAAAACGGCTAATTTTAAAGTAACGGACTTTTTACGAAGAATTTGCAATTAAAAAGTGATTTTTTTCTTCACATTCTTATTAAAATTTAATTTTACTATCGATGTTGACAAAAACTGTATAATTGGAAAAGAATTAAAAGATAATAAAATTAAAACAAATTATTGTAAAAAACTTAAAGAAATATGACATTAAGAACAAACTTGCATACTTTTAAACTTTAAAAAAATTTCACAATTAAAACTTAAATTACGTTAAACTAAATTTTTATCTGTATTGTCATTAACATAAAACTTAAATCTAAAAACAAAACAAATTCAACTAATTTTTCCCACGCTAAGTTCAACTGGGGTGAGAGTGGAGAAATTAATAGAGAGGGGGTGATTATCGGTAGAACAGAAACAGATGTAGTAAGACAAATTGAAGAGTTAAACTGATAGAGGGAAATAGTTCATATAGTTAGAAGAAAATGCCAATATATACAGGGAACTAGTTATTCTATTGCATTTTGTAATTGTCTTAGCATTTACGTTTAATTAAATCAATGTAAATTATTGGCGCTCCCATTGTATCAAAATTGTTGTGTGTGAGAATGAACTGAGCTGTGGTGTAGTCCTTTTTCGGGCTTTGTATTGGAATAGGGTTGAGAAAGACTAACGAGATTGGTAGAGAAGATACGGTAGGATTGGTTGGGTTAATATTTATTAGACTTACTGAAACGGAGAGGGGATTCCTGTTGAAAGAATTATATTTATAGCAGGTAGAGGTAGCGAGGAAGTATTAGGTGAGGTTGGTAAGGGTGAGATAACCACAATATTTTTTACGTCCAGGGAGTGTTGATACATTCTCTATTTTATATATTGAGATGATTTTCCGATGGAGGAACTAGATCACCCTTAGCAATTAACTTTATAGATTATGTTACATCTTTTCTCTGGTGTGGTCTTAACTAAATGTAACTCTCATTTTATCTGAACGCAGGAATTCTTAGAGCATATTCTCAATTTTAATGGACGGGGTTATCAATGAACATCATAGAAACGTAAGTCATTTGAGAGGTGGGATGTGGAAAATTTAATGTATTTATGATTTCCAGGTTAATAGTTGTGGGAGATGGATCTTGAATTTTCGTGAGATACATTCGATGTATTCATTGATAAAGTGTTCTGGTAATTGTTTTTCATCAAACCTGTCTTAATAATATTGAGTTTATGTTATGCCAGAATTTCGTCGGACTCAGGTTAAGGGTTCTTTTAATTGTTGTTTTAATCATGTTGTGATTTTGTGGAAATGATTGTGAAGAGAAAAAATTTAATAGCCTATATTTACTGGTTGATTTAGCATACCAATTAGTGTCTATGGAGTTGTCCGTATTGTTATACATTTGATATCACTAACACTTTTTGTAACGTTTACACGTAAAAACAGGAAAACCGCACTACGAACCTTTTTATTTTACGCTTACTACCGACCAACCTATGCGTAATCATCAATAATGTTTAAAATAATACCATCAGCTCTCGGCACCGAAAACATACCTTAATCATAGACAACAAGTTTAAAAACTGCCAAAAGACTCGCTGAAGTTTGAATTCCAAGTCAACGAAGATTGGTTCGTTAATCTCACTAATATTAATGGCACAAGTTCGTTATGTGGGGGCCGTCCCCTGGGGGTGAGGATGGGTTCGTTGGATGCTTAGGTGGTGGGGGTTATACATATGTAGGTACCTTAGGCCGGAGGGGTGAGGTTTAGGAGTAATGTGGGGCTAGGTAACCCATAAACTTAACTTAGGAAATTTCCAGAATTGTTCTAAAACCTAAATTAAGAATTTCAAAATTTTGAAATTTTGACAATTTGATGTGCTATTGATCGAAGGTCTGCAGGGTCGCAGAAGCGAGTGAAAAATAAAATAATATATCATAAAATATTATATCTTACAATATTTCATTTCAAATAACCTAAACCCCACCCCTACGGCCTAAGATACCTACATATATATAAATCCCACCACCTAAGCTTTCCAACGAACCCACCCCCACCCCCAGGGGGCGGCCCCCATATAACGATCCGTAGCCATATTAATTTCTTACTCGAATCTATTACCCTATTTTGTTAAGACTTAAATTTGCAATCTCTTACACATCAAAAAATCTACAACTGTTCGACATCCTAGCGAACACAGAACAAATCTTGAATACCAATAACTTAGACGAAAAAACAACAGACATTATCCGGTTCAGAGTTGCCATCCTAATTAAACATTACTAATACTCATACTGTAATCACCTATCAACCACCAACATCTTACATCACTATACAGATATAACAAAAAATTCTGGAAGACCACCCCGAATTAATTATTGTTTCAGTTAACAAAACCAATATAACTGTAGCAATGTCCAAAAGTTACTACATCACAAAAATGAAACAAAATAAAAGAACATATAAAATCCTACAACGTGACCCTACAAACTCTCTCCTTACAGGAAAAGACATTTAACAACCTACAATAGTAACCAACCCAAAATTTATGGTCTCCAACAAATTCACCAACAAAATATCCCCATTAGACCTATAATCTCATTGATCGGAACCCCAGCTTACAACCTCGCAAAATTTCTTTCAAAAATCCTCCAAAATATCTCATCAGATAAATACAATGTAAAAACTCATCAACTCTCAAAGAGAAACTCAATTCAATGGCTCATATCACCCTACGACATGAACTTACTTCATTCATTTCTTATTTCATTCGTATAGTACCGTTATTACCAATATCCCTCTTAATACCCTTTACGACATCATTTCAGAACACAGACGAAATAGAATTGTTCACTCTATCTATCGTAGTTTATAAACTGTTTTTCAAATTATTCCATATCTGCTGTAAAGATTGCAATTACTTTTCGTTTGCTAACATTTTCTACATGGCGGTGTCATGTTCATCCCCTAGTTCCTATCATAGCTGAACTAAATATGAACCAGCTCCTTGATGTTTCCATCCCCAAACTAAGTTATTTTACCTCTCTTTCCTACAAGTATGTGGATGATTTGCTTTTCTCCTTGCCCTCAGAAATTAGTAATATACCATTGATACCTTGAATAATTTCCACACAAGACTACATTTCATGACAAGAGAACAACCATGCTCTGTTATCTAGAAATGACTTTGAACAATACGGACAGTTCCATAAAGTTGGAGTCTCTCTCTGGCATAATTATTGTTTTGTTTGAAATTTTATTAAAAATATGTTAAACCAAAACTAATATTTTTGAAATGTTTTAGTGGATAATATAATGTATAATGTTAATAAGTATAATGTTTATTTTGGTCATTTGTTAAATTTATTAAAACAGTTTAATGAATGTGAAATATCAATTAATTCAACAATTTATTTGGAATAAAATTTTAATCTTTACAGTGCATCCACATCACAGTTTTGTATGCCTCTCACAATATCGGTCTCACATCCCTATGAGCAATGGCAGGAGATAAAAAAAATAGATAGATGGATCAAAAATAGATAGAAAAAACAAATTTAGATAAAATAGATAAAAAAAAAGATTGGGAAAAACCCCATAGATAAAAAAAAAAAATTTATAAGATCCCGGGCAATCGGCATTTTTCGGAGCTTGCCGAACGAAAAAGCGGCCGATTTAAGGAAAATCGTAGAACAAAAGTTTTCGGGCTCGTCAAGGACAGGTGCCTCACGAGGTATAAAATATGTGGTAATCGTCACATGAAATCGGCGTGGGCCCAGGGACTAATATTAAATTGTTACAAAATCAGAATTTTTTATTATTTTTTAAACTATCGCCGCCTTAAAATTTCTCAAAACTGCGCACGTTTGCTTGCTTACAGTAGATTAAAAATGGTTTTAAATAGATTTGTAAAAACACCTTTTTTACGTTTTAAATTTCTGGTTTCAAATTTCTTGATATTTAATTCAAAACTAGAAGATATTTGCAATAAGAATTAATAATTTTAAAAATTTCAGTTAATTCTAAAACATAATCATTTTAATTGTAGACAAATTCTAAAGAAGCGTGAGCCAGTGTATCAAGCGATTTGGGCTGAAAACACCGACTTCGACGAAGTTTTAATTTCACCTGTTATGTTACAAGATCATATGCCAGATAAAGTATTAGCCGCTTTAAACAAGGTATGTATTTTAATTGGAGCGAGAAAAACTATTTATTATTTTCTTGTATAATCTATTTTTTGTTGTAATTTAAATTGATTATGTGTTTTTAGTTTTTGAAAAAATTAATCTTTGATTTATTTCAGTTTTTATGTTTAGATAATTAGTTTATGTTTAGGTTGTGAAAATTAGTTTTATTTGTAAACGTTATTATTTATTATTATTTTTATATTTTTTAGAAATCTTACTTCTTCATTTTTTATTTAAAGTTTTTTTTATGTTTCTTTTTGTGATATGATTTAAATTTCATAAGATTTATTATTTAAGAAATTTATTTCAGTTATATAGTTTTACACAGTGTTGCAAAACGAAAAAAAAATTCGTTACGATATGCGTTTCGTTTTTATAAAATTATATTTATTTTTTCGGTACGTTATTTTGTTATGAAACAGAAAAATATTATATTTCGTTATGTTCTAACGTTATAGTTACGTTATTTTAAAATTAAATGCTATGTTTAAAACTAACCTATTTAAATGTACAAAAATCGAAAATTTCTAATAAACAGTTACTTTTTGGATGTAAAATTAGAAAAATATTAATATAAAATTAATATTTTTCACATTTTGCATACAAAAAGTAGTAAAATAACATTAAATGATTAAATACATTAAAAAAATTAGCATCCAGCATAAAAATATTCTTTCTTAAAATTATTCAAAACACCTGTGATGCAGAAGCGGCTATCGCAGGCTTCAAATTACTTGAAATATACTTAAAATTTTACAAAATGTTCATTATTTTGTTACAAATATCAAACAATTTTATAATTACAAAAACCTTTAGTTCAAGCGTTCACAGAAATTGAAAAAGAGCAGATAAGTTGGATTTTATAAAACCGATTTTTGCGCTTTTATTTCCATATAATTATACAAAAAGTATACCAAAAAAACGAAATAAAATATTAATGTTATCGTTACGTTTTGCGTTATTGTAACGCAATTTAATTTTTAAAACGTTATGAAAGTAATTATTACTAATAACGCTATTTCATTTCGTTATTTCGTTTTTGCGTTACGTTTCGAGTAGCGTTTTGCAACACTGGTTTTACACTATCAAATTATTTGTTCTCGTAAATCATTTTTTAGGATTAAATTCGTTGTTGTACACACTTTGATTTTGTTGAAGTTTTTACTATCGATTTTCTGTTTGTAAGATCACCAACAATTGTTTTATATGTGTGTGTATGCAACACATTTATGCACTATACATAAGTGTTTGCACCAAAATTAATGTATGTTGAAACACTAAATTATCTACATTAATGAATTAGTTACACAAATGTGAATGTTTCAGTTCAAGCTGAAATGAAAAAGTAATATACACTTTTGTATAATACCTTCCCCAAGGCCAATCAATATAGCTCACAAAAATAATTTATCATCCTAATGTGTGCAACCTAGTTTTTTTTCAAGACATTGAGTAAAAGATACAGCATCTTTACTTGATTCATTCACATTTTAGATGCCTTATTATCTATGAACGCAGCGAGGTAGACAATGAAGGTAGAAACACAGTTGAAGTATTGTAGAAACACAATTGAATGAATTGAATTAATGATTAAAAAAAATTAACAAATTGAATGAATTGAACGAATTGAATAAATAAATGAATTAAATGAATTGAATGAATTGGATGAATTGAATGAATTGAACGACTTGATTGAATTGAATGAATTATGAATTGAATGAATTAAATTGAATTGATTGAATTGATTGAATTGAATGAATTGAATGAATTGAATGAATTGAATGAATTGAATGAATTGAATAAATTGAATGAATTGAATGAATTGAATTAATTGAATGAATTGAATGAATTGAATGAATTGAATGAATTGAATGAATTGAATAAATTGAATGAATTGAATGAATTGAATGAATTGAATGAATTGAATGAATTGAATGAATTGAATGAATTGAATGAATTGAATGAATTGAATGAATTGAATGAATTGAATGAATTGAATGAATTGAATGAATTGAATGAATTGAATGAATTGAATGAATTGAATGAATTGAATGAATTGAATGAATTGAATGAATTGAATGAATTGAATGAATTGAATGAATTGAATGAATTGAATGAATTGAATGAATTTAATGAATTTAGTGAATTGAATGAGTTGAATGAATTGAATGTATTGAATGAATTGAATTGATTGAATTGAATGAATTGATTAAATTGAATGAATTGAATGAATTGAATGAATTGAATGAATTGAATGAATTGAATGAATTGAATGAATTGAATGAATTGAATGAATTGAATGAATTGAATGAATTGAATGAATTGAATGAATTGAATGAATTGAATGAATTGATTGAACTGAATGAATTGAATGAATTGAATGAATTGAATGAATTGAACGAATTAAATGAATTGAATGAATTGAATGAATTGAATGAAGTGAATGAATTGAATGAATTTAATGAGTTGAATGAATTGAATGAATTGAATGAATTGAATGAATTGAATGAATTGAATGTATTGAATGAATTGAATTGTTTGAATTGAACGAATTGAATGAATGAATTGTTTGAATTGAATGAATTGAATGAATTTAGTGAATTGAATGAGTTGAATGAATTGAATGAATTGGATGAATTGAATGAATTGAATGAATTGAATGAATTGAATGAATTGAATGAATTGAATGAATTGAATGAATTGAATGAATTGAATGAATTGAATGAATTGAATGAATTGAATGAATTGAATTGAATGAATTGAATGAATTGAATGAATTGAATGAATGGAATGAATTGAATGAATTGAATGAATTGAATGAATTGAATGAATTGAATGAATTGAATGAATTGAATGAATTGAATGAGTTGAATGAATTGAATGAATTTAATGAATTGACTGAAATTAAAATTAATATGCGTTAAAAAGAATTACGAAAAACAAAGGAGTTGCATGATTTGTTGCACTGGCAATAAAAATGCAGGAAATTTGAACCCCAATCAAATACCTACATCATCCATTTATTCATTAAGAATCTACCTTTTCCAAATATTTTATAACAAAAGTAACCGAAAACTTTTATCATATGTTTGTTTTTCTTTTCTTTATCTTACAAACAGAAAATCAGATTATGAATAAACGATTAAAACTTAATTTTTGTTTCTTTTGAATACCAAACAGTTTTCTAAGAATTGTTTATGCTATCCTAAAAAAGATACAAGTATGAGGGTGGGTTGATAAAATAAAATTCAAGTTCAAATTAATACATATTACCATGTCCTGAAATAGTAAAAAATCCTTTCATTTTTCAATATTAATTAAGAACTTGGAGAACAAGGCCATATGCAAGAAAAAAACATGCCATTTGTATTTAAATTAATCAAACGTAGTAAACATATCAGTACCTCGGAGGTATTCTGCACTATGTCGTTCTAGTTAACTTTTCAGTCAACAAAAAAATTGCAAGTTAGATTAGTTAGAGTAGTAAGAACCAGATAAATATTGTGACAATAATTGGTCCCAACTGCAGTTCTGGTCGAAACATAATTAACATACGTCACTATGGAGCACAAAGAGTGTCCGACAACATTCAACCTGCTCTACTGAAAAGTTGACTAGAATAACATAGTGCAGTATACCTCCGAGGTACTGATATATATGTAGATTTTCAATTGTGTCAAGTAATGCAATCTATCGAAAAAAATATTGCGACGCTGATGCATAGGCTAACTTCACCACATCTCTGGATATATAGTGAGCTGATATTCATAAATTACTTTAATTAATGACTACCCAATGTTATAGATCTCACGTAGTTCTAATTATATTAACATTACAGAAAGCTGTAGTATCCCAAAAAACATAAATTCTGTTGTACGAAAAGTAAAAACAAATTTTTACCGGAAGTGAAAAACTGGAAGTTGGGATGCAGAACTGTTATGAACTGCACTAAATGCTTATGTACCACGTTTCATCCCATTCGATTATCAGGTGCAGATGTTATTGAGCTTTCGAAAAAACAGGTGCTCGAGGGACCCCCCACCACTTTATTCAATATCGCTCAAAAACTAAACAGCTTCTTGCCATACATATTTGCATCTTTTTCCAAAGTGTCATCAAAATTCATTCACGAACGAATGTTTTATGCTCCCAACAAACATAAACATATTGGTCACAAAAACACCCGTTGTATGGTACCCCCTAACCCTTTGTCCAATGTACCCCAAAAGCTAATGAAATCTTTCTCGTATTGATGGAAACGTTTTATAAAACTCGATCTGTAATTGTAGGCTACAGTAGGAATAAACACCTGAAATAAAATTTTTAACCAGTAGTGACAAACCGGAAGTTGGTATGCAGAAATATTGGAAACAATAATAAAACCTTATATACCAAGTCTCAACAAGATCGAAAGCCGGGATTAGAAGTTATTGAAGATTTAAACTTAGGTGTTTGGGGAGACCCCTCTCCATTTGGTCCAATTTTGAATGAATCCAGATCTTCCATTTTCAAGTGAACCTGGATCATTTGCCAAAGTTTCATCAAGATCCTATTCAGGAATGTCACAAACTCACTCAACCACGCACCCACCCACAGACATACACCAAAATTTTTATTGGCTATTCAGATAGAGAATGATCCAAAACAAAAGAAAAAACAAAATTTGGGGCATGTAAGATTTTTATTTTCGATAGATGCATTACTTCACACAATTTAAAATTGTGGCGAAGTAAAAAAAATCTAACATACCCCAAATTTTGTTTTATCTTTTGTTTTGGACCATCCTCTATCTAAATAGAAAACGAAATTTTTGAAGTGTGTGCCTGTGGGTGGTTTTGTTGGGTGGATGACAAACCTTGATAAGATCTTGATGAAACTTTGGTCCAGGTTAATTTTAAAGTAGAATACCTTGATTAATTTTAAAATTGGACAAAATGGGAGAGGGTCTCCCAAACACCTCTAAGCTTGAAAGATTTGATACAAATCAAATTTTGTTCTACCGGCCAATCTTTACCGGCCGAATTAAAACAATACTTTCTTTTTCTCGCACTTTTGCAGCCATTTTGTTTTTATATTATTTATTTAATTTTTCTCTCATTGCACAATATTTCGGCCCATGGTTATTATCAAGCGTCTTAATTGAAATTAAATAAATAATTATTTATGTGTAGTCCCTTCACCATTCTTTTTAACAAATTTTTTTTTTATTGTTCTATTTTTGTCATTTGACTACTTTCTTATAACTAGAATTTAAAAAAAACTTTTGCTATTTTGCGACTAAAATAAAGTCATTTCGATACCCAAATGCGTATCGAAATTGCCTTCATTACGATACGCAAAGTTTTGTCTTTCAAGGTTGGTCACGTTAGTCATACAAACGTTAGTGAACATTAAAAGAATAATTATGTAAATAAAATTAATAAGAATATCTAAATTAGTGTTAAATATTTTAATTAATTAAAATAATTAGTAATAACAACAAAATTTCAAATTGACTATTTTTTAATAAAATACACTTTCTTAAAATTTCAAAACAAAAAATGCAAAATAGAAAGAATAGTATAAAAACTCATTTCATAAGACGTTTTATCGCACTTATCCTTTAGAAAACTCCCCGCTGCGCGGGTCGTTTTCTAAACAGATTGCGTGCTATAAAATCGTCGATTATGAAACTAGTTTCTTAATATACTATTTTAAAACAAACTTTAAGACATATAAGTCAGTGATTATATTTCTGAATGTCATTTATATAAAAATTTCGAATTTTATTTAAACTTTTAATATGTTGTGTTTAGAAAATTACTGTGTGTTCTAGAATGTTTTTAAAGTTTGTTTTAAAAAGATTTTTTTAAATTCTAGTTATATGAAAGTAGTTAAATGACAAAAAAAAGAAAAAAATTGTTAAATGGTGGAGGTGCTACACATGAAAAATTATTCATTTAATTTCAATAAAGACGCTTGATAATGGCCATGGGCCGAAATATTGTGCAATGAGAGAAAAATTAAATAAATAATATAAAAAACCCAATGGATGAAAAAGTGCGAGAAAAAGAAAGTATTGTTTTAATTAAATAAACCTCTAAGCTTGAATCAATCAAATCAAATCAATAACTTCTAATCTCGGTTTTCAATCTTAGTGAAACTCGGTTTATAAAATTTTCGTACTTTTTTCAATATTCTTGAATACCAACTTCCGGTTTGTCACCTCCGGTTAAAAAGTTTTTTTAAACGTGTTTATCCCTACTGTAAGCCACAGTTTCTCATCCATTTTCATAAAACGTTGGTAGAAGGTTTCAATCAATCAAAGAAAGATTGCATCAAACTTTTGGGGTACATTTGAGAAAGAGGTGCAACAGGTGATGTTTTTCACTATTAATTTTTAATGTTTGTTGGAAGGAAATAACGTTCGTGAATGAATTTTGATGACACTTTAAAAAAGATGCAAATATTTATGGCAAGGAGCTGATTAGTTTATGAGCGATATTGACAAAAGTCGTGGGGTGTCCTCCGAACACCTGTTTTTTCATAGCTCAATAACATGTGTATAGGGCATGGTTAGATTAATCGATTGTTCGAATAATTGATCATTTCGCAAATTGTTCGATTAATCGAACAAAAAAATTATTAATCGATTAATCTAAATTTATGAAAATGTTTAAAATTTACAAATTAATTTAACGAATTTTGTATTAAATTGTGAAAAGGTTTATTGTCTGAAGATGTATTCTCTTTTCCTTACGAATTACTTTTTTAGTTGTTATGGGTATAACACAAAGTAAATTAATAACAAAATTTGATCCCAATACAAAAATTTTTACTATGCCTTAAGTAATATTTTTATTATTAATCCAACCAGTAAACTATGGTTTGGAGTATATTGAACTCCATTACTTTCCATTCTGAAGGAAACAGCTTCTTTCTTATCATTTTCAATTAGTACAGTATATTTTCAAACACATAATTTTGTAAGGTCTGAAAACTTCAATGACAGAGAGGAAGATACAAATCCTAGGCTAACGCCTAGAGCAACAATTTCACTCTTATGCAAAAAAGACCTACTTTACGCCCTTAATACATAGATAGCTATTAAATTTTTGTTTATTCTTATGTCATTGTAAAAGTTGAATTTTTAAATATGACAAAACGCGCGTAGGTATTTGTTTAAAAAAATTAATAAAAATATTAGAATTAGTAAAAATTTTATTTAATCGATTAATCGATTAATCGATTCATCGATGTTAAAATTTTCATATTAATCGTTAATCGATATTTAGTCCCAATCGATTAATCGACCATGCCCTACATGTGTACCTGATAGTTGAATCGCATGAAACTGGGTACATAAACATTAATTACAGTTAACTATAGTTCAGCATCCCGACTTTCAGTTTTTCACTTCCGGCAAATAAATTTTTTGCAATTTTTTTAATTTTTTCTCTGTCCTTATGCACACTACAGCCTAGAATAATGAACTGATTATGATGAAACTTATGAATAAGGTTTTGATTAGTGTGAGAAAATAATTATCAACCTTTGGAATACATTGATGAAAGTGGTGGAAGGTCTACCATACAACTGACTTTTCACACTTTGTTTTTAAAGTTTATTGAGAACATACAGACCTCGTTCATTTATCAATTTTGATGATACTTTGGAAAAAGACGGAGATTTGAATGACAGAGAACTGATTAGTGTTTGGACGATAGGTAAGTAGTGGAGGGCCTCTCAAACACCTGTTTGTTTGGAACTTAAATAACATCAGTTCCTGATAATTGATTTTGATTAAAGTTGGTAGATATGCTAAGAGCACGATTTGCAACAGTTCTGCATTCCCACTTCCGGTTTGTTACTTCAAGTAAATTTTTTTCCTTTTTCTATTCGTACGACAGAATTTATGTCTGTTGGGACACTACATCTTTCATAGGATATTAGCTCACTATATATCCAGAATATTTTGTTTCCAGAGCTGTGGTGAAGTGAAGCTTATGCATCAGCGTCGCAATAATTTTTTATTGAAGTTTATGTTCACTAAACACTGCGTTCAAATAAAATTTTGTTTTTATAAGGAAAGTTAATTTGAAAAAGATAAATTCTAATCACCAAAAAAGCAGAAAGAAATGCCCGTAGTTTATTTTAGAGTAGTTTTTCTTATAATTATAAGTATTTTAATATAGAAAAATTTTTTCTATTCAGGTTAGAGCCAGACGTTTTCATCATAGTTCACAATAAATACATATATTGAAGGGCTAATTACTTAGTTTTTGTTTACTATTACGCTTGAAAATTATCTTGTGTATTGCTTAACGGGTGTTTCTTTCGACAGGCATTTGACCAATATTCTTAAGAGCCTATCTCCTATTTCATCTAAGGAATTTAGAATAATAATACACCAGAGCACGAGGATTTGTAATTGTCGAAGAACAAAATGCCCCTTTGAATTTTAGAGAAAGTGATTGTAAACCCAGAAATATTATTTGGGACAAAAGAGCTAACCAATACGTCAAGATCTTCTATTGGTACGGGTCTTATGATCGTCACTTTACTTTACTAATATTTTCTATTATTCCCAAAACACATCTCAGAAATCCTCTTCATTTGCTAAACGCTTCTTTCAATAATAACAAATGAGACAAGCTGACATTTTCCATTTCAACTGCTTCTATTAGTCCAAAAAACTTTGAAAAAAAGAAAAAAAGAAGCAAACTTCAATAGTTGAAATTATTGAGCAAAAACGACATTATTTATCTATCAGTACATGGTATTACCCTATCGTTACTAGAGGTAATAGTTTTGTTTAGGATTATGAAAATCCGCGATCAATTATAGTACTTAAAGCTGTTGTTGTTTCAAATAAACATTTATATGGACGCCCTTTCTCCACCTTTCTCTTTTGTCGAATTGTACCCTAAAACTTTCAAAACTTTGTACCACCACATCAAAAACTTATGTTCTAAGTTTCATCAATGATTTGCTTTAAAAGTAGTTTCAATGTCGCCTGCAATTTGATTTTTAAAAAACTAGGTAAATTTTATTTACCTTGCCTACCTAGCTATCCTTATCAGCCCTGCGTATATAATAAGCTACATTTAAAAATATAAATTTTCAAATTTGTTCGAGTTAAATCAACCCTCAGAATCAGAGTTAATCCAGTTTAGTTGCAGTAAAAAATATTTAGCAAATATTTTAGATATATAGCTTATATTTTTTTGTTAAAGGTGTAAAATTTCCTAAATTACAAAAGGTTGAAAGTCACATTCAAGTATTTTATATTTTCCATACGGAATCTTCTTTTTATATATTAATACGCTAGATTAAAACTTTGTGGAGCATAAGGCTTTTTTATTCGCAGATGGATTCAATTCAAATTTTCACAGCTAACTGATATTAGTGTAACCTATATTGGGATCTGGATTCAAACAAATCGGATCATAAATAAAAAAGTTATTATATACGGAAAACTTTTTCTATACATATGCATTATAAGTTTACATACATATAAAAATATATTTGCTATCGAACAACGAACAACAAAAACGAAACTTAAAACTTTATTTTGTTATTCTTTTTTATATTTAATTTTTTCTCAGCTGTTAGTATATTTATTTCTTTGAATGTGAATAAACGTACATATTGTTTTTCTATGTTTTAAATTTCATTTCGAATTTTTTCTTATGCGTAAGATAGGTTTTGAGTTAGATCGTGTGAATCCTTTTGTTCGTTCTTTTAAATCAATGCATGAATTTTGTGAAAGACCTGAGAATGTTACTGCTGATGTGTCAATGGTTATAAAAGTTAACAGAGAATGTGATATTCGTCGTTTTAATGATGCTGTTCAAACTGATGTGGTTGCTATTTTTAAAAATGATGAATTTTGTTAAATTTGTCAGATGAAGATAGAATTGATGGAAATGAAATGATTAATAAATTTGTATGTACTGAAATCCCTGATCCCATTCTTTTTCCTAAATTACATGAATATGTGAAACGTCATATGATGCATGAACCATGTGGTGCTCTAAATCCCAATTCTGTTTGTATGAGAGTGGTAAATGTAGTAATAATTTTCCAAAACCTTTTTCTGAAAATATTAAAGAATATGTGAATGGTTATCCTTTGTACCGTCGACGTGATAATGGTATGAGTGTTGATGTACGTGGTGCATCTCTTGATAATAGATATGTTGTTCCGTATAATATTTATCTTCTTGCAAAATTCAATTGTCATATTAACGTGGAAATATGTACGACTGTTAAAAGTGTGAAATATGTTTACAAGTATGTATATAAAGAGTATGATTCTGCCAATGTTGAATTGAGAGTGAATGGAGAGAATGCAGTGAATAATGATGATGCGATTGTGGGAAATGAAATTCAAGATTTTTTGAATGGACGGTATGTTGGTTCGACTGAAGCTGCTTGGCGCATATTTGAATTTCCAATGCATTTTGAATCTCATACAATTATTCGACTTGATTGTCATTTGCCTAATAGACAAAATGTTTATATCAGGAATGGTAATGTGGCTGGCACAGTCGCAAATGTATCAAGAACAAAATTGTTAGCATTTTTCCATTTGAATTCCATTGATAATTTAGCTAATGAGTTTTTGTATACAGAATTAATTATGTTTGGTATGACCAAAGTAAATCGTGGAAAAGAAGACAACGTGGGGCTGATAAAGTTGTTGCTCGATTATATATGGTTACTCCAAAAGATATAGAATTGTTTCATATGCGTTTACTTCTGTTGCATGTTCGTGGTCCAAAATCTTTTTTTGATCTACGTATGTATGAAGGTGTACCCTACCCTACTTTTGTTGCAGCATGTGAAGCTCGAGGTATTGCAACAAATGATAATGAATAGCGTGAATGTTTACTTGAAGCTTCAGAAATTCAATCACCAAAACAGTTTCGTCAATTATTTGCATTTATCTGTGGTTTGAATGTTCCTCCGAATGCTTTAGCTTTTTTTCTTGACAGCTCATGCAGGTTGTGGCAAAACTTTTGTTCAAACGGCAATCATTCATAAATTTAATTCACTAAATCTTTCGTGTATTGTAACTGCCTTCAGTGGTATTGCATCAACTCTTTTGATTGGGGGGCGAACTTTGCATAATGTTTTCAAATTACCAATTCCATTATTAGAGAATTCAATGCCAAATATAACTCCAAACAGTGTACATGGCACATATATTAATAATGCATCAATCATTATTATAGATGAAATTTCAATGTGTTCTATTCATGCTTTAAAATTAACTAGGAAGGCCCGGCGTGCTTCGCTACGCTTATAAATAAAGTTTTTGCGTAGACATTTTGTTGACGTAGAAGCAATGATTTCAAAAAGTGGTAACGAGAAATGCTAGCATATAATTTTTAATTTTTCTTTTTAAATATATGAATGAAAAATAATCAGAACTCTAGCTGATCAGTTCGGATATATGAAAAATTAGCGATCAAATAAGTTAGAGATAAAATAAGCTTACTTGAAAACTTATTTGATCGCTAATTTTTCATATATCCGAACTGATCAGCTAGAGTTCTGATTATTTTTCATTCATATTGTTACGAGTGCAGAAAAATCTAGACGATTACAGAAAGATCTAAACGATTACGGTCACTTCCAGGAAAATAAAATCAACAAACAAGTTAATGAAATGAATATTGTTGTTGTTGTCTCTTCTTAGAAATAGGGTCAACATAAACGATTTTATGAATCAAATCAACATAACGTAAAATAATCGAGTATTCTAATGTTTTCTCAAGGTTTCTGGAAAGTGATGTCGAATTATCTAGACGTATTGCAGAAGGTATATAAGAAAAATACCTTTTGTAGTTTTGAATTAGTTTATTTTAGACCTGCGACAGTAAAGTGAAATTAAATGTAGAATTAGTTTATTTTAAACCTGCGATTGTGAAGTTAAAATTATAAAAGTGATTTTTAAATTTGTGAATAAAGTTTTAAGTTTTATTGAGTAGAAATATTTTGTGTATTATTTTAAACGTTCTATTACTGGAAATTTATACAATAAACCGTTGGAGTTTCTGAAGCTGTTGAAAGAATATTCTAGTTAGGAATATTGTTTGCTGTATTGTTTTCCTGTTGTTGTGAAACAATTAAGGTGTTGAATACTTAATAAAACCTAGTGTTTGTGCTTACTAATCAGTGATCGAACTCAGAAAGAGATTGAGAATTGCGTTTATCGAATTGTGAGTTAGGCCAATTCGAAGTAAGGTGTGAAAAACGTAACATTGGTGACATCGGCGGATTAGTTAGCTGTTAATAATGGTTTTATTAAGTGATTTGAAGGTTCTTGATTTAAAGAAAGAACTAGAACAACGTGGATTGGCAACAACCGGCAATAAAACTGAATTGACGATACGGCTTCGAGAAGCTATGGAAGCTAGTGGAGTAGTTGTGGAAAGTTACCAGTTTGGAGTGATTAGTCCAAATAATGATCTAGTGGCAGCTGATGAGGAGAAAAGTTTTGTTGCGGAAACAACAACTTCATTGCCATCTGGAAACTGCGATTTTATGCAGTTATTGGCTATGATGCAACAGATGAGTTTGAACATCAGTCAACAGAATCAGCAATTGGCTGCCGTAAACGCTAATATGGTTGCCAATAAAGACGAGCTGAATCAAAAATTTGATCAACAAAGTAGCAACATCAATCAACAGCTAGAAACAGTCAACAATAACATGGCTGTTAATAAAGAAGAGATTACTGCAACACTTGCTGCAAATAAAGATGAGATGAACCAGCAAATAAACGAGTTGAAAATTGGAATACATCAACATTTGGATGAGAAACTTCTACAAATGTCAACGGCATTCGATGGAAAAGTCGAGAAGATTCAAAACGATATCCAAGAATTAGAACAAAAAGTGCATGACGAAAACAAAAAGGTACTTTCCAAAGTTGATGATTTCGAAAAACGGTTGCAGGATGTTGAGACGACCAAAGTTACCTCACAGGTGGTACATCAAGCAGCAAATATCAAACTAAAACCACCATCATATGACGGTACCACATCTTTCGGCATCTTCAAGTTCCAGTTCGAGACTGCAGCAGATCAAAATGTTTGGAACGCCGAAAATCGTCTTGCTGCATTGATAGTTGCACTTAAAGGGGAAGCAGCTGAAGCATTACAGGCAGTTCCAGAAAACGATCGCAAAAGTTATGCTGAAGTGATGAATGCGTTGGAACGAAAATATGGCAGCGACCACAAAAAGGAGCTATACCGGATCGAGTTAAAGGGTCGCTTGCAACGGAATGGAGAAAGCATTCAGGACTATTCTTCGGCAGTAGAACGCCTTGTACATTTGGCACACTCGAATACTCCACCGAATTTTATGGAGAAAATGAAGATCGAGGCCTTCATTGATGGTATCCAAGATCCAGAAACCAGGATCAAAGTAATGACTACACCTAAGGCGACTTTCCATGAAACTGTCGCATACGCAATGCAATATGAGATGGTACAGAGGATGTGTATGCCATCTGGTGGATGCAGAAAAAGGAATGTAGAGGGGAACATCAAAGGAGAAGTATTGGCACACAGAAGTGGAAGCGACATCAGATGCTGGGTATGTGACGAAGAGGGTCACAGGGCGCGGGAGTGCAAGAAAAACAACGAAGCAGATAGATCGTCGTTTTCTGCGAAGAATATGGGAGTCGAAGACAAGCAGCACGTAGGGTTCAGGAACAGCAGTAGAAAACTCCTGTGCTGGATATGTAGGAAATCGGGCCATATCTCACAGGACTGCTGGAACAGGAAGCGTGATAGATCTTCGTCTCCTATTCAACGAAAGTCTGTTGAAGGTGCAACTGTAAAGCCAAAAAGTGAGGCGAATGCAGCCTACATTCCAAATTCAAGAATTGCGGTAAATGGTGAAAGCTTGGGTATCAACGGACAACTTGAAGGTAAAGGTTGCTTCATGACACTGGATACAGGTTCAGCTCGAACATTCGTTCGCAAAGGTTTAATTGACGGTGTTTTGGAACCATCAGATGGATTGAAACTCCGAACAGTAACTGGAGAATGCGCTGACGTAGCTGGTAAAAGAATCGCTGAAATAAAATTGGGAAATAACTGCTATCAACAAGAGGTGCTAGTGGCAGACATTATGGATGAAGTCATTTTGGGGATGGACTTCATGAAGGCGAAGGGATTAGTCTTCGATTTTGGATATGGAATCCTAAAGGTAAATAATGTTGAGATGCCACTACTTGTGAATAAGGCAGAGTCAACCGATATTGGCAGCGATGAGGAACTACGCAGTGCCGAGGAAAATCCAGCACCATCCAAACAGATGAGGGAAAGAAACGTCAACCGACGCAGACGTTTGAACAAACGCCGAAAGTTAAAAACGAAACAAGCTCAGGTCCAGTACGAAGTGAGCAATGTAAATGAAATGGTTCAAATAGCTTCAAATGGAAACGAATCGCAGCTGAAAATGAGAATGGTTCGGAGACATGCCAATGTGAAACACTCAAAGGGAAAAGATAAGGAGGGATTTAGAAATAATGAGAATCCCTACTCATCACGGTGGGCTGACATAAAACAAGGTAATGGCCCAGTACTTAGAAAGGAACCGGAAGTAATTCTAAACAGCCTGGGAAATAGGAAAAGAAAAAAAAAAAATGTTTGGATTCAACAATTGGAGGAGAGATCTAGATCCTGTTCGGGACGAACAGGCTTAAGTGGAGGGTAATGTTACGAGTGCAGAAAAATCTAGACGATTACAGAAAGATCTAAACGATTACGGTCACTTCCAGGAAAATAAAATCAACAAACAAGTTAATGAAATGAATATTGTTGTTGTTGTCTCTTCTTAGAAATAGGGTCAACATAAACGATTTTATGAATCAAATCAACATAACGTAAAATAATCGAGTATTCTAATGTTTTCTCAAGGTTTCTGGAAAGTGATGTCGAATTATCTAGACGTATTGCAGAAGGTATATAAGAAAAATACCTTTTGTAGTTTTGAATTAGTTTATTTTAGACCTGCGACAGTAAAGTGAAATTAAATGTAGAATTAGTTTATTTTAAACCTGCGATTGTGAAGTTAAAATTATAAAAGTGATTTTTAAATTTGTGAATAAAGTTTTAAGTTTTATTGAGTAGAAATATTTTGTGTATTATTTTAAACGTTCTATTACTGGAAATTTATACAATAAACCGTTGGAGTTTCTGAAGCTGTTGAAAGAATATTCTAGTTAGGAATATTGTTTGCTGTATTGTTTTCCTGTTGTTGTGAAACAATTAAGGTGTTGAATACTTAATAAAACCTAGTGTTTGTGCTTACTAATCAGTGATCGAACTCAGAAAGAGATTGAGAATTGCGTTTATCGAATTGTGAGTTAGGCCAATTCGAAGTAAGGTGTGAAAAACGTAACAATATATTTAAAAAGAAAAATTAAAAATTATATGCTAGCATTTCTCGTTACCACTTTTTGAAATCATTGCTTCTACGTCAACAAAATGTCTACGCAAAAACTTTATTTATAAGCGTAGCGAAGCACGCCGGGCCTTCCTAGTATTTTATTATTGAGACGATGTTATAGTTAACCTTATTTTGATCTTTGAGATATAAAGTTGGCAAACATTAGACAATTTGACATAAGTGTGGTCGATAGCAAGATCTCTAAAAATTACTCAGTTGAGGATAATGAAAAATATCTCAAATAACGCGGAGAGAATGGAACTAAATTACAACAAAAGCTAATGATAAATTTTTTATAAATTATCGGTGGCCATTTAGAAAAATGTCGGATAGTCTTGAATTTTTTCGAAAAGTATGGTTTTAATTGTTTTATTTTTAGAAACACATTTATGTAGTTAAGAAATAGAAGTTTAGTAAAAAACGTTTTAGTAGTTCACATTTTATTTTGTAATGCAATATTTATTCTATAATCCGGAATTTTAGAGATTCGAACCAGTTATTGAAGTTTAATTAAATAGCTCGAAATTTAATTTATGCATAATTTTTTTCCGGCAAATCTCTAGATTTATCGTAATATCTGCCTTTTAAGAATTTCTTTTCGATTTAAGGAATTTTTCACCATTAACATTACTTGCTAAATTTTCAAACTCATCTTACCAAAATATTTTTTATAGTTTATAGTTAGTTGACATACAAAATCATCGCCAAATAGTTCCAAAAATAATAATTTGTTATGAGTGTTAGGGTTATACGTAATAAAATGTTAAAATAAATTAATTTTTCTTAATATTTGATTTGGCTTAATATTATTTTATAAATTTAATTAAATTTTATAATAAAAATTAAATCAATGGCAAATAAGAAACAAACAAAAAAACTCTTATCAAATCATTTAGGTTGAATTTAACAAAAACCGACCTTTAAATCGCGCTTCTCAATATGAATCAACAGCTTCTGTAGATTCTGGTACCAGACCAATTAACGATACCAGGTACATAAATCATACATTTTTGTTTTCTTTTTCTTATTTTGAATTTTTATTTTTTCGATTTGCTTATTTTTAATTATTTATTGTTTTTAAACTTCATAAGAAATTTAACATTTTTATAAATAAATTAATTAATATTAAAGATTATAAATGCTTTATATAGAAATTAAATGTTGACGATTTTTTGCTAAAATATTAATTGTTTATACAAATGTATTAAATTGAGAATTCCTAGGGAAGTTTCAAAAACAATATTTAATTCTTTTGTGGCTTATTTTTATAATTTTATGTTTTTTAAGCTTCGTATTAACATTTTTTTTTTAAATTTTAATTTTGTAGAGATTTAATGTACAATATTGTATAAAAATTAACAAAACTTCTATTTGTTATGTAAAACAAAAACAACACAAACAAAATTCAACCAACGCATCCACCTCTCTATCATCAAACATAAAATAAATAAATATTTATGAATTGAAAAATTAAATTATTATAATTAATGAAATAAATATTGGATGTTATTTTATGCGTTTGAAGAAGATTTACACAATTATACTTTTTTTATTTTATTTTTATAAAAACAAAATTTTTTAAGGTAAGTTTTTTTATATTTTCTAATTTTTGTATATGCTAATTTCGATTTTTATTATTTTTAATAAATAATTAATTTCTTTACTTTTTGAGCATTTTTATTACTTTAATTAAATAATTGGTTCGGTTTTGTCTCTTTGATTTTTAGCTTGTACTTAAATTAATTAAAAACATTGAAATATTTAAAAGAGTGTTATTCGTTCTTGGTGAAAAATAAATTACAAGTTTGGTTATTGTGGAAACCACGAAAAAGAATTAATGAAAAAATTCGTTTCATTTGGATGGATGAGTTTTAATGGGAAAACGTTTTATGTTTTCATTCGAATGGTTATTTTAACAGATAAAGGTAACAAAATGAAGGATGTGGTAAAAAAATTTTTTTGTAATTATAAAAGGGATTTGTGTTTGATTTTGTATATTATTTTATTGATTTGAACTTAATTTTTCGTATTGTTTTAATAAGTTTATATTTTTGGGATATATAAATATTTTAGATTGATATTTTGGAAAAACATTGTCTGTTATTAATTTTACTAAACAGTGATTAGAGAAACTAATATTCTATATTTTATGGGATGAGCATGAAGTTGCACGTTTTAAATAACACTGGAACCTTAAGTTTTACTGTGCTCATATTTTTCTAGATAATCATCGTGAATGTGAATGTAAGTTGAGATTAAGACCTTCACTAGCGGTATCCCGAATACCGGTATTCCGTGGTATTTTCCAAAACAATACTGAATTATTATCAATTTTGATGGTCTCGAATTTCTGTGCTCAACGACTGTGAACAAAAACTACAGATTGGTACTGTTACAGACTGAGATTCGAATTGGTCTATCTATCAATTCGATACACATAATATCTGACACTACTTCTGATTTGATTACTAAGTAAGTCCAAACACTGGGTATTGTTAAATATATGAAAATTTTACTGTCCAGGTTAATGTTGCGCCTGTCTCTTGATGTGGAACATGATATGAACTAGAGTTTTGTATAGTTGACATTTTTAGTTTAGATATTTTCTCCACACAAAAATCAATATTGAGTGTATCAATATTTGTTATATTTCAAATTTTAACGACAACTGTTAGATATGAAACATGACACTTAAACTCGGAACGGTACTTGGGTGTTTTACCACCTCCAACATAAACATCATCGATGGATTAGAAAGAGTGGGGATATTTGTAAAATTTATCACAATCTGTTAGATGTGGGACATGATTTGAATTGTTAGAGTTTTGCGTTTTTAACATACAAACGATAGTCTGGTTTTTTCTGTAACTTAAAGAAAACTTTTCTATACCAGATTTTGACATGCAAAGATTTTGAGTTCCACCAAAGGTCTACCTTAAAAAATAATCTTGAAAGCTTCCAAATCGTCTAGATTTAATAAAATCAGTTAGATGTGAAACATTATTCGAATTGGTTGAAGCATGCCGCCGCTATTCTGGTTATGGATATTTTTTTCATCACAAAACCTAATTTTTACACATTATTGCCTATCACAAAACCCAGACGTAGAACATAAGCCGAAGTACTCTGTGTTGTCTAAACATATTCGCATTACAAAATTTGATTTTAATTTAAATATTTTATAAACAGCGGAATTCAATGGATTCTGAACCACATGAACATTTTTAAAGTTTATTGCAACCCGTTAAATATATAGAAAATAAGAAAACTACCATGAAGCTAATTGGTTTTAAAAAGGGTTGTTTTTAAAATGTGACCTAAGTTGTAAGGAACATAAATCGGATAAAGAATAAGAACAAATACCCGAGCAGAAATTAGTTGCGAACCAAAGTCTGAACAGTTAATAAAAGGAAAGTCAGGGGAGTAAGAATGTCCTTCCGGACCAGAATTAGAATACCCTTTTAAGGTCTACCTTATTTGAATAGATCAGACCATGATTTGGTTTTTCGTACTTGACCCCTAGTTGGGCAATCTGATCAGGGCCTGATACGAGATACCTAGCTTGGTTTGGCTCTAATCCGGTTATCCCGATTAGCCCTGACAAATTTAAGCTCGGGTATAGGTGAAAGATTTTTGTTTTGTTTTGTTTTTGTGGCGTTCATGCTCCATGGAGAAGCGTACCTGTTTTAAAGTCGTTCATTGCGTCCGTCTTCAACTGCAGTCGTGGTCTACCTCGCGGTGGCTCCCTCTCTGGTGTACTAACGTACATTTCATAATCATTCTAAACTGCGAATCAGCTCGTAGAACATGCCCAAACCAAGCAATCCTATTAGAACGGATAAAACCTATTATATCACGACCCTCAAGAATGCCTCTGATCTCAAAGTTATGTCGGGATATATACTCTCCATCGTCTGTCTTAAGTGGACTTTAAATGTAGTAAGATGAATGCTCAACAGATAAATGCGATTCGTCGTTTGGTGTAAGGGTACACGTTTGTGATCCATACATCACCACCGATCTAAAAAATGTCCTGTATATAAGGAACTTGGTGTTAGTTGATACATACAGTGAACCAAGGAGGATTACCAGCAACGATTCGAGCTTTTATATCTGTAAGTATACTATTGTTTAAGTCAAGCATTGATCCCAAATGTTTAAGTGATTCAACTCCCTCAATCCGTTTATCGAACCACATCATATCTTGCTTCTCAGACTCTCTTAAAACATTTTATTTAAGGTTATTGTAGGCTAGTTAAAATGCAGACCAATTTTTCTAGCAACACTCTCAAGCAACTTGAAAGTCTCATAACAGTCTCACTCATAACGGTTTCATTTTGGCCGAGGATGACAACACCATCAGAGTAAGTGATCATCTGTACTGAGTTTATTGACAAGATATTGTTGTTAGTCGGTAGTTTCTTTTGACGGCACACATACTCAATGTCTAAATTAAAGAGTATATGAGAGATTGCTTGTCTTAAACCGGAGTCGACTTTAAATAGTTTAATATTTCGTTCTCTACTCGTACACAGTATTGAGAGTTATTTACTGTTATTTTGAAAAGTGATACCAGGGATTTTTATTGATATGGGACATAAAAAACATTTATAAACATTTTAAAGGTCTACTTATAGTAGTTCCCCTGTTCCTCGTCTTCGTTTTGAAAAACTTATCGACGTCTCCATTCATTATTTCTGATTTCTCCAACATTTCGAAAATATGGTTTTCATATCTCTCTTCAGTTTCAGTTCAGCATTCTTCAGTGATGGGATGTTAAAACGTTTCCGTTGATTGAATTTTAGCATGCCTTGATTTGGAAAGTGGAACCTTATCTTAGCCTCGTAACTTCCAATGTATGCACTTCTCAAGAAACGCACATCCAGAACGCTCGAAAAGAAATGTGCTGTTTCTAGCACGTGATCTATTTGATTTCGAGTGTTTCCATTCGGTGAGATCCAAGTCTACTTATGAAACCATCGATGCGGAAAGAAAGTACTGGCAAGTCTCAAATTATTTGATAATGCAAGCTCAGTCATTCTTTCACCATTATCATTCGAATTCACATAAAGACTGTTGGGACCCACCACATTTCCATAAGAAATAACTCTACAAACTTTCCCTAGGTAACCTCCCTGTTTCACCCTTTAAAACAATCGACTTAAACAGAGAGTCTCTAAGAATTTTAACGTGGTGCGTTAGCAGTGATGGACATGGTCCTTTAAACTACCATCTTAACAAAATGGGCCTTGTTGTTTCCGACAGGTGTAGATTCTGCTACTTGGACGCGGAAACGATGGAACATGTCATCTGCAGCTGTCCTGAACTCTCTGGGCACAGATACAACCAACTTGGTCATAGAAGACTAACACTTCCATTACCACAAAATGTCACTCCAATTGAGCTAATTAATTTCATTAAAAGTCTCAACTTGGATGACAGAACACAACCAGTAACGGCACAGACGATGACTGACTAATAACACAATCAGGGTTAGCACAATAGACCTTCAGGTCGCAGTGCTACTTGAACTGTAAGTCTCAAGGCCCTCCAATAAAAAAAACTTTCCCATTAAAATCACCAGAACCATAATAAAGCCAATACGCCGTTTGTTTCATAACCTCTTCCAGTAGTATGAAGAAAGTATTCTTCTCGTCGACGGTCTTAGTTTCAGTAGCATCTACGTCAAAAAGATATTTTATCACGCCTTCTTGTATGCGAGCACCAACAAGAACACCAGTACCCAATTCCCTTCGAAAAGGATGACCACTACAGTATAAAGAGTGACTATCCAAATTTTGTTTTCTGATTATTGGCTATCTAATTTCATGCAGAGCAAGGATATCAATCAAATACTTCTCAGCCTCGGTTTCTAGACTTAAAAGAGCATCCGGAGCGCACGTTCCGCGTTCCGATTCGGTAGTCTGGTCCTGTTTCACGTCCACGTAAAATTCTGTTATTTTGTCCGGGTGGGTATGTTTTTCTCTTTCTGATTTCTAAATTTAACAAAGTTTTTTTTCCCCAATAAGGGTGTTAATCTGAAGTCTAATCCAAATTTTTGTGAATTGGTCCATTCTATGAGTCCGAAGAACCTTTTTACATATTTATATAGCAAACCGCTTGATACAAGACAGACGGCCGCTCCAAACCGCCCTTGACATGAAGAACGGACGCGGAGGTAGTGGAATCACTATCAGGAAAATTAAAAGAGTTGCGTGCCATGAGATTTTTAATTTCCGAATAGTTTCAGTCTGTAAATCGAATATCCTCAGGCCAGTACAAATGCTGAATTACACGCAAAAGTTTCACAAGAAGAAGGATTCAATGAGCAAAGAAAAGAAATTCTGACGACCTCAAAAGTCGGAGGAACCAAAACTATCGCACACACCACTTCAACTACGATTACTATATTTAAAAATTAAAATTTTTCACTTACTCCATTATTGGTCGTTGATCCAATTGTTTTTAATTTACAATTTAATAAAAAAGTTTGTGGTAGTAAATACAAACATTAAAAATCAAATCAAAATGAAGAAAAGAGAAATTGATTTTTACAGATATACTTTTACAATACAATCTCTTCATTTTTGTAGTTACAATCTCTCTATATTTTTATATTCTCTAAAGTATATTTTTAATCATTAATGGTTGGTTTTATAGACTAATCATCGCATTGGATGATTTTAAAAAATTTTAACTTGGCATAACATATAAGTAGTAAAATAAACGAAGGTATTAACGAATGTATCAAGGTATTTTGATACAAAGTTAATTCGAATTTTCAATTTAATCTCAATATACTTTGCATTATTTTATATTTCGCATAATATCTGTTAACATAACTATTAACCGTACAACTAAGCATGAAAACACTCTTTTAAACGTTTGCATAACTGAAATTAAGAAAACAAAAGAAATAAAATTAATAAACTAAATATAAATTTGTTTTTTAGGTTATAACCACATTTGGTCCTCGTAAGCCACATCGTCAACCTTCGAACGCTAATTCATCAATAACCTCTGAGATTGGAGATTTAATGAGCCTTAATCAGCATCGCCCTCATAGTCCCATATCACTTCATTTAAACAGTAATACATCCCCTCATGCACCACATAAAATTTGTTTAGAAACTTCGTTCACTAGTTTGCAAAGTCCATTAGAACCAAATATGGCAGACGGTTCGAGCAAAGAATCATCATTAGCTGGGAGTTTATTTGGAAAAAGTCAATTAAGTTCAATTTTACAATACGATATTTCAAGTATCGAAAATGGAGATAGTGGAGGTCTAGCTCGAAATAGTAGTATGTCCGGGCCAACATCCAGTGAAGCAACAACAGTGGTTCTAGTTTCAGATAATTCGGCTATAAGACACGGGAAAAATGTTGCATTTGATGTAAAACAATCACAACCATTTAGTTTAATAACACCATCACCGTATCCATGTCTATCACCATCACCAAATTTAATTCCGAAAAGTATACTACACAAACAGCAGTCAATTGCTACTCAGCCTTTATTACAGCAACAACCTATACACCAGCCACATCATTCATCACCTGAAATACAAAAATACTATCCATCAGCAATTTTACCAACACAACGACCCGTCAGTTTATCAATGAGTAATGTTCGAATTTTGAATAATAATAAATTAGATTTAATACATGACGATTGGTTTGGACTAGCACCGTTAGCTAGCCCAGAAAGTTTATCAGAAATTTCTAGCATCAGTTCACGTACAAGTAATGCAATGAATTTAGCTGCAAGTATAGAGAAATGTTTGCAACGTATTTCATCAAATAGTAAAAGTAGTGATGACGATATAATAGAAATTGATGAATCACAATTAAGAACACCAAAAATATTAAGAAGAGCACCAAAGATTACAGGTAATTTATCAAAGTGTGCAGATGATTGGCGGAATGTTGATTCATATAAAAGAATGGGACAAATTTTTATAGCTGGTGGTGGCTCATGTGTAGTGCCTTTATTTAAAAATAATAATTATAATTATGGAGATATTAATAGTATTAATAATATTAATAATAGCAATAGTATTAATAATAATAATAACAATAATAGTGATTCAAGTGATTTAAGTTATGGAACAGCTTCAAGCATGATGAGTCGAGAATGTCATATTATTGATAATACTACTGAGACTAATCGCTGGTTAATGCAAGAAAATTCCAAATCGGCAGATCATTTAGATGAAAAGAATTGTAAAACAGATAATTTAAGTAATAGAAAATTTGTAGCAATTAGTGATAGTAGAATAGTAAATGAATGTAAGTCAAATTGTCCCAACTGTCCATGTCGTACTCGTAGTGCGACAACAACATCAATTACAAATATTAAAACAACAACTTGTTGTCAATTATGTGATCATACCAACTGTATTCCATTTTTACAAACAATAAAACAAGATAATCCAACAACTACAACAACTAGTTCAAGTGGTGACACATACTACAGTGCTCTTTCCTCATTGACAGGGTTCGATTCAATTAATAACAGTAATTCAAATTCGATACAAATAGAAAATAGTAATATAAATAATAATATTACAAATAACAGTGGTACAAATAAGTTAAATAGAATTAGTAACAGTACTAGCACAATAACGTTAAAACCGGGTGTCTTAGAATCACATTTTCCTGTATATTTTCCAATAAATAAAAACGATGATGAATTGTCTTTACTTCCATCTACAACATCAGTTTCGTCAACACTTTTAAATCGACAACCTCAAAGTGCTATTAATAATCAAAAACGAATAAGTTTCGGGAGTAGTATTAGTAGTAATTCTAGCAGTAGTAGTTCCAACAAGAAACGTAATAATACACAAGACAGTTGGTATTCTAAAAATGAATCATTACCACTTCTAGCGAACTTAAATGAAACTAAAGCAAACACATCTTCCTCACCAACAAACTACGTCAAAAGGAAACGAAATGTGTATCCAATGAATGTGCATAAAACTGTTAGAAGTTCCTCCTCTGTTTCTGTTTCGCCAAGGAACTCAAGGAAAGGTGAAAGTAATGTGTAATCCATTATGTTCTTGATTCAGAATACATTTAGGCTTCATTTGAACCGTTTTATAATGCACACAGGTGTAAGAGTTTTGGGTTGAATTGTGTTTCATTTGGTTTTTTATTTAGCTTTTAGATAGAAGAAATATATAGTTTTCGAGCACCGAGATTGTGCACCATAGCTTGATAATATGTAGACTGAGAAGTTCTTTATCATTTTAGAAGCAAAAACAGCTAACCTTTGATTAATTTAATTTAATTAAACCTTAACTGGGACAAAAATATCACTCTCTTTTAAACGAAGTTATTAAATTGTTGGAAATCGGAACCACATAGTTAAAAATAAGCTGAATATGTAATGCAAATTGCTACACATACTGGTCCTACGGAAGTCTCCATTATAAAACAATGCAAAACTTGCTCTAAAGATAAATTTAATGCTCTTTGCATTAGCAAGTTGTTTTCAAACTTCTAGCGTAGCAAGTTATTTTCAAACTTCTACCATTTCTATAAAAAATAAATTAAGATGTTGTACTAAAATTTGTAGTTTTGTATTAGAATTCGTTTTAATGCAACATTTGCTTTGCAATTTATTGCAATCTTGCTTTACATAACCCATATAGCAAAGCTTGTATTAAAAATTGCAGTAACTTTTTCAATTGTGCACGCGGAGACATATTAATCTGGTTTTTGTTCCACTTCCAACAATTTTGTACTACAAATAACTTTTAAAATATAATAACTACCAAAACAACTATAATAATTATAATAAAATATACTTTTATAATATAATAACTTTGTTTAAAAGCGTAATATTTTTGTCTCTAGTCACGTATAATTAATTTAAATTAATCAAAAGTCAGCTATATTTTTGCTTCTAAAAGGCACAATTGAGTTTCACTTTTTTGTGCCTTTTTGTTGTTTCTGAAGTCAGTTCTATTTATTTTTAAAAAATTTATTTTTTGTTTTACATTTTTTTACATTTATAATTTTTTTTGTTTATATTTGCCTTTTAAATTTTTTTAATTTAGTTCATTTTTTTCTTATTTCAAATATGTATTTACTAAAGATGGTAATAATAGTTATTTATGTATCAAGGGAATTATAAGGATGTTAATTACCGAGGGAAACGTTTACTACCCGAGGGCCTCTGGCCCGAGCGTTAGTAAGTTTCACAAGGTAATTGACATCTAATAATTCACGTGATACATAGATAATTTTATTTTTTACTACCTTAAACATTCTTTAAACTAATGGCCCGGTTGCTTGAACATTTAAATCTCCGATAACTTTTTTAATTCTCCATTTAACCAGTTTTGCGTATTTTGATCGCGATTAGACCTTTAAATAAGGCTTATAGATTCAATTAAGTTTTTTTTTATCTAGTTATTCAGTTAAATGTTTGTTTGTTTTTGTCAAAAAACGGCGTGAAAAAGGTTTGAGAGATATTTATTATTGACGATTTAGCTAAGTCACATTTAGTAAATGTTCAAGCAACCGAGCAACATTTATTTTTATTAAGTATTTGATAGCATGATTTTGCGTTTTGATTGATCAAGTTAGTTATTTTTTACTTCAAATTGTATTATAATTCCCTCGGAAATTAAGAATGTCATTATTATTTCGGGAGCTAAGGTCTAAACGACTTATAATAAATCAGTAAAACATAAAAAATTTAATAAATGAAATTCTTATATTTCACTTATTTTCTTCAAAAAAAAGTAAAGTACTGAAAGCTCGCCCAATCGTTGCAGTTGTATAGGGGTATGCAAGTGAAATAAGTAATTTTCGTCTGATTGATGGAACGTATTCTGTTGCTTTAGCATGTCACCTGTAGACAATGATTTCAAGTTTTCTGGATATAATCTGCAGGAGTTGAAAACCTTTCTATTTCCCTCAGAAAATAGTATGGTTAATGAACTTGTAAGCGAATCAATATAAGGCAAAAATAGACTAACGTTATAATATTGTTGTCTGCAGTAGAATAAATAACTCTTTCAGTTTGTTTGAATACGATCCGCGGCACACTAAGGCTACGTATAGACAGCTATGCGCGGTGCTGTGCGCAAAGTGGTGGTGAAAGCGTCCAGCTACAAAACTGCACGCGTATAATCAAATGAGAGTGTTCACATTAAAGCAAAGCTTTTTGCTGCGCGTAAACATATTCGCAAGCGATTCGCTTTAAAACTGTTCCGTGCAGTTTTTGAAGCTGCATAGGCATAGCATGCGTTTTGATTTTTTTTGAGTAAATTAAAATATAATGTAATATTAAATATAGGCATTCTAGTATATTCAAACAATTTTGATTTATTCTCCAAATTTGAGGATATAATTGATGAAATTCACCTTTGATTTTAAGGTCTAAATTAATGTTATGTATATCTATTTTCGTTTTTAAACTGTAAACCATAAAAAAAGACTTTCACTTAAGAATAACTTATTTTCTGATGATGAATTCATTTTTAAAAATGACCAATAAAATCGATTTCCGTGTAAGCATATAGCTTCTCATAAAGCAATACTGTGCACACTCAATCACTTTGCTCCAGCGCGAGAAACAGCACCGCCTTGCGCACAGCACCGCTCACAGCTTTCACTCTGTACGTAGCCTAATAGAGTAGAGTGAAAAAAGATCTGAGATGGAAATCTGTTCTTTGCCGGCTATGTCACTTGTCTCGTTTGCAAGAATATACAAATATTCGTAGGAGTTAGCCTTATATATAATATTATTTGCAGTTTTATTTTCACATATACTAATTATTTCATGTTCGGATTTAACGAATACATACATATTGACTATTTGTCGTTAAAAGATCTTTAAAATTTCCTTCATTTGATGTTTTGCCACGAAGAGCTAAGTCATGTGCTCCCCAAAAAATATTATTTTAATAACAAAAGAACTCAGTTTTCGCAGGTGGGTAGGATCGAAACTCATTTATATGCTGGAAATTTTATCTCAGTTTATTCCATTATACTCAATTTAAGTACTGCAGCTTAGATTCGTTCAAAGATAAAGGATAATGACCGCCCAACTTAACATTTTACCGTTTTTTCCTAGACTTGCTCTTGGCAATCTTTAGCTATCTTTTAGTGTTCGCATTCCGGATATAGTGTTGAGAATTGTTTGTCACCGGTAATGTGTTTATGGTATCAACAACCCAGGAAAATGGAAAGTTATCGTTCGTCGTGATTGCTTTCAGTTTTCAGTAGTTTTAGAAATTAAAACTTATTAATTCAAATTTGTTGGTGGTTGGTAAATTAGCATTTCCACTCCCGTGGGAATTCTATGTTAACCATTCCAAGCAGAAATTTGTTATCGTTGAAATAGGGCTCTCGATCATGAGTGTAACGCTTTTGCCCAATCAGGCCCTGATTGGAACAGTCGGCTTAAGCCATGATCAAGTTCGCCATACAAAATTAAATTGGGTAAACCCTAGTAAGACATTTTGTATCACGCACTAGGCGTCATTTACGAAAAAAAAATCATGGCCGGATATTTTCTAGTCCTAAAAGGGTATTCTAATTCAGAACCGGAACAGGTCCACATGAGATTTTCTTAATAAGGCTTGCCCTTTCTGACTCTGATCATGCCCTGATTGTGTTCAGGCCATTTCCTAACTATTTTTTCTTCTTGGGATGTTAGCTGTTTCATTATCTTTATACTATAAAACTTGTACTATAAAGTGTGGTCTTTCGAAGCGATACAGTGGTTTTATTTTTTATTTTCTTCAAAAAGCTCTGTTGTTTGTTTCTCCAGTAATTGTTATAGTTTATTGTTCTCTGTGTCATTGCCGCCTTTTTTTATCTTTCAAATTCCAGCTCTGGCGGATGAAATCTGTATAAAGGAGTTTGCAAGTTGTATCTAGTCTAGACTAGATGACACAGTTCTTATCATCAAGCACTTCTTGGAATAGGGATGGAGGTTATAGGCAGTCGGATGTGCCAACCCCGGATGTTCACAATTCTTAAACGTAGCGCATTTTAATTTTACTTTTCTGTTACTAATTGGTGATATTTATCTGCCTCTTTTTCATTTGATCACCATGCATAACCGTGGTATGTGAAAGACCTTATGTGTAAAACTAAATATCTTATTCTTATCATGAACTGTCTTACTTTGCGGTAACCTTTACTTATTATCTCTATTGCTGTGTGCCGTACTTTAAGGATTGTTTTCGATGTTGCACCAATCAACGCACAAGCTATTGCTTCAGTAAATTTAACGTTGGTGCCTGTCCCACTTTTGTGGATCATGTACCTTCTCGTAGTTGGTGACAGCGATTCTGCAACTCGGTTCTGCATATTTTTCGCTCATAATATGCTTCCTTCATATTCGATATTTTTTTAGCATGCACAATGCATGCACCGTTAAAATTGAATCTTAATTACTTCAGCTTTGGCTCCAAGAAACGGTCACAACTACCGATTTAGAATTTTCATAATTGTAGCTCTGTTGAAAGTTGCAACAAGTTTCGTTTAATTCTAGTTATGCTGCAACAACGAAGATGACTTTCATTCTAGTTATGCTGCGTTTCGAATTGGTATTTGAAAATTCTAAACGACGACAGTGGCATTAAATTTTAACCACTCAGATCAATATAACTTGTGTTCGATACATTTGCATACCATTTTAAGTCTTCCGACTTTACGTTGTATTGAATTTTTTTATTGAATATATTCTAAGGTTTAGATAACAATTAACAATAGTATATTATACACCAAGGGAGAGAAGTGCATGTTTTTCTCCCGATGTGTGTTTGTAGCTCGATGACGAAACCTGGGTGCCACATATCACAAAGAGAGAGAGAGAGAGAGAGAGAGAGAGATAACATCGAGATCGCTCTCGAGGTGTATATACTTTTTTTTGCACGACCACAATATAATTACGATATTAAAAACTAAATCTGATCATTTAAAGAGAAAATAATTTTAATTTTTAATGTTCATCATAGTAGGCGGTTTTAATACAAATTTGTTGAAGTTTATCGTAAAAAATTTCTGTTTCCATTAAAACTATCATTGCTGTCATGACTTATTATTTTTTACTCCCTAAGGAGTAAAAGATGCAATCCGCTCCCGCAAATGAGGCAGCGGAATTAAACTTTATAAACAACTCGTACAAACAAAGATATTTATTTATTTTATCTTATTTATAACCACTTTATTTCAACTTAATTACGGAAGTAAATATAAACAAATACATGTGTAACAACTGTCAAAAATTGACAATCTGACATCTAGTGATTAACACTATTTAACATCTCCTCGCAATGACTTAATTCTTGTAATCCAATTTTGCTGCATAATCTTTATGTTTCTTATTTGATAAAACAGCAGGCATATTATCTGTTGATCTGTTGATCTGTTTGAACAAATCTGCAGGCATATTATCTGTTGATAAATATTCAATTTCAACTAAATCACATCACGAATGTAATGGGCTTCTCAAGATGGACGGGTCTACGCCCCAGAAGTACTCGGAACCCAATTCCGACCAAGAACCATCACAACAAATTCGACGAAAGGTGCAAATCCATCGATCCATTTTTGGGTTAGGAAGCAGCTGTCACTGCTTCAAATACTCCTCGTCATGGGCCATGGCTGGTATTGAAAGAAATCCGGGACCAACTAAAACATGGCATTGTTTAATATGTAAAAACATTTGAAGGGCAAACATAACATCCATCCAGTGCAACACCTGTAAAGAATGGTGTTACCTCAAGAACTGCTCAGGTTTGGCCACACATAAACAATGGACCAAACACTACATAGCGCCATGCTGTCAATTATCTAGTCAACATACTAACACGAGCTCACAGCAAAACACAATGGGAATGAACACGCATCCGGAAACTTCGAGTGATGGCAAAATTATGCAATTGAATTGCAACGGTCTCACCAATAAGATAGATGATATTATAAATTATATGTGCAATAACAATATTCTAGTCACGTTTCTTCAAGAAACCAAATTAAATGTTAGATCTAAGCTTAGTGAAAATTACTGTGATTACAAAATTATAAGGCTGGATAGAGCGAAGGACAAAGGTGGTGGCTTTTATCATTCACAAAACCGTTATCTACCGTAAAACCACATTACCTGCAGTACCGGGAACTGATAAACACCTAGAACAACTGGGCATTATAATAAAATCCGGCAACATGGAGATAACTCTAGTCAATATCTATATTCCACCAGTAAGCAGCTGTGATACAGGTTATGAACCGTCCATAAGACATTTATTTTAAAAGAATCCAGCTAAACCATGAAATATAACAAAAACGAAACGATTTCAATTTCGTATAAGCTCCTCTAGTTGAAATAATAGAAGCAATAGCTTCCGTCAGTTTGACATATTAATACATATTATTGACATAATTTTTAGACTATGACAGCTGTACTTTTATAAGATCTGTAAACAGCTACAGCGGAAACAACTACAATCCTAATGACAGATATAACTTCTATAACCTTTTTTCGGAAGCTTTATTTAGTGATGTGTAGATAAGTTTGGGTAAAGCTTCTAATAGTCAATATAGAAGTATTTTAGAAGCCTTCATTCCGGTGGTGGGGAATACTTCTCTGTGGAAATTGTATCGAAATTTTAAAGAAGTAATTTATAACTAGCTTCCACTTAGAAGCTTTAGCGAAGCTTTATTTAAGCTAAAGCTGGTATAACTCAAAATTGAGAAGTAAGTTTGCTAGCTGGGGAGCTCGCTACATACCGGCTGGCAGAATTCAAAAACTAAAACCAAACTTTCCACATGAAGCGTGTGTGCTTTCTAATCAAAGAGCTGAGATCCGTAAAGCAGATCCAGTCGTCTCCAGAATTCCGGACCTGAACAAGCAAATTAACAAATTGGTCACGGACCATAAAAGAAATAAATGGAGAGAGTTAGTAAGTAAATCAAACCTGGGTACTAGTAAAAGTCTTTGGAAGGTTTTTAACTAACTAAGCCTAACTCATCCTCGACAACCACAAAATAATTGCATGATCTCCTTCGACGATATCCCCATTGAAAACCACAGGAAATGCGCAAACAAATTTAACATTCAGTTTACAGAAAAGCAGCGTAAACACGAGAAAGAGACCAGATCAGTGTTGAGACACATGTGCAAACTTAACACTGACAACTTGGAGGATATTATATTTTCCGAAGAGGAGGTGGAGAATGCAATAAGGAAAATTAAGCCATCAAAAGCTATAGGACCCGACGGCATCTCAGCCATCATGCTCAAACACACCGGACCCAAAGATTTGAATTTCCTCACTACTACACTTAATACATCTTTAAATACTCTTCAGATACCAAATATCTGGAAAACGGCCAGAATCAGCTTCATTTTGAAACCATGAAAACCTGAAGAAAATGGAGAGTATTACAGACCAATATCCATCCTTTCATCGGTCGCAAAACTCATCGAAGCACTTCTGCTCCCCCAGCTGACAAGATCCTGCAATTTGGCGCCACACCAACATGGCTTCCGGCCAGCACACAGTACAACCACTACGCTACACAGAATACAAAACCAGATCAGTGTTGGTCTGAATCAAAAACAACCATGCGCTAGAACAATTTTAGTTGCACTTGACCTGTCAAAAGCATTCGACACAGTGTCGCACGCTGCTCTTTTGGATGACATCTTCAATACTAATCTGCAAGGTTTAATAAAGCGCTGGTTGTGCAATTACTTCAGAGGTCGCCAAACATATGTTGAGTTTCGTAACTGCAAGTCCAAAATGAGAGTGCTAAGACAAGGAGTTCCTCAAGGCGTAGTTCTCTCCGTCATTATTCAATCTCTACCTAAGCAGTTTGCCTACTCCACCAGAAGGAATAACTATCACGTCATATGCAGACGACTGCACAGTGCTTGCAACTTAAATAACCTGCAACAACTCACAAATATCCTGAATACCAGCCTTAATATTCTGAATTATTGGTTTAAAAGCAGAAAACTAAAACTTTACAATGAAAAGTCCACTTTTACACTTTTCACCACATGGACGAAGGAGGTAACTTTAACACTAAGCGTCTGCATAGACAACATACTTATTCCCACAGTAAAAAATCTGAGACTGTTGGGTGTAATATTCGACCTACTGCTTAAATTCAATGCTCATGCACAACAAATAAACTCAAGATTGAAAAACAGGAATAACGCATCAAAACACTAGCGGGTAGTTCATGGGGCAAAGATAAAAACACGATCATAACAACATACAAAGCAATAGGAAAACCTATTTTTAATTATGCTGCACCCATATGGACCTCCCAAGTTGCCAACACTCACTGGAATAAGTTACAAACAACACAAAATGCTGCCTTTGCGAACCGCAACCGGATGTCACCCGGCTACCGAAATCACTTGCACGAGGAAATTAACATATAGCCTGTCCGTGAACATAATAAAATGCTAACCAAACAATATCTATTGGCCTGTCACAAATAGCAACATCCTTGCAATGACACCTTAACTACGATCGAACCACCTAGAGACATAAGGTAGACAGCAAAATGCTTTCTGGAAGATGTCAGAGATGGCCAGGTTACTGGTAACATTGACGAATCGATATATAGAACTGGTTTAAAAACACTCCACACCAAAACGGTTGAAAATGCAATAAGGAACTATGTTCCAAATCGTGTTTTAAATAGAAAGCCACCAAAAATCGCTGAAACATGGTTAAATAACTAGAGGCTTTATACTAGAAAAAAAACTCGTTTTTTTAATCCGTTATAACGGCCGTTTGGATACTAATATTTTTAAAAAGTTCATAAATTTAAAATCGGTGGAAACGTTTTAATCCGTTTCTTATAAATATAAACCTTTGCAGTTAGAGACTTTTGACTTGTTGGCTTCAACAAAAAAGTTTGCAACAATCCATAACTACAGTTTCCAAAAACCTTATAACAGTCAATAAAATAAAAATAAAAAGGTTTGAATAGAAGAAATTAATTTTTTTTCTTCGAAATAAACTATTTTGATATTTTGCAGTAATTGGAAGACATATGATATAGCTTAGGTTTGTGTCATAAATTGTCACACACATGTTCTGTGGTAGATTTGATATTTGTTTGTAGCAAAACTGAATAGATATAGTTTTGCTTATATGTAGCTAATTTTCTTTTTAAAATTTGTTCGATATCTGTTTGAAATTAGTTTGTGTTGTTTAAACTAATCTGATACATCAGATTCTACTGGCACACAAAACTGTCTGATCTCGAAATTTACCTATTTCTAGCGGATATACTTGCCGCTTGGACTTTTTAAGTTTGGAATGTATAAAACTTCTTTCGAATTTAAATCAATATTGTTGTTATTTTTATTGAAATTGACACATCTCCCTTGCCATTAACATTGCCTACATTACCATAGTCATTTTTAAATTTTGGAGTTTAGATTGAAAAATGTTGTTAAATTTATCTTTATCTCTACATAGATAAGTTGTAAATCGGCTATCTAGATACCAATTACTATTATTCATATTAAAGTCCATAATTTGAATAGAATTATTAACGCAGCTGAACATTGAATAATTTTTATCAGGAGTATCATTTTTCAAATATTTTTTTTGTTTCTGCCCTCTATCTTTATATTGTGAGGCGATAAGACCGAGCTTTTGACATCGATAACATTTAAATTATTGAAATTATTTTTATTATGAAAATAACCTAAAATAACTTGATTTTTTTTTTTTTTGCTGCATTGCAAATTGTACTTTTTGAGTTGTTAATTTTGAACGGGACGAACTTTCTTCAATTAGTTTTATTCTCAAAATATTAGGTGTTGGTGTGATTGATAAATTTGTTTTAATTTTATCAATTAACAGAATTATTTTACCTTTGGCTAATATAATCCGCCCGTGTACTTTCTATTTATGGTTTCTCAGCAATTACTTTTTTGTGTGGTTTCTCAGCAGTTGGTTTTTTGGAAATATCAACATATTTCCGTAAACTGTTTTTAATCATAACTGCCTTCATTTGAAAATCCCATGTGTCATAGGTATTCTTAGATAACAACTTCAAACGTGTTATTCCAAGAGAATTCATTATTATATCTCTCACGGACATGAAAACACTTATTTTCTTTTTATTTATTGAACTCTGGGCCCATAACCCATTGAACTTGTTATTGATTATGTTCAAAGGTTTAGAATTTAGATAATAAAAGAAATTTATATATTTTCTTTAATTCATGAGCACTTTATTTCAACTTAAATAGGAAAGTAGGCATAAACAAATACATTTGTAACAACTGTCAAAAAATAAGAATAGGTATAGTAGAATTTTTTTGCCAGCGAACACAAAATTTGTTTGTTATGCGCATATTGTTTGCACATGCGCATGCACATGCGCATATTGTTTGCACATTCAGTGTCTCGATTAAAATATTAAAAAAAACTATTGGGGTCCCATTGAAATGGACAAAAAAAACACATAAAATTTATAAATTACTATTGAAATTCAACCAATTATAATAGAAACCCAAAAACTAGTAGAAATATTAATGATTTTGTAGGAAATATAACAAAATTTTGATAATTAAAAATAATTATAATAAAAATAACGACGCCTATGGAAACAAATATCACAACAAACAAATGGTACGAACTAGAAGTAGAAATTTAACTAATATAATTGTTTTGAAAACAAATTTATCCCAAAATAAATAATACATCTCTGTTTTACTTTTTGTTTTATCTTTTTTCTCTTGCTGCGTCGTAGCTGTCAGAAATTCGCTGGCAAAAAAATTCTACTATACAACGTTGACATCTGACGATTATCACTATTTAACAAATTGTAATCTTCCTATTGCGATATTGATCACGAGCTTTTCGTTTAACTGTATAACTTCTAACTGTACTTTATCATTAACAATTTTTACCACTGCAACAATATGTGTATCGAAAATTTTGAATTAGAAGTGCCAGCTATCGAACTTTTTTTCCAGAATAATGTTCATTTTTAAATTTAACAGATAACAACAAATAAAACAAAAGGTTCTAAACTCTATATAGTCAATTATCACAAGTATATTAAACCTCAGTTTAATTATGGCCTGCGAGTTAATTTTTCCCGAAATAAATTTTCAATTTGTGAGCTATTTTCAGCAGTTTTGGTATTGGATCAAAGACTAACTGACAAAACTATGTCATCTTAAATATGCTAACTTTTTCAAACAGAAAACCGAATAACCTGTCTAAATTATTTTTATTGAATAAAACATCATATATTTATAATTAACGATAATATTATATGGATATTAATTAAAAATAATTGTTCAAATGCTTAAAGTAAACATCGGCAACTCGCCGAAACCGATTTAGACATTCGACACATCAAAATGTTCAGTTTTTTGTGCTGATTAAAAAATCACAAAAATTATTTGCCAACGCTCCCGTTGGCGTGAGTTTTGGGCGTCTCACTTTGCAATGAAGTCTATGAGTGAGTTTGCATATCTCGGTGTGTTGAAACACTAATTCCAAGTTTTTGTGTTTCGAAGACTTCTTCACTAATTACCATTTATGTAACATTGATTGTAACATGGATAGTGACTGACTCGTACAATTTCAAAAAGTTTATCAAATAATAAAGAATTAATGCTTAAATGCTTTTAAACTCATATACTCTATGTATGTTTATTCATCTCTTAAACTGATTATGACTCATGCCATTCTCGGCGTTGGCAACTAATCTTGGTATTTCTGAAATCAGCACAAAAAACTGAACATTTTGATATGTCGAATGTCCAAATCGGTTTCGGCGAGTTGCCGATGTTTACTTTTTAGAATTATTTTAAAAATATTTAGTCACAATTGCAAACTAACGAAATTTATTAACCGATGTTATCATTTCATATATTTGTTAAATAAATTATTCCATCCACAATATTTATTTTCCTTTCATAGAGTGGTTTTGTAGAATAAATTAAATATATTTATTAAGTACTTAATTATTTTTATTTACAAATTAAAGCTTAAAAATAAAAACTATATAGTGAAATTGTTCAAGCCGATTTTAAATTATAAAAATAAAACAAAATTCTTGTTCCTAAAGAAATAAATTTATTATAATAAAAAGACATTAAAAATAAATGAATAAATATCACTTGTATCAAGTTAAACATAAATAAATAATAAAAAATTTTAATTTTTATTCTAATTTAATTAAAAATAAAATTGATATTGTTTTATTTTAAGAAAGTAAAATTTGGAAATACACCAGAGTCAAAGTGTTATAGATTTTACTGTAAAGGTCCAACTAAGATAGCGACGAGTATGATTATGAATACAAGTTTTTTATTTGAATTATAATAGTTAGAGTAACTAGAATTTTATTTGAATTAATTCGATTAACATCCAAATTTTATCGATTATTCGGAATTTACACGCGCGCAGTGTCGTGTAGAAAATTGAAATATCACACGACTTCAACAATTAAAAAAGCCATAGAGTAGCAGTTATAAGAAACCCAACGAACTAGGGTGTTATTTTAATCAATACGAAAAATTTATTGTAAGGACGATACACTGAATATCTTTAGTGGCCAAACTAAAGTATCATATATACAAATTTCCATATCCTTAAACATATCTACTATTTGTATGTTCAATTACAAGTTTAACTGAACTCATCGGTTTTCCAACTCCGATAAAATGTAACTATATTTTAAAAATGTATCTATGATACACCAAAAAATTGTATCTCTGCTTTCATCTTTATCATTTTATTTTATTAAATTTTACACTAATGAGAATCCAATAAGCAATTAAATTGGAAATTCAATTCAAATGAAATTCGAATTTTTATTCGAAAGACGAACATGCGCATTAGATTGAAGTTTTTGTTTTTTATATAATTTTAAATGAGAACGAAAACGTTTTTTTTAAATTTTTTTTTAAACACAATCAAATTATATATTTAATGTCGTTGTCTTATTTATTTTCAAAAATTTTCGAGAGTTATTTGCGCTTCTCTTCAGTGATCAATGTTACAATATTAACATAAAGTTCGACATAGTATAAATAAAATATTAGTAGTAAAAAAACAAAATTAAAAATTTTACATAAAATTTTTTTAATAATAAAACCTTTGCAACTATCTAAAAAATTATTGTTATTTCAATTAAACAAATTAAATATTTTTACGTAACAAATAAAAGAAAACAAACAAAATAAAGTAAATAAAATCAAAGACAGTAAATATAAGTTTATTAAAGATCAGCTTTATGGTGTATTGAATATCTATTATAAACGAAAATATAACAATACAATCAAAATGTTTATAAAATGCAATAAAACAAATTATTTCTGAATTTAAAACAATCAAATAAATAGTTTTATTGCGTTGCGTTGATTTAAAAATAATGGCGCAACGGAATACAAAAAACATTTTTTTATTTAATTCTGTTAAGCATAACAACGTATACCATTATGGTTGTTATGCAACAAAAATAAACTAGTTTACATAGTAGTCGGAATGATAATTGTATATTTTGCAAAGAGAGATGAAAACATCGTAATTGGGCAAAGGGTTAACAAACAAAAAACGTTTTGATTCGTGTAGGAACTGCTAATTTTCTACGATAGTAAATATAAACGATATATGTAAACTATTAAACTAGAAAATGAACACATAACATTTAAAATTCATATTTTATTTTTCATGGTTTCTTTAATTTAAAAGCTTTGTAAAATAACATTAAAATATCATGGCGATCACAATTTGTTATTCAGAGTAAATGTTTTTCAACTAGAGAGAAAAAAAGCCTTTTTCACAGGGAATTAAACGTAAACCTGTATGAAAATAGAATTGCATATACTATCGAAGAAAAATGTATTTGATTGTATTGAATTCTGAAATAATTTTGTTTTATCCTCTTCCAACTATTAATAACAACTTTATTTGTATATTTTTTCCATAATAATAGAATGCATTATTGTATTGTTTTCTTAACCTATTGAATAATGAGCTTAACCTATTGGATTATGAAAATTTTCTTATAAGGAATGATCATTATCATTGGCGTAACTAGGAAATTGTTCTAGGGTGGGCCTGGCCCCAATAATATTGCTGAGTAAAATAATTAATAAATTTTCCGTTTTTATTTGGGTATTTATTCCGTATGTATTATTATTATTCCGTTTTTATTCCGTATGTATTAAAAGAAATACATAACGGGTGTGTCAATTTGAGGTTAATTTTCAAATTTACGTTCATTTATATTTTTTTGCTAGATTATTTATGTAAGGTTAGGTTGCAGTGACTGTCACCAAAACACAACATCAGGACGACATACTTAGACCAAAATACGTCGGTTGTGATATCAAAGGATCTCGTTCCCCAACTTGAACCATTTGGAGCTTCTAATGAAGCTAAGTATTTGCGTGATTTTTAAATTATCCAGGTCGGTGAGAGTTTTAAATGTGTGCGTTCCAAAATGAGTTTGCCGTTTAATGGGCGAATGCTGGACATGTGCAAAGTAGATGGAACGCTGGTTCCACCTGACCCTCCTCCTTACAGCTCCTGCAAATCAACACTTGGGTGCTTACCAAGGATGCAGTAACCAGTGATAACTTTAACAATGAACTAGTTTTCTGCCTACTCAAGGTTATAAGTTTTTTGGAACGCTGTAGGTCTAGTATAGGAAATATTTACCTGCTTATCTTGCAGCTAATGGTGTTTGACCACCGGCCTATAGATTATGCATTTAACCCTGTTATAAGTTAGTTGTTTGAGAGGAGCAAACGACTCGCTTAGAGCTTCCATTTCTTGTAGAAGATCGAGTTCAGTCATTTGCCTAGAAAATCCGTCCGCTATATAGTTGCATTTAACGCCACTGTGACCCGGCACCTATATAATATGAACGGTGAATTTGCCGGTGGTTTAGTGTCACTTTTGACGTTGTTGCTACTACATCTACCGATTCGAATGCAGTTATTTATGCTATGTTGTTTGCAGTTATTTATGTTTATATTTAGATATATATTTGTGTAAATAATAAATCTTTAAATTATAAAACTAAAAGAAAAAAATGTTCTTTTTAAAATCGACATGTTTGACAAATTAAAATTGAAAAAAATCATATAAAATTATAAATTGTTATATCAGTATAATATTCTTATAAATCCTCACTTAGTAACATTCAAACAAACAAAAATTATACAAAATCAACATTCCTAGTTTCTAAATTAAACTTTACATTCCTAGTCTCTAAAACTATTGAAAAAATAAAAATATAAATAGTTCAAAAATAACAATTCATTGTTTACAGTAATAATGCACTCCCCCAACCATTTAAGTACTGTCCTTAAGATCGTTGTCTTCATTTTCAGCCATACAAAATTCAGATAAATCCAAAAATAAATCCATCAGACTTCGAATTCCGTCGTCAATTCGCTAATGGTCATACAAACAAACTGGGATATTACTTCTACTTAGGCGCCTAGATTTTTTTTATTTGATATAGAATCACTCACTGAAGCGAATAAAACCAAAACGAATTGTATATCAGTCCCGGGGTCCAAAATACAGGCCTTTGAAAAAAGCAAAATCCATTCAAAATAACAGTTTTGAAAAGAATTTTTTCTGTTTTTTTAATTTTTGCTTTATGTCCTATGTGCTTATAAGATAAACAGATCAAAACTGTCCCTTTTACTAAATTTTCTTAATTTACGATAAAAAAAAAAAAACAAAATCCACTTGCGCCTAAGTTCAAGTACAATCTTGGCTCAAATGGTCATAACGTGGGCCCCATAAGGCTATAATTATTTTTTTAAAGTTATTCATGTTGATTCTTTGAAATTGTATATCAAAAATAACATTTAATTTGCAACATTTGGTAAAAAAAGTGTATTTTTATACGATATTTTTTGTTTCAAAGGCCTATATCTTGGTCCCCGGGACTGATTTTCAAAAAAAAAATATTGTAATTTGCTTATAAAAGTACACTAAAAAAAAAAATTGGCTGGCGCCTAAGTAAAAGTAATCTTGCCAAACAAACTTAAAACTACGAGTAGTGTTGGTGTTTCGGTGTGGCTTTAGGTCTTATTGAGCAATGAGACCGTATTTTTTTAAAACGAAGTCTATATTGTTCTTATTGCGATGTTTTTCGTTGAACAAATTCGAAGGTGTGGTTTTCTAGAAATTATGAATTCATTTGACATTCTGACATCTGGCACATCACATGTTGGAAAGAAAATGTTTGCTTCTTTAAACTTCGCTACTATGGTGAACCGATAAGATAAACGACCATTTTATAGATACTTTTGTGGCAATATTATTGGTAGTGCTTATTAAACTTCCTTATTAAATTTAAATGAAGATCAGTGATATGAATAATATCATGAATAATATAATTGTACGTTTTGAAATAATTTTGAACAGCAAATTCCTTAGTAAAGAAATACATTTTCATTTTCCCTAACTGTTATATATACTTCATGAACTTTGTCTTCTAGGGGGGGCCAAAATTCGTCTAGGGGGGGCCGGGCCCTCTGGGCCCCTACCTAGTTACGCCTATGATCATTATTCGATACTTTATGTTTGTATTTATTAAATTGTTTGGAAATTGATTGAAATTTAATCACAATTGATTTTCTATTTTTCTTGAAAAATCAAATTAAATTTGATTCTCTTATTTTAGTTCAATTTGTTTGATTGTATAGAATGGGATGCAATTTCCAAATAAACAAAATAAATAAATTTTTTGCCATAATTTTCTTTTCGTTATTTCTTATGTTTTTTATCATATGGAAAATAGAATTTTTTTTCTCAATTAAAACAATAAAAATTTATTGTTTTAATTAAGAAGAAAGGGTTTCTATTTTATATAATACATTCTCCTCTGTCAGAAGATAAAGTATTGAAATCGATTCGTGTTTAATGAATTTTATTCTATCGCATAGTTAAAATTCCTCGTACGTCGCTCAAATTTTAAACTTTTGCTTGAGAATAAACTATGTCATTAAACACTTACTCATTAAACTACTATTAAGTATTTCATAAACATTTTGATTTTATTTTATAAAAAATTAAAAACATTTTCGCTCTCATTTAAAATTTTATAAACACATTACATTAATTAATTAACTTAATTCAATTCAATTAGTTCAATAAATTCGTACAATTGGTTTAGGACAATCCTGAATCTATATATTCAAAAAAACAAGGTGTAGTGTAGTGGGTGGGCTTGTGAGCGGTTTATAGATGGGTGTGTGGTTTACAAAAACCCATGGGATCTTCATGAAACTTTGGTATATAATCCAGATTCACTTGAAAATGAAAGATCTGGATTCATTTCAAAATTGGACGAAATGGCGTAGAACCGGGCCGGACGAAATGGGGTCACCCGAATACCTGTTAGTTTGAATGTTCAATAACTTCAAATCCTGGTTTTAGTACTAACTCCAATATATTTGCGAAACAACTTTCGGTTTGTCACTTGCGGTTAAAAAGCTTGTTTTCAACTTTTGCAGGTCTTTGCAGGTCTACTAATTTGAATGACACTTTGACCAAACATGCAAATATGCATTTCAAGCAGCTGATTGGTTTTTGAGCAATATTGATCCAAGTGGTGAGATGGAGCCCTGAGCACCTGTTTCTTTTAAAGCTCTATTACATTTTGACAAAAGATTTGAAAGACAAAGAACTGATTAGTTTTTGGACGTTATTGGGATACGTGAGGGATACGTATCCCGAGAACCTGTTTTTTTGAATCTTCAATAACATCAGTTCCGGATAATTGATTTTGATTAAACTTGGTATATATGCTTAGAGTATGATTTGTTACAGTTCTGCATTCCAACTTTCAGTTTGTCATTTCCGGTAAAAAAATTTTTTGCTTTTTCTGCTGTTAGGATACTACAGCTTTCTTTAATGAACTGATTTTGATGAAACTTTAGCAAAAGATGGAGATTTATGTGAGAAGCAACTGACAAGGTTTTGAGCGATAATGAACAAAGTGGTGGGGTCTCCGGTGCACATGTTCTTATAACTAGAACTATTCGAAATCTATAACAATAGTCAGGCAATAATGTCAACCTTAAGAACATTTTGTTTCAAAGGCTATGGTGAAGTTAGCCTTTGCATCAGCGTCGTCAATATTTTTATATGAATTATAATATAATTCAATTCATATTAACACACGTTGGTTTATCGGAAGTGGTTGGTGTGGTACTCGCATTGTTAACTTTTACTCAAGATATAATATATCTTTAAATAGTTTCACAATAAACCAATATTAAATGTTTTATCCCAAAACAATATACGCTGTATGGTGTTAATGGTGGAGCTTTGAGGATTGAAACTAACTAAATCTATTAATCTCGGCGATTCATGCATTTATATGCATTTGCTGCGTTTCGCTAGTGATAGTGCGTTAGTGATAGTGAGAAGATCTTGACAGTTTAGCTGTTTGAACTAGCCCACTATCACCATAGGTAACGAACAACATATACGAGGATATTTAGAAAAAAAACAACGAAATTTACTACTGGGCGAGAGTGTTGTAGCAAATAAAGATTTCATGTCGAACTTTGATCACACACAAATAGTACAGATCGGTATTAAAACGAGTTGAAAACATGTAGTTAAAATAAGATAAACTAATGCAGGACGAATACAAGACTTATTATGGTGTACTTAATAGAGAGCGATATCCCCGTAAAACAATTTTGAAAAGAATGCATTAAATTTGCATTCATTGTGCATGATAAACTAATCACATTTTAAAAAATATAAAACTTCTGATAAAAATTACAAAATTTTAATTAAAGCTATAATAAAGTCATAAATCTTTTTAAAAAATACATCATGTTATATTATGCAACCATAATCATAAATAACACCATGACAACAGCTTATGAAAAGATAATAAACAACAAAATCATAAAATATTTATTCACAAACTTTACAGGCTGATTCTGAGTTAAGAGGTCTTAGCTATGATTATTTTTGTTATGACAATTTTTTTAAGAGGAATATCTTAATTGCGATTCTGTGAACGTTGTCATAAAAAACCTCATAATATCTCTACAAATATATTTTGGAGATCTTTCTAACGGCTATTTTTATAAACAAAATTATTATAAAATGTCATATTTTCTTTTTAAATAATTTAAATACAAATTAAAATACCATATAAATTATTATTAAGAATTATGGTATATTGTATAATAATTTTTTATAAAAATCAAGTTTTTGTTTTAGAAAATTTTTAAAGATATCAATAATTTTTGTTTGTGAAAATATTCAACCGCCATTTTATTGATTGAATATCAATCTTGAAATATATTTTATTAATTTATGTACAATTAACATAAAATTATACCATATAATATATTGATTATTATTATTTATTTTGCAATAGATTTGTGAAAAAAAATTCTAGTTTTTTCTTAAAGTTTATATAAAATTTGCACAAATAAAACAACATGAGACACCAAACTTTGATAGTGCAAATATAAAATCTTCAATCGCCATTTTATTTAAAATCATTAACAATATATATTTTATTCAATAATTTTGATACAATATAGATAAATATTATAAATTTTATAAGAATTACATAAATAATTCACAATTATTATTTTATTCTTTATTAATATAATTTTTCATACAAGAATTCCAATAAAAAAATATGAAACATTAAATTGTGATGCTTAATGGTGCTATTACACACAAAATAAATTCAGTTGCTATCCAGGCTGATTCTGAGTTATGAGGTCTTAACTATGATTATTTTTGTTATGACAATTTTTTTAAGAGGAATATCTTAATTGCAATTCTGTGAACGTAGTCATAAAAAACCTCATAATAATTCTACAAATATTTTTGGAGAACTTTCAAACGGCTATTTTTGTAAACAAAGTTATTATAAAATGTCATATTTTCTTCTTAAACAATTTAAATACAAATTAAAATACCAGATAAACTGTTATTAATAATTATGGCAATATTATATATAATAGTTTTTTGTAAAAATCAAGTTTATGTTTTGGAAAATATTTTAAGATATTAATAATTTTCGTTTTTGAAAATTTTCAACCGCCATTTTATTGAATATCAATCTTGAAATGTATTTTATTTTATAATAATTTATATGGAATTAATATAAAATTATACCATATATTGATTAATTATATTTATTTTAGAATAAATTTGTTCAAAAAGAATGATTATGTTTTTGCTTAAAGTTTATATAAAATTTGCACAAATAAAACAACATGAGACGTCAAACTTTGATATTGCAAATATAAAATCTTCAATCGCCATTTTATTTAAAATCATTATCAATATATGCTTTGTTTTAAAATTTTGATACAAAATAAAATATAGGTAATTATTATAAATTTTATAATAATTACATAAATAATTCATGATTAATATTTTATCCTTTATTAATATAATTTTCATTCAAGAATCCAAGTAAAAAAATCTGAAACGTTAAATTATGATGCTTAAGATGACCATGTTTGATGGTCTTAAGTTAAGAGGTTTTTTTTTGACATCTCACAGTTGTGACTACCCGTCAAACAAGGTATTACGTTTACGTAACACTAGCGAAGAATATACTTCATACAACTCTTCGTAAACGTTACACTTTGGTGTTGCAAAACCGAAGCATTTATGTCGTTCCTGTCCTATGATAATTAGACTTTTTGCGAGGAGTTATGGATGTGTTAGTAGGTCGTAAACAGTTCGCTTTAGGTGTTGCATTTAGATTACGTCATAAGTGTTACATTAACGAAACATTTTAGCGATTCGTTAATGTAATATTTTTGCGGGACATTATTGAAATAAAATATTTACGAAATTTGATGGGACCAGTAAATAAAAACGCAAAATTTGTCTTGTTTTTTAGTAATATTTATATCTTGTCTTGTTTTTATATAATATTTATAAAATTTATAAAATAGTTTATCACGAAGCTATTTATCACAACATATTATTTTGATTTTACTTAGATTTTACAGTATGTATAGTTTTAAATAGATTTAGACTATGTAGTTTTTTTCATTAAGCGCTCGCTAAAAAAACAAGTAGGTCTCAGATATTTCACTTGCCAAAAAATTAATTTTCTTGCGAAACCTTTATTACAGTATGTAATAAAAAAACAATAATAAAATCTATAAAAATATCCTTAAAAATATAACATTTAATTTCAAAATACATTAAATCATTTCAGAAATCTGAGTATCTAAGTAAATTCATATCATAATATAATAAATTCATATCATAATTTCAAATATCAATTCAAAAATCCTTGTAGCTATGCAAATTAATGTTAAAAATCTTAAATCTATGTAACTTCGTGTTTAAAAATAATTATCTATATTCATATCAAAGTAATTCCAAATATCAATTCAAAACTCTCAGTAGCTTTGTAAATTAAGGTTTTAATAACTATAGTTAATATCAAATATTGAAATATCAATTCAAAAATCTTATAGGCTAAGAGCCCGCGATGGCCCGACCTTCGTTATTTTATAAAATCTGGAAGTTTCTCTGCGCATACCCCCTACTCAGGTAGGAACGATAAGCGACATATGATGTTTGGATCATAGTGGCTTTGGCAGGGGGCTGGTAACAGAGGGGCCTCCAAAGTTTCGTGAAAGTATAAAATCTAATTTTTTGATATATTCTTCGGGATAGTATTAGAAGTCACGTCACCCATTGCCAGACACTTACTATCGTAGAAACCCCCTGCCAGACCCCATTAAACTTTAACGCTTAAGGGTGTCTGGCAGGGGGTTTCTACGATAGTAAGTGTCTGGCAATGCGTGACGTGACTTCTAATACTATCCCGAATAATATATAAAATTAGCTTTTATACTTTCACGAAACTTTGGAGGCCCCTCTGTTACCAGCCCCCTGCCAAAACCACTATGATCCAAACTTCATATGTCGCTTATCGTTCCTACCTGAGTAGGGGGTATTCGCAGAGAAACTTTCAGCTTTTATAAAATAACGAAGGTCTGGCCGTCACGGGCTCTTAGTCTATTAGTAGCTATGTAAATTATCTTCATAAAATTCATCACAAAAAAATAATTAAACTAATACTAAATAGTAAATAAACTTAAATTAAATTGGAAAAAATGGCGACTCGTTCAACACACACAAAATTTTTGCTGAAAAATAAATTTAAATAAATTGAATATTAGTTACAAAAAATAATTTAAAAAATTATAAATAATTATTAATCAATTAAATTACATTAAATTAAAGTACATTTGTGTGTGAAAAGTGATTAAATAAAGAAATCATCTATCCAAATCTCCGAAACTTACACTATAATAGCGAACAACTAAATCAATAACGGGTATTTTCCCAACCAATGGAAAATAGCTAAACTTATCCTAATTCACAAAGCCAATAACTTCTTCAGAGTTGAAGACTTCAGACCAATCTCAATGTTACCTAATCTAGAAAAAATCCTAGACCGAATTATTCTCCAAAAACTGCAGGACTTCTTTGAGGATGAAAGGGACTTCATACCGGCAGTACAATTCGGTTTCAGAAGGGGCCACTCCATGGAGCACACGTTACTAGACCTTCAGGACAATATCTTAAAAGGCCTGAACAACAAACTTTGCACAGTGACGTGCTCACTGGACCTTGAGAAGGCTTTCGACCATACGTGGTGTAAAGGACAGATCCTTAAACTCTAGAGAATTGTCACTCCACTGCACAAGACGAAAGGCCGCATGTAGCTCTTAAAAAATTAAAAGACCACCTTGGTCTAATCATTAAATTTTACAAAACTTGGGGTATCAAAATAAACGACGCTAAATGCAAACTGATATGTTTTAGGAACGCAGGTGGTAAAGATTACCACCTGGCAGTACGCGAAAGTAAGCAACTATCCTTAAACATCGGAAAATGTGGTGAAGTAAAAAACAAGATTGTAAAAAATTATAAAAAAATTTTGTACACATGAATTCAAAAAAAAAGTCTCAATAAAGTTTGCTTACTTACTTACTTAAATTAAATTTTGAAATGTAATTATTAATTAAAGATTAGACTTTTTTACACGGTCCTTTGCGTATTGGAACCACCGTTTGATAATATTAACTATTTCTAAAGTTTTACACGTCGGAAATTTCCGCATTGCACATTCTAAGAACAAAAAAACAATTCAAAATAAATATTTATCGTAGAACTGATGCAAACTGTTTACCTTTAATTAAATTCATTAAATGAAAATTCTCCACTGCAATGTTCTCGTGACGGCCATACCACGAGAAACTTGAAGCCGCACGATCGTTGATTATAAGCTTTAGACAAGCTCTTACAAATTTATCCATATTTTGGTCGGATACAGTTTCAAATTGTTTAATCTATAAAATTAAATATGTGTTAATAATAAAACTGAAAAATTCAGTTTAATAATTCATAAAATCTTACCATCAGCTTTTCTTTGGTTTTGTTAAGTTTCACTTCTTTTTCTAGATCTTCAAATTGGGCAGGCGAGCAGGCAGGAATTTGGAATATTGGAGGTGCTTCTTCCGGCTCATCTGGTTTGGTGTTATATAAACGCTGTTCCCGCCGCAAGAGTTTCACTTCCCTCAATAAAACACGCATCATATTTCCTTGCTCATTAAGTATTTTACAGACGTCCATTATTGTAGGCACATCTGGTGAAGAATGTGGCAAATGTGCTTGTCCGGATGAAATTGGTTCTTCTCTGAAATGTTTTGTTACTGATGGTTTTATTAAATTTGAAGATCCGCTTGAGGTTGCTGGTACACTCGGAGGTACAGATTTCGGTTTGTCGTATGGCTTTGTCCTAAAGTAGAATGGTTTTTGCATGGCTGGTAGTTGTGTACTGGTTGACGGATTAATATTATTATCGACACTTAAAAAATTTGCGTAGTTGGTTTCGTCGTCTGACTCAAATAATTGAGAATTATAATAGTTCTGTGAATCTGCCATCTAGAAGTAGAAAATAATTTTAATTAAGGTGTTGTATAGATATATAAACAATGTTGCTTTTTGATTTAATTTTCACTATCTTATTATTAATTTCATTAATATTAAAAGTATTTATAGTTTGTTCTATTTCTTCGTCTTTAGAACTCGTGCAATATATTCCAACATTTGTTGATTTTATTGGATATTCGAAGAAATTATGAATGTTTTTTAAAAAACAACCATGAATTAAATTATTATCCAATTTGATGAGCTTCAAGATTCGGTTATTAATAAGGCAATAGTTATTGGGAAACGTTGAATCAAGAGTGAAGGTAGTATACGTCTTTTCTTCAGCAGCAATTTCAAATTTTTCTATTTGTTTTAATTTATTAAGTATTTGCTGGATGGGGTACGATCCTTTTTTGATCATTTTCTTGATTTTTTGTAGATATGTTTCAAATTTAAACGCGCTGTAGTCATCTAAAGCACCAAAATGTTTTGCATCCTGTGGTAAATGCAGCAGACTGTGCACATTGTACGACACATTTTCCATTCCATAGAGATGTGAAAATTGTTTTACATATTCTGTTAAGAGTTCGACTGCACATTCATTATTTATAGAATAATTTTTCGGATGACACAGTATTCGGATTCCACAAACAAGTAACAAGAAGTGGTTATAATACTGCGGAGCCAGTACGTCTTTCAGAACTACAAATCCGGTATATAACAAAAATGTTCTGAATTCGGTCGCCTTCCAGTGTTCTAGCTCCTTAAAAGTTCTGGGTTTTCGAGCAAACTCCGAGGGAATAGATGGGCGTAATTTAATTAGCTGTTCATTAATAGCTTCTATCGCATTTCTCTTGAGTGAAAATTGTTTCTTTCTAGTCTTAATTAGCAGATTTAGCATTTGCCGAGTAACACCTAGTAATGCGCAGTGCATATAATCGACGGGAAATTTCGAAACACAGCCTATATTTAATGTATCTAGCAACAATGTGGTTACTGTGTGGTGTTCCTTATGTAATTTTATTTTAAATTCCTCATCTGTTCTAGGAGCACTATCTAAACATGGAAAGCAAACCCGGTGGTCTTTATATATACCTTTTATTTTACATTTGGTACAGCTATAGTACCCCGAATGTGTTTTAACCCCTTAAAAAAATAAAATTAAAATTAGGAAATTAATTTTAGAATTAATAAATTAAATTAAAATTAGGAAATTAATTTTAGAATTAAATTATATTGTGCATTATACCTAACACAAAAGCACGAGCCGGGGCGTCACAAATGAATGATCTCAATTCGAATTTGAAATTTTTATTCTTATAGCTAATCCCATGACTAAGCAAATATTTTGCCTCCTCAATAAATGGCTTCAGGTAGCTGTTTGTACAGGATGGCTTTTTATGTCCATGGAATACTCCTATGACGAAAACTGTTTTAAATGGTGGAATATTGCCAAGAATTGGCCACAATTGGCTGTTCGAGCTTTTCGTTATTGGGACACCGTCTATTCCTATGTCGACTTTCACTTCGTTTTCCGAATAACCAGAAGATTTTATGAAATTTTCTATTTGATTTTTTAATCCTATATGAGTGTAATGCCCATTTTCTATATCATCTATTTTTGCCGTTTCACTAGAAATTTCTACTCTTGTTAAAGTGCGAATATCCTTTGGAAGTCTAAGATTATTTTTCCTTAGTATATCTAGTAATGCATTTCCACATTGAACAGATATGTTATATTCTATGCACCATTTCGCAATATCTCTTGAAAGGTTATTCTTGACAAAATTAGGGAGATTTGCATCTAATTCGGGACATGATTCAGATGATGAATAAGAATCATCGAGTTCTTCAGTCTGTTGTTCGGGTAGAATTTGAAATTCTGTTGGGGCAGTATCATAAATTGTAAGATTTGATTCGCAGTTAGAATCCTGTCTAACATCGGATACAGCACATATTCTTTTTATTTCTTTTTGAATCTCGTAATAATTTCTTTTACTCATTTTAAAAATCCACGTTTTATTATACCTTGCACGAAAATAGATATTTACACCACACTATTTTTTTTTACACTTTACCTTAAACCATATTTACAGAGATATATTTACACCAAAATAAATAAATTAATTAATTAAAATTATATACCTATAAAATTATAGCATAAATTTATTAAATTGAAGAAAATTGTTGAAATTTATTAAAAACTTAGAAACAAAACTAAAAATTTAAAAATGGCGTATATTTTCTTTTCACAGGATATCTACTTAATAGTCAGCACACTACTCAAACGATTAAGACGAAATGACCTATAATCTATATTGCAATATACAATACAAAAATCAATGCGCATGCGTATTGATTTTTGTATTTTATATGTTTTTATAGAGAAATAGTGTTCAATGTGTGTGTGTCATAGTAAAAATCGGCATCGTTTTCGTATCGAAAATATCTCGTTTTTTACGAATCGCATTTTTTGTTTAGAGGGTACATACAGAATCGCATTTAAGAGGTTTTAGTCTTAGCTAAGAGAAAAGTCTTTGCTATGACTATTTTTACATCTGTGAGGGTATGTCAGAATCAGCCTGTTAGTGTCGCGTGCTATGACTGACTACAGTACTTTTTAAAGATTGTTTTGCTGTACATTACATCTTGCGTTACGATTGTGCTTAAAGCCTTCATACTCGTGAGATATTTATATCATTGTGCCCGTTATACAATATGTATTTACTAAATAACAAAGCTATATAACAATTACAATTAAAACCAAACAATTATTCTAAATATTTTAAATTTTGACAAAATTTAGCTATATTGATTCAAAATGTAACAAAAATTTCAAAGCTACGTTTTGAACGTACGTATTGTAAAAAATTAACTAGTATTCTTATATATTTAAAGTAAGTTAATATGTAAGTAAAACATTAATTCAACTATAATTTAATATAAATTTAAGCAGATATGTAAGTAGAAAAATATTTTAAGTTATTTATACCATTGATGAATGAAATTATAAGCATGAATGGAATGTAACATTATTATAGCAAAATTGAAATACATAAATATATATTTAAAAACAAATTTAATAAAAGGTATATTATTTTTAGTAAATAATTATAATGTAATATATACAAATCCAATCCCTTATTTCGCTAAACTAATTCTAACTGAAATAGTACATGAGATATACTTTTAAGGGTCTAAATAAATGAATTTCAATAGTATTAGCCAAAAATGTTCCAATTTAAAAACTCAGGCCACAATGGAATTTTTATTACATCTTATCACCAAATAGAAGTCTGAAATTGAAGGGAGGGTATCAAAAACCAAAGAAGATAGAGTAACCAAAACTATATTAACAAAACACTGAAAACATCGTAACCAAAACTATATTATCAAAACACCGAAAACATCGATATTCCCAGATTAAGTTTTGTCGTTTTACGAAATTGTTAAACTGTTCCTTTGTAACGACGGCCTGTTTCGAATTTTACTTTAAAAATAAGAATACATATTCAAATTTATAGATATCCGCTAATGATTTACTAATTTATTTAAATTCCAGCATTAAAATTAATACAAACATTAAAGCATTTATGTGTGCTACTATAAGCCAGTCATTAATATTTTAACATTTTCTCAGCTAATTGTTTGGATGCGTCACAACCCAACTAGCAATTTAACTTCTTTTAAAACACTAAATAGTCTAATCGAAACTTGTAGAGAATTAGACTTTTGTAAAATAATATCGAAACTCTGACGCTGGAAAATCTCTTATTTACATGTTACAGAAAATTTTATACCACAAATAAAAATAAATGAAATATCGAACGAAACAAGGACTAAATAATTTAATACAAAAATGAACTATAACACAAAAATTATATAAATTGAATCAAAAAAGCTTACATTAATTCATTTCTTTCTTCCAAATCCAGTGTTGTGGAGCATATGTTGATTGAAGGCTGTCACGAATTATATTTCCAAAAAATCTGACGCTTGAAAAATGCAACAAATCACTCCAAAGGTGAACCAAATCACAATATGAAACAGCAATAATCATACGTATGATAGTCATTGAATAAATATATAAGGAAGTGTCGCTACGTGTACGTACACAAATAATCGGTGAAGCATTTTTTTTTTTAATTTTTTGTTAAGTTTGCCAATCTGTCAATGTCATTTCATTTGTTTACGTCGTATTTCAAGACAAACTAAAGAGTTTTTTTCTGTATTTTGTTCTTAAAGTATTGAATTGTAATTCAGTTTTATACAAATTAGTATTTAAACTGTTTTTTTTACAACAATAAATTGTGTTTATACAGTTATTTATTCATAAAAATGGCGTGCTGCATCAAAACATGTAAAAAAATTGTCAACATTCCAAAGCATTTTGCTGCTAAAATTACAATTATCAGATAAGGATGTTTTTATAAAAAATGTTTAAAAAAACAATTTAGTATATATTTTTAATATATTTACAATAAGTTTGTGTCACAAAATTAATTATTTTCTAATCTAATGTTTTACTTAATTTCTCAAATGTTAGTTTGCCAAAATGTCAAAACAATTTTGTTAGACACGCCCATTCACAGGGATTGTATAAAGTTATTGTTTGTTATGAAAAATGTGTGTAAAAAATATAAATTTGAATATGATTTAAAGTTTAAATGGATTTGATCTAGAATTTTTAATAGTGAAATATATTGTTCAAACATATATAACCATAAGGATTTTCAATTTATCTACGATGTTTATACATTTATTATTAGTTTATTAGTCGAAGTATGGTTATAAACATAAATTAAAATCGAATTTTTAAACCAATAGACAGTTCAAGCTAATTTCGTCAATAATTAGGAACAGTCATCTTTTAAAGTGGGTTTAAAGGTACTTTGGAAAATTTTCAACCTATGCCAATTTCGTTATATTCAAAAAATGGCAACTGTTAGAAAAGACTGAATACGATAGAGATTTTAGATAGGTTTTTTTATAGAAGTTGGTTCATAAAAGTTTTGTAGTTAAATAAAAATATTTGCTTAGAGGACAGCATTACAAATCTGTATTCGTAAAGATGTGTTCATTTGTATTGCTGGTAATGATGTTAGACTGTTGTTAGTGTGATACTATTGCTGAAGATGATAGCACACAATTTTTCTTTTATGTATTTAATGTTTAAAAATATCGAGAAAAAAATTATTAAAATAAAATCAACAAAATATATAACTTATTCATTATCTTTTATTTAAGTAGGAAACGGGTAAAAATACATTTTAAGACAAATTTTTCCTGAAATAACGATTAGTTTAAACGAGAAATAAATAAAATTTTGAATAAAATCTACTTATTTCAAAGAACAGTTCATGCTGCCACCTAAGTTATGTTTGTGTAACTATATACAAATTATACACAGTACCACCCTACGATTAAATTCAAACACCATCAAACGCACCAATACTACAAATTAGATGCTTCACTCAAAAAGTCTAGTTACTCTTCCTTAGATATTTATTCAATGATGATAGTCAATTAAAATAAATCAGTATCTTGATGTCCCAATAAAAACTGTGATATAATTACAACAATTAACTGTTGTGCCTTGTAATGATAAAAAATTCCTCAAACAAAATTAAGCCTAAATAGAGTATTTTGATGCAACTTTTCATTAACTGTTATGTGAAGAACTTTATGCGAGTTATTTTCACCTTTTTGAAGGTGAACATAATTTCAGAGATCCACCACATATTCATCCATTGTCTCTTTTTACAGCCACCATCGATTTAATTTTAGTAACCGGCCTGGTAAAACAACGCTTTTACTATCTTAAGCCGTTTTCTAAGCCAAACAGGCTGATATTGAAAAATACATGAATATGTTATTAAAAAAAATAAATCCATAATGTTGAAATTGTTTGGATCAATATTATTATTATTTGGATTGCACACAAAAATCTAACAAATGACAACAACTCTGATCAAACAACTTTTCTAAAACTCTATAAATTTGAGCAGCTGTGTTGTTGTTCGAGGGCGATGAACTAAAATTACATACATAAAAACATTTATATCCTTTCCTTCTATAAAAGAAAGGCCTGACTTAAAAAATTGGCAAATTATTAAGAAATTTCTTTATATCTGAATATTCCTACTTTTAGAGAAATATTCGAAATAGTCAATCGTTACAAACTAGCTAAAGGTGGGGCCTTTATAGTTTCTATAAAACTTCTAAGCGGTTTCAATAAAGGCCAATTGGAGCAATTTTCCCGCCTTTAACAAAGCTATGATGTTAAAAGACTTCGGAAATAACTGTGGTATGGTCTTTTGTAAGCATTTATACAAGCTGAACAGAATTTATGGTTTTCACAAGCTATAAAGTTTAGTAAAGTGCTTCTAATAGCTCATTTTAAGCAATCTTTAGAAGCCTTATAGAAACTACTAAAAATATTGCTTTGTTATTATATTGTGTTTTAATTTAAGTTTTTGTTCATGGTCGCATCAAGTTTCGAACTTTAGCCCCTCGATCATTTGTCCTGCACGCTATCCAATCGGTTTAAATGTTAGAACAACTAAATATCTTTGATAGTAGTTACAATACCAATGGCTTCTATAAGACTTCCATAAGACTTCAATAACATTTAGTTTTTTAATTTAGATTTAGAAAATATAGTATATAATTCAGGGGCTTAATTTTTATGTAAAAAAGTATGTGTCATGTAACTTCAATTTGTTTTAACGATGAAATCATAATCTTCTCAGATTACGTTCTAACGTTTACGTTCTTAAAAGAGTATCTTTTGTTGACAAATCTTTTTTCTATTTGTTTTATTAATTCAAAGATTTTAGGTATAGCAACATTAAGGGGTTATATTTTGGTAATCGTTAATTTTAGCGTACTTACACTTTTATTTGAACAATATACTTTTTTCAAAACAAAAAGTATTGTAATTGGATTTCCAATACGTGTCACAACAGCATACATACTAAGGTGCTATTGAAGCAGTTATTTTTTAAAAATGTTATATAAATACAAAACAATAACAATACAAGCAACCATATATTACACCACCGATTTGCTGTTAATTATTTTAATAGAGTGACTAAATTATGAAACTCCATATCACCTCAATTCTTCCTGACGAGTTTGGCCCTCAGAAATGTAAAGAAAATTCATATATCATTATTTATAAAACTTAGTCAAATAATCTTTAAATTTTCTCCATTCCACTCTAGTTGATTCTAGTTCTCTAGTTGACTCTGATTTTTATTGATTTTTTTTGCCATTTCAAGACTCTAAATAAAGCATATTTTATATTGTGCAAAATATTTCCAAATAATACATTAAAAAAACCCGCCTTATGTACAATACTTTTCTGACAAAAACGAAACAATTTCAATTTCGTATAAGCTCCTCTAGTTGAAATAATAGATGCAATAGTTTCCGTCAGTTTGACATATTTCATTTTTGCGAAACAGTCTCGGTAAAACTTCTAAAATCTGGATATTGAAACAATTTTTAGACTATGACAGCTGTGCTTCTATTAGATCTTTAAACAGTTATAACCGAAACAACTTCAATCCTAATGACAGCTATAACGTCTCTGAATATCAAAACATACGCTTTTCTGATATTCAGAGACGTTAATCTATAATTTAAGTAGGGAACTAAGGTTTATGAGTATTGATCAATTTTCTTTGAGGATTAAAATTATCAGAGAAGACCCTCGCCGGTAAGGCATTCCAGAGATGCCAGACTCTGTTAAAAAAATCTCTTTGAAAAGCGACAGATCGATCTTCATTTCAAACCCAAAATTATTGCAAAACTTTTAAGAGTGTTAAATACCAATATAACAGGTGGTCTGGACAACATTCGTCCTGTTATTCTAAAAACATTTTCAAAAGAACTTGCAACTATTCTAATCAAAATTTTCTACAAACCCTATAAATCTGTTATTTTCCCTTCGTGCTGGAAGTTAGCCATTGTCCAGCCCATCTCCAAAAAAGGGGGCCTTACTCTCAGTCCTATCTGAAATATATGAGTACTATATTAATACACACATATATTTTAAAATTTTTGAAAGACAACTGTTTAATATCTGACACCCATGACCCAATACTTGAAAAAGATGGTGAAACGTACGTTATTGCATTAGACATCTTATAAGCATTTGATCGAATCTGGCATGCCATTCTGATCAACAAGCTCGTTGCGTATTGATTTCAACCCAATTTTCTCATCGACCGACCGGTATCTATCGATGGCTTTGCTTCTGAGTCTAAATTCACTAACACTTATGTACCTCAAGGGTCAGTTTTATTTCCCACTCTATTTTTAATTAATATCAAGAACTATTGAAAACCACCAGTAATCCGATAAATAGTTTTGCAGATGATAGTACACTGCAACACAAATCATTGGCCCCCCGATCTTCAAATGGTAAAATGCACGAACGTATAAATCCCACTGGCGCTGTCATAAATGTATACGAGGCCCTAGAAAAAGTAGTCGATTTCAGTGACAAAAACTTAGTCAACTTTAATTCCACCAAAATACAGCCAATGATTGTTTGCAGATCAAAAACCGAGTTCTAAAATGATATTTCAATTAGTATATGTGACGAACAAATAGACGAATGTGAAAGCGTTCGTTTCTTGGGAGTCACAGTTTACAATGCCCTCATGGTAACAAAATGCAGAGGAATTTCTTTGTCCGTACATCATATAAATGGAATGCTTTTCCAGAATGAATCAACAAAAGTTAAAAATCATCCTATCATGAAATGTTGGCCTATTTCATATTTTATTATATGATAGGATAGGATTTATTGTTTAGTTATCTATTTTCCAAAAACAAAAATTCTGTCCATTATGAAAAAAATACATCGAATATTTGATTCTAAAATTAACCTCCAAATAAAAAGTATCTGTGAATTGAATGCAAACCGTGACGTGATCTCGAGCATAAAAAACCGCATATTCTTTTTCTTAAGGAACTAAATATTACTGAAAACTAGCACCCAGATGTAACACTAAATTCCACACACAGGCTTGAATCAGCTTTTAAACTTTATTAATATTTTTAATTTATTGACTAATATCCCTGTCTGTTGACTCTTTCGATCAACAAAACTATTTGTTTTCGAATCCAAATTGACTTTTAGAAGCAAATGTAGATTACTTAATATATACGGATTTCACCAAGCAGTCGTGATGCTGATTCTATATCAACGTACTGTTATACAGTGGCGTAGCGACATACGGGTTTGTTCGGGTTTAAACCAGGGTGGTTCCTTTACGCGTAATCTAAAATAGATTACATTACACGTAATCTATGTAATGTAATCTATGTCATCTATGTAAATTTGGTGTAATCTATTAATTTTGATTTAAAAGAAATATGTGGAAATATTGAATTATCCCTACTGAAAAATTTTTTCGCAAAAGACATGATCAATAATATTGTCAAAAACAAGATCTTGCAATCTTGAAAAAGTTAATTTAATTGCTAAAAAAGTTTAGAATGCACATATCAATTAAATAGATTACATAATAGTTTACATTATAGATTACACGAAAATATCTCGCGTAATTTACACGTAATCTATGCGTAATCTATACATGTAAAGTAATCTATTTTGTCTACGGCACAACCCTGGTTTAAACCCCCCCATTTGAAATTTTAAAGTTTCTGTAATCTAGAAGAATTGCTCTAATATTCTAATATTAAGATTTTTTCCCTGGCATCTTACGAATGAATTGAACAGTTACTTTCTTTTCATTCCACAGAACCCCACCCTTTCTATGTTGTCATAGTGATAGCACACATACTCACTAGCACACATTCTCAAAAAGTTGACTGCCAGCTGCATGCCACGATACGTACTATAAATGGTACTATCAGATCCACCCCTTTTCCTTGGCCCCTGTGTTAAGCAATATCGCTCCACATGCACTCAGACGCTCGCATGGTCTCATGCGTGAACATTAAAAGGTAACCAACAACATCACGTTACCCGTGCACGAATATTACGGTGACCACACTCGTTGTCGATTGAAGTCAAGAAAGCCTCTACATAAAACTGTCAGCAACCTGCTGGAAACTAATTTTAATATCTTGGATGCCTGGGACACCTCCTGGCATTATTACAACACAACTGGCCTTTCTATTACTAACCCGACTTCTATCCAACCTGGTTTCGATCTGCCACGTCATACCTGGACTACAATCATCCGAATAAGAACGAATCATGGACGTTGTGCTTATTCTTTCTACAAGTGGGGCATTTCAGAGTCTCCTGAGTGTAACTGCGGGCTCCACAACAAACCATAAAACACATTGCAACTGTGTATCCAATTCGACGGTACAATGGCAATATCTCAGACATCTATTTGGCAACTTCTGACGTAGTAGCATGGATAGACTCGCTCGATGTAAACATCTAATGTTCAAATGTACTGCCCAATGTTCAAATATTTTACTTTTTACTTTTTTACTCATAGACGCGCAATCAAATCGATTGTAAGTTCATTTAATGTGTATCCATGTTTTGTTTTAGGTGGATTTCATAGAAGAGTCTACCTATTTAAGTTTAATTTTTAATGTGTCACAGAACCATGTGTCACAAAACCATACGCTAAATAAAAAAAAAATAGTGATACAATAATTTGGAAAAAATAACAAATATTATGTCAAAGGTTCCACATAGTTTTATTTCAAAATTTATGCAAATTTATAATTTTTTTCTATAGCAACTGTTAAAACGTTCTATTATCAACTAAAATTAGAGGGAAAAATAGCACTTTACCATCAAGGGTAGATAAAGTAGTACTTTAACAGAAAGGGTAGATAAAGTATTTTGCTGTTGATATTCTTCAAGTTTTTCCATTTTTGAAAGCACAGGTATTCTCTTTGATGTACCATCCGCGAGTTTTCAAGCAATTCAAAATTTCAGGCCATCTACGAATTGTCTCTGAAGCCTCCTCTTCCATATTAGAAGGCAGTTTTCTTCTGTAATATCGCACATATTGACAAACCCAAACTATCTAGTTTTCAAATTCAATTTTTGCAAAAAACAAAAAAAATTGATTTGTTTGTTTGTTTATAAAACAAAAACAGTTATCAAAGCCTACCCATACTCATTTTTTCGTGAAACTGTTTTTTTCCTGATACTTTTAAATTGAATTTATCATTGATTTTTTTGGCATTTTTTGGTCTTCTTCAACAATTGCTATAGAAAAAAATGCTGACGCCTCGACGCTAAAATAGCTCTCGAAGATAAAGTGCAATTTTATCATGTTGTACAATAAATAACTATTAATTTAGAATAAACATTTTTTTTGTTAAATATTGTGCTTGCGGCGAATAAAAAATAGTATATGATGCACGGACGTAAGCTATTTTGGACTTAATGTGGATGCAAACTCCACATACGTTCAAAATCTTTAGCTTTACGTCCTAGCATCATAATGTACTATTCTGGCGTCTTTTATTTATGCCCACTGGTCTACTGTTTTGTCTACTATTCTTTCTTTATGAGTACATGTATTCTTTTTATTTTAAATTACTTATTTGAACGAATCAGTACCTCGATTCTGGTTCCATGAGAAAAAATGAAGTGGAATGGAATTATTATTTATCTCGAATTTTGATTTCTCACTAAATAATTCAATTCCACTAATTGGTATTCTCGTTCTCTTTTCGAAATAGCCTTTTTAGTACAAGTTCTAAACTAGTACAAATTTTTTAAGATGGGATTCTTTTGTCAGTTTATTGACTTGTTTTTATTTGTGTTTCTTTCGATAGCTAGTTTACAAGTTCGCTATAGATTTTAGCTGTAAAATTGTTCTTCAGAATTTAATAAATAGTGTGTTCGAATAGTCTATTTTACCACATCGTCCCATTTCCCTATTTCCGTCTGCCTTATCAAATCTGCGAGAAGCATACAAAACAATATGTTTTGTATATAAATTAAATAAATAATTTAATTTTTCTAAAATAGTTATTGATAAATAATAAAATAAAATATCGTTAACTCCCACGCGCCGAATCCATATTCTCCTCTAAATAATTAACTAAAATTTCTTTTGGCATGATTAATTGAACTTAGGCGCAAGCGGATTTTTTAAAAATTTTTTTAGGGTAATTTAAGTAAATGTAGTAAAAGGGACAGTTTTGATCTGTTTATCTTATATACACATAGGAAATCGGGATATCGAAATCGAAATAAATTTTGTAGAAGGAACATATTTGAATAACATCGTATCAAAAAAGTGTAATTTTGTGATTCTATATCAAATAGAAAAAAATCTTGGCGCCTAAGTAGATATCTTTTTGATTTATCGTAACTTTTTTCGACATTTTTTTCTCCATTTTTGTGGGTCTATACAAAATTTCAAAGCAAATAATCGCATTTCGTCTATAAATTCGTTGACGAGATAATTTGACAGTTCATCCCACAAATGCGGAATTTATTTTCTCATTCCACTGAATCTGAATGCAAAAATCCCATTTAGAAATCTCATTCCACGAAATAATTCCATACAACCAAAATCTAGGTACTAGCTACTTTTTTTTCGTTACTTCAAACATTTATTGCTCAGTGTTAATTTCAATTTGAAGAGAGAAGTTGTGTTCTTGCGTCTTTAAATTTTACAAATAGATGTAGATTTTACATAGTTTACAAGGTAAGAAATCTTTTTCTTTAAAATTAATTATTTAATGTAAAATAATTTAAGATAGTTAAAAATAATCATTAATCTACTTTTTAAAAAATCATTAATTAAAAAAATTAAAATTAAGGAAACATTTAAATGAAGTATATATTATTGTAATGAATTATTAATATAACTAATTAATTGGTTTATTGGGTTAAACTATTAAGTCTTATAAAATAATTCTTGAAAAAATGGAAAATTCTGGCAACGCCACTGCTGTTATATATATATATATATATATATATATATATATATATATATATATATATATATATATATATATATATATATATATATATATATATATATATATATATATATAATATATATATATATATATATATATATATATATATATATATATATATATATATATATATATATATATATATATATATATATATATATATATATATATATATATATATCACAACGTACTGTTAGAGTCGACAATAGGGGTGTAAAATAAATCCGTTTGGTCTATTTTAATTCCACCAAAAAGCAGCTATTGATTATTTCCAGATTGAATATCGAGTATCCAAACGATATTTTTACTAGTTTGTGTGACGAACAAATAGAGGGATGTGAAAGCATTTGTTTATGGGAATTCACAATTTCCAACAACTTAATCTGGATCGATTGTAATATAATAGCGATGGTAAGGAGCGAGGAAATAAGACTCGGCCTCCTCAATAGATGTAAACAACATTTCACTCCGTATCAATTACTCCCGTATTTATAAGTCAAATATTCATTCCTGTATGGAGTATTGTTGTCAAGTTTGTGGCGCTGTATCTGTTTCCATTCTAGGCCTTTTGGACTCTGTTTAAAAGCGTGATGTACAATTTGTTGTTGTTTGAAATGTAACATCAAATCTTTATTTCCTAAAATGGCGCGTTTCCTAACTCGTCGCACTGTTGCAGATCTCGTTGTTTTTTTATAAATATCGTCTTCAGCACTGCTCGGATGAAATCAGATTCATTCATGCCTCAAATATATTTTTTTATCCGTTTCACTCGTTAATCGGTTTGTGGCAACAGCCAAACTGTTGAGATCACTTACAAGGATACAGTTAAAAATAAGCTGAATATGTAATGCAAAATGCTACACATATATGTCCCTCGGAACTCTCCATTGTAAAACAATGCAAAGCGTGATTTGCGTGACACAACACTTTTTACTAAAAAAAATATCCTAAGACGAATAAAGAACAATTCAAAGTACAATTAGAATTTTTAATAATAGTGAGATTATTAAATAAGTCAAGAATATTTTATTTTCTCTTACAGAAATATGAATTAATAGAATTATAAATTAACAAAAATAATATTTGTCTTCAAATAATATTTCTTTACTAATCCAATTTTTCCTGTAAAATAACTTTCATAGTGAAGATTATATCTGCCATTTATAATATTTTTCTGGTTGTGTTTATTTTCAATTTTCGATAATATTAATTTTGTTTGATGGATGGATTTATAGTAGGTCAGAATAAATAAAAAGGATTCAGGAGCCGGGCACTGACGAGGTAGGTTCGAATCCCAACCGAAACACGAAAAATGTGAAGTGGAGTTTTTTTCTGAGAAACTTCAAACCATATCTTTGAATTGAAATATTCCAATTACTTCGTTACTTACTTGAGTTTAATTGATCTCAAAAATTCAAAAATAAAAAGAATTCCTGTTTCTGAATAATAAAAAAATTCGCTAGTATGTAGTTTTAGTATGTTTTGAGTAAATAATAAGGGCCATATCGACAGACGCAACTACAACTTTTAGTTGTAGTCACAGTTTTTTCGAAATTCATGTTCAAAACTGGTATTTTTAAACCACATCAAAACTACGAATTTAGTTGAGATTTGGGTGGTATTGCTGACCGTGAGTATAGGCTAGGTATTTCACGAGAAGCGTGCTATCATCAGCAAAACTATGGATTGATGATTCGTTGAATTAAGAAAGTCAATATAGATAAAAGAAAGAGCTGACGCTAGAGCAGAACCTTGATTAACGCCTGCATTAGTTGAAAAGATATCTCATGAAAACCCATCGACATTTACTTGAAAATTATATGAAAACAAATCAACATTCGGAACGACCAATTGGAATAAAGCTGCGCATACCCTCGTGTATTATTTAATTTAAAAAGAAAAATTAGAAACAGCAATGTTTGAATTCTGCAGGAACGACAGTTACGTTTCCAGGAAAACTCTATAAAGATATCTCTAAGCCCCTACCAATCTGTAGCTTTATAATCCCAAACAAGGGCTTTATCCTGTTTAGCAACTTGTAAATTTAAATCTGTGGAAATCACATTGACAATCACGAGTTGGAGCTATAACCGGCAGGCTGGGATTAAAGATGCTAGGTGATTGACGTAGCCTCCGAACATCGGAAGACAAGAGATTGTCCAGGCAATTGAAGTTAAATGGGACATTGAAAACGTCTTCAGCTACGTTGTTTCACCCAACCGAACAACGAACAAAACAGGGAGCGCAATTCATTTTAACAGGGCATGTACACGAGGGAGGGGGGGGAGGGCGAATGGAAAGGAAACCCAGAGGTTTGACAACCCTCATCTCACACTATAGGATTTTAAAATTAGCACATACTTAAGTTATACATTTACAACAACAGAAAACAACGATATATTTTAAACATTAATTTATGACTTATAAGAACAAACTAGCTACAAAACTGAATAATAAAACTCATACCTTACTGTTGCTTCTTCATGGTGAGACGTAATCATACCTTTTTGAAAGTCCTCAAATAGCTCTTCAATGGCTGGTTTCAATAAAACAAACAGAATTTTTTTTATTTCTCCTTTGCTTATACTTTCAGGTTACAATATTCATTATAATATTACAATACATTTTGTTTTTAAAAGCCTTTAAAACTGCATAGCCAAAACCTTCAATATTGTAAACCTGCTTCTTTTTTTTTAGCACAGAAAAAAATCGTGAACTTAAAGCGCCATTTTGAAATTAAAACTTGACATAAAAAAATTTAAAAATATTTATCGCCATTTTGAAATATAAAACTTCATAGTAAAAAAATTTTATCAAAACACTAATCCATTTTTTGCATATGACAATGTTTATTGTTTTTTGCATTTTGTTGCTCGCGCTACAGGCTTCTCCCACCTGGCTGTCACGAGATAACTTCAGTATTCCAAGGTTCAATATATAGAATAAGCTGGTGGTAACAAAGAAATTGTATGAGATAAAAATTTTTAATTTTGTAAGGTATTTTAAAAAAATTCATGGAAACCGCTACACGGGGAGTGAACGAGCTCACTATCACGTCTCGATCACTAATTATATTCATTTAGTCAAACATGGAGATCATGTTTATTCTAGATTTCATTACTTTATATTAATATTTAATAAATGCAACATAAAATTAATTAATCTTAAAAGAGACTTACAAATTATCCGGATTTAAAAAAAAAAAGCAGAACACCAACAATATTGATTCTGTTGGCACCCCTTCACCATGCACGATTAATTTATGTCAGGCATCAGCATCAACTACAATAACAATGATGAACGACGGAAATGATTGTCAATAATTATGTCCACAACAGCTCTTATACGCAAATTTATAATGAATCAATTTATTTCTCTCAGGAACCAGCATTAAATAAAATAACAATGATGATAAACACTTTACATTTAAAATTAACTTTAAACAAATGTTTTAATAAATTTAAAAGAAATCAATTAAACCTAACAACTAAACTTATTTATTCAAACAAAATACAAATTATCTGACTGAAAGTGAAAGTGTTGAGATTGAGCACAAATATCAATCAGCTGACTTTTAACTTGGCTGTGTGAACCTGGCACCCCACTTTCACAAAAACCAATTTCAAGAATGTCTTTTAAAAGTATTTTGATTGTAGTTTGTTGTAGTAAAAATTATTTTGATTGTAGTTCATTGGTTTTCCGGAAAATGAGAAGTGAAAATGACCGTTATGGATATGTAGGCCTGACGTTCCTGCCAACCAAAACTAAATGTTTAACACAGTTTTTGGAAGCATTTCGTTTGTAGTAGATTGTAGTAAAAGTAATTTTGATTGTAGCTCAATAATTGACAAGTAATTAATCGTTTTTTATTTGAACTAGAACTATGGGATTCCCCGAAAATCTGTAATAAAAATCTAGTACGACTAAAAAAGTCTAGTACAGAACAACGAAAATCTAGTAAGTGTTTTTTTGTAAACATACAAAAGTACTAGATATTCAGCTGTATCGTATGATATTAACCTTCAAACGAAAAACAGAAATTTCTCATAAATACATAAACTACAATCATAATGATTATTACTACAATGAACTACAATAAAAATGATTCCAAAATGCACTTTCCTGTTGTAATCTTTTTCGGTCTAACGTTTTCGCTAACCGTAACCAAACGTTTTAGTAATGGCTTTGAAAGCATTTCGTTTGTAGTTTACTGTAGTAAAAGTTATATTGATTGTAGGTCTATAGTTTACGAGTAATTATCTGTGTTTAATTTTAACCAACACTACGGGATTCCCCGAAAATCAAGTTAGCAAATCATGGCGCGCGTTTACGCAAGGCAAGTTAAGATCCTTTTAATGCGTATGAAAGTATTTTGTTCCACATTCCGGTAGTCTGGTCCTTTTTCACGTCTAGATAAAATATTTTTTTGGCTAAACACTTGCCACCGTGAATCCTAATTTTCGATCCGCATATCAATTATGACCAGAAATATGGAAGTCAAAAAAAGTGTGTGTTTATCATACTGTGGAAATGATAACATAGAAACTACATGAAATATTTATCCCAAATTCGGTACACAGTTATCTTAGGCCAATATATCCTATGGCATTTATTTTCGGATCCGCGGGTTAATGGTGACCCAAGATAGTATTTCTCTTGACTTTCGATTGTTTCCTTTCACCGATTTACATGGTTCTAGTTTGAAATTTTAGTACGTTCATCAGTTCATGGCATGTGGCTTATATCAACACTATTAATAATTGATTATATTTTGGATAAAAGAGTTTGTGGTCTTCCGAACATTTGCATATTTTTTCTTCATATTCTGCAATATATTTTAATGAGATTTAGTGTGTAAGATCTTAACAGGAAGACAAGGATCACAACAATTCAGTCAAGAATCAAAACCCAGTGCCGTTTTTTTACTCCGAGGAAATTAATAACTTTAATACATTTAACTTTACTACATAACTCTACTACTTATCTTTAATACAATAATAACTTTTGCAATACCTTTTTCTCAATTTCTATGACAACAATATGTAACTCTTGAATTGTAGTATTTAATAGATGTAAGCCATAATAATGTTTAAATAGGAACTACATTTTCAGAACCTCGCGTAAAGTTCACCAATGCATCAAGGTTGCCATTTTTTCATTGAAAGTTATGTTATGGAAGATGCTTGAATGAAAATTTAATTTTAAAAAAGGGTAACGAAATCCGAAATTCGACCTCCACGCCGTACTGCCTGGGTAAAGCTGACAGAATAAGGTTGGTGTATCGGAGACAAGCAGGGTAAAAACTGCTTAGTCAATGACGCTGGATCACGGTGAATTGGTGCCTTAGAACCAATGCAACCCAAGCGCCTGTTCTTCATGTTAGGGGCGGCTGGGACATGGGAGCGGGCGTCTGTATTGGATCAAGCGGCTCGCTATATAAAAGTGTGAAAAGATTGTTTCTGGTAACCTTAAGACGTAGAATGGATCCATTCACGTCATTTTGGGTTGAGCCTCAGGTTAACACCCTAGCACCGGAAAAAAATAGTTTGTTAAATTTGGAAATGAGAAAAAGAATAACATATTCTCGAACATATAACATATTTGTCAATCGACAAATTTGTCAATTTCTCCAAAATGCTTAACAAATTTGTTTAAAAACGGTATTCTGTAACTCATATTTGTGTCAAACAAATTATAACCAATTTTTACAAAATTATAACAGAATTTTGGTACTAGATTCGTACTTTTGACAACTAACTTTTTTAATCTTAAGAGATGCAAAATAAAATAAAAATATATTTAATAAATAAATATGTTTTAATGATATTTATATAAAAATATGATTATTTAATATTATTAAAGACTTAATCTTGCGTTATAAATTAACTTTTACGCCATTCGATGAAATTTGTATAAAAAAGTCAACACACAAAACATAAAGTAAAATTGTGATTTTGACAGTAACTATATTGTTTTTGTTAGATTCACAATATTGTGTTGAATTTTCACCAAATTGGTAATACATAATACGAAATTCACATTATTGTGTGAATTTTCAATATTGTGATGACATTTATGTGTTCGGGAATAAGGCCACAGACCCGGATAAAAAACAGAATTTTAGCTGGACGTGAAAAAGGACCAGACTACCGAATCGGAACGTGGAACGTGCGCAGCCTGAGCCCTCCTGATGTTTTTTTAAGCCTAGGAACAGATGATGAGAGGCATAGGATGGATTTCATAGCTTTGGAAGAAATTAGACAGCCAATAATCGAAATACTAGATTTGGATAGTCACTCTTTATATTATTTGGAATATTTCCCTTATTGCCGTGCATGCACCTACTAACTGAAGCTAAAACCGTCGACGAAAAGGATACTTTCTACATAGTACTGGAAGCGGTTATGAAACAAACACCAACACGCGACTTCGTTATGATTCTTGGTGACTTTAATGGGCAGGTTGAAAGAGATATCTCTTATGGAAGTGTGGTGGATCCCAATAGCCAACAGCATTAGAATTAGAATAATAATGGTAAGAGAATGACTGAGTTTGCATTATCAAATAATCTGAGAATTGCCAGTATTTTCTTTCCGCATCGATCGATTCATAAGCAGACTTGGGTCTCACCGAATGGAAACACTCGAAATCAAATTGATCACGTGCTAGCAACAGCACGTTTCTTTTCGAGCGTTCTGGATGTGCGATCCCTTAGAGGTGCATACATTGGAAGTGACCACTTCATTGTTTGTGCTAAGATAAGGTTCCACTTTCCCAATCCGGGCATTCCAAAATTGAATCAACGGAAACGTTTTAACATCTATTAACCATTAATGGAGACGACGATAAGTCATGGTATTTGCTCAAAAATGCTGTTTTAACCATCTGCTGAGAATACTTGAACGCCACAAAACCACTCCCAGAAACCATGGATGGATCAACCATGTCTTGACGCTATTCAACACAAAAGAGATTTCTATCTGAAATGTCTACAAGGACGCAACACCAGGTCCACGAAGGAAAACTATAAACTGGCAAGACAAACCGTTACAAAGCTATGTAGACGAGGAGAAAATGGTGGAAGAAAAAGTGTGAGGAGCTTGAAAGCTAGATCGACCGCTATTCAAAACGAAGATGGGGAGCTACAATAAACCTTAAAAATATTTTAGATACTTGTGCCGCTTATTTTGAAAATCTTCTCATCTTAAGTGACCAGCAACAAGTCGGACGAACAGCAAAGCTTGTTTGAGCGTCAAAAATATATGTAGACGAACCTATCAAAGAGGGATTTAAAGTGGCGCTCTCAAAATTGAAATGCAATAAAGCACCTGGTATTGACGATATAACATCCGAAATGATTGTACATGGTTGTGAAACTCTATACTTAAGATTGTTTGAACTTGTTCAAATCATCTAGCGGACTAATACCATGCCACACGACTGGAACTCAGCTATGCTGATACCAATCCATGAAAAGGTAATTGCTTACAATAAGCGAACTACAGAGGAATCGCTCTATCTGCACAGCATATAAGATCTTTTCATACATTTTGCTAGCCCAAATCAATCCTATTGCTAAACACCTGTTTGGAGAGTATCCGTGTGGCTGCCGGAAAGGCCGAAGGTACCGCCGATGCACTTTTCTCGATAAGGATGATTTTGGAAAAGTGCGGAGAGTTCAACATACCTGTGTACCAACTCCTCATTGGTTTTAGGCAGGTCTACGATTCTCTCGAACCAGAGACTTTATGGTCTGCTCTGGTGTCATTCAATCCCATGAATTCCTGGTAAATTGGTATCACCATGCAAAATGACAGTACAGAACTCTGTTTTGTACTGTAATTTTGCCTTCTACAGAGAACGAAATATCAAAGTTTTTTAAGTCGACTCCGGGTTAAGACAAGGTGATGCTATCTCGGTCGTAGTGAAGCCGTTATGAGTTGAGATCAGAGACCTTCTTGAGGGTCCAGATGTAATAGGTTGTATCCGTTCCAATAGGATTGCTTGGTTTGGACATGTTTTACGAGCCTATTCCCAGTCTGGAATGATTAAAACATGTACGTTAGTACCCCAGGGAGCGGGCGACCGCGAGGTAGACCACGACTGCAATGGGAGACGGACGTAATAAACAACCTTAAAAAATCTGTTGCCATGGTAATTATGTAGCTGTTGCGAATGACCGTGGTGAATATTCGAAGCTGATTAGCTTGGCAACGCTCCTACAAATTACGTTTGTGCAATGCATCGACTCAAGTAGCTAATAGCTATGGTTTATACGAAAGGCTCTTTTATTTTTGAGGAATTAACAACAAAAATAAATAATAATCAATATATGATGCATTATGAATTTATTTTAACATAAAATAACGTTTGAAATATATGTTCTTCTTTTAATTTAATTTTATTTAGTACGAGTGGTTTGGATATTTTTGTCATGCCATCATGAACTTCCCACACATTATGTATTCTCCTCACACAATATTGATAATGTGATACGGGCTTCATATTAATATATCTGATTGCCGCAGCTAGTCTAAATCCACTGTTGCCAAATTTTAAGCTTATGGGTATTTCTTGTAATTTAAATGTAGTTTTGTAAATGTCTTCAAAACCACTCCTGACAGCAAGATCGCGCCACTGAAATTCTTCTAAATCTATGAAAAGGTGTGGACCGCATTCAACTTCCACAATTTGTTCACTACCACAAGTTTTACATGTAATCGAGTCAGTGAGCAAATCTAGCGCTGTTTGAATTTGGCCAATACCATTCTCATACAATGGTCTCATTGATCGAAATTTCACAATTGCATGCTTGGTAAATTTTTCAGATATACATTTTTGACAATTTTTTTTATGATCAATGAAGTCTCATTACACATGTAGTGGTCTATCACGTTATTGACATTCAAATTGAAGTCGATAGTGTTGTCTCTTATCTGAGCAATAGTGAACATTAGTTCTGCTCGACGCTCGTAAAGCTTTTTATTTATTCCTTGAATAGACATTTGTTTAACAAAACTAAATATTTCGTTGTTAGATGCCACAATATAGTCATTATACTCTACTCAATCGACGAAGCCTATTTGTATACAATGTATGAAAGCATCAAAGCTACAAGTGTTTTTTATTTTCAAAAAACCCTTCGTTGTCTTGATAGTAGTTAAACTGGTACCATTTACAAGTAATGGGACGTTTCTACAGATTTTAGGTCGTTTGTTTAGGTTCTCTATATCAGCACAAGAACGCAGATATTTTCCTCTTCTTTTATCTTTTAAAAGTAGTCCTTTCCACGGATCAACTTCATTTAAATGATTATTATTATTTATTTTAATTTCCTGAAGTATAGTTTCGTCAACAGATGAGGAACTAGACTGAGAAGCATCAGTATATATGCTTAATTCAGGATAATTTTCATTTGTTGCCGATTCATCCAGACTTGAACATTTAGTTAAATTGTTTCTGTTAGTGCATAGATAGTTTTCAGTTGTGGTTCGACTATGAATTGTTGTATTCGTTTTTTTATTATGTGACTCGAGTAGCTTCATAGTCCCTGATAATGATCTTAGATGCATTATTATCACCTTATCAACTCTTACAGATTTTTTTCCTTCCATCACATATCTTTTTAGATCTTTAAAATACGCTTCACTTCTTGCAGATGATGCAACATGTAAGTTTTGGAGTTTTTCAAGATTTTTGCCATTGTTGAAATAAGTGAATAGCATTATACTTGTCCATAACAAAAAATGTTTACTTAAAGTTAACAAACGTGACCCAAAATCAGGACAGTAGTATGGATTTGGACGGGCTCCGGTACTATTTAAATCAGTGCTGCTGTCTTTAATTTCTCTTAAAAATTGGCGTGTTTTACAAAAGGGATTACTCCATTCTTCCTCAAAAAAATCATCGACTACTGCAAATATTTCATGATCTATTTGATCTGGAAGCTTTAAGTCCGATTTGATTAGGTTCTGCAATTTCTTTTGAGCATTAAAACAAAGATCAATATCAGAATCTACGTTTTTAAATTCAGTATTAGCGATTCTTAAAATGTCAATGCATAGATCTTTAAATACTTTGACAGTTGTTGTATTTGTAAGAATTCCTACACAGCGAAGAAAAAAATCTTTGATGTGTGGCTTATTTCCTTTGAAACATGGCCAACGATTAACCAAATTGATCAAATGGGAAATATCAATTCTTAAGATGCACATCCGTTTTGTTGTAAAACCAGGATTTGTTGATTGATAAAGACAATCTTCAATATATCTGTCCAAACTTTTATCATTGAATCCAAGAGAAGAAGCATTCAATAAAGCTAGCGAATAATCAATAACAACTTGGGTTGGTACAGGAGCATCTTGCCTCAACCATTCTCGTATCCAATACTGTAAAGTGTTCGCATCATGCTTTTCTGAAATCATTTGGAACAGAGGGAGTGTTTGTTGCTTATAACATGCTATAGCTTGATACAAGAAAATCGTTGACATAGAATTATCCAATGTTTTCAATGGTTGACCAATAGAACCAGTTGCGTCAATGCTGATACTACCTGCTGAATCGTCTTTGAGAAATGACTTGTAAAGTATTAATTGCTCCGGTGTCCAATACATTGTATAAAACTTAAAAACAGAAATTTGACGAATACTTTCTACATATGCCGGATTTGCTTTTAAGTTAATTACAGCATCAATTACATATTGAGCAGAAACAACACCCAGCTCTGAGTCGTTCTTTTGCTGCTTCGATTTCCTAAGCACATCAGCGGAGTATAAATTTGCTGGTTCAAGATCACCGAATTTCATAAGTCGATCAGCAGTATCACGGCGCCAATTATAAACAGATTGACCTTTTAATTTTTCGGAAATCTGACCTCTCGTTGTGCCTCTCAACTGCCTTTTTGTATCGTGTGATACGTTTCTTGTATCTAGGGTAGAGATATGTAATTTAATTCCTTGAGGTGAAGGCTCCTCAAAACAATAAATATTAATGTTTGTTTTACATTCAAGACATTGACCTTTAATTGTCATAAAATTTTCGCTTGCATTCTTATTTATTTTAGCACTTTTAAATGAGAATGGGCACGGTAGTTTATAGTTTGACCATATCATGTTATAAATTCGATCGGACTAACCGTTTTGCAATACCTCATACTCTCGATCTTTGTATTTTTTAATATGAGCACCAAATGTTTCCCATTCTTTATATTCAATGCGGATTTCACCACGCAAAGGTTTTAAAACGCTGGCGGGCGTTTTCATCGACCAATTAACATCGTCGTTATTTTTTCCTTTTGGTACACTCCTATTTGCCTGTGTAATCGTCGAGCAATCAAATCTATGGATTCGACTTGACACCAACTGACGATTTTGAGTTATATATTGGTAAATGTATGCATGTTCCATTTTATTTTCTAATGCCAATGTGGCATTTTTCCAAATTTCATTATTATATGGTAAATAAGAATTATTTATAATAAAACTAAAATCTTTTAATGCCTCGTAAATCTCATCAGCACATAAAACTGGTTTTTTCGGCATTGTTTGGGCTTATTTGAGCTTTCGTTGACAAAGTCCCATAAAACCTAAAAAAATTGTTGAATAGATATAGATTAGGATTTTGTACTATTTTAAGAATTTGAACATGTGAAGTCGCACACATTTACCTTGATGGTTGATCGTTTTGATAAACAAAATATGTATACTTAAAGTATCAATAATAAATGAGTACCTCAAAATGGCATAAATTAAAATTTATTGGCAAGCAATACACTTTCGATCAATTATTATTCCATCCCAAATCAGGACTCATATATCGTAAATCACGATAAACCTTTTTTTAATAAATATAATCAGCTTACTATTGTCGTATTTTTCGCCTTTCTTGTAAGTGAAACTTTAATTTATCTACATTTTTTACATAATGTTTACGCACCAATTGGCCTAATTGTAAATGCAATTTAATCATTTAGTTGGTGATGAAAAATGTTTTTCCCTTCTGAATAAGGCAAATTCTAGTTACTTAGCACAATTGGAGTTTAAAAGACAAACAAATTCAAAATTCACTTTTGAAAAAACAAGATATAAAATAATGTATTAAAAATCTTTGCAATATATCATGTTTATTTGTTATTTAAATAATTTACTTAATTTGTTTTTGATTTGCCTAAACCATCAACGGCTTTAATAAAATAAATAGGTAGCTTTTAAATCTTAATATATAAACCCTGTTTCAAATGAGAATGGATCAGTTGTTCAATTAACGTTCACTTACTAAAAATAATATGAATAAATGAAAAATCGTTAAATTAATTATTCCATTATTTATTATTAAGTTTTAATTTTCAAAATTTTAATTTTATTTAATCTCTTTACTTCTTCAAAACACAACTTACAATGAAAAATTTACGTTTGATATTCATATTCCGATTAACAAAAAGTACTAGTTTTTCGAAATTGCCGAATTATATATTAAGCTACAAAAGGGAGACAGAACTTTCCTTGTATAATTGACTGAATTACAAACAACAGAGTTTTCAATACTATTAACTACAATCAAAATACTTTCAAACGCATTAAAACGATCTTAATTTGCCTTACGCTAGCTTGATTTTCGGGAATCCCGTAGTGTTGGTTAAAATTAAACACAGTTAGTTACGCGTAATCAATAGACCTACAATCAATATAACTTTTACTACAGTAAACTACAAACGAAATGCTTTCAAAGCCATTACTAAAACGTTTGGTTACGGTTAGCGAAAACGTTAGACCGAAAAAGATTACAACAGGAAAGTGCATTTTGGAATCATTTTTATTGTAGTTCATTGTAGTAATAATCATTATGATTGTAGTTTATGTATTTATGAGAAATTTCTGTTTCTCGTTTGAAGGTTAATATCATACGATACAGCTGAATATCTAGTACTTTTGTATGTTTACAAAAAAACACTTACTAGATTTTCGTTGTTCTGTACTAGACTTTTTTAATCGTACTAGATTTGTATTACAGATTTTCGGGGAATCCCATAGTTCTAGTTCAAATAAAAAACGATTAATTACTTGTCAACTATTGAGCTACAATCAAAATTACTTTTACTACAATCTACTACAAACGAAATGCTTCCAAAAACTGTGTTTAACATTTAGTTTTAGTTGGCAGGAAAGTCAGGCTTACACATCCATAACGGTCATTTTCACTTCTCATTTTCTGGAAAACCATTGAACTACAATCAAAATAATTTTTACTACAATAAACTACAATCAAAATATTTTTAAAAGACATCCTTGAAATTGGTTTTTGTGAAAGTGGGGTGCCAGCTTCACAGAGCCTTTTAACTTAAGTGAATTTCCTCATTTTTGGTGGAATGATTAATATTAATTTAGAGCATGATTAGGGTTTCTAATCCGGATATCCGGATATCGAATTATCCGGATTATTCGACCATATTTTGACTATTCGATTATCCGGATACTTTTTTGCAACTATCCGAATATTAAAAAACCCTTTGTTTTGTAAAAAAATAATCGAATTGCGTTGCAAAGTTCAAATAAATATTAAGTTGCGTTGCAAAGTTTGTTAGTGCAGTGAAGTGACTATAGTTTTAAAAATTTCTTTACAACTTCATTGTTTTGAAAACTGTAATCATTGAATATTTTATGAAACACTTCGTGAATGTGCAATGTAAAGATATTTTACTATAATTTATTTAATGCTATATTAATTTTAAAAAAATAATGTTTTATAAACAATAAAATCTGAAGTGTTGGCTATTTTTTTAAAGTTTATGAGAGCTGTACTTCTAAATTATGACTCTGAGGAAATCACTAATGAAATTACTATTGAAAGTGAAGATGAAGAAAGTCTAAGTAGTAAAGTTAGTATAAGAAATCGTGACTGCAGAAAGTACTTGAGAATGCTATTGCTTTAATTACTTATGTTGAGAAGCAGAATGGAGGAAGTTCCATATTGCGGAAAAAAGATTTCATTTATTTAAATAATTATAAAAAACGGACGGGCAATTTAAATATTCTAAATCGCGTATTATTACCAATAAAACCGACACCGACTGCAACGGTGCGGATATTTTCAATTGCTGGGATAAAAATTAGAACTCGACTCAATTTCGAGACATTATAATAATTAATTAATTAATGCAATAATTTTTCTAAAATATGCATTTTTATGAATGCATCAATAACTTAAATTAATGAAGTTATTGATGCATTTATAAAAATGCATATTTTAGAAAAATTATTGCATTAATTAATTAATTATTACAATGTCTCGAAATTGAGTCGAGGTCTAATTTAAATCCTAATTAAATTTATCAATAATTTTATTTTTTATTATTTTTATGATTTGTTACTATTTTTGTTATTTTGTTTAAAAATTAATTAATATAGATACACGAAAAATATACATAAATGATTTAAATACCGCAAAGTAAAAAACATGTTTTATTTATTGTTTAATTATCCGGATATCCGGATTATCCGGATAATGTATTGTTTATGTATTCGATATCCGGATAATCAAATAAGTCGGATATTTAGAAACCCTAAGCATGATTAAGGGTCTGTGAAAACAAATTAATAGTACATTATGATGCTAGGACGTAAAACTAAGGATTTTGAAGTGATGTGGAGTTTGCAAATCGAGGAGCTAGCCGAGATTTGCACCCACATTAAGTCCAAAATAGCTTACGTCCGTGCATCATATACTATTTTTTATTCGCCGCAAGCAAAATATTTTAAGAAAAATTGTTTATTCTAAATTAAAATTATAAATTTTCATAAATTTTAAAATAAAAATATGTGGAACAAGTAACCTTTGACAAAATATTGTGTAGCTATGACAACAAATGATAACAACTATTTTAATTGGATAATGAAATTTTGATAAAAAAATTTATTTTTCATAGAATTCAAACAAATACAAATGATTTTTACTTTTTTGGACGTAGCTATGACAACAAAATAAATAGTTGAAAAGTGATAATTTAAAGCCGCAAATCACAGTAATAAAGCAACATTTTAATATGTAGGCGAATAAAAAAGATTTTGTTTTCACCTTTTTTAAGTAGATAAGTTTAACTATTTAAACTGTTGGTAATTTAAATGGCGAGAAAGTGAAGTTTGGAGTAGCAAATAAGTTTGTTTCAAATCTGCTATCAGCCGGAGTCAACAACCATTTCAATACTAGAATTTGGATATAATAACTACAGTATCACTATAAGAACAAAAAATAGATATTTTGAAGGATTGTGAAATATTGAATTATTGTATAACCATGGCAACAAAAAACAACAAATGATTGCTATTATGCTTTGATAAAAAATTTTCTTTATACAAATTTAAATATTTTAACATGTTTTGGAAGTACATCACTATGACGATAATAAATCATATTTATAAAAATTTTGATATGTTAATTTCATATTTATAAAAAATTTAAATTTTTGCCGAAAAAATAGTGTATTTAATTCGAAGCGACTTCTCGTTTTGGGTCTATAATAGTCAAACTATAGACTCAACACAAAAAGTAGCATTTTAGCGCCTAATCAAATAATATACTGTTGAGTTTTTTAAAACGAAATGTTGTTTGAATTTAGTCGTTGCAACTGACATGCATGTTGATGTGGGTAGATATTTACGTATTGGTTTACCCTGCAGACTAGTGAGTGACGAAATCTTAGTAATATTCCATTTTTAAAATGAATCGAAAAAAAGTATAAATGGTTTATTTTGCAAATTGTTTTCTCAAGTTAAACACTTATAAAAATAAGGCTACAACATGCTGCTATACCTAGACAGACTGACACATTTTTACAAAATGTGGCTAGAACCACAATTATATTTGACCTTGCCAATATTATTTTTTCTTTTTGTTATCTTTTAATAACTTCTTTGCTTCTTTAACTAAATTTTGTTGTTTTTGTTTAACAGTTTTCCAAAACTCTTCATCAATTTCCAAAGATAGGTTTAAAGGTAGTATAGAATGGTTTAAATCCATGTCGGCTGTAACAACTTGTTTTGCCTTTTTACCTTTCTTTTTGGATTTATTTTCAGGAAAAACTAAATAAGTTTTTGGTTTATAATATTTATGAGGTGCTAATAGTTTTTGAGCAAAATATTCTCTTTGAGCCGAGCATTTCAGAAGATTGTAGGAAAAATTATTTCCAAAACTTTTTGTAAGAAGTTTTAACAGAAAATCACATTTTATTTCATATAAATTTAGTTGGTGCAGTTCTTCGTCAACAAATTCCTGTCTGCTTTCAGTTAAAATGACATCGGCTTCATTCTGAAAATGAAATGAGTGTAAACCTTACTGCCATTTAAATTCTTACCGGTTTGGTTATACATTCAATTGTAAAGGATGTTGCATATATTCAATACTTGTAATATGACGTTTCCAACAAGGACTTAATGGAGAATGAAGTAAATCAGAACTTTTTATATTTTTAACAAAGTCATCATTTTCTACTAAACATTTCCATCCACTGACTTTATAATATATCCATAAGTTTTGTAGTAAGTCACGTAATACAATACTAAATTCATTATAATCCTCTGTAGAGATACGTTTAGCACTTTGAAAAATTAAATGCAACCAAAACACAATTACGATCTCTTCATTTCTTTCAAAAAGATGAGTTTTTTTTAATTTTATCCTCCAATCAACAACAACGGTATAAACCCAATTATTGAAATAATTATGTCGAAAATCGGGTGTCTGACTTAAGCCCGTTAGGAACTTATCTACGTAATTTGTATTAAATTCAATTTCACTCTTTTTTGTATCGTTATCACTTTCATTTTCTCCTTCACTTTCTTCATCATTATTTGTTTCATCTTCGGACAACAAATTTTGAAATAATGCATTCGAAAAAATATCTATTAGGCTTTTATTGTTTAAAATTAATGTGCAAATAGGATCAATTTCAGACATTTTTAACGTAACTAAATTAAAATAAAATGATTAATGGTCAAAGGATTGCGTTTTGAATTTAAAATTTAAAGTAACTATGTTCGAAAATAATCAAATACAAAATGTTAAAAGTCAAACCGAAATTCACAATTTGAATTTGCAGGGTTCTATTTTTTAAATAAAATATAAACTCACAAGTTTTTAACGAAAAATTTAACGATGTGTGTATGATACTCAAAATTGGGTTAAATAGCATTGGAATTGCTTAAATAAATTTTACTTCACACAGTTTTTGAAATATTGGCAAGTGATTCTTACGGAGATCTGTGACTTCTCTAACTCTACTAGACTCTGAATTTACAGATTTTATTTTAGTTTGTGCAATCAGCTTTTATGAAACTCGTTTTGACATTAATTAAATCCAGTATAAACATCCTATAGTACAAAGACAAAGTGGTGTATGGGGTTAGCGTTATTAAGATCTACTTTCGAATGGGTAAGAAAGACCGGTTAAAAAACCCGGCATATAGGCGCAAACGGTCCGCAGCCATACCGTTCATCTCGAAGATGTCAGTCAGATCATGAATGGTTCGTGCACACAGAATCCTGAGTCTGGAAAGGCCAGAATACGAGCAGAGAAGATTGCGAAGCATTTCCTCCACTTCCTCGTCATTGCAGCTGCACTTGGGAGAAAAGACCTAGTCTGCTCGCATTATGCCCGATAAAACAATGTTCCGTAATGACACCCAAAGGCCAAACCATGTCGATATCTCTGCGATTTATTGATATCAGTTCTTCAAACCTGCAGCATTACAGTGCAGGGTAGGTCTGCCTGGAAATCACTTAAGTGATCCCAAGAACCATCGTATATTTTTGGGCATACAGCTAGTGATATTCTCAATCCAGTCAGGCTTGGTGATCCGAGGCAGGAAGTATCTTTCCGAACTAGTTCGACGCTCTTCAAATTCCCCTGATGCAGCCTCCAATAAAGCAGTGGACTGTATTTTGGTTTGAATATGATTTTAGAATAAAAAATTGAAGGCTCACCAAGTTGATAGCATTCAGTTAATATAACAAATTGATGGTACATATGATGATATATAAAGCAGTTGATAATATTGAGATGATATAACAAATTGATGATAATTATGATGATGGATTAAGCCTAACAGGCATGTACGTGATGAAAATGATGAAATAATAATGTATTATGCTTAGCACAAGGCATACACCTGATAACTATGATGATATATTAGGCCTAACAGGCACGGACATGTTGAATATGATGAAACAATAATGTAGTATGCTTAACACAGGGCATACAGCTGATATAATTATGTAGTTGATATAATAAATTAATGAGAATTATGATGATAAATATTAAGCCTAACAGGCATGTTGAAAATTATAATATTGTATAATGTTCTGCCTAACACGAGGCATACAGCTGGTAGTATTTCATGCTTAACACAAGGCAATTAAGCGATATATCCTGCCTAACACGTGACATACAGATACTATCAGAGACAATACTTCATACAGCACTTCACAACATGGTCAATTCATCTTTTAAATAAATTAAGAGATACAAAACTTTTAACATATTGCACAAATTTTTATTTTTATTATTATTTTCAGTTATTACACTAATTGTTAACTTAAATCAAAAAAAGGCGGACAAGTGCGAATAAAATTCGCTCGCCAAGGGTTCCGTGAATGTAAAAGAACACATTATCAAAAATAAATGACATAAAGTTATGTTGTAAAGTCTTTATATCGCCAGACTATGGACGCATAACAGAATAAATGTTTAATCGTAAACGTCAATAGTAAATGTCAATCACATCTTCATTGATCAAAAATGTTACACCGAAAGAAAAAATCTTGCTTGATTCAAACATGTTGCATTGTTAATCGAAAATTAAGTGAAAATTGGGGAACTAAATACGTTAGTGATTGTATCAACCAACGCTCCGTATTTAAATTAACAATTTAGCCGTTGTTGATATATTTTTTTATAAGTATCACAAACATATTTGATTTAACCATGTTTGTAGTTGAGTCAATTATGATTTAATTTTCAATTGACTACAAACGTGGTAAATTAAAAATTAGACTAAAAATAGTGGTATTGAATACGTTTGTGATAGAATCAAGCAATACGCCGCACAGTGGGATTTGTTCATATAATGTTTGGCAAAAAATATAAGGAGTGCTCGTAGGATGTTGAAATTTTGCTCCGAGCCTTTGGTTAGCTCAATTAAGAAAAACATAAAGTTTCATCAAAATTGGCCACGCCCACTACCCACCGCCCATAGAACCCAAAATTTATTTTTATGCCCAAACTTTTTGAAATTTGGCACAGAGCCTTTTATTACCTCAATTAAGAATAAAATAAAGTTTCATAAAATTGGGCACGCCCACTACCCACCGCCCATAGAACCCAAAATTTTATGATTTTATGATTTTATAAATTTTATGATTTTATAAAAGATTATTAATTATTTAAACTTTTTTTTTTTTTAATTGATAGTATGGAGTCTTACCTTTCATTTTATTACAGCGGGAGCACCTAGCACGACCGAGCAACCTTTTTTTTTTCCAAGGAAGTGTGCAATCACGGCACATTATAGAACAAATTTTATTCTATCATATCTTTTAAACCATATGAGCGAACTTTATAATTTTTTTTTTAAAAATACGCAGAAAAGGCTATATTTGAAAAAAATCACTATTTGAATTAGAGCAATAAAGTTATCTTACGTACAAACACTATAGAAGTGCCTAAACAATTTTTAATATTTTGGACCAAAATTTACATGTGACTTTACTTCATTATTTCAAAGACAAATAAACTTATTTTTGGGATACAATTTATGGATTCTTCATACTGAATCTATTTTCTACAAAACTGCATCATTACATTTTTAAATTTTATGTGTCGAAAAAATTACTTATTGCACAAAAAATCCCACTGTGCGCCGTATTAAATCTTTTGGTTTGGTACATCTTTGTTTTGTTTTTGCTGCTATCGATGTTTGTATGGGTTCGTTTTTTTCGTAAATATAATATTTGAAATTTTTTATATTAGAAGCATGTATTTCGCATCAATCCCGACAAACATTTTTATGCATAAAGCTAGCGTTCGTATATTTACGTTCTAAATAGGAAATGTATGAGTGTGATTTTGTTTGTAAAGGATGCGTCCATTTTTTCGCCATTTTTTTAATGATACGATTTAAAAGACCGAAATTCAGAAATCAAAAAATTTAAATATTTGAATTATGTGTAGAAAATCATACTAATTTTCCATATTTTTCTCATTATTATGAAAAATTAAATTAAAATATCGATAAATGGACATGAAACAAGACAAATAAAAAATATTAAAAAAATATAATAATTTTTTTAAATCACCAAAATTAATTACAGAAAGGGCCTGTTTCACTAACGATATTTTTGTTATAACATTAACTGAAAAATTTCTTTCGCACATAATTTTATATGCAAATAATATGAAAATTATTTAAATTAATTAAACACATCTAAATTATTTCCTAAAGTAAAATGTTAAATAAAACCAGCCATGTTAAAATATATAAAAACTTTTTATTTTTCTATTCTTTTGTTTATTACTTTCTTTTCTCCTAGTTTTTTATTTTAACAAACACAATAATTTTCAAACAAAAACATGAACAAACTGAACTGAAAAATATGAACAAGAAAAATTGATCACGCCGTGGTTGATTTAAATAATGATAATTGTTACGTTTTTTAAAATAAATTGACAATGCTACATTGGTTAAAATAATTAAATTACGTTCGTATTAGACGCAAAATCAAACAAGCTTTGTAGTTGATTCTACCAACGTTTTTTTTTTCGGTGTACTTGAGGTTAAATCTTATCCATAGCTGTTTATGTTAGCTAAAGTATTTTAATAGTCTAAATTGGGAATATTTGTTCTATAAATCAGCGTCGACATATAGGGTGGTATACACGCACTTAAAATAGCACTTTTTTCATCAATAACTAAAAAACTGTGCATCGCAGAATTCTAAAAAATATTTCAATGTTTCTTAAATTAAGTGTTCTTTCATATGACACCCCACTCGTTTGGTTCCAAAAAAGTTTTTTTTGGAGGGTGAAACTGTGTACCAGAAAATTCTAAAAAAAATTGCAATGTTTTGGAAATTTGGTCTTCTTTCAAATGATACCCCACTCGCTTGGGTCAAAAAAAGTTTTTTTTTACCCCCCTTACACCCATCCCCTAAATACACAGAAATATAATTATTTGAGAGTTCGCTATAATTTTCGTTCAAAATATAGCAAACTTCCTGTCTCCATGAATTTTTTCAATTTTTTCTGTCAATCAGTGTCGAAACGTAGGGGGGGGGGGAACAGTCGGGAATTTGCACACTTTTTAGAATAACTCAAAAACTGTGTACCACAAAATTCTAAAAAAATTTGCAACGTTTTGGAAATTTGATGTTCTTTTAAATGATACCCCACTCGTTTGGTTCCAAAAAAGTTTTTTTTGGAGGGTGAAACTGTGTACCAGAAAATTCTAAAAAAAATTGCAATGTTTTGGAAATTTGGTCTTCTTTCAAATGATACCCCACTCGCTTGGGTCAAAAAAAGTCTTTTTTTACCCCCCTTACACCCATCCCCTAAATACACAGAAATATAATTATTTGAGAGTTCGCTATAATTTTCATTCAAAATATAGCAAACTTCCTGTCTCTATGAATTTTTTCAATTTTTTCTGTCAATCAATGTCGAAACGTAGGGGGGGGAACGGTCTGGAATTTGCACATTTTTTAGAATAACTCGAAAACTGTGTACCGGGAAATTCTAAAAAAAATTGCAATGTTTTGAAAATTTGATGTTCTTTTAAATGATACCCCACTCGCTTGGGTCAAAAAAAGTTTTTTTTTACCCCTCTTACACCCATCCCCTAAATACACAGAAATATAATTATTTGAGAGTTCGCTATAATTTTCGTTCAAAATATAGCAAACTTCCTGTCTCCATGAATTTTTTCAATTTTTTCTGTCAATCAGTGTCGAAACGTAGGGGGGGGGAACAGTCGGGAATTTGCACACTTTTTAGAATAACTCAAAAACTGTGTACCACAAAATTCTAAAAAAATTTGCAACGTTTTGGAAATTTGGCCAGACACTTACTATTTGGCGCTCTTTCAAATGACACCTCACTCGCTTGGGTCAAAAAAGTTTTTTTTCACCCTTCCCCACCCCAATCCCTTAAAAACACAAAAATATAATTATTTGAGAGTTCGCTATATTTTTCGTTCAGAGTTTATCAAACTTCCTGTCTCTGTGAATTTTTTCAAATTTTTCTGTTAATTAGGCTCGAAATGCAAGGGGAGGGACCAACTTTTTGTGTCACTTTATTGATAATAATTCAAAAACTATGCATTGAAAAATTCTAAAAAAAGTGGCAATATTTCTAAAATCAAGTGCTCTTTCAAATGACACCCCACATGACCTGGTTTTAAATGATGTTTTTACCCCTTAACATTCCCACCCCTTTAATAAATATAATTATGAGTGTCTGCCACTTTTCTATATTTTTCATTAAAAACCTACTCCATTTTCTATCATTCCAAATATATTTCAAGATTTTCGATGAAGTAGGGTCGGAGTTAATCGGGGCAATAAAACATCCCAAAAACGTCATTTTTCAAAATTATACAAAAAATGGTGAGGTGAAAAATTCCAAAATATATTTTTAAATAATGCTGAAATGAAGCCCTTTCATATGATACCCTACTCGTCTCGCTAAAAAAATGTATGTTTTCAAAGGCCTTACATCGTACCTCCTTAAAACAAACGAACACAACTTTATTTATTTTTTAAGCCGCCATCTTGTGTGGATAGGTTAGTTTTATAAGCACCTCAAATTTTAAGTTCATCGGATTAATGGTTCACGAGATAATCGAAATAATGTGAAAAACACGTTGTACTCTCACCAATAGTGTTCCGTATAAAAAACGGAACCCTAAAAATCGAAGTGACCATCATTAGCAAAAATGAATGTGAAGAAGTCACCATTAGCCAAAATAAATGTGAAGAAGACAGATTATAATAAAAATTGTTGACTTATATATACAGAATTTGCAATGCCAACCACCAAACAATAGGACGTTCCACACAAACACATTGGACCCAAAGGATTGAACTTTCTCACACCATACTCAACACATCTCTAAATACGCTCCAGATACCAAATATCTGGAAAACGGCTAGAATAAGTCCCATTTTGAAACCTGGCAAGCCTGAAGAAAAGGGAGAATCCTATAGACCGATCTCTATCCTCTCATCGGTCGCAAAATTGATAGAAGCACTACTACTACCTTGGTTAACAGAATCTTGCAAATTGGCGTCACATCAGCATGGTCTTAGGAAAGCACACAGTACAACCACTGCACTTCATAGAATCCAAAACCAAACCAGCGATGGTCTAAACCAAAAACAACCCTGTGCTAGAACAATTTTAGTTGCACTTGACCTGTCAAAAGCTTTCGACACAGCTGTCACGTGCTGCACTACTGAACGACATATTCAACACCAATCTGCCAGGTCTAATAAAGCACTGGTTGTGCAATTATCTAAGAGGCCGCCAAACATACGTTGAGTTCCGTAACTCTAGACCTAAGATGAGAGTGCTCAGACAAGGAGTTCCACAAGGTGGAGTTCTCTAGCCTTCATTATTCAACCTTTACTTAAGTAGTTTACCTGCACCACCGGAAGGAATAACTATCACGTCATATGCAGACGACTGCTTGCAACAGGAAACAACCTGGAACAACTCACCGATGTCCTAAACACCTACCTCAACACCTTGAATGAATGGTTTAAAACCAAAAAATTGAGATTGTCCACTGAAAAGTCCACTTCCACACTTTTCACCACATGGACGAAGGAGGTAAATTCAACACTCAATATCTGCATTGACAATATATACAAATTCCTACAGTGAAAAATCCAAAACTGCTGGGGGTAACATTCGATCCACTACTTAAATTCAACGCTCATGCTCTACAAGTAAACACAAAACTTAAAAACAGGAATAACGCACTGAAAGCTCTAGCGGGCAGTTCGTGGGGTAAGGATAAAAACACAATAATAACGACATATAAAGCAATAGGAGGGCCTTTCATAAATTACGCTGCTCCCGCATATGGACACCCCAAGTCGCTGACACCCACTGGAATAAGTTACAGATAACACAGAACGCAGTCTTGCGTACAGCAACCGAATGTCAGCTGATGGCCCACCGAGATCACCTGCACGAGGAATGTAACATATTGCCGGTCCGTGAACACAACGAAATGCTTACCAAACAATATCTTTGGTCCTGTCATAGAGAGCAGCATCCCTGCAATGACACCTTATCCATGACAACACCACCTAGAGACATAAGAAGGACGGCGAAATGCTTCCTACAAGATGTTAAAAACAATGAAGACATAAATAACTTCGACGAGCCTACGTATAAGAGGGGGTTGAAAAATATACATACAAAAAACCGTTGAAGACACAATAAAGAACTACGCCCCGAATCGAGTTCTTAATAGCAAACCACCACAAGTTGCTGCCGAAGAGGCAAAACTGCCACGCAGCACCAGAACCATCCTAGCGCAGTTAAGATTAGGTTGGTCACGCATCTTAAATAACTACATGAGTAGAATTGACCATGGAATTGTTGACAAGTGTCCCATATGTGAGGGCAGGCCACATGATGTTAACCACCTTTTCAATTGTCCAGAGAAACCAACCGACCTGACGAAGGAAGATCTGTGGTACCGCCCAAGGGCAGTAGCAGAGTTCCTGAATTTGGACTTGGAGCCGGAAGAATAGCACCACCACGCGTCGCTACAACAACAACAACAACAACGTTCCACATTCAAGTTTCATTTTTTTACAATAATAAATGAATTACTGCCTGCCGCTAAAAATTGCTTTTTTTCAAATTGAGAGAGCCTTAATTGTCAAGTTGACGTATTACAATTATAAACAACAACAATAAAAATCATCATAAAAATTAAGTTAACTTTACCTTAATACTTATATTAAGTTTACCATAATACTAATAGACCAAGAGCCCGCGACGGCCAGACCTTCGTTATTTTATAAAAGCTGAATGTTTTTCTGCGCATCCCCCCTATTCAGGTAGGAACGATTAGCGACATATGAAGTTTGGGTCATGGTGGCTTTGGCAGGGAGCAGGTAACAAAGGGGCCTCCAAAGTTTCGTGAAAGTATAAAAGGTAATTTTTTATATATTCTTCGGGATAGTATTAGAAGTCACGTCACCCATTGCCAGACACTTACTATCGTGGTGGTAACCCCCTGCCAAACACCCTTAAACTTTAACAAATTGATAAAGTTAAAGGGTGTCTGACAGGGGGGTTGCCACGATAGTAAGTGTCTGGCAATGGGTGACGTGACTTCTAATACTATCCCGAAGAATATATAAAAAAATTATCTTTTATACTTTCACGAAACTTTGGAGGCCCCTGTGTTACCTGCTCCCTGCCAAAGCCACCATGATCCAAACTTCATTTGTCGCTAATCGTTCCTACCTGAGTAGGGGGTATGCGCAGAGAAACTTTCAACTTTTATAAAATAACGAAGGTCTGGCCGTCGCGGGCTCTTAGTCTATAATATATCTATGCTAATTTCCTATTTATTTCTTTTTAGGAATATGCAAATGACAGATTCGAATGTTTCATCTTTCAAGAATAAATTAAAATATTATAAGTTCACTACGATTTATTGAATAATATGTAAAATACTAATTTTATATTTATTTATTTTTAGGAATCCTGATCCAGCGTCAGCCTCCCCGTTATACCTAAATACCTGGTATCCAGACAAGGTGGATGTTTAGCTGATTAGCCATCTCGTTTAAAAGATGCTAAACAATTTCGGATTACCTTCGTCGTGGTGAGCCTCGACTTTAACACTTATATTGCTGCAGCCTGACTGTCCCAAAAATGCTGATGTCTCTTGCAGATATCATATTCTACCAGTCTGTGGCCCCTTTTATAGCTGCAAGTTCAGCCTGAAAGACACTACATGTTTTGCGACCGATGAAAGGATGTAGATCGGTCTCCCTTTTCTTCAAATTTTGAAGATTTCAGGATGGGGCTTATTCTTGCCATTTTACAAATATTTGGTATCATGGAGCGTATTTAGCGATGTGTTGAGTGTGGTAGTGAGATAGTTCAAATCTTTGGGTCGAATATGTTTTAGCATGACGGCTGAGATGCCGTCGGGTGTGGACTAAAACTAAGCCATCCAATTAGGATGGCTTAGACTAAAAGTTTTTTTTATGCACTCTCAACTTCTTCTTCGGAAAATGTGATATCCTCTAAATGCTCAATTTTTAGTTTGCGACGATGTCTGAATGCTGACTTTGTTTCCTTTTCATGTTTACGTGGCTTTTCTGTAAACTGCGTATTAAATTTGGTTGCGCATTTCTTGTGGTTTTTGGTTTAAATATCATTGAAGGAAATCATGCAGTTGTTATCCGATTATCGTAGATGAGTTAAGCCTTTTATGACCTTCCAGAGACTTTTACTTGGGCCAAAACTAAACTTACTCACTAGCTCTCTCCATTTATTACGTTTGTGTTTCGTATCTAGCTTATTAATTTGATTATTGAGGTCTTTAATTCTAGGGTCAGCTGGATCTGCTTTGCGGATGTCATCTCTTTAAGTGGAGAAAACACAAGCTTCTTGTGGAAAGATTGGTTTCATCTTTTGTATTCTGCTGGCTGGAATGAAGCGAGATCTGGCTTTATTAAAAATTTCTAGGAATTTGTTTTCCCCAGAGAGAGTGTCAATGTCAATAATTGGTAAAAATTGCTTACTGAATTATATTTTTAGTAAAATTTATAAAATTTCTCCCAGTCTCCCTTTGTTAAAATTAATATAGGTCTTCTTCTCGAACATTATTTGTTTTTTTTTAACTTCTTAAGCCTCGATGACACTAAGATTGTTTACAAGCTGCTAGTTGGCGAGTTTAAAAGCTGGCGAGTAGATTGTAACGTAAGCAACCAATCAACTAAACAGGGGTTCTGGCGGATGTACTGTATTTAGTCAACGGTAGCACTCTCAATCTTAGCTAATGAATATTCCTTGATGATGGCACACTGTAGCTTGCTCGAAGAAACTAGCCTTCATATAAAAATATATCTGAGCTTTAATCCTTGAGGAAGATAGTACGTTACATAATCAAGGATTATGCCATTAGCTGGACTATTGGAAAAACCATTTTAGTTTTATTCCTTTAATTAAATTTTTAAAACAAATTTGCTTTTTATTTCTTATTTTATTTTTATTTTTCCTATCCTATCACGAGATATTGGCCTATGTCATATTTTATATGTGATGGGATTTATTGTTTAGTCATCCATTATTTAATGTCGTTTTCGATTGAAGAACTAGTTAATAACTAGTTCTTAACGAGTTCTTTTTTCAATCGAACATGCAAACATTCAGTGTTATTGTATGAGTAAATTGAATTGGTTGTTTTATTAATTCCTTTATTTTGGTTTGTTTGAAAAGCAATAAAAAAACAATACATTTTGTGAAAAAAAAACTAATTTCACAATATATATTGTTAAATAACTAAAAATAAAATAAAATTATTAATATGATGCTGCGTTATAATTATAACGTTTTGATTTTACGTTTGGAGTGTATACTTTTTGTCATAGTATGAGTAAAACTCAAAAATAACTGAAAATAAAACTAGTTCTTCAAAAGGGGAAAAAATGCACAACTAGTTCAGAACTAGTTTTTTTATTTTGCTTCAATCGAACACAATTTGTAGGGGAAATATGTTTTTTTGTATTGAAAAAAAAAAGAACTAGTTATGAACTGGTTCTCAATCGAAAATGCTATAACAAAATATAAATAAAAAAAAACAAACAAAAAGATTTGCGTCCATTAACATCCTTAGAACGCATGTTGTTGTGGGACCTTGGTCTTAAAGGGTTTTTATGTGTTGTTGAGACACATATTGCAATGCCTACTACTAGTGATGGGAACAATCGAATAAAAACAATCGAATTATTCGATTGTTGAAACATTTCGAATTATTCGATTGTTCATAACAGACACCGAATAAAAAATTCATTCGAATAAAAATAGTTACTAGTTTTTTTATTCGAAGTGTTTTCATTACTAGTTTTTTTATTCGAAGTGTTTTCATTACTAGTTTTTTTATTCGAAGTGTTTTCATTACTAGTTTTTTTATTCGAAGTGTTTTCATTACTAATTTTTTTATTCGAAGTGTTTTTGCTACTATTTTTGTTATTCGAAAGGTTTTTTTATTCGAAGTGTTTTTTTATTCGGAGTGTTTTTACTACTAGTTTTGTTATTCGAAAGTGTTTTTATTTGAATAACTATTTTTTTATTAGTAATTGAATGGAACAATCGAATAAATAGTTATCGAGAGGTTGAAAAATAGTTGAATTAGGTCCTGTAGGTAGTTTTCTTTTCTTGATTTAAAAAATTATTTGCAAAATGTTTCTGAAAATACTTCAACTATACAATGAAAAATCTAAAAAGCTTTGAGCTATAGTTATTTAATATTTTATCAAAATTTAAAAGGAATAATTGAAGAATTATTTTATATATATTATTGATAAATATTTGTTTGTGTATCTTTGTCTTTTAATCCCTACAAAAAAATATTTTGCTGAAAAAATTGGTATTTGATGTGAGTTATTATTTGGAAAAATTTGTTATTATTTGGAGTTATTATTTGGAACAATAATATCCTAATAATATCAAGGAATGATAATTTTACATTATTTTTTATAATAGGCGTAGTACTTGGTAGTTTTGTTTTGTTTATCATTCATTTGGAAATTAGTGATTCAACAATTAATTAAATAACAATCTAGGTCCTAAAAACGAGTTGTTAAAACATCGGCTTTATACATTTATATGTATAGTAGTACAATAACAATGAAATAAAAAATATTACATCAATGAAAAAGTATTTGAAGAAAAATTTTATTTTGTGTTTTGTTTTTGAGAATACTCCAATTTGTCATAAATAGATTATAGTAAAACATTTTGTTTCGTTTTTTGAGATAAAGGAGTAAAATAATTTAATGAATATTGTAAAAGTATATGCATGTGCGTTGTTTATTTATATATAAATATGTATTGTTTCTTGGTAGTGAATGAATTACTTTTGGAAAAGGAATAGAAGAATTTTATATATCCGTTGTTTTATTTATGTTTAAATATATTTTTCCGTTGTAAATAAATTAATTTTTTTGTTATTGAAAAAATTGGATTTATTGATTTTGACAAAAATATTATTCGGAATTAAAACGAGGATTTTAATTAGAATTTTTAGTTTATTGTTAAAACATTTTGGGATTTCATTAAGTAGGAGAAATTAAACAAACTTGTCTGTTAAATATATTGGTTTTGCGTAGTTTGATTATTGTTGAGTTATGACTGTTGTTTTATTACACTTTGGATGTAACAGGTATCAAGCATCAAAGTGTGAAACTCAAAGTGTTTGCTTAAGATTTTTTTGAAATATTGTTTTATGAAATTTATCTATAACGATTGTAGGATTTATAGGTTTAAGATATGATACCCTTACCACGGTACCAAAAGATTAATTATAGCCGTTTGTGATGAAAGTAATTTTACACGAATTAACTGCTGATTAGTTTACGAATAGATAAGCAGGCAAGGTCTTCACTGTAAACAAGTATTCAATATAAATGTTTTTCAAATGAATAAAATGGACAAATCACATAATGTTAATCTGTTGTTACTTTACGCAGATAACCAAACAAGTTAGAAAAAAATACTGAAAGCCCATGTGATATTAAATTTTAAAAAATGTACCTAGATCGTTTAACTCAATACTGAAAATACGCATATAGACATATTCATCCTTACCTAATAGAAACATAATTTTTTTATTATTAAGTTTTTTTTTTAAACTGAAAAATGAAGTGACCAAAATCCAACGAGTTTTTTAGTTTTGTGACCCTAGGGGTGGTGTGTTCTACTTTGTTGACGACCAAAAAACACTTCGAATAATTATTCGATTGTTACAACATGTCGACTACTATTTATTCGATTGTTGAAATCATTCGATTGTTCCCATCACTACCTACTACACAACACATTTTATTAAAAAAAAAAAAATAAATGAATTTTTTGAATTATATTGAATTTTGAATTGAATATATCAAAATGGCTCGATTTCATGTAATTCGAAGAAACAACCAACAGTCATTGCCGAATAAACCATGGGTGCAATAGAGCGACCGCACCCGGCGCCAATGCAAAAGGCGCCAAAATTGAGTTTTGTCTTAAATTCGATTACTTTTTCGTTTTGGTTTTAAGGAGAAATAAAAATTATTTTTCTATATAAAAAACAACTATTTAGTTTTGCATAGTTGTTTTAATTTTTGATCTACAGGCGTGACAGCCCCGTGTACTCGTGTCGCTGCTATTGAAATACGATTCAACGTGAAATATTAGATACCACTGGCGATAGCAGGGAGATATTACCAGCCAAGTTGATATCATACCGGAGCTGTCGAATGAACTCTATTCATCCAACAGTACTCTCAATTTTATATGCAGTATTCCTTTTTCTATTTAACTATATGTGTGCTTTTATTATTAAGTTCACACGATTAAGGAGCATACTCGACCCGAGTACGGAACCCAATTTTAGTTTTATTTATACATTTTTATACATTTTTATCTATAAACAAAAGATAATTTGATAATTTTTCTATCGTTATAAATGGCTAAATATTTCTTGCATAGGTTCATTATAACGCTTATAAAACTGGAACCTCTTGGGTTAGATAGCTGAAAATTTCTGAGGCTATAGTTTAAAAGTTAACTTAAAAGTTTAGATAAATTTCAATAACATAAACTCAAAAACGATATAAGCATTGCTTTTTGCGTTTGTTTTAATTTCAACAGCCCTAGGGTCTCAACTTTTAGAATTGAACTATTTTTTTGGAAAATTTTGTAAAGATTTATATTGTATATACGTGAGCAAAAGTTTTCAAATATGAGCTTGGCCATTTTCAACTAGATCAAGGACAGCAAAAAATTTTTAAAACAGCTGATTTATGAGGAACCTGAAACGCCAAGGTTGTCATCTGGATAAAAATGATAAATAATAATTAACTTAAACTTTAACTTAAACTATTGTTAAAATAAATGATAAAAACTTACTAATCAGTGATCGAACTCAGAAAGAGATTGGGAATTGCGTTTATCGAATTGTGAGTTAGGCCAATTCGAAGGAAGGTGTGAAAAACGTAACATTGGTGAGATCGGCGGATTAGTTAGCTGTTTATAATGGTTTTCTTAAGTGATTTGAAGGTTCTTGAGTTAAAGAAAGTACTAAAACAGCGTGGACTGTCAACAAGCGGAAACAAAACTGAATTGACGCTACGGCTTCGAGAAGCTTTGGAAGTCAGTGGAATAGAAGTGGAAAGTTACCAGTTTGTAAGAGTCGCAACAAATAATGATTCAGTAGCAGTTGATGAAGAGAAAAGTTCTGTTGCGGAAACAACAACTTCATTGCTTGCAACGCAACGGAGAAAGCTTGCAGGACTATTCCTCGGCAGTGGAGAGGCTTGTACATTTGGCACACTCGAACGCTCCACCATATTTTATGGAGAAAATGAAGATCGAGGCGTTTACTGATGGTATTCGTGATCCAGAAACACGAAAAGCAGTAATGTTGTCGCCAAAAGCAACATTCGCAGAAACTATTGCTTATGCCTTAACAAATGAAACTGCACAAGCAATTATTAAACCATCAATTAAAATACGCCGGGTAGAGTTGGCTGATGATACTAATTACAAGCCCAGAGCACGAGAAAGTATTCGAAGTGACAGAATATAATGTTGGTTATGTGGCAAGTTGGGCCATATTTCGAGAGAATGTCGAGATGTTAGAAGGAAACGAGCAAGATCAGCATCGCCTATGCAGAGACGTCCAGCAGAAGAACGGGTGAAGCAAGCTAGAGAAGACGATGGAGCAGCACCGCATCAGTTAAACTACAACGAGTCAGCCTAAAGGGGCGTAAGCTGGCTCCCACAACCGATTGCCCCATAACCTTCATCCATGTTTCGAGATTAACAAGGAGAGGTGACAGCCTTACTGTTAGGGCTATTATTGATGGAAAAAGTTGTGTCATCACGTTAGATACGGGAGCAACAAATACAATTGTCCGCACTGATGTTGTGAAAGGGAAACTAAAACCAGCAGGAAGATACCGAATGCAGACAGCTACTGGCGAAAGTGCAAGTATTAAAGGAAAGAAAGTGGTCAACATTGAAATAGAGAATAGTCGCTTTCAACATGAAGTGGTTGTAGCTGATATTGTGGATGAATTCATCCTGGGAATGGACTTCATGAGGCCAAATGGATTCGTTATTGATGCTGGCAAAGGAGTACTCACGTACGGAAATGTTGAGTTGCCACTCCAATTTAATGGTGAAGATTCAAATTGTGTCCGTCGAATAATATTGGATCACAGAGAAAAGCTGCCACCTCAATCAGAAACAATCATTTGGGGAAAATTGGAAGGAGGGTCTGGGTCACCCAGGTTGTTGGTTGTGGAAGCCAACAAAGAAGAACAACAAAATTGTAAAGAAGTCGTTATAGGAAAAACCTTAGTTAGATCGGATGCTGATTTCAAAATACCAGTAAGAGTTTTAGATCTGTCAGATACGCAGAAAACAATTAAGAAAGGATCAATCATAGGACAATGTGAAGAGGTAGCTAAAATAATAAAGTGCGAGCAGAAAAACATCAATAGCTCGGTCAACACAAAACAACAAAAAGCAGAAATGGAACAACTTGTGCAGAAATGGACAGAAGGACTTTCAGAAGAGCAGAAGAAAGCAGTACGCCAATTGTTGGAGCGACACAAGTCTTTATTCTGCAGTACACCCGAAGGAAATGGCAGAACCAATTTGGTAAAACATCGTATTGACTCTGGAGCAGAAAAACCGATACGCCAAGCACCAAGGAGATTACCATTGGCTAAAAGAGAAGAAGCAGATAAAATGGTAAGAGATATGAAAGAAGCGGGTGTTATCGAGCCTTCAGATAGTCCCTGGAGCTCACCTGTGGTGTTAGTTGGCAAGAAAGATGGAAGCTTAAGATTTTGTGTTGATTACAGAAAATTAAACACAGTCACTAAGAAGGATTGCTACCCATTGCCAAGAATTGATGATACACTGGATACATTATCAGGATCAAGATTGTTTTCAACACTGGATCTGCAAAGTGGTTACTGGCAAGTGGAAGTTGCGGAGGAAGATCGGGAGAAAACAGCGTTCAGTGTAGGAAATGGACTATGGCAATTTAATGTCATGCCATTTGGGTTATGCAACGCGCCCGCAACTTTCGAGAGATTAATGGAACGGGTACTAAAAGACTTGCACTGGAAAACATGCCTTGTATATTTGGATGACATCATCGTCATGGGCAAAGACTTTGATGATCACTTGAGGAACTTGGCAGAGGTACTGGAAAGGTTGCAAGCAGCCGGTTTAAAGTTAAGTCCCAAAAAGTGTTCACTTTCCAAGGAGGAAGTAAAGTACTTGGTACACAAGGTTACGGCAAAGGGAATTCATACCGATTCTGACAAGATTGCAGCAGTTATGAACTGGCCAAGACCAAAGAACCTACATGAACTACGAAGCTTCCTTGGATTGTGCACATATTACAGACGGTTTGTGCCAGGATTCGCCAACGTTGCCAAAAGCCTGCATGAGTTAACCAGAAAAGATAAGGCATTTGAATGGAATACACCTCAGGAACAAGCATTTGTAGAGCTCCGAAGGAGATTATGTACGGCTCCAATTCTGTCCTATCCTATACCAAATGTTCAGTTTATTTTGGATATACTGATGCCAGTAACGAAAGTACAGGAGGAGTATTATCGCAGAAAATAGATGGTCAGGAAAAGGTGATAGCTTATTTCTCCCAAATGCTATCAAAGCCGGAGCGTAATGATTGCGTAACTCGAAAGGAATTATTGGCTATTGTGAAATGCGTCAAACATGACCATGGTGCGTTAAGATGGCTACTCCAGTTCAAAAATCCAGAGGGACAAGTAGCACGTTGGATCGAACGGTTGCAGGCGTTCGATTTGGACATTGAACATCGAAAGGGTACTGCAAATGGGAACGCTGATGCATTATCGAGACGACCCTGTCAAGTTGAATGCAAGCATTGCAGTCGTCAAGAAAATAAGGAGAACATCATCGATGTCCGATTACTACAAGTGCTACCTGACGATGAATGGACTGCTGAAGCCATAAGGAGAGATCAATTAGAAGATCTGGATCTTGCACCGATCATCGAGCTCAAGGAAAAGGATTGCAAACCCGTATGGGGAGATATTGCTGATAAAACTCCAACTTTGAAGGCGTACTGGGCGCAATGGGACAGTTTCCAACTAGAGAATGGATGTTTAAAGAGGGTATGGGAAAGCCCAGATGGCAAGATAAAGCAATCCCTTATAGTGGTACCAAAAGGAAAAATACCAACAGTATGTAAGGAGTATCACGAAGGGACGAGTGGAGGTCATCTTGGGATCAATAAAACTCTTGCAAAAGTACGACAACGGTTTTACTGGTCGGAGACTCGGCAATCAATTGTGGAATGGTGTCAAAAATGCGACAAATGTGCGGCGGTAAAAGGACCCGCACGAAGAAGTCATGGGAAAATGAAGCAATACAATGTAGGTGCTCCATTTGAAAGGATCGCAATGGATGTAGCGGGACCATTCCCAACAACTGACAATCAGAATAAATATGTGCTTGTGATAATGGACTACTTTATTAAGTGGCCGGAAGTGTGCGCGATTCCCAACCAGGAAGCAACCACAATCGCTGAAGCTGTGATAAATAATTGGATTAGCCGATATGGAGTTCCTATGGAGATTCACACCGATCAGGGACGGAACTTCGAGTCAGCCGTATTCCAGGAAATTTGCCAAATGCTGGGGATTACCAAAACCAGGACGACAGCTTCACACCCACAGTCAGATGGGATGGTTGAGAGATTCAATGCTACATTGGAGGAATTTCTAGCAAAAGTGGTCAGTAAGAACCAACGTAATTGCGATCAACACATTCCTTTATTTTTGATGGCATACAGATCAGCAGTTCATGACACCACTACCATGACACCAGCTCAAACTATTTTTGGAAGTGATTTAAGACTTCCTGCAGCCAAATTCTGTAATTGTGAAGCGGTGAAGTGATAAGTTTTTTAATGAAAAGCAACGAAGAAATTTTTAACACTTCACCGCTTCACAGTTACAGAATTTGGCTGCTGGTGACCTCAAATTTGGAGCGGTACCATCAACATCATTGTCTGCGCAAGAATACGTCAACCGAATCAGGGAGAACCTTGAGGATATTCACAAGCTTGTTCGGCAGAAGATACAACTGACCAGTGATAGAATGGTGCCGATATAATATACGATCTAATAATAAAGGTTTCGAAGAAGGACAATTAGTATGGCTACACAACCCACAACGAAAACGAGGGTTATCACCAAAATTTCAAGCTGCATGGGAAGGACCTTACAACATTATAACCAAGTTGAATGACGTTGTTTATAGAATTAGGAAAGGCCATCGAGGCAAAGCGAAAGTCGTACATTTGGAAAGATTGGCCTAATACAAAGGAGAGCTAGATCCTGTTCGGGACGAACAGGCTAAAGTGGAGGGTAATGTTACGAGTACAGAAAAATCTAGACGATTACAGAAAGATCTAGACGATTACGGTCACTTCCAGGAAAATAAAATCAACAAAACACAACAGAAAGTGAATGAAATGAATAGTGTTGTTGTTGTTGTACATGTTCTTAGAATTAAGGTCTACACAAAACAAATGATTTTATGAATCAAATCAACGTAACGTAAAATAATCGAATATTCTAATATTTTCTCAAGGTTTCTAAAAAGTGACCGCGAAATTTCTAGATATTAAGCAGAATGTATATAAGGAAATTACCTCTTGTAGTTTTTAATTAGTTTTATTTTATGCCTGCGATAGTGAAGTTAAAATATAAAAGTGATATTTAAATTAGTTTTTGTGAATAAAGTTTAAAGTGTTATTAAGTAGAAATAATTTGTGTATTATTTTAAACGTTGTATTACTGGAAATTTCTACAATAAACCGTTGGAGTTTCTGAAGCTGTTAAAAGAATATTCTAGTTAGGAATATTGTTTGCTGTATTGTTTTCCTATTGTTGTGGAACAATTAAATTGTTGGATACTTAATAAAACCTGGTGTTTGTGCTTACTAATCAGTGATCGAACTCAGAAAGAGATTGGGAATTGCGTTTATCGAATTGTGAGTTAGGCCAATTCGAAGGAAGTTTGGAAAAACGTAACAATATATTAGTTTATTAACATTAATTTTATATTTACAGGTTGATGTCGCTTATACGCGGATAATGCTACTACAACATTTTAGTTTGACATTTCGATTATAACAATGTACAAACCCTACGAGCAACTAAGAAATATAATGTACTTAATATGAAATCATAACAGCTCTTCCCCTCCTAATAAGATTTCAAAATAGTATTACTTAAAAGAAGAGTTGTAATTAATTACATGAATAAATTTAAAGAAAAGTATTCCTTTTGTGAGCTTAATAAAATTTTAATTCAATAATTGTACTGTAATATTTTCTTCCCACCAAAAAAATAAAAATTTTATTTAAATATAAATTTGTATGTAATTTTAGTTTTATTGTTTTTATTTCAAAGTTACCTATTTTTATAGATCCAATCTTTTTAATGGTTTTATTATTCCTGAGGATCTCCGTAAGTTTGGAGTACAATTATTTTGTTCATTATTATATTTTCAGTTATTTGATTATCATTATCGTGAGTGGATTTATTTGTTTTATCAGTGTTTTTTTGTGCAGGCGTATTTTCGTTATGTATTGTAGATTGTTCGATTGTTATAGTAGAAGTATTTTCCTGTGTAATTTCAGGCTGTAGAAAATTTTGTTCACTAGTAATCAATTTCTTTGTAGTATAGTCATTTTGTATAGACGAAAACTGATTAGCATTTGTATTAATATTGTGTTCAAATGTATTTGAACCTATTTCCCTAATTTGGTCTATATGACGCTACCAGATCCTACCGTCATCTAATTTAATTAAGTAATGTAATTCACCGATTACTTCTGTAATGTATCCAAATTCCCATTTTATTTTGTGTAAGTACTCTCGTACAGCAACTCTTTGTGCTGTTTGTAACGCTCGTACCCCTTTATTTGTGAGATTACCTTTTCGTATTGTATTATTAGGTAACATCAAATCAAGTCTTGACCGTATGTCTCTATTGAAAACAAGCATAGCAGGCGATTTGCCTATTGCAGGATGAACCGTCTTTCTATAATTCAGTAAGATATGACACAATTGTGCATTGAAATCATCGCGTGAACAATTTAAAGTTTTAAGTTTCTGTTTAATTGTCCTTACGTAACGTTCCGCTTGTCCATTTGTAGCAGGGTGGTATGGTGCGCCCATTTTATGCGTAATACCATTTAACCGTAAAAAATTTTGGAATTCACTAGATGTGAATTGTGATCCATGATCTGAAACAAAAATTGAAGGTATGCCAAAACATGAAAATATTTTCCTACAAATTTCAATAGTATTTTGTGTAGTAATGTTTTTTAAAATGTGAACTTCGGGACATTTGGAGTATGGATCGACTATTATAAAAAAATAGACTCCCATGAATGGTCCCGCAAAATCCGCATGTACACGTTCAAAAGGTTTGGTTGGTGTTTCCCAACAATGAAGTGGAACTTTAATTTGATCCGATTGTAGTAATTGACATTTTGAGCAATCTTTCGCCATATTTTTAATGTCTTTATCGATTCCTTCCCACCAACAATAACTACGTGCTAGTGATTTCATGCGACTTATTCCAAAGTGAGTGGAATGTAGTTCATTTAAAATACGATTTCGTAATACTGATGGTACGTATACTCTTAATCCTCGCATCAAACAGTCTCCTTGTTATGAGAAATCTGTTTGCTCGATTCCAAATCGATCGCGACCTAGAACCTCTCTTCCTGTTCTTAGGCCTTGTATCAAATTATTTAAAAATTTGTCTCGCTTTGTAATGTCTCCAAGTTCCTTTACACTCACTGGTAAGGTTTCAATTAAGTTGATTTCCACTACATCGGCTTCTTCATATTTATAATCTACTGTTGATCGTATCTACTGTAGTCGAGACATAGCGTCTACTGTAGTCTACTGTAATAATCTACTGTAGTCGAGACATAGCGTCTGCATTTCCGTGATCTTTTGTATTTCGATACTTTATGTCGAATTGAAAAGTTCGTAAAAATAATTCATAATGTTGCATTCTCATAGCGGTAAAAGTAGGTAGTCCTTTATTTGGAGATAAAATTTGAATTAATGGTTTATTGTCAACTAATAAAATGAATTTTCTTCCTAGAAGAAATTGTGAAAATTTTTTTATTCCAAAGACAATAGCGTAAGCTTCTTTGTCAATTTGGGGGTATTTTTGTTGTGTATTGTTCAACGTTTGAGAAGCATATTGTATTGCTCTTTCAGAACCATTTGGATAGATATGGCTCAATCCTGCCCCAACTCCAAAACTCGATACATCTGTTGCGAGTATAAGTGGTAATGTCGGATCATAATGTGCTAGAAAGTTGTCAGATTGTATTTCTGATTTTACTTTTTTAAATGCCGTTTCGCAATGTGTATCCCAATTAAACTCAACGTTCTGCTTTAGTAAGTTGTTAATTGGATATATTATTGTACTAAGGATTTTTACAAATCTCCCGTAATAATTGATTAGACCGACGAATGCTCTCACATCGTCAACGTTTTCTGGTCTCTTCATATTTTGAATTGCTTCTATTTTATTTCGAAGCTTGTGTATACCATTTATCAATTTGATAACCGCAATATTGTATATTATTTTTGAAAAATTCACATTTATCCAAGTTTACTCGCATATTATGATTTTTCAGCCGTAGTAAAACTTGTTCTAATCTCTGTAAATGTGTTTCATCATTTGGACCCGTTATTTTAATATCATCAATAAATACTGTCACGCCTGGTATTGCTTGTAATACAATCTCAATTTGCCGCTGCCAAATCGCAGGCGCTGAAGCTATTCCATACATGAGTCTAGTAGGTTTGTTTAAACCTTTATCTGTATTCAACGTCAATAAATGTTGATCTTCGGTTTTAACCGGTAGTTGTAAGTATGCTTGGCTCAAGTCCAATTTTGTAAATTTTTCGCCTCCAGTCATAGAAGCAAAAAGTTCTTCCATTGTAGGAAGGGGATGATCGTCAATAAGTATGTTTGGATTTACCGTAATTTTAAAGTCACCACATAATCGTATGGTACCGTTAGCCTTAAGCACAGGTACTAGTGGTGTTGCCCATTGGCTATTATTAATTTTCTCTAAAACACCGTCCTTCACTACACTGTCGATTTCAGATTCGACTTTTTCCATTATTGCGAAAGGTATTGGTCTTGCTTTGCAAAATACCGGAGAAGAATTGGGTTTAAGTGTAATAGAAGCTTCCATCCCTTCTATTTTCCCTGACGATTCACTAAAAACTTCCTTATATTTATCAATAAGGGAGGTAATTCGAACGTCATTTAATGGAATGTTTAGAGAATTTACGTCTTTCGTACTTTTATTTAAAATATTCGTCCAATCTAATTGTAATCTTTGTATCCACTCGCGTCTTAATAAAGCATGTTTGCTTTTGTATGGAGAATCTTTTTTTTTTTTTTTTAATAAAATGTGTTGTGTAATAGGGTTTAGAATATGTGTCACAACAACACATAAATACCTTTTAAGACCTAGGTCTAGACCTGGGTCCCACAACAACTGGCGTTCTGAGGTGTAGATTAACGCTTTTCTTAAACATCTGTGGGTTGAAGCCACCTGAGACTAAGTGTTCCGGCAAACTATTCCATTTGTACGCAGTTCGGACAAAGAAGTCTCTCTGCGATCTGCCAGTATGACAGCGCGGGATCTTTACCGTTTCACTGGTTGCGGCAGCCAATTGCCGAGTGGAACGGGGGTAAGAATAAGTTTGAGGCATGATGCCGCTGATTTCATCTGAGCACTGCTGATGACGATATTTGTAAAAAACAACGAGGTCAGCAACAGTGCGACGATGTTGTAGGGAATCAAGTTTTGATGTCAAAGTTCGATCACCTACAATTCGTATAGCTCGCTTTTGAACAGAGTCCAAGAGTGCCAAGATGGAAACAGAGGCAGCACCCCAAACTTGACAGCAGTACTCCATACAGGGACGAATATAGGACTTATAAACATGGAGCAATTGGTATGGAGTGAAAAATTTTTTGCATCTATTTAGGAGGCCGAGTTTTTTAGACGCGCTTTTTGCCATCGCCATTACATGATCGTTCCAGAGTAGGTCATTTGAAACTGTGACACCCAATAAACGAATGTTTTTACATTCACCCATTGGTATATGTATGTATTACTATATATATTGGTCATTTTTGTATTTTGTCATTGTACGACACTGTAACACTAATAAATCCAATAACTTTAATGTCAGTACCGCAATAACTAACTAGTTCTAAATTTGTGTAATTTAATTTTGTATTAGAAAATAATTAATTTTTTTCTTTTAAACTAAAAATCGAAACTGGACTTCCCGTATCCACTTCAAATTTAACTTTATGTTCATTTACCAGAATATCAAGCCAAATTTTGCCGTGATAATCAGAATCTATTTTACAAATTTGTAATTTATTAAAATTATTTACTTCCTCCTCCTCATCAAAATTTTCAAAATTTTCTCGTAATTGTATATCGGAATTTGAATTTATATTCGCGTTATTGAGAAACTCGGTTTCCCTTTCTTCGATTAAATGTGTGGAATTTTTATACGTATTTTTAAATTTTGTACACACAATTTTTAAATGACCTTTAACTTTACAAAATTCACAAAAGGAATTTACATATTTGCAACTATTTGCTAAATGGTACTTAGAACCACACCTAGAACACAATCTTGAATGATTTGTATTCTTAAAATTATTTTTAGGAAAATTATTTCTATTATTTGAAAATTTAATTTTATTTAAAACATTAGTATTTTTATTTGCAATATTTTTAAATTTATTAGTGTGAATAGCACTTACTGAGGATTTAAAATTTCCTTGATGAAGTTGAGCTGCATCCTTTGTTGAAATTTCCATGGTGGTTGCTAACTCCACTGCTTTTTCTAACGTCAAATCCTTTTGTTCCAATAAACGACTTTGTATTATTTCGCTCCGTAATCCAAATACAAAGTAGTTTCGTAATGCTGTCTGCATGTAGTTTCCGAAGTTGCAATTTTTTTTTTTTTTTTTAATAAAATGTGTTGTGTAGTAGGAATTACATTATGTATCACAATAACACATAAAAACCTTTTAAGACCAAGGTCCCACAACAACATACGTTCAAAGGTGTTGATGGACGTAAATCTTTCTTTTTTTGTTTTTTATATTTTTTTTAAAGAATGAATAACTAAACAAAAAATCCTATCACTGACAAAATATGACATAGGCCAATATTTTATGATAGAATAGATAAAATAAAAGTAAATTAAAAAGTAAATAGCAAATTTTTACAAAAATTTGCTGAAACAAAACAAAAATGTAGTTGCCAATAATCCAGCCGGTTGCATATTCCTTGATTCCGTGACGCACCGTCTTTCTTAAAGAAAAAAGCCCACACATAGTTATATGAAGGCTCGTTTCCCTAAGAAAGCAATAGCGTCGCATCATCAAGGATTATTTCACAGCTAAGATTGAGGGTGCTACCGTTGACTGAATACAGTTCATCCGCCACCACCCCTAAGATGTCACGTTGGCTAGTGATATCTCACTGCTATTGCCAGTGGTATGTGATATCTCACGTTAACTCGTATGTCAATAGCAGGGACTGGAGTACGCGGGGTTGTCACACCCGTAGATCAAAAATGGCTAATTTTCGTAATGCCAGTATAAATTGTTGTATATTTTCTCCTTCCTTTTGTTTTCGCAAATGCATTCTATATGTTTCCATAATTTCCAAAGGTTTTGGATTGTAAAATTCGTTTAATAATTTTAAAATATCATCATATGTTTTTTTGTACGGTGATGTAGGAGCTAATTTGTCACAGACTAAATCAAATGAATCTTGTCTTATATAATGAAGTAGTAAATTTACTTTATTTTCAGGTTTTACTTCAAATAATTATAAAGCACCTTCAAAACGGAGACGCCAGCGATCCCACTTAGTTTGGGTTTTATCGAACTTATCAATTGTAAAGGCTGGTTGTAACTTTTCCATTTTAATAACTTTTTTTTGTATATGTATATTTGTAATTTATAATTTGTAATTTATTTCCTTAAATTTGTAATTTTGTAACTTGTAATTCACAATTTGTAGTACTTGTGATTTGTAATTTGTAAGATGTAGCAATTGTAATTTGACTAACCTCACTTTTTGTAATCCATATAAATCGGCTTGTAATGATTTTGGAATCTTGTTGAATCAACTTTATTTGTAACTTTTTGTTGATTTTAAATATTGTATGAGTAGCGTTGTAATCTGTTGTAATCAGATTTTGTAAAATTTTTTTATGTATTTTGTATACCACCTGTATTTGTAGCACTAAAAATCTTGTTCTAACCAAAAAAATCAACGTGGTTTTGAAAATTTTATATTTCATCCAGTAATACTTGTAAAATTGTAATTTGTATACCTAGCATCCTCGTCGCCAATCTGTTGTAATTGTAGTAATTGTATCGTAAGTTTATTGTAAGTAAAAACACTTTGGTAGAACATATATTAGTTTATTAACATTAATTTATATTTACAGGTTGATGTCGCTTATACGCGGGTAATGCTACTACAACATTTTAGTTTGACATTTCGATTATAACAATGTACAAACCCTACGAGCAACTAAGAAATATAATGTACTTAATATGAAATCATAACATTCTTCTATGAACTTTCACTTATATTTCTTTCTTCTAATGATAATATTGAATTATAAATTAATATAAATCACTCTCTGGAAATTTCTTATAATTTTTCATCAAATTCAGTTTTCTATTTACTGACAATTTAAGTTACGCCAAATCTAGTATTCTACTTGCACAGACCTATAAATTTCTCTAAATATGATTTGATAGAGCATGGATACATACAATGATAAATATCTTCAAAATTAATTCAAACAGATTAAGCAGGAGCCATGTATCAATACTCAAGATTAACACACAATTTATATTTACAAAATCATATTTATTGCACATTAAAACAATTTAAATATAGTCTAAGCACAATTATCGACCAACTTTATTTTAAAACAACTCTTCATTAATTAGAACAATTTTTTAATGAATTAAAAATAAAAATAGAACCTAGATAAAAATAGAATCTTGCTGTATTTGGGAAAAAATTGAAGTTTTTTTAATTGAGGAAAAACTTTTTAATGAAAAATATTTTGTTTTTTTTAAATAATAAGTTACGTAAAAAACATCGCCAACTAAATTTGAATTTTGAAATTTTATTTAAATGTTCGCCACAACACTCCCCCTCTAGTGCCATCGAAGATGGGACGATATAGAAATGTTTGTGCTACAGCACGAAGCAAACGAGCAGGGGTACGAGTGGTTCTACCTGCTCGCGTAGTTGTAGATGCAGGGTGGAATAGTTGTGTTTGAAGAATAAGATTAAATCTGACCTTCTTAGTTGAAACATTCGCTTTAGCGTCGCGTTTCCTCGCATCTTCAGAGGTAGAAGGGAAAGACGAGGATGTGTCCGGAAAAGTAGAATGGACTTTATCTGTAGAAGACGAAGTTTCATCTGCGCGACTGAGATCAGTTCTCAAAGTAGATGAGTTTTGAGTTAAGTCATCTTCAGATTGCTCCCTAAAGCAAGGTTTTAATCTGTCGATGGAAACTCGAATATGTTGACCTTTACGGTCAATAACGAAATTTTTATCATCGCGGCTGATGACTTTAAATGGACCTTCGTATGGAGGCTGTAATGCTTTACGTCCTAAGTCCGTACGTAAGAAGACATGCGAACAAGACTGCAGATTTTTGGAGACGAAAACATTAGGAGAAATGTGTCTTGACGCAGTAGATGGACGAAGGTGAGTAAAATATTGTTTCAACTGTGAAACGAAAGCAAATTGTGGAGGGAAGTTAGAATTTTGGCTGAAGAATTCTCCGGGAAGACGTATGTTAGTACCGTAGACGAGCTCAGCCGATGAAGATTGGAAATCTTCACGGAAAGTGGTTCGTAAACCAAGTAATATTCACGGTAAAATTCGTGTCCAATCCGTTCTGTCGTAGGCCATTATCCCGGATTTAAGAGTTCGGTGCCAACGTTCAATTAGTCCGTTACATTTAGGATTGTAACTAGTAGTACGTTTACGTTCAAACCCGATAAGTTTTGACAACTCGTTAAAGAGATTGGATTCGAATTGGGAGCCCTGATCAGTGACGATTACTGAAGGTACTCCGAAGCGAGCGATCCAATTGGAGTAGAGAGCAGTTGCTACCATTTCAGCTGTAATATCCGAGATAGGAATGGCTTCAGGCCATCGAGTATAACGGTCAATAATAGTGACACAATAACGTTTGTCCTCAGAGGTAGGAAGTGGACCAATAATGTCCATATGAATCTCGGAAAATCGTTGAGAAGTTTGAGGATAATTACCTAAAGGAAATTGAGTATGGCGAGAAACTTTTGTCTTTTGGCAAGCCCGGCAGTTCTGTCTTTTTATTAATACAATTTTATAAATTATTTATATATTTAACTTCATTCTTTTTAATTATTGCTTTTGTTTATTTGTTCAATGTTAAATATTTTTAGAATATAATGTACAAATTAAGGGAATTTCTAAATTGTTTGGGGGTGTTGTTGGTCGCAGCATTCGGTTTAGCTATCACGACACATCACGCCACAAGTTTTTAAACGCGAAACAAATATTTTTATTTTTATAAATGAATATATTTTATATTTTTTTCTTTTTACAGTGCCAAACATTTTCTCCTAGTGACACATTCTGTTTTTTTTTCTTCAAATTCTTATTTTTCGGTTTTGAAGCCACGCCACGCCAACTTCTTTTAGTGCGATTAATTTTTTAAAATTTTCTTTTTGTTTTTAAATTGATACTATGGGCCGAAGTTTAAGGTCTCCTTCCTTCGTAAGACCCATTACACTCTCCTTTACTCATAGGCCGAAGCTTCACATCTCTTTCCTTCGTAAAACCCACTTCATTCTCCGTTACTCATGGGCCGAATTAATCACCTTCTTCCTTCATAAGACCCACTCCACTGTCCTTAACTCTTGGGCAGAAACAAGTTTTTCGATTTTTCTGATTTTTTAATTACTATCCCTAACGTCACCCATATGTTACCATAACATGAACATCTTCCGACATTAGCCATCTATCTGTTGACAAAACAGATATGGTCCTTATGGATATAAAAATCAGATTTCATCTAATTAAGCAGAACCTCAAAATTTCTGATCTCAAAGGAATATCCCCAACGTTACCCATATGTTTCTACAACATGAACATCTTCTGACGTTAACCATTTATCTGTTGACGAACAGGTATAGTTCTTATGGATATTTAAAACGACATTTCGTCGTTAACCAGATATTTCTTCTCAAAGCGATCTTTTTCTATGGTACACGTCTCCAAGGTAAACATTGGTCTCATTCAACTTTGTACTGTCAGACCTTACCAAACTTGTGTTACCATATGCACTCCTTTGCTTACGATAAATTTCTGCTTATTTTTGCTTTTAACAGCTACTTTTCGAAAAATGAACTAATATTCATGTTTGTACATGCTAGTATTGTCTCAGTCAACTTTGTTCTGTCAGACATTCAGCATTCAGCAACCAATAGGTGAATGTAAAAACATTCGTTTATTGGGTGTCACAGTTTCAAATGACCTACTCTGGAACGATCATGTAATGGCGATGGCAAAAAGCGCGTCTAAAAAACTCGGCCTCCTAAATAGATGCAAAAAATTTTTCACTCCATACCAATTGCTCCATGTTTATAAGTCCTATATTCGTCCCTGTATGGAGTACTGCTGTCAAGTTTGGGGTGCTGCCTCTGTTTCCATCTTGGCCCTCTTGGACTCTGTTCAAAAGCGAGCTATACGAATTGTAGGTGATCGAACTTTGACATCAAAACTTGATTCCCTACTACATCGTCGCACTGTTGCTGACCTCGTTGTTTTTTACAAATATCGTCATCAGCAGTGCTCAGATGAAATCAGCGGCATCATGCCTCAAACTTATTCTTACCCCCGTTCCACTCGGCAATCGGCTATCTTCACCCAGTGAAACGGTAAAGATCCCGCGCTGTCATACTGGCAGATCGCAGAGAGACTTCTTTGTCCGAACTGCGTACAAATGGAATAGTTTGCCGGAACACTTAGTCTCAGGTGGCTTCAACCCACAGATGTTTAAAAAAAGCGTTAATCTACACCTCAGAACGCCAGTTGTTGTGGGACCCAGGTCTAGACCTAGGTCTTAAAAGGTATTTATGTGTTGTTGTGACACATATTCTAAACCCTATTACACAACACATTTTATTAAAAAAAAAAAAAAAAATCACCGACGTTTCTTTTCTGCTTCTCGTATTTTAAACGAACCTTTTAACCTATGGTACACATCTCCACAAATATTGGTCTCAGGCAACTCAGCTCTGTCAGACCTATATCTCCACTCGTGTTACCATAACTCCATAATTGTTCGTTTTTTTTTTTTTTTGCAGAACTCCAATTCGTAAGACCCATAATTTCTCTCTTTCCACCAACTGGTCTCGTTTTCTAAACAACATCTCCAAATTTATTCTTTTTCGCTACAACTACTTAAGCAAAACTCTTTCCTTCTCAACTCTCCTTATTTCCTTCTAACTTCTACTTATTTCTATCGTTCCATCTTCGATGGCACTAGGGGGGGGGGGGGGGGGGGGGGAGTGTTGAGGCGAACATTTAAATTAAAAAAAATTTTCAAAATTTTAATTGTAGCAAGCGGTTTTTTTTATCGTTTAAAATTATTAAAAAACAAAATAGTTTTATATAGAGTTCTGGTTTTTCTTTTTTTAAATAATGTTTGTTTTTCCAAATTTCAATAAAATAATTAGAAATTCCCTTATTATATTTTATCTTAAATCTGTGTTGTTTATTGTATTCTAAATTAATAAAAAATCTATTTTAATATTTGAAATAAAAAGTTTTGGAGGAATATTATATTTATAAATAATTCATATTGTTATAATGGAAAATGAAGAATGGATTAATATTTGGAAGGTGAAAAGCAGTAAAGCATTCAAATTCTTTCTATTATAATCGTCAACGAATCGAATCTCAACTATATATATTAAACTATTATACACTTGCAACAAAATTAAGCTAATTGTTAATCACATCTATAATTTTGCATGCTTAACTTAAAGCAATATTTTATCAACTGGATCACTCACGATCCAGTTGATATCAGAACTTTATCTAACTGGATTAACAACAACTACCAAAATTCTATAAAAATAAAATAAATTAAAATACAATTAAATACAAATCAAAATATAATTTGGAGGATTTCTTGAACGCTTTGCAGAACCATACAGCAGAAAATTCTAGCTATTAGTTTTCTAATTACTCTACTGTGCTTAAAGTTATAGCGTGAACTACTAGCTATAGTTCGAATTATTATATAGCACGAATATATTATACAAGCTAGATGCCCACAAATGCTGTTCTTATAACCCTTCCACAAATTGCACAAATTTTAAAATTAACAGACACAAATTGTGTTTTAACATGCACAAATTGTGTGGATATTATGCCCGATTTATAGTCGTAACTTTAACTTAACGTAAAGTACAAATGTATGGAAATGCACTAGAGAATTTATAGTCGTTAACGCAAACTTAACGTTAACTTAACGTAAAGTTCATTTCATTCTATCTTAAAGATTTTGTTAAGGATTTTTGGACGCTTAGTATAAAAACTGAAGAAAACTAATATTTAATTGCAAGTGTCCATAAAAATAAAATTTTATTTATTAAAAATGCAAAGGATATAAAAAGAGCGACTTTAAAACCAAATATTAGCATGAAAATAATATGAAAATAAAATTTTTTATTTTAAATTTTGTATCAAATGTTTATTTTGAATTTTATTATTTTAAATTTTGATTTTAAAATCAGTTTGTTACTTTTAAAGAATTGATTGATTTATAAAATTGATTAAAAAACCAAAATTAATGTCGCAGGGGGGGGAGGGATCGATTTTGGCGCAGGAGGGATCGATTTTGATCGATTATGATCAATGTTGATCTACGGGTCTGACTACCCTGCGTACTCCAGTCCCTGCCATTGACATATGAGTTAGCGTGAGATATCACATACCACTGGCAATGGCAGGAGATGTCATTAGCCAAGATGATATCTTAGGGTGCTGGCGGACGAACTTTAATTAGTCAACGGCAGCACTTCCAGTCTTAGCTGGGCAGCGTTCCGTAGCGGTACCGCTCATTAGCTCTTCCGAGGAATCGAACCAACACGTAGTTATGTGTGGGCTTTGTGCCTCGATTGAAGTGGTGGGCGGTGCGTCTGGGGTGCGCTGCATCAGCTGGATTATTGGCATTTAGTTTTGTTTTGTTTTCTGCAAATTTCTCACAATTTGTTTTTCACTTATTATTTTGTTATTATTTCTTCATCTTATCATGAAATATTGGCATATGTCATATTTTGTAGTATGATAGGATTTTTTACTTAGTTATGCATTTTAAAATAAAACACAAAAAAATAAAATAAACATTTTGATATATATATGGCAGTACAACCGAAAAAAAATAAGTCTGCAAGTGGTAAAGCAAACTTGCGCAATCCACCCGCCCATAAAGCGGCATGTCCATGGAATTTGCAGGGACAAAACATATATGAATCAATAAAAAATTTTAAAATACATGTTCAAAACATCTGCGGATTGAACGCTAACCATGACCACGTGCAACATCATCTTGAGCACGACAAACCGAACATTCTATTCCTTACAGAAACACAAGTTTCTGAAAATTTTCTCTTTATAGAATCGCTTAATTCCAAATATAGGCTCGAATCAGCTTTCAAACTCCATCAGGGCGTATGCGCATTCATTCATGAGAGTGTTGCGTACACGCGCTTTCCAAATTTTGAACTACACGGTGACGGCTTCAATACATTGGTTTTAAAGATTTGTCTTCCAGAAATGACTTTTTTTACAATAGCTTTATACCGGTCCCCCAACAAACGTAACCCAAACTTTTTTAATATACTGACAAAAATTATGGACGAGATTAGAGCAAAGTCCCCTAATTGTGAAGTTATCGTTACCGGTGACTTCAACGTCCACAACAAATCATGGTTGGAATTCTCCAAATCGACCGACGATGTTGACAATAGTGGAAAACTGGCAGAAATTTTTGCCGCGTCTCAGGGCCTATTCCAAATTGTAAAAAGCCCGACTTTCACTCCCCGTAATGGCGGTGATAATAGTTTTCTACTAGATCTCTATCTTACCACAATGCCAGATATTACGAGTGTCGATGTTGCGAAAGGTAGTATTGGAAATTCTGATCATTATTTAATCTCATCAGTTATCAAAACTGATTTACTTAAAACTACAGCTCCCAAACCCCGTAAAATATTTCACTACTCAAAAATGGATAAGAGTGGTCTTCAAAATTTTTTCCATGGTTTCCCTTTCGACCGTCATTGTTTTTACACTGACAATGTAAATGTTTCTGCTCAAAACTTTACAGAAACCATCCAATTTGCTATAAATAAATTTGTCCCTTTCTCCATAGTAAAACCCAAACAAAAATACTTGTATTCGAAAGCTGCCAAAACGGCACTTAGAAACAAACGTAGATCATTTAATATTTGGATTCATAACAAAACTCCCACTAATCGATCCCAATATCTAAAGGCCAACAAAATATCTAATCAGATTATCTCAAACGAAAAGTCCGAAATTGACAGAGCGAAAGCCTCAAAACTTACGTCTATGTCTGTTTCTGACAAGAGTTTCTACAGTGCCATTAATTCTTTAAATTCTGGTACAAAATTTTCTATTCCCCCTATTATTGATGGTGATTTAATCGTCAATGATCCCGCAAGAAAAGCTAACTTGTTCGCTGAACGCTTTGCTCTGAACTCCACTGTTTTGGAAACTCCTAAAGAAATACCCCAAATCCAGTCTTCAGGAGTTAATATGAATGAACTTCACTTCAAACCCAAAATAGTCGCTAAACTTTTAAAGGGGTTAAACATCAACAAAGCATCAGGAATGGACAATATTCCACCCATTATTTTAAAAACCTTTTCCAAAGAACTTGCACCAACTTTAACTAAAATATTCTACCAATCCTACAAATCTGGTATATTTCCCTCGTGCTGGAAGTTGGCAAATGTCCAGCCCGTCCCCAAAAAGGGACCAAAATCCGATATCTCAAATTATAGGCCAATAGCTTTACTATCGGTCCTATCCAAAGTCTATGAGCATTATATTAATACACATATTTCAAAATTTCTGGAAGAAAATCATTTAATATCCGACAGCCAATACGGTTTTCGAAACAAAAGATCAACTACCGATCTATTAAACTATGTAGCGCATTGTTGGAACAGCATACTTGATAAAGGTGGTGAAACATACGTTATCGCTTTAGACATCTCCAAGGCATTCGATCGAGTCTGGCATGCCAACTTAATCAACAAGCTCGTTGCGTACGGTTTTCATCCCAATGTTGTGAAGCTGATTCAAAATTTTCTATCCGACCGATACATTTCGGTAACCTTAGACGGATATTCTTCTGAGTCTAAACTAATTAACGCTGGTGTACCCCAAGGCTCAGTATTGTCCCCAACCCTATTTTTGATTTATATCAACGAATTGTTGAAAATCACCAGCAACCCAATAAATAGTTTTGCAGATGATAGTACTCTGCACAAGTCGTTCGAGCCCCTTCCTTCAAAAGGTAAAATGCACGAACGAATTAATCCTGCCCGGAGAGACGCTGCCATAAACGTGAACAAAGACCTGAATAAAGTCGCCGACTGGGGTGACCAAAACCTTGTCAATTTCAACTCCACCAAAACACAGCTGTTGATTGTTTCCAGATTAAAGACCGAGTTCCCCAAAGATATTTTATTTAGTATGTGTGATGAACCAATAGGTGAATGTAAAAACATTCGTTTATTGGGTGTCACAGTTTCAAATGACCTACTCTGGAACGATCATGTAATGGCGATGGCAAAAAGCGCGTCTAAAAAACTCGGCCTCCTAAATAGATGCAAAAAATTTTTCACTCCATACCAATTGCTCCATGTTTATAAGTCCTATATTCGTCCCTGTATGGAGTACTGCTGTCAAGTTTGGGGTGCTGCCTCTGTTTCCATCTTGGCCCTCTTGGACTCTGTTCAAAAGCGAGCTATACGAATTGTAGGTGATCGAACTTTGACATCACAACTTGATTCCCTACAACATCGTCGCACTGTTGCTGACCTCGTTGTTTTTTACAAATATCGTCATCAGCAGTGCTCAGATGAAATCAGCGGCATCATGCCTCAAACTTATTCTTACCCCCGTTCCACTCGGCAATCGGCTGCCGCAACCAGTGAAACGGTAAAGATCCCGCGCTGTCATACTGGCAGATCGCAGAGAGACTTCTTTGTCCGAACTGCGTACAAATGGAATAGTTTGCCGGAACACTTAGTCTCAGGTGGCTTCAACCCACAGATGTTTAAAAAAAGCGTTAATCTACACCTCAGAACGCCAGTTGTTGTGGGACCCAGGTCTAGACCTAGGTCTTAAAAGGTATTTATGTGTTGTTGTGACACATATTCTAAACCCTATTACACAACACATTTTATTAAAAAAAAAAAAAAAAAAAAAAATCAAACGTCAAAGAATACGTAATTTCTTACAGACTATAAATCAAAATTTTGTAGTGTCTTAAGTTACGGTTAAGTTAAAGTTAACGTTAAATTAACGTTACCGACTGTAAATCGGGCATAAGATCGCTACCATAATATTCTAATCAAAAATATAATAAGGCAATATTTTTAATAAAGTCATTGTAAAGTGAAATTAAAGCTTTACATTAATAGAGAAAATTACAAGTTTACAATTAAAAACATTTTATTGTTTACGTGCATTTAAGGAACAATCGGGGAGCGAATTGGATTTGATCTCTTTATTGCAAATTCATATTTTAGATTCAAACTATTTCGAAATTAATATTGTAGACCATTTGCCACAAACTAAAAAATAATTATTAATATCCATTCCTTCCTCCAAACTAATTTCCCTAAATAAATGCTCATCACATTCCTCTTCTAACTTTAACTCTAAGGAAGAATGTTGATCGACATTGGATAATCCCAGCTGTCCATATCGGTTAGATCCACAACCAAATAATTTTCCATTTTCTGTAGTAAAAATGGAATGTCTCATTCCACAAAAAATACGATTAATTTTTAAATCATTGTCGTCATCTTTACGATCAACATAATCTTCCACTAATGTTGCTAAATTCGTCATACTTTGTTTATGACCTAATTGACCGTTTGTATTCCAGCCCCAAGTATAAATGTCACCAAACACCGATAACGCAATTGTATGCCATCCTCCTGTGGCAATATCGATAATTTTAATTCCAGCTAATGGTTCTACTAAAATCGGGGTTTCAATCATTTTTACAGTTTCTCCATTTCCAGATTGTCCTTTCCTATAATTCAAACAAATTTAGACATTTTAAAATAAAGTATAACTATTAAATCTTACGATGCCATTCCCCAAAAGTAAACATCACCATTTTTAGTCAATAGAACTACAAAATCGTTACCACATGAAATTTTTGCAATTGTTACACCTTTCGGAAAAACATAAAATTTCACCGGAATTACAAAGATAACGTTTCGATTCGTAACTGCAACGCTCGTGTTTGACCCACAATCGATATCAACAATAATTTCATCTTTTTCAATAGACTGCTGCTCCAACGAATCATGAAATATTTTTTTCCTTTTAATCGGAATTGATTCTATGTTAAGAAAGTTTAATTTTTGATTTTCGTTTGTATCGATTGCATATCGATAAAGTTCACCATTTTGTAATAAAATTAGGCAGTAGCTATCTGTTCCACTAATTTTCTTTATGTTTGCATTATACGTTAATAAAATTGTACTGGTGCCAGTTAATTGAACAGTGCGATTCCAATAAATAGCGTTATAACTCCAATGAGAGAATATATTTAGACTTTGAATATCTTCTTCTTTATCATGTTTGAAGTCAAATTCTAAAAGATAGCAAGAAGATATAATTAATCGTAAAACAACAAATAAGTGTATCCAGGGATTTGTAGTATTTACTTTCAAACTTATCAGCCTTTAACTTGTTATTCTGTTCAAACTGATGGAACCCATTAAAACCAGTAAAATATACATCAGGAACTTTCATATTGTTAAGTTGGTATAACAAAAAAATTATCGCTACATACTTCGCACTAAAAGTCTTGCATAAAAAGTGCACCGGTTTTTCTTCTCTGTTATCTGTCAAAAATTAAAAGAAAACGGAATCTTATATTTTATAAACTTGGTTAAAAATTAAAATGGTATGTAGCTAACTTATATCAATGAAATTTAAAATTGTTCACAATTACAATCACTACTAAGATAAAAATTAAAAAAAAGTTTTTAAAATACGATTTAGACAGTAGAAAAAAAATTGTTAGTTATTTGTTACTATGGCAACTGTCAACAAAATAGTGCGAAAGGGACATGTACATTTTAATTTTGATTACATATTTTTATGAATGAAATAATATATGTTTGAGTTTTAGAATACACGACACTTTTTACTAGTACTAAGTTTGATGAAAAGTTTAATCTAAATTTGATCATTTTGATTTTAATATATTATTAGGGCCTTTTATCATTACTGCGAAAATTACGTTCAACTCCTGACAAGGAACTAAGAATTTTATTATTAGGATTAGATAATGCAGGAAAAACAACATTATTAAAGCAATTAGCGTCTGAAGAAATATCTCATGTAACACCAACAGCGGGCTTTAATATCAAATCAGTTGCAGCTGATGGATTCAAATTAAATGTTTGGGATATAGGAGGACAATCTAAAATCAGACCATATTGGAAAAATTATTTTGAAAATACTGATGTTTTGATATATGTGGTCGATTGTAATGATCATAAACGAGTACCAGAAACTGGAGAAGCTTTGATGGAGTTATTGAATGATGAAAAATTAAAAAATGTTCCACTTCTTGTATTTGCGAACAAGCAAGATTTATCTGATGTTTTACCAGCCGGAGATATAGCGGTTAGCTTAGGCTTAGTTAATTTAAAGAACAGAACCTCGCAAATCATGGGGTGCTCTGCAATCGAAGGGACGGGAATTAAGGTATTATGTCATTTTCAGTTAAATTATTTATAGTGATATTTTAATTATAGAGATCAATTTAAAGAAGTTAATAGTTTTAAATACGAATTTTTACAAAGTTACTAAATTCTCTTTGGAAAGTCTGTCTCGATGTTTAGACCCTATGATCATTCCTTTACCCATACCGTCACTGCAATAGCGTAGTCGACATTCACTTGACTCTCGCGTATGTTTCCTTGCGCTGACTAGTGACAACCTATATCGTTAGGACTTTACTCCTTCACCATAAGTAATCTTTTAAATAAAGGCTCGTTTCTTCGAGCTGAGCAAGCAATAGCAGGCCAACATCAAGAAATATTCCATAAGTAAGATTGATGGTGCTACAATGGGGAACTGGGAACTGAGGTATTTGTAAGGACTCCAGCCAGACTGATATTTGACAGTGAATGGACAACAACTTTGACCCATTTTTAGCATTTAGTCCGAGATCGATATGCATTGTAGGGTGAAGCAAGCGAGAGAGGAGCTTATATTATTTCTTGAATTAGAAAAGTATTTATAGCAAACTATTGCCTCTTGTAGGCGGAGGTCTGGTGTTCCACTCAGACACTTTGAATTCATACATAGTAATGTCTAGAAATTTATTATAAAACTCCCAAAGCATTTATTTTATTTATTTATTTATTTATTTCATTAACAATGTTTACAATAAAGGCCATTTACAAATTATCTTTTATAATAATTATAGTATATTATTTAATTAGGAGCTAGTGCTATTTCCTTTAGCTCTGAATTAAATACACTATTTTCGGCAAACGTTTAAATTTTTTATAAATATGAAATTAGTACATCAAAATTTTTATAAATATGACTTATTAACGTAATATTTACGCCCAAAAATTAAAAAACATTTAAATTTGAATAAAGAAAATTTTTAATCAAAGCAAGCTCCAATTCAAAATTTCATTATCGAATCAAACTATTTGTTATGTTTTGTTCTTATTTATACAACAATTCAAAATTTCATAATCCTCATACAATTTGATTGAAAAAATAATAAAATGGCGTTACTTTACAACCGCTTTGCTTATAAGTAAAAAAAGTAAGACTTTAACTAACTCCCTAGCGGCAGTAAAGTTAAACTATACAGCCGTTTGCCGAAAAACTACTTTTTCAGTTATAAATTTTATTTTTTTTTCTATTTCACTTTTGGAATTTTTCTTTTACAACTTTATTTAAAAAAAACATCTGTTTTGTAAACTAATTAAAACTATCCTCTATCAACAACAAAATCAAACTATCCACTTCAACAGGATCAATCCAACAACCAAACCCAATACAACTGGCTCTATCAACGACAAATTAATTAATGAAAAACAGAGTACCTTCAAAAGTTCATCACAAAAAATATCAAGGCAAACATTTTTGTATTTGCTTTAGTTGTACTCTTTGTCGCACCCTCGGATCATTGAAATAATGCTTAGCAAATGCAAATAGTTTATTTTCTTGTTTCCTGAAAATTATTATTTATTTTAAAATGATATAAATTTCATAAAATAACTATCCTAAGGACAAAGAAAATGTGTTAGACAAGCATGTTTAATGGAATTTTTCCTTTGGTAATTATGTTCATAATTTTTTACAATTATCAGGGAAAGATGAAGGACTTTGCCTAAGAATGCGCGATTACATCACGTGGTGCGGTTAAAATCTGGGGGAAATTAACCTTTCTCAGTTTTAATTCTTGGACAGTACAGGACAGGACGAAAAAGTAGACGCAGTAGACTTGTGAACAACTTTCGTCCTGGGAATCATATTAATCAGTTGAGATTCCGGCTCGTACCTTAATCTAGATATGCAAAAGCCAATGCTCTACCGACTGAGCTAGTCGGGTTGAACGAAAAAATAATTAAGGTCAACAACAAAATAATTAAAAAAAATAAGAGCAAAACAAAAAACAAAAAAAAACAAACAAATGGGATAGGTTTGAATAATCGAGCTGATTCCCTTACAAAACAAAATTCGGATGCCAAAAAAATTTAATTAAAACACAAAAATATCATGGACTTACGCATTCTGGCATCTACCCACAGAACAACCAACTAAACTGAACCTCAAACAACAAAAAAACATATTATAGTAAAACAACCTAAATTTAATAAACAAAAGAGGGGTTTGGAAGAGTGCTTCAGTGAAATATATGGATAACCAGAGAACAGAAGCGCTTATCCGAGGCTTTTCCTGCTTACCGCTCCCTGTAAACCAATGACACGACCGATCACCTTATGGTGAGAATAAAGAGGTTGGTATATATGAAAAACAACGTTAGTCACAACGGCACAAACCACAGGCAATCCTTATCCCAGTCATTATTCACTGTTCTGCGCTTTTCCTGCACTTCTACAGGTTACGTTCTAACGAATAGAATTTCCGAAGACCAATTAATTAACTCGAGCGTAAAACGTATTTGCCATGATCACATTGAGAACCCGTAAGCGTGGTGAAATAAAGTTGGAGAGATGACTTAGATGGTAAACCATTATGATCAACAAGATCCATCCCATGGCGCTGCACCATTTCCGACCCTTTCGCAACAGGTTTCCTCCCAACTAAGATACCAGGAATCTTAATCCCCATTTGGAGTTTGTATGAATGACCTATCCTACCTTTGCGGTTTTAAAGTAAACAGACTACAAATTCGCACATACATGTTGCCTTTGGGTCAAGGACTTACGCATTTTGCCTTCCAGCCCAAGAACAACAGTTTAACCACAAACATAAATGTTGTCTGTGTGTCAAGAACTTACGTATACTTGATAATTCATAGATTCTTACGTTGCTTCATTACCTCTTAAGTAAGGCTTATCATGAAATACATTTAGAAAAACTTAAGATCTGTTTTCCAAATTAGGTATGCCTTGCTCAAAACGTGTAGAATTGGTGTTCTGAAAACTTCAAGATGTTGATTGATCATCAAAACGAGACCCTTTGATGAAAAAAATATCAGTCGAAGAGAGTGATGTAAAAGTGTTTAATACCATTGTATAATCCGCGGTATTATACGTAAAATACCGTATTGTCCAAAACGTTGTAAAATACAAGGTATTTTACTGTACAAATATATTTTATTCTGATAACGCGCGAAGTAGCAAATAGCCCTTTTACTAAAATTGCGCGTGGATTATTAAAACAATATAAAGCTGGAAAATATGTCTACAACTACATCTATAAGATCAAAACGTCGCCGAGGAAATTAATAATTTTTACTCCTTGTTAGTGTGCGTTTCTAAATAATTTAATTTCTGTTGTACCAAAATTGTTCTAATATCAACAGAACACAAATACCAACAATCGATATTTGCTGAGAAGCAACCGTAACAGTGAATTTTTTAATGGAGCAAAACAAAATTTTGAAACATTGCTCTGTCACTCAATTTAATAGCTTTGAGTAGAGAAGATCAAGAGAATACAACAATAGAATCAGATGCTGGTATGTAATAAGCTTGGTTACATATTACAAGAATGTAGAAAGATCAGAAGAAAATGAGGAAGGCCAACATCACCAATTAGACGGAGATCATTTGAAGAGCAGCCTCAAGCTTTCAGGGGTGTAAACTGGTTCCACAACCAAATGCTCCATAATTTCCATGCTTATTTCAAGAATAATATTGGCAAGGAATGGTGACAGTTTAACGATTGGAACTGAAATTGATGGTCAGAACGGTATCATCAAACTAGATCTTGTTGCAACTCGCACAATCGTCCGAACAAATTTTATGAAAGGAGAATTACAACCAGAAAATATCGAATACAAACAGGAAAAGGAGAAAGTGTAGCTATCAGGCGAAAAAATATTGCTTATATAAGAATAGGGGTAATGTGCACTTTCAGCATGAAGTTGTAATGGCAGACATCGGTGATGAAGTAATTCTGAGCATGGAATTCATGAGGCCGAATTAATTTGTAATAGACGCTGGAAATAGAGTTTACTCAAGTATGGTAAAGTGGAGCTAGCTCTTCAGAAGAATGGTGCAGAATAAATTGTGAGGCGAATAGTATTGGAACATCGAGAAAATCTGCCAGGTAATACCGAAACAATCGTCAGGGGAAGATTGGAGGGAGATTCTGGGTCACCATCGTTGTGGGTTGTGGAAGCCAATGCAAATGGTCTACAACATCAAGAGATCATTATAGGGAAAACGTTAGTTGTGCGAAATGAAAACTTAAGAATACCGATAAGAACACGTAAAGAATTGAACAATCGTCGGCAAATTTGAAGAAGTAGCTATCGTTGTGAAGTCTAAACAACAGCACACAGTAATAAACGTCGAAAATCAAACACAGAAGAAAGAAATACAAAATCTACTACAGAAGTGGACAACTTACCAAAGCACAAAAGAAAGAAGCACTTCAATGGCTCGAACGTTATTCGCTAATATTGTGAAACACAAACATGACACGGGAGAAGAGGTGCTAATTTGCCAAAAACCAAGAAGACTACCTTAGCAAAACGGGAAGAAGCTGATAGAATGATGAAGAATATGAAAATGACTGGTGTTATCAAGTAATCAGAGTTCATGGGTTTCACCTGCGATTTTAGTCGGGAAGAAAGATGGAACTATGAGAGTCTGCGTTGACTACAGAAAACTGAATGCAGTAACAAAGAAAGATAGCTACCCATTACCTCGAATTGATGATAACCTGGACATATTTTCAGGTGCCAAATTGTTCTCAATATTAGATCTGCAAAACGGCTATTGGCAGGTAAAAGATCGATAAAAGACAGCATTTAGTGTGGGGGTAGGTTATGACAGTTTAATGTTATGTCATTCGGACTGTGTAATGTTCCAGCAACATTTGAACGTTTAATAGAACGTTTAATAGATTAAATTGAGAACGCGGCTTGTGTACTTGGACGACATAATTATGTGAAGGGCCAAGATTTCGACGATCATTTGAAGAATTTAGGGGTAGTCTTCGGGCGAATCCAAGCAGCAGGACCAAAATTGAGTTCAAAGAAATGTACACTGTTGGGGTTCAAAGCAACAACAAATGGAATACACACAGATGCCAACAAGATTACAGCAATAAAAGAATGGCCAAGACCCAAGAATTTACATGAGCTTCGTAGTTTTCTGGAGTTGTGCACTTACTAGCAACGCTTTGTACCAGGATTCGCCAATGTACCTTAGAGTCTGCATGAGCTCACGAGGAAGAATAAAGCATTTTACTGGACCGAAATGCTCAAAGATGCGTTTGTGGAGCTTTGAAGAAGATTGTGTACTGCACCAGTTCAGGCTTACCAAATTTACTTACCAAATTTTATATTCATATTAGGCAATAAGGTCAAAAATGATGGTATAGGAAGAGTGTTATCTCAAGAAATTCATAGAAAAAAGAAAGTAATGAAATTTCTGTCCAAGCCAGAAATTAATTATTGTGTAAACCGTAAAGAATTGCTGGTTATAGTGGAATGAGGAAAAACATTTCCACAAATATTTGTTTGGTCAAAAATTCCATTGAGGTGGCTACTACCATTTAAAAACCGGGAGGGACAAGTATCATTATGAATTCAACACTTGCAGGTTTATGGTTTCGACATTGAACATCAGAGGGGAAGTGCACATGAAAATGCTGGTGCACTGTCACTAAGAACATCTCAGGATGAATGCAAGGACTGTAATCAGGCGGCGAGTAAGGAATGGGAAGGAATTTCATGCTTCTGCAAGTGCTTCCTAGTGAAGACTGGACACCTGAAGAAGTAAGGAAGGTGCAATTGGAAGATCTTTACTTGGCTCCAATCAAATTAAAAAAAAAGAGAAAAACCTACATAAGGTGCAATTGCCGATAAAAGACAAACATTGACGGCATATTAGGCACTTGAATATGGATGCTTGAAAAGAAGTTGGGAAAGTCTTGATGGTACAGTTAAAGAATCAATGATAGTAGTTCCAAAACTAAAAATACCTCAAGTATTAAAGAAATATCATGGAGGAACTATTGGCAATCACCCGGGTATTAACTACTGCTAGAAAACGACGTAGATTTTATTGGTCAAAAGCACGTCAATCGGTAGTGGAATGGTGTCAAGAATGTGATCAATGTACGGCTGCAAAGTTACATGCATAAAAAAGTCGTAGTAATATGAAGCAATATAATATGGGAGCTCCATTCGAGAGAATTACAATGGAAGTAGCTGGACCATTTCCGACTACCCATAACAACAATAAATATGTCCTAGTCATAATGGATTATTTTAGCAAATGGCCAGAGGTGTGTGCAATACCAAAGGAAGCAACAATCGCTGAAGCATTAGTAAGCAATTGGATAAGTCACTACGGAGTAACGATGAAGATTCATACAGATCAAGAAAAAAGTTGAAGAAAGTTGAGAAAAGTCTGAAGTTGGGGATTGTTCTATCGTCAACATTTTGTGCTCAAGATTATGTAAATAAACTGCAAAAAGAACTTGAGGGAGTACACTTGTTTGTCAGACAGAAAGCAAAGATATCCAGTGAATGAATGAAGGCTCGGTATGACCTTCGCACAAACAACAAAGGATTTGAGAAAGGACAACTAGTGTGGCAACACAATCCACAGCGGATAAAAGGATTATCTCCAAAACAAGGAGTATGCCATCGATTAGAAAGATTAGAACTTTACAAGGGGGGAGATGTAGACTCTGTTCGGGACGAACAGAAATAAGTGGTGGAGAATGTGACGATTATAGAGTGTGATATCCAAAAGAACATCGTGCTAGAAAATATTGTTTAGAATAATAGTTTAAATAAAAGATTATAAAACACCTGAATCAACGAAGATATAACGAAAACAACGTAACACGTAATAGGAAGTTTTTATTTATCCTATAAGACAGTTAACACCGTCTATTAGAGAATAGTTAAATATATAAATTAAAAAGAATAGATCTCACATCTATGTGTCAACATTTGATGACCGTGTTATTATGTTTTTGATGATAAATTAAAGTTTATTTTCTAGAAATTTGAAGAGATATCGAAATGGGTTTTTTTCTAGAGTTTTATGAAGCCTGCATTAAAATAGCTTTTGCATATAATATTGTAGACATTTTTCAACCGCATGGGATAAACTGGCAGTTCGTATGCAGAATCGCTGAACCTATTACCAAATCCGTATGTTTTTAAATAAAGAGTTGTTCGGGAAATCTTTCTCCCTCTCCCACTTTCATCGTCAAATTTTAAAAACAATCCAGATTTTCCATTTTCAAGGGAAGGCTCAAAGTAGGAAGTATCAAAGTTTAAGCAAGATCAAAGCATTTGCCTCAAACAACCCTACTACCACCCATTCAAGACAGCCCACAGAAACCAAATTTATTTTTAGCGATTTATATTCAGGGTAGTCTAAAACAAAAGATAAAAATAAAATAAAATAATTTTCAGTTAGAAAAAAAATTGGAAGTGACAAACCGTCACTGCAGGTTCAGATGCAGATCTGTTGATAACCATTACCGTACTAAATGCTTGTTTACCAAATTTCATCAAAGCCGATTACCAGTTATTCATGTTATTGAAGCTTTAAAAAAACAGGTGCCGAGCGATCCCTACAATTTTGTCCAATACCGTTCGAAAAAGGTCGATTTCTTGCCATGCATATACATATACATACAACTTTTGTCGAAGTGTCATAAAAATTGATTCTTGAACGAAGCTGTTTTCTTCCAACAAACATAAAAAGTATATTGAAAAAATCGTCAGTCGTCTGATGCCAGTTGTTGTCTTGAACCGAGGGTTCGAGAGTCCTCTGACCCTGGGTTCAATGTACCCCAAAAGCTTATAAAATTTTTATCAAAATGTTGATATTATGTTTCAAATTATTGAAAACTTACCAATGTTTCATAAAAATCGCTTCATAGCTGTTAGATTTAGTGTAGACACAATTGAATGTCGGGACTAGAAGTTATTGAAGTTTTAAGTAAGCATTTGGTTGGCAGACCCACTGCCCTTGTCAAATTTGAAAAAAAATTCAGATCGTTCATTTTCAATTGAATCCAGGGGTCCTATTTTCAAATCCGATCGTAATCACACGTATACTTTATAATTACGACTACAAATAACGAATGGTTTTTAGCGAAGGGTTACAAAATTGGTATTTTCAGGAGTCTTCGTTATAAGATAGTGTGGTGATTATTCATACTCAGCTCCAGAGTATGTTGAATTTAATTTGTCATAAAATGATAGATATGAAATGAATTTAATTTGAAAACTACAAAATTTGTTTATAAAAACAATTATTTATTTAAATAATTATTAATTAATTGATTTTCTACTTAATCTTTTTAATTCATAATGAATTTGTCGTTTACAAACGACATATTTTTGAAATTTTCCTTGTTGATGACTACAACAATGTCAAAAAAATTTAAGAAAAATGGTTTACCTATTGATGCAAATAAAAAATTGTTTTTTTCTAAATAAAAGAATGTAGTGTTTGATTTAAAATAATTTGTTTGCTGTTTTTGGGTGAAAAGAGTTCAAAATATGTTATTTTCATTCAAAATTCTAGTTGATATTTTAACACTGACGTATACTTTTATCATTACGCTTGGTTTTTACCCAGTAGTTATAAAACGATTAAAAAGTAGTCGTGTTCGTGTTAGCCAAAATATCATTTTTTTGTAATTGTATATTGATTATAAAGTATACTTTAAGTTTTGAAAATAGCACCCCAGATCATTTACCAAAGTTTCATCAGGATGCCATGCGTTTGCGTCAAATTACCCACAGACACATCCACCAACGGCCATACATTTTTTAGCGACTTAGATTCATGGTAATTTAAAACAAAAGAAGAAACAAAATTTGGGCTCACTTGGATTTGGTTTTCGATTGATTGTATTGCTTCACACAATTTTCAATTGTGGTGAAGTAAATAGAAAAAAATGGCGAAAATGTTCAAATCGAGAAAAAATTTTACATGAACACTGCAAAAATGCCAATTGATCTGACTCGTGTTGTATCCATTAAACGAATTGTGCAACTTTTTTTTTTAAATATTCAGCCGGTTTGCATTACCACTCCACAACTCTTCGTCCAATCTGAATTAAGTACTGAATCGAATAACGCTAAATTTTCGTGAAATTATTAGATCCAATATTTTTTTTACGACAAGATAACTTGCAAGTTCGAATCACGATTTGAAAAATGGCGCAAATTTAACAAACTTCACTGATTTTTAATTAGCCTTTTTCAGATTTAGGTTGATTAAGAAGTTTAAATTTAGTTGTTATTAATACATTTTTAAATCATAATTTAAATATATCATTTTAATTGTTTACATGTATAATTACAGGAAGGAATGGAATGGATATGTCAAACAATCAAAAAGAAATAATTCCACTTATGCGATTTAGCTACTTTGCACAAAAATAAACAAATTCCGTCCATTTTATTTGAGAGTGCTCGTTCCGCACACATTTCACTTCAACAAAAACCAATAGATTAGAATTCTATGGATTTTTATTTTAAAACTATTTCAAATATACAATAAAAATGCTAATACACCTAATTCTGTTTTTACACGACAGATACGTTCCAGAGGAAGGCGTGTAAAAAAAATCGTGTAAATATATACATATATGAAAAAATGTAGGATTGGTTCCAGTCTCGAGAAATCAGTACAAAAAATATTGGTTACGCTTTTGCATTGACTGACACCATCACCAGTTCTGAAAATATAGTGCGCTTGGATTTATTATTCAATTGATGACTAGCTGTAGATTAGTTATAACTTTAGAAAAGATATTAAATAAAAGTAAAATTTTCATAATTTTATCGAGAGTGGTCAACCAAAAAGTGGAATTCAAAATTATTATGAGTTTTCAATACTTCATCGCTTCACAGTTACAGAATTTGGCTGCTGGTCCAATTTCAGTTTTCTGGTGTAAAACGAAAACAAAATTTCAAAAAATCGGTCAAGTGCGAATAAAATTCGCTTGCCGAGGGTTACGTGAACGTAAAAGAACATAGTATCAAAAATAATTGACATAAAGTTGTGTTGTAGTCTTAATATTGCCAGATCATAAGCACATACAAAATGAATATTTCCTCTTAAACGTCAAAAGCAATTCTCTCTCTCTCTCTGGCGTTTATATCGCATGAAGGGATTTCGCAGTCTGTGCAATCAGATTCAATTTATCTCGCTCGAAGCTGGTTGCTGTCTGATTTCATGATTCATGCGGATTCTTTACTGATTTTCAGTAACTTTACATGAACCATAAATTGTTCGTATGACCTTCCCCTCGAATGTTGATAGAATTTTATAGTCGGCGGTAGTCAGTGTCCAGTTTTCACTTCCGAAGGTAAGTGCAAGGTCAAATTAATGCTTTGTAAAGTGTGACCGCGAAAGATGTTTTGATCGAAGAAGTTTTGAGTATTTTTTTTTATTAATTAGTTAGACATGTTTAGCACACTAAATATGAAATATTCATTATTTAAGATCTTTGAATATCTGAAGATACCATGTCAACTAGAAATTAAGGAGGTTGGGAAAATGGAAGGAATGAGAATATGAGCATAACTATACTAATTGTTTTAAATGACGATTCGATTGACATTTTCTTTAAATGTTTGAGGGGCAAATTCATCAGGAATGATGGAGGCAGGCATTGATTTCCATAATTTGGCCACTCTATTAAAATAATCGTTTTGGAAGGACATAGTTCTACAACGAGGTATTTGGACAGCAAATGGGTGGGATAACTCTGAAGTTCTTGTTCGTCGATTGAACTGCGCACACGATGGAAGGATATTTTGAATTTCCTTAGAGGAGAATTCGCTATTGTTGTATGTATAATATAGTGTTGTATGTATAGTATAGTATAGTGCTGGAGTGAATCAAGCTGATTAGTTTGTTGGATATCATCAATCAACCGTATTGCTTTTCTCTTTCTAGACAGAGTCTAGACATTTTATTGATGACTAACAAGCACCTCCCCAAACATGACAGCAGTATTCCATACATGGACGAATACAGGACTTATAGATCAGCAAAATTTGATCGGGATTGAAAAACTTCTTTGTGGATATTCCGGTTTTGTAAGATAAATAGAAGATTTTCGTTAGAATTGGCGCTAGTTGTCTTGAAATTTTTTTTAGAATAAAGGATGGAATACCGTTGGGGCCAGCAGATTTGTTGATATTGATAGAAAAAAGCATTTTTCGTACAATATTACACCGAAAGATAGTTGGCTTCATTTGCGTTTCAACTGCAGAAGTGAGTACAGGCGAGTAAGGAGGTTCAACTATATTTGAAGATCCGCCTACTCTTTTGAGTCGCTCACTGGAATGTCATTCAGAACTAAAGTTGGAATAGAGGATCAAGTGAAATACCTCTGGACTGATTTAACTGCCTGAAAGAAACAATGAGAGCCAGATGGGTGCTCGTTCGGACTGTTTGTTTGCTTTCTTTTGGATAAACGCGTCTTACGCGAGTATGCGTAGAAAACTCTGTATACGGTAGTGTGACACGGGCTTTGATATCTGACTGCATGTCGTTTTACGAGGCTATTACACCGAAATTTTTTAGGTTTTCCATGCTTTCCACTTCATAGTCGCCAGTATCCAGATAACTGGGACTTAAAATTTACTTATAATTATATAAATTGACTTATAATTATCTGCGTAACCACGATTTTTGCTAGATTTGGTAAAGATGTTGTTTTCTGTTTCGATTCGGCTTTTTACCATCGCGTATTCAAGTGCCAAATTAAATAGTGAGTTTACACAAAGAAACAAGTTTTTCTGGGATACCAGGGCATATGAGGGTGGACCAAAAGTTGTCGTGGATGATACTCTCATATGCTTGCTTAAAGTGAACGTAAAGCGTGGATGCTGATGTTGTACGTTCAACATTTTTTCCAGAATCATCTTTAAAGCAAAACATTTGTCTGTGGTTGGGACGAAAACCACACTGATAGTCACCAATGATAGACTCGGCGAACGAGATGAGTCGAGCAAGCACGATATTAGCTACTATTTTATATGCAGGGTTCAGCAGTGAGATTCCAGGATAATTCGCAGACTTTACACGGTCACTTTTCGTATGTAGCGGAACAATATGAGCTTTTTTCCATACAGCAGGTAGTTCTTGGTCTCAGATTGCAGAAATCAGATCCTACATACATGAGACAAGACTCCTCCATTTTTAAATAGTTCTGCGCGGATTCCATCGATACCTAATTTATCAATTGTAATTTTTCAATTTTTAATGACAGCTTCCACTTCTTCTATTGATGGGTAACGGAAAAAAATCTCCTCACTTGGAGCAATTGCTCGAATAGGATGAATTTCATTCGTCCTATTCAGTAGGTCTTGAAAGTAGGATTGCATACTGCCAGCACATCACGTTCATTTGTTGTAAGTTCGGTATTTCCATTTTTGATGGCTGTGGATTTTGGGTGGAAATCTTTTGTCAGACTCCGTGCATTGGCAAAACACTGTTCCGAATTTCCATTAGCCGCATAATGGTTGATGTAATTTCGATACAGCTCTTCATGTGTTCTCGTTTCTTTTCCGTAGAAGTTTTACTGTGGCTTTTGTTGGTGCATAGATAATCAGCTTGGGAGCTTCGGGTATTCCTCGTTAACCATTTGTCTCGCAGTTTTGTTTATGTTCAACGCTTTGGTGGCACTCGTCGTCAAACCATTCGTTGCGTGATTTCGGTGGTCGTTTTGTGCTGCGGCTATAATGGTTGATTGAAACGTTTGCCATTCTTCTTGTATATTTAATGGCATCTTAGAAGAGATGTCTTTGTCTTCTATGTTTTGTGTTACTATTTCCTGATATCTATTCAGCGTTTCCAGATGTTTTAATGCATCGACATTCCAGTGCACGGTCTTTTTTACTTGTCTATTAAATGTAGATGATAACTTGAACTTGTAATTAAAGATGACAAGCATATGATCGGTGTCCATATCAGCACCTCCGTATGATCGAACGGCAGTTACACTTGTAGAGTGTCTCTTGGAGATCATGACTTGATCGATTTGATTTACCGTTCTGCCGTCATTTCATTTCCACGTTCCCTTGTTGATTCTCTTGTGAGGGTAGAAAGTGCTGGGAATAACTAGAACACACATCATAGCCAACTCGACTGCGCGAAAGCCGTTATTGTTACTGGTATGATGCAAGCTGTTAGGGCCGATTTGTGTTTAATTTCTGCACTTTAGTTGCAGTTAGAGTAAGAGTTTTAGGAAGAACAATTTTATAGTGTCTTTTGCTTTGTCTTCAGTAGGTGCATGAACATTGACCATCGTTACATTAAATTTTTGCGTGCTAATTCTTAGTGTGCATAACCGCATGTTAATTGGGCAGAAGTCGATGACATGATGTTGATATACGCGATGATGTATGAGAAAGCCAACTCCAAATTTTCCTCCGTTTTGATGGTCGCTATATTAAAAATTGTATTCTTTTGCTGTTTCATTGATTCCCGTTCTTGTCATGCCACTATATCCAGTGGTTTGTGAATTTGAGGAGATCTCCTGGTCGTCTAGGGCTTTGCATGTTCCAGGCTCCCATTTTCAAACCATATGCCGGGTACAGTGTCCGAGGTTGGTCTTGTAATGAATCCAAGATAAGCCGACGCCAGTGTACCGAGTTCATAACAAATAATTTTTGTACACAATGGGGGATTAACCTTTCGCCCAACCCAAGCTTTGTGAATGGGTCCGTTCTGATCTTAAGGTTACCAGAAAAACCTTTTTACTCGTTTATATAGCGAACCATTTGATAAAAGACAGACGCCCGCTCCACGCCGCTCCTAACATGGAGAACAGACGCTTGAGTTGCATTGGCTTTACGGAAGAAAGAATTTCGGATTTCGCTCCAAAATAGCAATGTCAATGGAAAATTGATCGAACTGAAACGAAACTATGTTACATCGTGTTAAATCTTATCCATAGCTGTTTATGGTAACTAAAGAAAGGTTATATTACTCCAACCTGTAAATGGTTTAAATTGAAAAACACTATCCATTCAAATAAATATTCCATAATTTAAACGACAATATCTCAAAAACTGTGCACTCCACAATTATGTAAACATTACTATGTTTCTTAAAGCAAAGTCTTTCAAATGACAATCAGTTTGGGTTCAAAAATGATGCTTTCACCCCTTCCCCATTCCCATCCCCTCAAAACACAGAAATCTAATTAGTTGACACGGCGGTTTTTTAAATAAAAATTTAGAAAACTTTCTGCCTGTGTTATTTTTTTCAAATTTTCTGTCAATCAAGCTTGAAACGTAGGAAGATGGGAGGAGAGGTACGTACAGAAAATTGCACTTTTTTTACAATAATTCCAAAAATGTGTGCTTGTTATTTAAATTATGTGCTCTTTCAAATGACACCTGACCGAAGTTTAAATGGTGTTTTAACCCCTTCTCATTCCCACCCCTTTAATAAATATAGCTTACTAATTTTTCTAACATTCCAAACACTTTTTAAAATTTTCGATCAATTAGGTTCGGAGCTAAGCGAGGAAAGAAAACGCTATTATTCTAAATTATAAAAAGAACTATGTTGTGGAAGATTCCAAAATTTTTAAGGCAAACTGAAGCAGAGCCCTTTCATATGATATCCTAGTTGACTCAGTAAAAAATATATTTTCTTAAAAGCCTCACATCCCAGCCCCTTAAAACAAAAAGAAAACAACTTTATTTTTTAGCTCGTCATCTTGTGTATAAAACTAAGTTTTGTATCTTATATCTCAAATTTCAGGTCCATAAAATTTTCGAGATACACAATTTAAAAAACACGTTTTGCTCTCACAAATAGTGTTCCTTGGAAAAAACGGAACCCTAAAACAAAAGTGGTTGTGTGCCACTTTTGGAGAACGATTTATATAATTCTCTATAAGGCGTCATTCAGATCTTCAAATCGCAATGAAACATCAATGCTCGCTCTTCATTTGTATCATGTTTTCAAAAGTGATTACCCAATTTATTAGTCAGATCAATTTCTTTTCTGAATCTCCATTGAAAATGGAATCTTTAAGTTCACTGTCGCTTAAATTTTTGGGCACTCCAGTTTCAAGAACAAAACCAATTAATTCATCTTCGCTGAAGAGTTCGTTTACTATAACAATTGGCCTATATCTGCTTTCGTTGTATCATCGAATCCGTCTCCGCCTATTGTATAATGATATAATGTTTGAAAATTCGGTCGTATTAGGAACAATGAGATCTTTTCCTTTTACACATTCTGGACACATAACTTTTCAATATCCATTCAAAGTTGTTGATCTTAATTCAGATAAAACTAATTGAACTTGTTTGATACAATCCGTAATTGTAAATTTTTTCCAGACATCATAAACCGTTAATGTTTCATCATTTTCTAGTTTATCTAAAATGTATTGGAATGATCACCTTCCGTAGTATATTTTAAATGTTGCGATTATACCTTGATCCAGAGGTTATATCAAAGATGTAGTATTAGGTGGCAACAAACGCGACGAACTTTTGAGACGAAACATTTATTAAACCACTCAGCAAAAATGCTGGTAGCTTCCCCAGCCTTTTTGTTTGCCATCCAGTGAACTGGTAATCTCTTCATATCTACACCTTTCATAGATCTTGGTCTTAGAGCTCGATTTACAAGCAGTGTGTTCAAGATGCGATCTCTCGAATCATTGGAAAAAAGGGTTACACAATCCTTAGCTGCTTCGAAACCTCCAGCAGTTTTCAACGATTTTGAAACGTATGCGTGTTTTGGCATTTTCTTCCAAAAAGGCTACTTTCATCTGCATTCCTAACTTGATCAGGCATTTCACCTTCCTCTTCAATTATTTTAGCAAGTTTTTGAAGAAATTGCTTGGCAGCAGATTCATCGGCAGCAGAGAGGAAAAATACTTACTGTATTTCTTCTTTTCAATTTTATTTTATAATTTTTTTGCACATGTATTGTAATTTCAAGCGGCGTTTAAATTCATATATAGGGTACTACAAAAAAAATCTCTTTTTTTGAAAAATGAGATAAACAGACGAAAAAATTTAAATTTAAAAGTTTAATCGATTCGTGTTATATCGAAACATTTCGTGTATAAAGAAAGTTTTTTTTTCTCTAATTCGTGTTATTTCAAATTCGTGTATAATAAATTCGTGCAAAAACAGAACTGAGTGTATTTAAATTTATTGTTATGGATTGCGTACACATGTCTTTTTTAATAGATGAAACAAAATAGACCAAAACAAAAGATATGTAAACGCCTGTGTGCGAATAAGACAAAACATAATCACTTTTTTTTAAAAAAGATGTCAATCGTGTCTATTTCGTAAAATTTTGTGCCGACTTTGTCCGAAAAGATGAAATGTTTGTCTTTTTTATATTTTTTAAACATGTGTTAGTTAAAAAAAATTATACACACTATGAGACTTTTCTAAAATAAATTTTGGTTCTCGATAATTATGATTTATATGATCGATTCTCAAAAAACACTAAATGAAACAAAAACTTATTTTATTTTACACAAAATTAAACAAAAAATTTCGAAATTCTATTTAATAAAATAAAATTTTTTAGGTTAAGAGCATTTTATTATTTATTTTCGGATAACATCGGTATAAAAATTAGCGAAATAGACACAATTGACATCTTTTTTAGAAAAAAGTGATTATGTTTTGTCTTATTCGCACACAGGCGTTTACGTATCTTTTGTTTTGGTCTGTTTTTGACATAATTTAAAAAAGATATGTGTACGCGATCCTTTAATAAAAACTATTTATTAATTGCTTAATTTATATTAAATTAATTATATTTTAATAAAATAAAAAATAAATAACTAAATTTCCATTTAAAAATTTAAATGTCTGTTTTATTTATTTTACTACCCAATGACCCTCCCTGTCTTATATAATAAAATTTTTAAAAATTTTCCTTTTATTAAAAATTAATATATTTTATTATTGCAACTTATTTATATATTTTATCACATACTTAAACAATATACTGTTATTAGTTATTGATTTTCAGTCAACTTTTTTTTAGATTCATAGATACGTTTCAAAGTTTTATAATTTATGGATTTAACCAGTCGAGAATCTTTAAAATCATCTATATAAATATGCATATGTTAATTTACAAAGTAATTGATTTTCTTCTTGGTTAAACTAACTTTTAAATAATTGAGGTCGGTATATATATATTTTTGTTATAGTTCATTATGAATATATTCTGTTGTTACTTTTGCTTCGTTCTCATGGAAATCTGCACAATCAACAGGGAATCGTGACTGCAAAAAAATATTTTTTATAAAAATTATGAAAAAAGCGAAAAGAAGTAACAAAAATACCTGACAATTATATGGTTCATTGATTACGCCAAACAAAGTCCAAAATGGTGTACCCGTTTCAGTGCTTATAAACCATGAAGCAGCCATACTTCCAAATTTAGTGATACCTGATTTAAAACCAGCTAACCCGAAATTCTCAGTTGAACTTTGTGAATTTACTTCACATAAAATATATTTATCACAATGTGGTGTTTCGATTGCATGACGATATGCGCGGTAGACTTTCAAAACTGGTTCAATAACTTCCAAGTTTAATGTATCTGTTAATTTATCACTTATATCTGTTGAATTAAATTGTTTCAGCAATCCTCTTGCTTGTCCTAATTTTAATAAATCTTTGACATAATTTACAGTTGGTTTAACATATGTGTACGATTGAATTTTCACATTTAAATGTCGTTTTGTAACGTGATCGACTAGGTTTGAGATGGTTTCTGTTGGCCGTGTAGAATCGAAATGGGTTTGTTTTGGAAAACCTTGTGATTGCAAGAATCCATTTAGCATTAATTGTCCGGTTTTAAAATATCTGAAAGTAACAATAACAAAAATGGTTTTTGAGTGTTCTCTTTAATTATAGTTTAGTATAACGTCAGCAATGTGATATTAGTTTCAAAAGAACACCTAGTATAAACCTAAACATCATTCATGTATTTTAAGTTACTGATATACATCCGCTTAGTAGTGATTGAACAACGATTGAATTCGACTGAGGTGATTCACATTGCTAGCCGCCCAACGTACCACAATGCAATGCGATGCTGGATTAAAGTGTTTTAAGATTCGTGCTAAATGTACACCTCTAGCTGGGAGCGCGGTCAAATCACTGAATTTTTAATAAACCATTTGGATACAAATCAGCCTTCAAGCATAATTTTTACCTATCATGATATGCTGGATTTGACTCAATGGACGTACTCTTTCCGATGCCGATCGTTTAGAAAAAGGACAAAATATAGAAAACAACAAAAATAAAACTAATAAACAAAATGAAAGATCACCGCTGGTAGTAGTGAAAGTCCAAACAGAAGTCGATGGAGTAAATCTCATCTACAGTCCACAAATGGCGAATTTTAAAAAGAAGATCCATCAATTCAAAGTAAAATGAGATCAACATAGCTTTGGCTGGATTAAAACCAATACCAACTGTGAAAGAAAGCACAGAAGTCTACCGCTACCATTAAAAGGTCACCCAGAGGAGCAGGATGGTTCATTGAAACGTGATCTTGGTATTACGAATGCCACACGAACGTTTTTAAAACTGAGTAAAGGAAAAAAAAGAAATTGAAGCAGAAGTGAATGCTTTCATCCTCTTGAACAGATAACCAAAAATCGTTTATGAACCTCAGAGTGTCACAGAAAAAAACAGCATTAAGGTCAGGAATGCTACCTCTTTAAGAGAGAATACCAATTAAAGGCGATCACCACTTATAGAGGCGACAGTAATAAGGCTTAGGATACAATCCTGATGAAAGATTACCTCTGGCTAGGTTTACTGCCTGACAGAATGGTCTAATGCTATACTAGTTGGCGAAACATGGTCGTTCTTAAAACAACTTGAATCTTTCAACAATCACCACCTTACAACGATCAGTGTAGTCAGCTGGGTTCCGTGGAAGTTCACTTAATAATAACGGGATCATCTTACAGGAACAAACAACGTAACAAAATGCACTATAAAGCAAACAGTGGGGGCAAAGATAGTGTATAGCACACTGACTTTGGAGGGACTTTTTGAAGTTGAGTTGGTTCAAATAACTAGTTGGAGTTATACTGTGACCTAAAGATAAATGTGCTAAACTTTGTTATCATATGCCGGCTACGTCGATATAATTTTAAAGCATGATATGTAGTAAAAGCCGAACCCCTTTCCGTAGTTAATAAGCTTCATTGGTGTAATGTCTCGTATTATGGTAGAGGGAGAACTGGTCTTCCGTGACCAAGCTAAATATATATGTGCCATACAAGGTAAGATTAAGTGAAGATAATGTGTTCTACTGCTTTAATATTCTATTTACAAAATCTCAATTTGTCATAAAAAATCCGGCTTTGTTTGTTGAGATGGGTTTTTATCGAACCGTGTCTTCAGTGACTCTTTCTTTAGATCGGTTGGCTTAAAGGAGAAATTGAACAGCCTATAAACTTTTTGCCGTGCAGCAGGCCCTACCTAATAATATGTTTTGTTCCACTTTGGTAGACACATTTTATTGTTTTTTTTTTTGTAAGTTCAAAGCACAGTTCTGGCAATGAATATTGGGCTGGCGTTTTAATTTGATAGGCAGTCTACCTAGTATTACCAGTATTACCTTGTACTCCAATATTACCTTGTACAGTAAGTATTACCTTGTACTCCTGTGTGGCTAAGTACCCACACAAGTGTGACACAATTGGTTCATGAAATGTTTGAAGATTTAGGTACCATTCTCATACTGACTTTAAGTTGGAGCGTTAATGGAGAAATTACTTCGGTCTGAAAGACCTAAGTATTACCTTCATGAGCTCAAAGTGAAATTCTTACCCCCACTTTTTTCATTTCTCGACGTTTAAGGACCTACTGATTCTAAAAAAGCAAAAAAAAAAAATGTATGTCTGTCTGTAGGCCGGCCGGCCGTCCGTCATTGCCTACACTACAGGGAAAACCGCTGGAGAGATTTCAAAATTTTTTTTTTCTAAAAAAATAGGTATACACAAGGGACAGGTCCGAAAGGACGCTGTGTTCGATAACTGTACCGGAAGTGTGCCAAAAAAATCATTATGTGTGTCAAAAAAATCATTATGTGTGTCAAAAATAGCAAATTTTCATATTTTTGGCTTAAATAACGTTCATTTTAAGTTATTACGAGTAGGAACATTAAATTTGGAGAAATCTTGATGGTCGGGATTGGTATGTGAGATCAAAAACTAGATTATTGCATTATAAGTTTGTCAAAAAAATGTTGTCAAGTGTGTCAAAAGAAAGGTTTTTATTTATTTTTTACCCAATTTTTTTAGAAAAAAATAAAATTAATAGTTTGTATGACATGATATTTTATTATTATTATAGAGAATTATGGCATTATAAGTTTGTCAAAAAATAATGTCAAGTGTGTCAAAAAATGCTTTCATTTATTTTTTTAGCCAATTTTTTGGAAAAAAAATGTAGCTGTATTTATGACGTAAATGTAATTTAAAATGAAATTGGACATGGAAATTTTTGAATTTGTATAGTTTTTGAAATATTTTTGGAATTTTGAAAAAGTTTGTATTTTTGATTTTGTAATAATTTTTGCAATATTTTTAGAATTTCAGAAATTTTAATTTTTGATTTTGTAAGAATTTTTTGAATATTTTTAGAATTTTGAAAAATTTTAAATTTTTGATTTTATTATAATTTTTGGAATTTTAAAAAAAATTTCAATTTTTGATTTTGTAATAATTTTTGCAATATTTTTAGAATTTTGGAAAAAGTTTGAATATTTAAGAATTTTTGAAATATTATTGGAATTTAGAAAAAGTTTAAATATTTGATTTTATTCTAATTTTGGAATCTTTTTGAAATTTTGAAAAAGTTTGACTTTATTTAATTTAACAATATTTTTGGAATTTTGATTATAATTTTCCGGCAACGTATTGACGTTTCGTGTTAGTTTTGTAATAAATTTTTAAACAGGGATAAAAAATACTTATACTTTAACAATGAGTTATGTTTGATATACATCGCTGCCCAAAACTAAAAACCATGTCCTCATAAAAGTTTTTTGCCGAAAACTATATCAGAATCCTTAACCCAGACCGAAGTCTTGATATCTCAGAGCTGTGAGATTTCAGCCCCTCCATATTTTTTTGGGTTAGAATACTGTTGTAGTGTTGCTCAGGGCTAACGTCCCTCTTGTTATGAGGCACAACACCAAATGCATCAGTGTCTTCGATGGTTCGAAAGCCATTCGTGTGTCATACGCCGCTGTCGTATGGTAATAATCACAAGAATGTTTTAAAACTGTCTCTGACCTCCCATGTAAACAGTGTATTGTTTATCTATATAGGTCAAATGTCCATGACATACAGTCCAAAATGTAGTAGAAACCCATTTTGTTTTACAGTTTACATGTCTAACAAAAAAAAAGGTTGGAGACAGATCTCCATATTGTTGAAGTTGGTGAGTCTTAAAAGCACATGTGGCAGACAAGTCTCTCTATTTTAGTGATCATTGTCTGGGTAGACATTTTGGTTGTTTTAGGTAACCAAATCAAAACTGGGTATGAAAGAATGCAGTTTATAATACGTTGATGTAAACGATGTTTGAATCAATAAAGAGTTAGAAGAGATGCAGAGACTTATCCTAAGAAACATGACGCATCGTAAGTCTATTCTCGTCATTTTTAGTTGCGTTAAGTGGAAAGTTAGACGCAAGTGTCCTACTATTGGCAATCTTAGTCATAAAAACATGCACCGTAATTTAATTTAACGAAGTTAAATTAATAACGAACGGCAACACCAAAAGAAGCAAATTCCTTTTCCGGTCTCAAGCTTGTTGGCTTTTAAAAGTAATTAATTAATCATTCATGGTTAACATACCAGAAACAAATAAATACGAAAAGCTGAAGCAAATTCTACTGGATCGATTAGTGCCGTCGGATGAAAGGCGTTTCGAAACGTTATTATCTGGTCAGGAATTGGGCGATCAACAACCTTCTGAGGCACTACGACATATTAAAAAACTGTCAGGAACTTATTTCAGGGAAAAGATAATTCGCTAACTTTGGGTTCGCAACTTGCCTGAGATTATTCGAATCCTATTAGCTGCACAACCAGAACCAATCACGACCGAGACGATGTCAAAGATAGCGGATAAAATTTTCCAGGCAATGGCTATCAACACGATACGTAAATATGTGAGCAAAGTTCACTCATCACGATCAACACAATGGAGAAGTTTCGAAGACAACCAAGCGCAAGTAAAAAATACTGTTGAGGATAGACTCATCAAAATAGAAAAACAGCTAGATCAATTAACTGATCGTCTGCGACGATGGAACTCAAGAGGATGATTCTATCCTTCGGGTTTTGATTTTAACGGAAGAACACTATCTCTGTATCGATCTCGGTCCAGATCTCGTGGTAGCTCAAAAAATAAAAAGGATTGTGTTTTTACCATCAAAAATTTGAAACTACAGCGTGAAAATGCAGAGTTCGTGTACATTCGGTCGGACCACATGCAATAAAACTATGGTGAGTATAGATTTAGATCAAAGTTCTAGAACAAAAAACGAGTAATGGACAAGATCAAAACTGCTGTGAACGACAACAATTACTCTAACCGCTTCTTTATTTACGACAAATGGAATCGATTGACCTTTCTAGTTGATAAACAGTCCATCAACACAAAATAGGCAAAAATACAACGACTCAGTATTGTAAGCCGCCAATGGCACAATAATAACTATCTACGAATCAAAGTTACTATGGGTCGATATTGGCTTCAAACGAAAGTTCACACACGCTTTCATAATAGCAAACGTAAACCGTTCGATCATTGTTGCTGATTTCCATAGTAAATTCGGTTTACTAGTTGATCTGAAACGAAAGTGGCTGATTAATCAATGCTACCCAGCTTTCAATCAAAGCCACCGTGGTGTAGGTAAATACACCCACTCCCATACAATCGCCAACGATTTCGGTCTGCTACTCAGGAAGTTTTCTTCCCTATCAACAAAACCAAACTACAATTTACCCAGTCAACCATAACGTGGTCATCATATTGTTACCATAAAGCTACATTCACTGAATTATCGTCGAATTACGAATTTGTTGACCATCAGCATCTTACATCGGTTGTCCACTCCATATGGTCAAAAAGACTGGGATTAGAGACCGTGTAAGGATTATGACAAGATAAACGCATTAACAATACCTGATCGATATCCGATACCCCACGGCCCACATCCAGAATTTTTCCAAACACTTGCATGGTTGCAAAATATTTTCTAAAATGATCTCGTCAGAGCATATAATCTCATTCCAGTAGCGAATGAAGATATCCATAAGACGACAATCACAACACCATTAGGTTTTTGTTATTTCACTCGAATGCCATTCGGTTGACGCAATACCGCACAAAATTTTCAACGTTTTATAAACTCGATATTTCAAAGCTTAGACTTCTTGTTTGTCTACATTGACATATTAGTCGCATCGAAAAATGATGAACAACATAAACTTCATTTGGAATAACTACTCCAAAAATTATCCGAGTATGGTGTACACATCAAGAATTTGAATTTTCTCAGTCACAAGATAACACCTATTGGTATTCTGCCTTCGCTTGAAAGAATTAACGCCATTACGGAGATGCTTACACTTTACCAATTATAGGTGGTTTACTTAGCATACTTGGTGAAACAACCTATATATTTAGCTTAGGTCTTAAAAACACATTTTGGCAAAACCCCTTTGGAACCAAAATCAAGAGATAAAACTGCTTTTACCGTCCCTGGACGTCCGTTATACTAGTTTACAGTAATGCTTTTTGGGTTATGCAACGTTTCGCAAACTCTATGCCGTTTGATCCATAAAGTAATGATAAGGTTAAAGCAATTGCTAGTCTCCCAACTCCTAAGACCGTAAGGCAAATTCGAAGATTTCTTGATGTAACCGGTTGGTACCGCAGATTCATCTCAAACTATTCCACCATAGCAGCACCACTCACTGAGCTCTGAAGAAGTCCAAAAAAATTGCCTGGTTTGAAAAGACTCAAAATTCATTCGATCAATTGAAGAACCTTTTGATTACTGCCCCGGTACTTGTCAATCCAGATTTTAAACGAAGATCTTACATACAGTGTGATGCAAGCAGTACTGGTGTAGGAAGTGTATTATTTCAAGTAGCTGATGATAATACTGAGAGACCTATAGCATATATGAGTCAAAAGCTTAATGCCTCGGAATGGAATTTCAATATTTCTGATCTTGAATGTTTAGCTGCAGTTTTAAGTATAAAAAAATTTAGAGCATATATTGAAGGATTGCCATACACAATAATTACTGACCATAGTAGTGTCAAGTGGCTCATGGGCCAGAAAGATCTTACTGGAAGACTTGCGCGCTGGAGTCTAAAGCTGCAAGGTTTTAATTTTGAAATTGAGTATCGTAAAGGCGCTCTAAATTATGTTCCAGATGCACTTTCGCGTATGTATAGAGATTACACTGTTGGTGAAGTTAAAATTCTTGATGATACAGATGTGCTCAAATTGCACGTACTCCTGAATGATAAAGCATTTCAGAACGATGAATATTCAACCTTAATTAGCTCCGTAACTGTCAAAGTGTTAAATATGAAACTTGTCAATGGAAAACTTTACATTAACATTTTGTCAATTGACGCTCAGTTGACTGACATCACTCAATGGAAGCTTGTCATTCCTAAAGCTCTTCACACTATTCTCATTCAACGAGCTCACAATACACCGTTCTCAGCGCATACTGGAGCTGCTAAAACTTTGGAATTCCTAAGAGGGCAGTATTATTGGTCTAAGATGCAGCATGATGTGAGAAAATATGTTGCTAACTGCGATACCTGCAAGAGTAGTAAAGCCAATAATATCACTTTACGACCACCCATGGGTGATCTATCATATATTTTTTTCCCATTTCAAAAACTGTAGGAAGATTTCCTTGGACCATATCCACGCTCAAAAGGAGGTAATTTATATATATTTATTGTCCTTGATCATTTTTCACGATACGTTTTGATTGAACCTCTTCGCAACTCAACTGCTGAGCTTGGTATTAAATTTTTGGAAAATCGAACGTTTAGTTTATATGGTTTACCCGAATATCTTTCTTTGGATAACGGCTCTTCTTTTAAATCTAACATGTTTAAGGAGTTTTTAGCAAAATTCGGCGTTCATCATATATTTACCCCAATATACTCGCCACTATAGTGATACAGATTTATGCGATGACAAATAGTTGCGAGAAGTTATGTCTTGCAGTTGTTTTCTCATAACATAAATCCATAAATTCGGAAACCTATGTTCACCTTTTATTTAAAAATATGAGTTAATTTGTATTCTGAAATATAAAACTCATGGTAAATGCACTTTAATTAATACAATAAAAATAACAATTATTGCATTTGATTAAAGAACAATTCAGTAAAATTCAGTTATAATGAAAATAATTGTTTTAAACCGAGTAAATGAATACAAGTTTCCTGTTTTTATGTCGCGTATGGAAATTAACCAATGAAAATTCTCAAGGTAATTGGATTATTGAAATACGCGCTGTAAAAAACAATTGCCCTTCCAGAATTTTAAACTGATGAGTTTTGAATTAGTTTTTTAAAAAAGGCAGTCAGTCTTCAAGCGTTACAAAGTGAAGTACTCTCACAACCGTTACCATAGTTAAGTCAATATTCAACCGTTACGAAATCAAGTAATCATCAACCGTGACTAAAATTAAAAAAAACACACAACCGTTAACAAGTCAAATTCTAAAACGATAACGATTAATAATTTGTCTTTTTTATGACCATTAGCCGTCAACTTCTATTTAAATAATTTAACCTTAGTGATAAAAAATCTTTTAATTTCATTTAGTGATAAAAAAATGTTATTGCAAATAAATTATCGCAAATAAATACAGTGCTTTGTGCCAAAATAATAAATTTAATAAATAAATATTAAAATTAAAAACTTTATGTAAAAATTGATATAAAATAAGAGTTATATATATAATATTAATAAAATAATATTTCAAGTGGTTTTATTGTGAGCTACAAACAGTTTTAGTTCAATGTTAAGTGACATAAAGCGACTTTACCATAAACAGCAAGCACACTAACGTTACATTTTGCAACATAAATAAACAGTAGTGTTACGCAAACGTTATCACTACATTTTATAACTATTTTATCATAAACAACAAGCAAACAAACGATACATTTTGCAACATAAATAAATAGTAGTGTTGTCCTAATTAATTATCACTACACCACAATGCAACGCTCAGAGCGAGTTAATCGGTTCATTCGTTCAGCGATTCGTTTCTTTTAAAAGATTCACATCAAGACTGGGTTTTCACCTCCCCAAAATTAGAACTTTATTGTTGTTTGTTTTACAAAATTTTCACCCTCCACTCGCTTCGCTCGTTCCTAAATTCATACAAGAATCTACTATGGTATTTCTGTTATAATTTAGCCATTTGAAATATTATATGTTGGCAAAAATATATATAAATAAATTAGTAAAACATTACACATATGAAAATTATAAAACAAATAAATTTTAATTAAGTAAACAAAATATGGTGGGTGTTTCATTCTTATTAAAAATAAAGGATATATGCGGTTAGTTGCCTTTTGAGAGAACGGAGGGACGAGTGGAAGAATATACACAAACTGGATCCAGAAACATACCAACGTTGGTATTGGTAACAAGGTATTATTATTTTGATTTTTATTACTGTTACAGGTTTTAGTTTTAAGATATAAACCGTAATAATGCACCGCATCGTCCTGCAAATTATTTTTTGCTAATATGTGTTACTTTTTTTTACATGTCTAAATTCCCTGAGGTTCCTTTCTGACTTCCATAGATCGTGTTGTTTGGGATTTTAAAGGGATGTCTTCCTATTAATATCGTGTTTAACGCAATTTAAAAAGCAGTCCCATTATATCAAAGGCGCAACGAGGAAAACCACGACCCAGGCCGAGAGCTTAAGACCAAAGCAAGTGACTGCTACCTCTCAACTGTCCTTCGATTATTTTCAGGTGCAGCGGATATTTTTCTCAATTCAAAATCCTCTTTAGTTTTAGCCTTATCCGCCTGTATCACCACCTCCAACAAACATCAAACATCGATACATCGATATATACCTACTTCGATATATAGCATGTGAACAGTGAAGATAACATGGTCGTAGATGCACTATCAAGTGCAACAAATATTGAGACGGCATCAGTTGAGACTCACTTCGACTACGATACCATTATCGAAGCAGAATTAGAACTTCAGAATTAACTATCTGATTCTGGACGTCACGTTAGTTTTCCATAATAATAATAAAGCTTTTCAAACTGCCAGGTTTTGAAATTGTTTGCGATACATCGACGAAACGAAAAACAATCAACTCGTACATCGCAAAACCTCTACGCCGCACGATCTTCAACACTTTATACAATCTGTCACACCCTGGAGTTCGGGCCAAACCACGTAAATCTATTACCACTCGGTACTTTTGGTTTAGCATAAATAAAGATATCAGTCATTGAACTTCATCTTGTTAGTCCTGCCAGCGATTTAATGTTCAACGCCACACAAAATCTACAATTGCACAATTCGATATCCCACAAGGTAGATTCAAATATATCCATATAGATATTATAGGACCACTTCCTATCTCATGGAGACTTATATATTCTAACCTGGGTCGATCGCTTTACTCAATGACCAAAAGCGTACTGCATGACAGACATGGCTGCAGGCTGCAGCCACCATTGCTATAACATTTGTCAACAACTTCGTATCACGATTTAGTGTTCCATCGCATATCACAACAGATCAAAGAACACAAATCGAGTTTAAGCTTTTCTCCGAATTGACAAAATTGCTAGGCTCACGTTGAATGCGAATGAAATGGTGGAACGTTTCCATCGACAGCTTAAAGCTGCACTTATGGCCAGAATTATCACACTACAGCTCCAATGTAAGAAGAAATATACCCATAATTCGTTTAGGCATTCGAAATAAGATATAAAGTGTTCACCAGCAGAACTTGTCTACGGACAAACATTGAAGCTGACTGGTGAGTTCTTCGTGGAATATCCTCTTTCACAGTTGCCAACTCACGACACTGTTATCGATAAACTATGTAATATAATCAACAATTTGATTCCAACAGTGACCCAACAAAACAAACAAAGTGACATTTTTGTGACTGTGACTACGTATTCGTACGAGTAGACAAGGTACGAACTGGACTACAAGCACTGTACGAAGGTCCTTACAAAATTCATCGATGCCTACGCAAACAGTTTGTCCTTTCGATCAAAGGCAAAAAACAATCAATGTCCATTGACAGATTGAAACCAGCATATGGCATCTGTGTTTAGCTGAACGTTCGCAAGCCACACGAATACACAACGCTGCCCACTTTAGTGGGTAGGACAGTTTCAAACGGCAATCTTCACCTTAAAAGATAACTAACACACGGTAATTAATCTCAACAAAATCAATCAACTGATCGTGATTACATTAATCAGAGTTAAGAATCAACATCGAACTCACTCTGATTCAATCAGTCGACATGGCACTGTAATTTAATTTACGAAATTAATTATAATTACAGAACGCGTTCTGTCTCCATTTCCTCCTCGAAAAAGTAATTAAATAATCACTCTCGTGTTTTAAGTTATGACGGTGCAAGTCGCCAATAAATTAAATACGTTATTTAATTAATCAATTAATTAAGTTTAAGTCTATTTGTAGTTTGTACACGAACATTATAAATATATCAACGTATATTATATCTCGGCGTTTTTCTGGAGACAACAGAATGTGGCTTCTCGGATCCAGAAGATACAAAAGTCTAATGAAAATCCAGACAACTTTTAAGCCAAAAAACGATAATCGAAACCAAAAATGTGCATTAACAAAAACCAAAAATCAAATCATTAAAAAAAAAAGTCAGGCAAGTGCGAATATAATTCGCTCGCTAAGGGTTCCGTGTATATTATAATATTTGAGAAAACAACAGTTTTGTTAGTATTGTTTTACGTTGGGTTGCAATTTACCCAAAGCTGTTTATGGTGGCTAAAGAAAGCTTCAAGAACGCCAGCTTAAAAAGTTATTTATGTTGGAAAATATATTATCAATTGTTGTAGCTTCAACTGTTGTTGGCTCATGAATTTTTCTTTGTAAATTTTTTTATAGAAAATAGTTTGAGAGCCAGTTTCGAGGATTTTTTCGAAAGACAGGAAATCTTTTTCACATTTTTGAACAGAAATCAAAAAACTGCGCTTTTGAAAATTACAAAAAAATTGTTTTGGACTAGAAAAAAATGAACCTTTCATATGACACCCGCACTCGACGGGGTCAAAAATATTTTTTATTTTTTTTTCCAAAATTTCCACTCTCAACCCACTTAAAATAACATTTGAAATGATAAGCCGACCGCTATAGTTTTCATTGAATCTTTACAACATTTCCCATAACCATGAATTTTTTCTTGTGAAATGTTCGAAGTTTTTCGAAAGACACAGGGAATTTTTTTTCAGAAAAACAAACACTCGTTTTTGGCAATGTCTAAAAAACTAAGCAGTCAAAAATCATTGAGATTTTTTTTTTAAATATTTTGATCTTTTTCGATTTTTCTAAACCAAACTCGATTCCTTAAAAAAATCTTTTGATTTACTATCTCATTATCTATGTTCATAAAATATAGATGAAAACAAATATTTGATTTTTTTTTGTTATCAGTAGACGTGAGAAAACACATTTAACAACTGTAGAAAATTTCAACTTGATAGCACTTATAGTACAGCACTAATAATTGATGGTTGTGCAGCCTGGTTTTTCGTCAATCTCAATAAATTTTATATGGATAAATTTAAAATACAAATACGACTTTCAAAATGGATGTTTTTGGGTGGTTTAGTGTTCTTCTGGTTGAACGTTAAACACAGATTTCACGCCAAAAACTAAAGCACCCAGATTATTTAGTGATTCATTGAACTCAATAATTTTAACACCTTAGTCTTATTAATTTAACATGACACACATATTCTTCCAAGTCTATACTTTCTTTCGTTTAATTTGTTGTTTGCATGAATTCAGCGAAATAGTTTCTTGCAAATACAAAAATTAGGACAAATACTGTAAATCAAAGAAACTATATGTTAAATGTTAATCATTGTCATAATTTTAGGAAATTTGAGTTTTGTTTTACTAACAGACAAACGAAGAAAAACTTTAACTTAAATTCATATTAAAAATAAATTAATGAAGTTAATGATTTTAACAAAAGTTGTATAGAAATTTAACGGTTAAAATGACGAATAATTTTTTAGTAGGTTGGCATAAATAACACTTAAATAATTCGATATGTATTTGTTAAAATATTTTGTTGTTATATATTGTTAATATGTATATTAATTTATCTAAATACTTCGTGTAATAATGCTACCAATTTTTTTTGTTGTTGTTTGAAATTAAATTTGAGTTATTTTAATTATGCTAGACATCAAAACTATTCAGTCATTAAACGGTGTAATGATAGTGATAAAATGTTTTATGCTTCACAATGATATAAAGTTGTTATAATGTCTTGGATACGCGATATATAAACACATTCATAAAAACCGGGGCGTTATGAGAGGGCATTATGAATTCATAACGCCCGCTATTAAGATGCTAAAAAACTAAATAAAATTATTTTTGCTGTAGTTTTGTCTACAAAATGTAAATAATTCTTATTCAATTTAAGCTAGTAAAAGATTTTTACATTTGTTTAAAAATGTTTAGCAACATTTTAGTTATTAAATGTTCATATAGTTTTCCAAAAATATCAAATAATTTTAAACGTCATACAATGTTTTTTGTCATACGCTACAAAATTTAGGAGAATTTGTTTATATAGCAACGTACAAACATCAAATATTTAATTTAAACTTCAAAATAGTTATTTTCTTGGCATACTATGCTACATTTGTATATTTTTGCATATCAATATACACTAACAAATTAAATTCTTTCTTAGTTTTTAGCTTATTAAGTGAAACATAAAATCTTGTATGCACCACTGGCGTTACTGGGTATGACGCCCATCAAGCGACATCCATCCCTCGGGCCAGAGGCCCTCGGGCTAGATTACGTCGCTTTCCGGGCGCAATAACCTACATAACGCCCTAGGTACATAAATAGCTATTATGGTTGCAGGTTGCTTTGAAATTATTTAACTAAATAATGTATAATATACACGATTTTTTAAATTTGCATTATTATAGTTTTTTATGATTATTTCAATGATTTAAAAACGGTTTTTATTTCCAATTTACCACGTTAATATTTTTATATTGAAAAAATTGGCTTTATGGAATTTTTTTAGAACTGCGGTGCGATTATAGGAAGTAAAGATTATTGTATAACTAAATAATTTTTATGTGTGGTTTATATGTGGTTAATTACAGTTACATATGAGACAATTTCTATCAGTGCTTCACCTCTGGTTTACTTAAACGATCCAGGTATGGTGAACGTTTAAGCAGCACGTAGTTGTTGTTCCGTTGATACTCCATATAGGAGCGTAAGCTGTCTTCATTATATGGGTGTCCACTTAAAAAATGCATCGATGTTTGTATTCGATATAAAACGTTGATTTGATTTCGGAACCTATCATCGATGTTTTTCGACTCATCGCTTAAAAACATCGAAGTTTTTCAACATCGAATACTTTTCACAATAGTGAAATATCCTAGCTGATAATGTCCTTTTTAGGTTGAACGCAAAAGCTCGTTGTCTTTCGTTAGAATCGTATGAGTGAACACAGCCTCAGAGTAACATAGGTATAACAGAAATATAGCTGCAGTAGTGATGTGTTGGTTTAGTAGAATTGTTTGAGTGCGATGAGATATAGATTTTTAAATGAAACGAAAAGTAGAAATAAAAATTTTAGACTGTTCATTACAATAAGAAGAAATATGGAGGGGCTGAAATCTCAAGCTCTGAGATATCAGGACTTCGGTCTGGGTTAAGGATTTTGATATAGTTTTCGTCAAAAAACTTTTATGAGGACATGGATTTTAGTTTTGGGCAGCGGTGTATATCAAAGATAACTCTTTGTTAAAGTATAAGTATTTTTTTATCTCTGTTTAGAAATTTATTACAAAACTAACACAAAACATCAATACGTTGCCGGAAAATTATAACAGATCGTAAATTAACATAAATTAGTGAAAAGATGATACACTCAGCAAACTACTCAAAAACCTCTTGATTTAGCGTTTCGAGAAAATATTACAAAATCACAAATTCATGTTTCTTTCAAAATTCCAAAAATATTGTAAAAATTAAATAAAATTCAAACTTCTTTCAAAATTCTAAAAATATTCCAAAGATTATTACAAAATCAAAGATTAAAATTTTTTCAAAAATTCTAAAAATATTGCACAAATTATAACAAAATCAAAAATTGAAACTTTTTTCAAAATTCCAAAAAAGTTCCAAAAATTAGAATAAAATCAAAGATTAAAACTTTTTCTAAATTCCAATAATATTCCAAAAATTCTTAAAAATTCAAAATTTTTCTAAAATTCTAAAAATATTGCAAAAATTATTAGAAAATCAAAATACAAACTTTTTTCAAAATTCCAAAAATATTTCAAAAACTATAACAAATTCAAAAATTTCCATGTCCAATTTCTTTTCAATTACATTTACGTCATAAAAACAGCTACATGTTTTTCCAAAAAATTGGCTAAAAAAATAAATGAAATTGTTTTTTGACATTATGTTTTTGACAAACTTATAATGCCATAATTCTCAATAATAATAATAAAATTTCATTTCAAACAAATAATTAATTTTATAATTTTCCAAAAATTGGGTAAAAAAGTAAATAAAAATCTTTCTTTTGACACACTTGACAACATTTTTTTGACAAACTTATAATGCCATAATTCTTAGTAATAATAACAAAATTTCATTTCAAACAAAAATTAATTTTGTTTTTTTCCAAAAATATGGGTAAAAAAATAAATAAAAATCTATCTTTTGACATGTTTGACAACATTTTTTTGACAAACTTATAATGTTACAATAATCTAGATTTTGCTCTCACATACCAATAACGACCATCAAGATTTCTCCAAATTCAATGTTTCTACTCTTAATCACTTAAAATGAACGTTTTTTAAGCAAAAAATATGCAAATTTCCTTGTTTTCGATTTTTTTGACATACTTCCGTTACAGTTATCAAACACATCGTCCTTTCGGCTCTTTCCCTTGAGAAAAAAAATTTTGAAATCCGTTCCGCGGTTTATATATATATATATATATATATATATATATATATATATATATATATATATATATATATATATATATATATATATATGTTGAGATAATTCAAGAGTCATATATTTCTTGGGGCCAGGTACTTGAGCTTTTGACTTAAACTACAAATCACTGCAAGAGCAAGGTAATATTTCTTCTTACATTTCTTCTTGCTAAACGCCAAATGATCTTTTGTTTACTTAGAGGATATTGATAATTGGATGTTATTAACCAGAAATAACGACTAATATTGGTGTATGTATATAATTATCATACGACGGGGTTAATATCCTCCTCTGCCAATGTAGCTAGCTTTTCAATGGATGCTTAAAAGTGGCAAGTCAGAGTCATCTTGGGTGCGATGCAGATATGTTTTTTGATTTTTAATTGTGAAGTCAATCTGAAGTCAGCAAACCATGAATGGTCTTTTCAGCAGGCTCAAGAGCATACTAGGCAGCTCGCCAGAAACCTAAGAATTTCTTTAAAAATGCAAATGGAACGGATTGGACCATGAATCCTATAAAACAGTACTTGAATTCTTAAAGTGTAAATGTGTGAGAAATGCAAATGACTCTTGGAGACTGTAATGGAATACATAAGTCCTCTGAGGTATCCCTTATACGTTATTTGAGGATGCCCTTATATACGTCCGATTGAGAAATAAGTTAACTGTAAGGAATGCTCAATGATAATCTTCTGTGATACTAACGCTTTGGGTGAGCTCATCAGGCCTAGTTTTTATGAACACTAATAAGAATTTGTAAAAAGCGAACCAAATTGGTGTATTATCGCGCCGTTTTTAAAGCTTGGTCGTAAATATTCTGTTACTGAATCTTGAAGAGCTTACAAATTAAACCTCCTAAATTTGGCATTTTCACTCTTAACGGAGCTAGCAAGGATTGGCAAATATAAGGAGAAATTTCAGAATCTTACTCTGGATAACAAATAAGCAAGATATTTAACTAGTTTGTTTCGGCAAACCTTGCTGTATGGGATTACTATCTTTTACACGGCCTTAAACGTAATGATCATATCAGAAATTCAAAATGAAAGTCCAGAGAGCTTCAAAGGCCCTACGAAAATGTCCTCTTTCATCTTGCAGGTTACTAACATCTTAGAAAAACAGATGGATGACAGTATGTTTTGCATCGATAAAAACATTTTATAACATTGAGATTTTAACGGACAGTTAGACTGCAATAAACGTTCTACATATAGTACTAACGTCAGCGAAAGAAATCGATTCGTTTTTTATTTTTTTAAAGAATGAATAACCAAACAATAAATTACAAAATTAAAATATGACATAGTACAGTATTTCATCATACGATAAAGAAAATATAAATAAAACAAAAGCGTAAAAATCAATTTCTTTTTTAAATTCCGACGAACAAAACTAAAATTGAGTTGCCAATAATTCAGTTAGTAGCACATTCCTTGAGCATATGACGCACTGTCTTCCGAGAGTGTCATCATCAGGATTATTCCATAACTAAGATTTAGGATGCTACCGTTGGCTGAATATAATTCACTTCGTCCGCTAGCACCCCTAAGATATCACCTTGGCTAGTTGTATCTAACTAATATTACCAATGGTATGTGATATATTACGTTAAATCAATCCTCAATAGAGGAAGTAACCTAGAACGAGAGTTCTATTTTGGTTATAGAACTAACGCATAAAATGCACCAAGTTAAAAAATTGGAGATTTTTGAGGACCAACAATTCTAAATTTGCATCATAAAACTAGCTAAAATATTTCATGGTAACTCATATGTCAATAGGAAGAACTAGAGTGTGCGGCGTTGAAACACATACACCTACACGTGTTGATCAAACATATGATCTCGCAAAGGATTAAAAAAAATTTAGAAAATATCTACAAACTTCATTGTAACAAAATTATCTATTTTACAGTATGCTCTCTATTTTTCAGCTTCAGTCAAATTAATTTCACTGTTTGTAAATTTCAACAAAACATTATAAGTTTATAAAAACAGCATACCACAATATTTTTGAATTTCTGCTAAACTTCCGTCAAAACTCGAAAGTCATTTACCCAAAAAAACACAATAATTTACTTAAAAGTTAAAATAAAATAAAATAAAACAGTCCGAATAACAAACACAAAACAAATATTTAATCAAGTTAATTGAGCCAACAAAATAAAAATAAATAAAAAACTTACCTTAAATAAACTTCTGGGTCAGCAATATAATTAGCCCAGTCAGCTAAATACAATGTTGCTTTTTTAATCCATTTCCGTCTGAACGATTGATTTTCTAATGACTCAAATAATCTTTCGTAATCTAATTTTCCATCAGGTCCCGTAAAACCCTGTTTAAATAAATCACTTTAAAACCGATAACGGTTGTTATATTGTTTTAGCTTTTACCTTAAACACAACATGAACTCCTGATTTCTGCCATAAAACTTGTGCTAATTCAGATTGTTGAAAATGATCCCACATAACATGAATTTTTTCTAAAAATGGTGGCAATACCCAAGCATGATCTTTATGTTTTTGTTCGGTTTTTTTACCTTCAGGTCCTGAAAATGAATTTACTGCTTGCATAACAACGGGTAGTAGCGACATTAATCCTTCTGCACCTTGATTATTGTTTTGCCGTTGTTCATTATCATTCGGTTGATTTTGATTTGCCAAAAAAGATGATGCAATCGATAAAACTGATTCCCATCCAGGACCTTGATTATCTGCAGATCTTTTATTTCTATTGTTTTCATTATTACTAGCAAACATTTCGATAACGTTTCCTATGATTGATGGATCAAATCCACCTCCACCACCATTTCCTCCACCTCCAGAATTCATTGTTGAAATTAAACTTCCGATACCAGATAAAATAGCCCCAGCGCCATTATCAGCTTTTCCTGAACTTCCATCGGGTTGCATTAGACTACCTAATATCGATGCTATACCACCAAATCCTCCACTTCGACCACCTCCCCCATTTGGATTTGTCAAAGATTCTTGAAGAAAGGCTGACGCCATATCAAAAAACGGATTTCCATCGTCTTCTCCATTATCAGCTGGCCTTTGTGTTGTATGTCCATTGGAATAGTTTATCAAGATAAAAAAAATTACGAAAATTGATAATTTCGATATTTTCATTTTTCTAAATTTTTTTTTTTGTAAAAATATTCAAAATTTTAATATTTTTTTAGGTTTCTTTTTTTTATAATTGAAATCTTTTGTTAAAATTTCAAATTTTTTAAAAAAATATATTTAAATCACATCACTTAACACAGTCACGTTCACAAATAAACTGATATTATGAATGATTTTTAAATTCACCACTTTAATGTATTTTGTTGTTGTACTTAATTATAATTTATTGAGTTTCCAACGAAATCGTAACACGTCTTTTCTTTTTCGATTCAAAAGTAATTCTAAAGAAAAGAAATTTATTTTATTAAAAATATGTTGTACAAGAACTAAAATGTGTTGAATACATAAAACAAATAACCGTAATCGGTTCACTTCTTTTTACTTCATAGTATGCAAGTGTGTATAACGTTTTGATTTTGTGTTTTATTTTTTTAAAGTTTATGCTTATAGTGTAGGTTGAGAATCAATGGTCGAAATTTTACAATAGAACAAATGATAATCTTTCATCTCATCTGTTAATTTCAACTTATATGTAAAACTTATGTAAAACGATTGTTATTATGTGATTCTAGATATGAAATTAACCTTGTTACATTTTGAATGTGCATCAGCCTAAGTATGACAAGCACAGACGTTCACAAATAAAAACCACAGGTCACATATCAAGGTTACTGACAATTTTTATTTGTTATATGTTCTCTGTAAAATTGCCAAACTTTCATGGAGTGTCTCCCCTGGGTGACGGATAGGGACATGTTTGTTAGATATGGCTGGTACCGGAGAAATAAAATAGAAGTGGACCAAAACTAGTAAACAAAATGTCCTTCTGTACTCCAGAAGGACCGGCACAAAACAACATCTGTTTTCCATGTTAGGGACGGTCGCAACATAGTATTTTCCTTTAGGTAGTATACTGTAGCGAAACCTAGTGCGGGGAACAAAATCTCGATACCAAATTAACATGGAGAGGAAGAAGGATAAAAAATGATGGTGCCTCAAAGCTGTCGATGCGACTGAAATGTTACCTCGGCGGCAATCTTGGCTAAAGTAACAGATAAAATGACAAGAATAAATTTAATGAAAAGACGATGCAGTATTTTTCGTTGATTGCTTTACGAAGAGCGGAATAACACCAAAACCTCAAATAAAAGGGAACCGTGTGCGAAATTGAAACGTTCTTCTTTATTGCCATCGCTTTCGGGAGTGGGCAAAACGGAGACGAAGAAAATGCAAGCTGATAGCAAAGATGAACTATATAGGGAAACAAATAACGAAGTTGTCAGAACATCCATGCCGAGATCAAAAAGAGAATCGGCGTAGTTCAGGAGTTGTATGAAACAGCTATGAGTAATGTGGTTGCACTTTTAAGGATTCCCGTGAATTCCAAACTGCCCAGGTGGAGCTGGAAAGAAAGAGAAAATGATCAACACCAAAAAGGCAACAAGAGACACGTAAAAAAGGAGAACAGACATTATTGCATCATTAAATGAAAGGAGAAGCGGATCAGCTGGTCCAGCAACAATGAAACCAAAAAGAAGCCACGAGCGATCTCATGTAATAGAAAGGAAAGGGACTAACGGAAGTGAATAACGAAAAATACTTCGCTGGATAACAATAAGGAGAGTAGCTTAGTTCAGTGTGATCAAATGCCACGGTTACGGCCATAGAGCCAATACCTGCACAGGCGTTGAAAGGAAAGGGGTCTGCAGGAAGTGTAACACTATGGGTCACTTAACCGGCACTTAAAGGCGTCATATGTTCAGATAAAAGAGAAAAGAGCGACCACACTCAGGGCAGCAGAATATGTCCGACCTTCCATGTTAAATGTCATAAATGTAAATCTCGTCAAATCCTGAGCATACTCGGATCTGCGCACAGTTGTAGCAGAAGAAAGTGAGGTGCGAATATTTTAGTTTTTAGCGAACAATACAGAAAACCTGAGTCTAACGTTTGCTACCAGAACAGGTTCGTGTGGATCGAAACAAGGAGCCTTAGAATCTACAGCTGCTACTTTTCATCAAACGATGAAATTCCAAAATTTAAGAAGGATTTGAACGCCGGAGAAGTGGCATAAACACATCACAGAAGGGGCTTATAACTATTGGTGACTTTTAACGGCAAATCACCTGCTTGGCGGGACTGATAAAAGAGGAGACATTGTCTGCGAATTTATGCCAGCAGAGAAACTTACACTGCTTAATATACGTGACGAGCCAACTTTTAGGAAATACCAACTCTATCATCGATTTAGCGATAGAGACGCCAACCATAGCAAATAAGATCATAGATTGGAAAGTAATAAATGCAGCAACGCTGAGTGACCACATGTATATAGAATTTCAACTAAACGATGAGACTCAAAAATTAATGCACGTCAAACAGGATCAAAGGAACTCTGGCTGAAACTAAAAAAAACTGGATAATAACAAGTTGGTAAACTACTTAAGAGAAGCCAAAATCATCATGGATATGGGCTGGGTCATGAGCAGAGGTGTTTCGAGTCATCTGCAAAAAACACAAAGATAATGTTGACTGAAGCTTGCAACGCATTACAGGAGAACGATGAACTGAAAGCCTTTAAAAACTGCAAAGAAACATCTGCAATATTTAATAAAACAGACCAACCAATTCTGCTGGGAGAAACTTTGCCAGAGGTGAAAAACTACTCGTGGGGAGTTGCTTACAAAATCGTTACAAAAAAATACTGGGCAGGAGACAAAATATCCCGGAGTTAAACAATCCTCAGTGGGCTAAAGAGATTATTGAGGATTTATTTCCAAAACATCCAATTACCGCATACACAAGTCCAACACGTTACACGGCTAAGGGGTATGACTGGCAATGAAATGGTAATGATGCTTACAGAACAAGAGCTCAGAGAAAGGGATTCACTGTGCTGGTCTCAATATAGAATTCAAAAATGCTTTCAACTCGATTAGATGGAAAGACATCACTGAAGCTTTGTGAAACAAAAATATTCCAGAATATCTCGTTAACATAATCAGAGATTACCTTAATGATCGATTTGTGGCTTTCGAGGGTAAAGATTTTAAATAGAGGAAAAGATGTCATGTGGTGTTCCACACGGTTGCAAACTGGGTCCTTTTCTATGAAACATGCGTATGACGGCTTGCTAAACATGAGTTAGCTGAAATCAATTAGCTGGTATAGGTGTTGCTGACAAAGTTATCGCTATATGCTCATCTAGACATACTACAGATCCACGTGACGGACTTTCTGGAGAGGTCCAGAGAATGGCTGGACCAAAAGGATTTGCAAATAGCCATCCACAAAGCTAGTGAAGAATAGGAGAAATTTTATCAGACTAACGATTAAACTGAGTGGCGAGATAATCCGTTGGCTGAACAAAATAACCTATCTAGGGGTGGAACTAGACACGAGAATTAGTTTCACGGCACAGACTATCAAGCTAGCAGAAAAAGGTGCTGGAGTGTGTACTTTATCTAGGTTAATGTCAAACGTCAGTTTGGCCCAACAGGAGTTACAACGTCCTAATACTGTAAGCGGCACCAATACAGGCCGAATCCGTGGGCAATAAATCGTATAGAAACAATGCATCTTCGGTTCATAGATGTTGCTCTGAGAATAACATCAGCAGCATACCAGAAATGTCTCCGGACAGCGCAATTCTCGTGATTGCTATTCTCAGATAAGAACATCTATGAACCAAAAATGCGTTACTTCTATAAGATTTCTTAGCTAGTAATTCAGTCCAGACCGGCGCCACGTATAGCATTTTTGATGTTGTATTGTAACTCCTGCCAGAGTTCTTCTTTTCGTCTGCAATGGTTCATTGACATTTGGCATTAACCTAGAAAGACTACTACATACTCCAACACCTATTTGTGGTACAATACAAGAAAATATTAATAATTTTCCCTAGCGGTACATTTTAATTTATTATATAAATTCTCGTAAAACTAGAACAAACAGAAAAGATGTGTTAATTGATCTATTTGGATAATGGTTTTTGTATTCCTATTTAAAAATATTATAACAGAATAATTACAATATTTATATAACAGCGCATGTATCATGTACTTGTATTACCATATTATTTTGACCCAATTTTAGCACTTGCTAGAAATAATAATAGTTAACATATCCATGCATGAAAACTGTAACAAAATACGAAAATTCCAGCATAAATAAAACATTTAAAGTTACCTGACGTATTTACTATCCTATATATTAATACGCTAGATTAAAACTTTGTGGAGCATTAGGCTTTTTTATTCGCTGATGGATTCATTGGAAATTTTCACAGCTAACTGATATTAGTGTAACCTATAGTCGGATCCGGATTCAAATAAATCGGATCATAAATAAAAAAGTTATTATATACGGAAAACTTTTTATATACATATGCATTATAAGTTTACATACATATAAAAACGAAATTTAAAATTTATTTTATTTTTTTATATTTTCTTTTTTATATATAAGCGAACAACGAACAACAAAAACGAAACTTTTTTTTCTCATTCATTTCAGTGATCAGTCGTCTTTTGTCTTTGAACAAAGGATGGTTTTCGAGTCGTCGAAATAAAACAGATTTATGCGTAATAATGTTGATTTTATGAATGATATTTTATGAATGATATTTATGATGATATTTTATGAATGATATTTTCTTTTTTATATATTAGCTATCGAAAAAATTTATTTTCATTTTTAAATCATTCATTTCAGTCGTCTTTTGTCTTTGAACAAGGACGGTTTTCGATATTATTTCGATTATTTTGTTTATTGATATAAAGATATTTGCGTAATATTTTTCTTTGGTACTCTGAATCGGCGTTATGCGCGGTTGAATTTTTGAGGCTTTTTCACGTAGTTTTGGTAATGGTTTAAAACTTAAAACTTTTTTTCTTTTTTTATATATACTAGGAGGGCCCGGCGTGCTTCGCTACGCTTATAAATAAAGTTTTTGCGTAGACATTTTGTTGACGTAGAAGCAATGATTTCAAAAAGTGGTAATGAGAAATGCTACCATATAATTTTTAATTTTTCTTTTTAAATATATGAATGAAAAATAATCAGAACTCTAGCTGATCAGTTCGGATATATGAAAAATTAGCGATCAAATAAGTTTTCAAGTAAGCTTCGTATGAAAAATTAGCATATGAAAAATTAGCTATCAAATAAGTTTTCAAGTAAGCTTCGCTAATTTTTCATATATCCGAACTGATCAGCTAGAGTTCTGATTATTTTTCATTCATATATTTAAAAAGAAAAATTAAAAATTATATGGTAGCATTTCTCATTACCACTTTTTGAAATCATTGCTTCTACGTCAACAAAATGTCTACGCAAAAACTTTATTTATAAGCGTAGCGAAGCACGCCGGGCCCTCCTAGTATAGTTAATTGGATAAACATGTCTGCAAAAGTCACCTAGATCTTTTATATTCAGAGGCGCCATCGGTTTTATTATATTCATGGCTTACTTGTGCATTTACCTGTTATCATTAATTTACCATATTTTAAACGAAGAGACCTTAAGAACTGAAATAAAACAAAACAAAAACAATAGAAATTAATGTAAGAACGATTCGGGTTATGATTTGTAATTTTATTTATTTATCGTAATTTGATGAGTAACGTTAAAATATTTTTGAAATATGCACAAATAAATTATACTTTGATACAAACATTTTCAACTTTAAGAAAGTTTTAGGAAGTGGCAAACAGAGAGGTATTTATGTAGGAATTTTATTGTTTAAAATATATTTTTTAATCAAGTGCTTTAAAATTTAAATAGAATGACCAAAATAATGAAAATGATAATTTGATTTTGTAGTTTTGCAGCCAAATTATTTTTGTACCCTGGTATTATAGGTTTTTTAACATTCAACGGCTAGTCAACAAAATATTGATAAAAAGCTATCAAAAAATCTTTTAGCTAAGATAATTATCAGTAATAGAGAAAGTCAAGCAATCCTTGCTGTTACGAAAGGTTATTTCAATTTTAATACAACCACGAAATTTCTCAGAAAGATGCATGTTTTCTATCCAAATGTTGTAACTGTATTGTAACTGTAAAAAATTAAAAAACATAGGTTTTAAAATTGATCATGAAGATTGAAGAAGATGGTAATAGACAAAACTGTTCACTGTTCCACTCGGCCAGACATCTGCCTATGGCCCAAATTTACATATAGAAAAAATAGTATTACCTATAGTGCCGTCGACAACGTTCTTAAGACATTGGGATTACTCTTATTCTGGTCGCCATGAAGTCCATACTTGAAACAACTACATTTTTGAAAAGAATTTAAAGAATTTTGATTTGGTTGTATTACAGCAGTTAGGGCATTTAATATTGATTTTTTAACAATAGCAAAAGAAGTATTTGAAATTGCTAGTATGTATAAACACTTTCTAGTATATGTATAAACATAAACATTGAGGTTGCGAGTATGTATAAACAATTAACCTTAAAGTTTTAGTGTATTACATCACATGGCCGCACCCGCGCAATACCTAAACTTCTGTAGTTTGATATGTATTATTTCGTTTGGAAATATCCGGGTACCAGGATAACCTAAGCATTGTTAAAAAGCAGTTGTCCCTGAAATAATTTCATCAGCACTTAAAGGGTATTTACCGATTCTACACAGTCGATAAAATTCGTATCGTTCGTTTTATTCATGCGAAATAATAAATTCAGAAGTGCTTTTTCTTTCATTTTTGGTTGACTTTCGTTGAGTTTTGAACGATATGTACTTAGACGAGTATACATATTGTGACAGTTCGTAAAAATATTAAAATGCTTATAGATCATTAAAAGAAAAAAGATTGAAAAATAAAAATTGGCAGTCGTAATTTGACAAGCGTGGTCTTTGTCACATGAAGTACAGTCGCTTGTAATTTGCGTGTAATAACGGATACAATTTAGTTAAAACGAATATACAAATTTGATAAAAATAAAACAAAATAGTTTATTTTATTTTATAAAATAGTTTAGTTTTACTCAACGGTAAATTTTTCTAAATATATTTTGTGAATTAAATTTAGTGACGTCATTTCTATTGATTTGTTTATTGAAAAGAATTTTCGGTATTTGTTTTGTTTTTTTCCCTTAAATTAGTTCCAAGTTTTTTTAATCAAAATGAGGACAAGTCCGTGTGTTTTATTTTTTTAAAATCGAAATTAGTCAATGTTAAGTTGAAACAATAAGTTGTGCCTCGTATCTTAGATGGGACAAATTTCAGACGTTGTGGAGTGGATAGTGAAAAGAAAGTAACTTTTTTGTAGTAGTGAAGAAAGGCATAATTTTTTTGTTCTAATACTTTACATTATAACTTAGGGATTGCAATGCCGGGATTTTGAATTCTGCAATACCAGGATTCGAATTCTCCAACCTCGAAAACCCGGTAGTAGTATTTTAAAATACCGGTATTTCAATATTAAAGGGCAAATAGAGTTTTATTTCTAAACTCAAAAATCCCTATAACGAAATATCATTTGATTGTATGTATTTCTAAACATATTAAAAAATCCTTAATGTGAAACATCATTTCATACAGGATTTCATTGGGTCCGGGAAAAAATTATTGGTATATCGATAAATATCGATAAGTATCGATATATCGAACATCGATATCGGATTATAATATATCGATATAATATCGATAATATCGATAATATCGATATATCGATGTATCGATAATATCGATACATTGATAATATCGATATATCGATATTATCGGAATTATCGATATATCATCGATATTTTCGATATATCGATATTATCAATAAATCTATATTACCGCACCGTTCTTTGAGTGGTTTAATCTCATTTTTCATATATTGAGATATTTAAAGATTTGCGTTTGCATTAATATATTGGCAAATGTAACTAAAATGTTGCGGTATTTTTCACACTTTAAACTTATTTAATTCTATTATGTAGGATTATTCTGTTATTACAGGATTATTCTGTTTAATGTCGGAAAAATATCGATATTTATATCAATAGTTATTGATCTATCGATATATCGATAATATTGATAATATCGATTAATCGATATGTACACAATATCGAAACATCGATATATCGATATTCTCGATATTTATCGATAATATCGATATTCAAATATTATCGATATATCGATAAATCGATATATTGATATTATCGATAAATATCGATAATATCGATATGTCAATATTATCGATATATTGATATTATCGATGTTTATCGATATTTATCGATATATCGGTTTTATCTAGTAATTGTTTTATCTAATTTCTAGTAATAATTAGAAAGAACCAGGACGGTCACATAAATTATAAAAATGGTAGAGAGTAGAAATTGCTTTGGTAAGCAAGTCCCGCTCAATCCTCAAGCTCAACCATAATTCGTGTCTCTTGGTAAAATAAGATCAAATCTCCAGTAGAACAAGAGCTCGAACATCTTTCTCTAGAGGAAGCTGGTTTAGAGACGGAGAAGAAGTGCTCAACTTGAACTAAATATTATATCACTTCGAACACCGAACAAGAAGGCACTGTATTAAGATAAACGCTTGATAGCAACGCATCTGAAGACTATCTAGTTTATGCACTACATTCACACAGATAACATGGGAATTTCATTCGAAAGAAGTTGAGATAGCGTTTCGGGTGATGAAAACCAATCTGTTAAAATGACGCTAAAATGCTCCGATTCCAAACCAATCTTTCCCACTTCAAAAGTGGATCCTGACATCATTCTAATCCTGAAATTGAGTATCTAAAAACTCAATATATCCGGACGCAGAACGCCTAATTAGAACCAAGAGAACATCTTAACGACTTGTATTTGAAAACATTGAGAAATTTGCAGCACCATCTAGTCTCAGTAAAAATTCTTGCAACCAACCCAATAATACCACAGCTACTGAAAAGTGTAAGACCTTCTTTAGTTTGAATGGCCAAAGAATCTGACAGTGTCAAAAATTCTTTGAGCGATTAAAAAATTTAAACCATTTAAGATAGCTGATTCTGATAAGCTTATAGCCGTCACCTCGGACCTGATAGTTTGCTAAAAACACATATATCTGCTATATGTAATGACGTAGTGTTCATACAAGTCAAGAGTAGTGTTCATACTATTACGATTCTACATAATCGCAATGAAATACAAAACAAAATTGTATACAACCTCAATTTCCTCTATACAATATTTCAAAAGTAAAATCAACGTCACATAGTTTCCAAGCAAAAACATTAAATAAATTTCTCGAGTTTTTGTTGTATAGACATTTTGGATTTACCTAGAATATATGAGAAGTTAAGCAGAACTATATAAAGGAATTCCTTTTTGGGAAAGGAGAAAAAGTTTTAAATTAGACTGTGATAATGCAATGTTAATTCAAATTAGACTGCGATAGTGTAAATAGTTTAAGTGAAATGTGATTATGTTACATGAAATTGAATTGTGAATAAAGTTTTAAGTGTTAGTTAAAAGAAATGTTGTGTATTATTTTAGACATTGTGAGCTGGAACTGACAAAAATGGGGGATAGGAAACTAATCTGGAGAGGAAACTCTGCTGAAAACCAAATATTACAAGAAGAACAAATAAGGCAACGGTAGCACTATACTCATATGAAAAAGTCATGGAAAAAGATGGCTTCTTGCACCATATACAACCCAAAAGTATTACAACTCTGTAATCAACCCGATCTCAATTTATGGTGTGATTGAATGGAGACTGCACGGTTCAGTGAAATTGGTGGTAGAAGTGCAATGAAGCATGTGCGAAGCGATATAAACAACGTCCGTTAGTATGCTCTTCTATACTCAGCGCTACGTCAAAGTGAAATGAAAGCTTGAAGGAAATGTACCTTGGCCCCGAGGAGGTGCAAAACCACATTTCCTTCAGATCAGGTCATAAAGAGAATCTGCAAACCATCTTTTTATAGATTTCTCATGGTAGGCATGGAAACATGGCGGTGGGGAAAGTAGAATATATTTTACGGACTCCACGCTTGAACGTAGAGCGGGGAAGGAAGTTTTGTCAGAACCCTTTAAATATTAACTTCTCTTTTCGTCTTACCGAAAACCCGTTACATCACTCCGAAGTGGTCGCGGTAAATGAAGCATTGGCTTGTTAGAAGCAAAATGTAAAATCAAATAAAGATAGCAACATCTGTGTGGACAGTCTAATCGATTAATCACTTTAAATAATTAAACTTTTGTTGGAAAACATGATATTAACCTTGCAGTGTCCCTGAAAATGACCTTGAACAAAAAATGAAATACCTTCTTCAAATTTTTTCCAGTTAAGTTTTCTCACTGTTTCTGAAACAATCTTATATTATATCTTATAAATATAAATCAAAAAATTATAAATATTCATAACACTTCAATGTTAGGGATGGTCAATAACCAGGTTATTCAACATTTATGTATGTCTTCAACTAATTCTCTTTCTCTCCACTTTACTACAACACATATTGTAAAGGTCATTACTCCTTTTTCAGATGTTCCACGTTTTAATATCGTTTTGGTTTTATTACTTTTGTATTTGTATACACAGGTTTTGTGTACTAAAACACGACATCACACACTATAAGAAATACATTTGAATTAGAAATAAGAACCATCGTAGTAGTACACATAAAAACAAATATGTAATGAAATTAAGTTTTTAGGTCATCATCATCATCCAGTTTGATTACAAAAAGTGACTACACCAACATATCTACATGCCATCAGTGAATATAGTTACGAGTTACGACTGTTACATTTAAGCTCATATTCAAATTACGGTTGTTTTATTGTTAACCAGCTAGATTAAAAGATATGCCATGCTATTTAGGGTAAACAGTATGGTAATTGTTTTTATTTGAGATTAATTTTTATGACAGCTATTAACTTTATACCATCGAGCTATAGTTAAGTAGAAATATGCTAATTGTATAGTCCAAATAAAAAAAATGTCACAAAAGTTGATTAATTAAAATAATAATAATTGTTTTCTTATCATTTGATCTGTGTCAAATTGCAAATGTTTATAAAAATAATCGGGCTATCTTTACATTAAGCTAATGATGTTTATAACTATAATGGAGCTCATTTGATATGAATTATTGACAACTGAAGAATGTGTATCGATTTCGATCTAATTATATCTGTCTGTAAGAACTGAAATTGTAAAGATTTTTTACCTCAACGACAGACATACTAAAGGACCTAGTTCTGAGATCAGTGGGCAGGTGTATGGTAGAACTTGAAATTCTTCGCATAAATGTTTGACTTTGTCGGCTTGGATGGAGTATGCTCAATAAAGAGCGAGAGGGAAACATCCTATCTTCAAGACTCAATAATCAGACGCGAACCAGGGAGTATACAACGTTGCAGCAAGTAAAGCTGCGTAAGGTGACATGCACATCACAACTTAAACTCGACATTAGCTATAATAAGATGAGAATTCAGACGGGGTATTACCTATGTACCATAGATTGTGATAGTTACCCTTGTTATAGAAGCGTTAAGCAACCATGTTCACACAAACACACCTGTAACTTCTATACAGGATCGGGAACAGAGTCGGTAGCAAGAGATCCTAAGGGACTCCCATTGGTAATAACTTGCCGCAATGTAGAAGTAGGATCAACCTAATTTTTGGATGGAGTTTTGCAACCAAAGTATTTGTGGTTTATCATCGAACGTATAATGCAAAGAGAGACAGTTAAATACACCATACTAAAGCAGGATATAGCGTCATTATATGTATTAACCACAAAAATATCCAGCTTCAGATGCCCAGTTACTATGGTATAAGAGCAGAACAATTTAGTTAGCTGCAGCATGCGCTATCTAGATCTAGCTATTTCCAGCATTCTTCCCTCACAAGAGAATTCACAAAGCAACATGGGAATCAAATGACGGACAAACAGAAAATCAAATCGATCACGTCATGATCTCTAAGAGACACTCTACAAGTGTAACTGATGTTCGATCATACAGAGGTGCTGATATGGACACCAATCATATGCTTGTCATCTTTAAGTACAAGTTCAAATTATCATCTACATTTAATAGACAAGCAAATAAAAGACCGTGCGCTGAAATGTCGATGCATTTACACATCCGGAAACGCTGAATAGATATCAGTAAATGGTAACGCAAAACATAGAAGAGCGTGACATCTCGTCTAAGATGCCATTAACATACAAGAAGAATGGCAAACTCTTCAATCAACCATTATAGCCGCAGCACAAACTACAATCGGAAAACGACCACTGAAATCACGTGACAAATGGTTTGATGACGAGTGCCGCGAAAGCGTTTAGCACAATCAAAAACTGCGAGAAAATAGTTGACAAGGAACTCGTGAAGCTCCCAAACTGATTATCTATGCGCCAGAAAAGCCTCAGAAAAACTCCTACGGAAAAAGAAACGAGAACACCTGAAGAGCTGTATCGAAAACATCAACCAACATGCGGCTAATGGAAATTCGAAAAAGTGCTTTGCCAATGCGCGGAATCTGACAAAATATTTCCACCAAAGATCCATAGCCATTAAAAATGAAAATAACGAGCTTACAACAAATGAACGTGATGTGCTGGCAGAATGGCGATCCCACTTTCAAGAACTACTGAATAGGACGAATGAAGTAAATAAATAAATAAATAAAATAAATAAATAAATGGAGGAGCAGCTCTGGCCTCACGTATATACGATCTGATACTTGCAATCTAGGACGTAGAAGAACTACCTGCTGAATGGAAAAACAGCTCTCATTGTTCCGCTACATAAGAAATATGGCGGTCTAAAATGTGCGAATTATCGTGGCATCGCACTGTTGAACACTACATATAAAATATTGGCTTATATCGTACTTGCTCGACTCATCCCGTTTACCGAATCTATCATCGGTGACTATCAGTGTGGTTTTCGTCCCAACCGCTCAACCACAGATCAATGTTTTACCTTAAGGATGATTCTGGAAAAATGTAGGAAGTACAATAAAACATCAGCATTCACCAGCTCTACGTTGATTTCAAGCAAGCATATGATAGCATCATCCGCAACAACCTTTGGTCTGCACTCATATGCCTTGGTATCCCAGAAAATCTTGTTTCTCTGTGCAAAATCACAACAAGGGTCAGTTTCTGATCCTTTCGATATAATATCAGGTGTTTGACAAGGTGATGCACTCGCACCCATACTATTTGACTTGGCACTTGAGTACGCGATAAGAAAAAAGCCGAATTGAGACACAAAACTGCATATTTAACAAATCTAGTCAAGATCTTTGCTACGCAGATGATATTGTGCTTTTCGGACGTGGAACAAGCGATATTAAGGATAGTCTCTCTCAGCTTGAAAGAAATGCTAAACGACTTGGATTATGCATCAACACCGGCATAATTAAAGCTTTAACAGCATCTTGGAACATACCTCTCGGAAATCTGGATACTGGCGACTATGAAGTGGAACGCGTGGAAAACTTCAAATACCTCGGGTCTGTAATAACATCTTCAAATGACATGCAGGCAGATATCAAAGCCCGTGTCTCTGCCGCATACAGAGTTTTCTATGCATACTCAAAACTTTTGCGATCAAAGCATCTTTCGCGGTCGTGTAAACTCACACTTTACAAAGCATTAATCCGACCTGTGCTTACATTTGGAAGTGAAAGCTGGACACTGACTTCCTCTGATTGTAGAGTTTTATCAACATTCGAGAAGAAGGTATAAATAATGGTCTACAATTTATGGTCCATGTAAAGTTGCTGATGAATCATGAAATCAGACAGCTTCATGGAGGCTGCGATGTAATCGGATTCATTAAATTCAACCGGATTAGATGGTTTGGCCATGTAGAAAGGGCTTCATTAGATAGAATGTTAAAAAATGCGTCCCAACAACAACCAGCTGGTGTTCGTCGAAGATGAAGACCTAGACAACGCTGGCGTGATGACATCATCCAAGACCTTAGACCTTCATGATATAGGATGTCGAAACTGGAGTCAACTGGTCATGGAACGAGATGATTGGATGCTGATTGCACAGACGGAAAATCCCTTCATGGGATGTAAACACCAGAGAGAGAGAGAGAGAAAATGCAGCAGCCATGCTAAAATGGATTTTGCAATTAAACCCTTAGTTAAAGAGCCAGATGAGAAAATTAAAGATGACGAGGAGCAGTGGGAAACTTGACTACTGATACTGCACTTTCTGAATAGGAGAAAAACATGTGCAGGTGACGATATAGTGATAGGAAAAATTTAAAATATAAAGTCAAAGCTAGAAACTGATATTTTGTTAACCAAAACCGGATAAATCAGACTCCAAATGCCTTCTATTTATGCAAATCACGTTAGTGGACCAATTAGTTCCCAGGCATCCACATAAGATAACACAGCACACCACAATACAATGCATGTTTATTAAAACGCATTCATCAACAGTAGTCAGAAGGAGAAGGTTGTCTTTGTCTACTAAATTTTAAAGAAAACAAAAATCGAAAAGAAAGAAAATAAATTGTATTTTGTTTTATTTTATTTTTGCAAGTTTGTCTTTATCAAGACAGAGAAAGGTAAAATAAGATAAAATACACTGTATTAGTGTTTGTGTTAGTAATTGTGTTAATGTTTGTGAAAATAAAAGTTTAGTGAACATAGAAGCCGTACAATTATATAATTGGTGAGATTGTTCTTTATTGAAAGATTATTTGGTGTTTTATATTTACTGTTACCAGGCGATAGGCAGGTAAAATTTTACCTTTTATTGCTTTGATGCAATAAATTTATTAATTTAAAGCATAAATTTGTTTTGTATTGCCTGGTAACAAGAAATGTAAAATTTCGTTGTAGTTGTTAGTAAGAAATTTCGAATTTAACCTTTTGTCTGTACTCTCCAATTTAGTTAGGGTCTTTTGTGTCCCCATTTTTTTTGCTTTTCGCTTATCGTGCAACTGTTTCATGAAACCTGCTATCGTGTTTTTGTGACAGAGATACTCAGTTTTTTTTTACTGTGTAGTGTTGAAATTTAGGCCTGGCCGAGTTTCAGTATCTATACCTGCAATGTCAAAGGGTAAATCTTTATATCAGCAAAATGGCAGCAGGGTGAACCAACAACTTAGCATTGACTTCACCAACATAAGAAGTCTCAATTCGAATCTAAACGAGGTTCATCACTACATCGAAAAATAAACCTGACAATGCAACGAAATTGGGTCTCGATAAATACCGGATACCTAGTTACGAATTGGAACATTCCTTTTATCACAAGCATGGTGTCTGTGTATTTGATCGAAATTCACTTGCATGTATGAGAATTAAGGCTTAGGAGTTGAACTCTAAGCACCATAATTCTCTAGCATTGAAGATCTCAGGTGTTGATGAAACTATGTTTATAATAGGATTATACAGATCTCTAAATTACCCCCCCCCCCCTTAGGAGGTCCCTTTTTCGATCAAATATCGGCTAATCTAGACAAGATTACCACGGACTACCCCAAAGCAAGTCTGGCCATTCTTGGAGACTTTCATATTCATAATAAAGAATGGCTTAAGTATTCATCGCGCACTGACGACATAGGGAGACAAGTCGAACTGATGCTCGCAGATTATCACGGTTTGACGCGAATCCCAGATAACTCACATCATAAAAATAATTTGCTGGATCTGTTTTTGACAAACGAGCCAGATACTACGAAAACAAAAGTTGAACAACCCCACGGAATATCGGACCATTTATTAATATCAGCAATAGTGCAATTTACATCACCGAAACAAATTAAAGCAAATCCTCGTCGCGTTTGGAATTATAAACGCGCTGACTGGGAGGGACTGAGAAACTTTTATGATGAAACACCTTGGAAAATTATTTGTTGTGATGATCAAAATCCTAGCACATCGGCAATACGAATTTCGGAAATCATAAAAGACGGAATGCGGTGGTTTATTCTAAATCGATTAATCACTCCTAAAACTGAGGCTTGGTTCCCGCGGGATTTTCATGAGGCAGTGAGGAATAAACGCAAAGCATTTAAGACGTATAACACAAACAAAACACCTAAAACCCATAGCGCGTATAAGAAAGCGAGAAATAGTAGTAAATACAAAATAGACTTGGACAAAGACGCGTTTATCCAGAAGAAAGCAAAGAAATTCGCTGAGCACCCATCTGGCTCACGTAGTTTCTTTCAGGCAGTTAAATCTTAGCAATTTTACTCGATCCTCTATTCCAACATTAGTTCTGAACGACATTCCCGTAAGCGACTCGAAAGAGAAGGTGGATCTTTTGGGTCGAATTTTCGCAGAAAACTCAATCATAGTTGAACCTCTCCATTCTCCCACAGTCCCACACTCATTTCCCCAGTTGTAAAGAAAATGAAGCCAATTATTTTTCGTTGCAATATTGTACGAAAAATACTTCTTTCTATCAATATCAAAAAATCTGCTGGCCCCGACGGTATTCCACCCCTCATTCTTAAAAACTTTGCTCCAATTTTAACAAATAAATAGGTAAATTTCAGTCTTGTCGTATAGCAAATTTGTAATATTTATTGTAAATTTTTATTTTTATTATAAATTTTTATTTTTTTTTTAGTGTAAATTTTTATTGTAAATTTTTATTTTTATTATAAACTTTTATTTTTTTTAGTGCAAATTTTTAATTTTTATTTTTATTGTAAATTTTTATTTTTAATATAAATTTTTATATTGTAAATTGTTTGTGAATATGTTATTCAAATAAATAAATAAATAAAAAAAAAAAAAATTTTCTATTTATCTTATAGAACCGGAATATTTCCCGATTCTTGGAAGCTGGCCAGCGTTCAACCCATATCAAAGAAAGTTAGTAAGATAGACCCTAACAACTATAGACCAATTGCAATTTTCTGTCGGTTTTCGCTAAAATATTTGAAAAATATGTTAACTACAATCTAATAGATTATTTGGAAATGTCGCGAATTATTGATGATAAGCAGTATGGTTTTCGTAGAAGTCATGCAACGGGTGATCTGTTAGACTACGTATCCCATCTCTGGAACAAATCGCATGAAAATCATGGTGAAACATTCAGTATTTCACTTGACATTTATAAAGCATGTGATAAAGTGTGGCATAAAAATCTCATAGCTAAATTAAAATCTTATGGCATTGACCATCTTACTGTCTCATGGATTCATAGTTTTCTTACAGGCCGCAAATTTCATGTTAAATGGTATCACATTCAATATTTTGACAACCAATGCTGGGGTTCCCCAAGGTTCTGCACTCTCACCAACCTTGTTTCTTCTATACATTAATTATTTGCTTATTTCCACAGTACGCCCAATCCATAGTTTTGCGGATGATAGCATATTGCATGCATCACATGCATATCCTAAATTTCGATCTCATACTGCAGTTACCACTGATAGAGAGCTGCTCATTGATTCTATCAACAAAGACAAAAAAGGAATGGGGTGGTCGTAATCTTGTTTCATTTAATCCAACCAAAACAAAACTATGCCGTCTTTCACGAATAGAGCGACATAAAAATTTCCCTATTAAGATAAACCATGAGGAATTGCGTGAGGTTGAATTAGTTAGACTTCTTGGAGTGGATATTCAAAATAACCTGAAAAGGAATAAACATGTGTTCAACCTCGACAAATCTGCACTGCAAAAATTAGGATTCTTGAGTCGATGTAAAAAATATTTCAATCCCGATCAAATTTTGCTAATCTTCAAATCCTTTATTCGTCCATGTATGGAATACTGCTATCATGTTTGGGGAGGTACTTGTCAGTCAACAATAAAATGTGTTGACTCTGTACAGAGAACAGCAATACGGTTGAATGGTAATACCGAACTAGCGGACCAGCTTGATTCACTCCAGCACAGAAGGAATGTGGCTGAATTGTCAATCTACTATAAATATAGCTTTAGCGAATTCTCCTCTAAGGAAATTCAAAATATCCTTTCATCGTGTGCGCAATTTAATCGGCGAACAAGAACTTCAGAGTTATCTCACCCATTTGCTGTCCAAATACCTCGTGGTAGAACTGTGTCCTTCCATAACGATTATTTTAATTGATAATCCAAATTGTGGAACTCAATGCCCTCCTATTTTCCGATGAATATTCTCCTCAGGCATTTAAAGAAAATGTCCATCATCATTTAAAACAATTAGTACAGTTATCCATATATCCTCATTCCTTCCATTTTCCTCATCTCCTTCCTTTATAGTTGACATGGTATCTTCGGATATTCAAAGAGTCTGAATAATGATTATTTCATATTTAGTGTGCTAAACATGTCTAACTGATTAATAAAAAAAACACCACATTGAGCACATGTCTGTCAAGTCACCCTCTGTGAAGAAAAATTTTCTTTCCTCTCTCATCAAAAGGAAAGGATTGAAGTAAATGTCAGTATGAATCACACTAAACCATCTTTCACAATACATTCCATCGACAACAATCCTACGAGCAAAGTACCGAAACAGATAGAAAATCATAAACCAACAAAATAAAAACGAAGGTTGGAAGCAAGCACAAAATAAACCAGTTCACAATATCTACTTAAGCCGGGCATTCACATACAACAGAAACAGAATTTCATACAAATTTGACAGATAAAAATTCGGTTTCTGTAAAATTTGTATGGAATTCTGTTTCTGTTTCTGTTGTATGTGGTTTCAAGCCTTTATATGAAAAAAAAAAAAAAAGAAATTTACGTGTAAATTTTTGAGTCATTATAACAATAATAGTATGAACATAATGTAAGCAGTCGTCTTCTAGTCGTAAAATCGTTCGTAAATCATGATTTGTAAAATCATCGTTACCAAAAACCGTTTTTAAAATTTGATTTTGAAAAACAAAACGACAATATCGAAAGTTTTTCGAAAATCACCATTTTCAAAAATACTGGTATTTTAAATATTTAGGCATTAATCATTCGATATTATGACAGATGTCTATAATCGCCATTTTTTATTGTTATTATTTTTTGAAATTTCGTAGTGTCAGACACAAAATTTCATATTTTTTCAATCTCAATTTTATTTATTGCATTTAAGTATTTAAATAATAAAATATTTCAATTCAACATTGGTTAAACATTCTTTAATTATAAATAGAAAAAAACGGGATTTTGGATTTTGTGTAGTGATCAAAGTGAATATAAATTACCAAAAGAATGAAACCATATACAGTCTTAAGATTGTTAGTTTTTGTTTAAGGTTTTTTTATTGAATTTTTTCACATTTATTTGAAAATATTATTGTTTTCTTTTGTTTTTAAACATTATTCTTATTTCAAACATATTTTTTTATGAATAAATTTTTGAAAATGTATAATTGTGTGATATCTTCATCATCAACATCAAGGTATCCATTGAGTACTCCGCAACTAGATGTCGAAGACGCTTTTAATCTGTTGTTTCAAGAATGTAAGACATGCACACCGGATACAAAATTAACATTTCATTTAAAGGAGAAATTGCAAAGGTAATAAATATGTTTCATTAAATAAAAACGTAATTTTAAATCTAAATATACTTACTTGAACAAATAAAAATCATTGAACGTCGAAGCGATTTCACATTTTAACATGTTTGCTTGCACGTGTTTACTTACTGGTTTTGTTATTCATATTATAATATACTACTGATACGATTATTGTCTTTTTTAGACCACTCTAAAATGCTAACCCAATTTATATTTTGTGGGGAAGATATTATAAGTTTATCAAGGTGTTCTCGATTTCCTGTACGACCGCAGTATATATTTTGAATGCATGCTTTTTATTGAGCGTAGAAAACTTTGTTTACGATGCAATACCAACTTGATATCTATCTGCATTCGGTGACAAATTTATTACAGATCCAAGATATTTGTCACCTTTTTGTTGTTGCCAGTATATAAATCAATCCCAGAAGAAAATAACTTTTCGAGATTATAAAAATGTAAATACGGAAGAACTTATCTCATACTGTACAAGATTACCGTGGAATATAATTTATGATTTAACTGATATTGACAGCCAACTTGAGCATTTCAATATGCTAGTAATTGAGATGTTCGAAAAATTCGTCCCGATTAGGAAAATATATGTTAATTTAAAACAACCTGAATGGCTCACTACTAACATCAAAATAAAAATTACAGACCGAAATAAGGCATACAATAAGTGGGTCAGAACACGCTCTGATCAAAACCGGATAAACTATGTACGGCTGAGAAATATTGTTACCGCATCGATCCGGAAGTCGAAATACGAACATCTAAATAAAAAACTAAACCCTGAACTGCCGCTTAAGATGTTCTGGAACAATGTAAAAAGCCTTGGTATTGGTAAAGAAAAGATAACACCAGGTAATTGCCGTGACTGTAACGACTCTTCGTTGGTTCTTTTAGATTATTGAGCAAATACGACGGTAAAAAGACAGATCTTTGGTTAACAGAATCTCAAACTTTATTATTCAACAAATTACAGCAGCTTCCGTTTTTCCTTACAATAAATTCCAACAATATCAGATATCGCATTGCTGCTGTTACCTTGGTACGGTGCCAACCTTTGCAGATGTATCACTTTCATCTTGGTACGGGGTCCCTTTTGTATGCGGTAGATGACATCATTAATTCGTTTGATTATTTTATATGGGCCCTCCCAATCTGGCTGCAGCTTGGGTGATCTTCCCTTAGTTCTTCTGGGGTTGTATAGCCATACCAATTCTCCTTCTTGAAAACCGCCACTATTTGCATTTATGTCGTACCTGGTTTTCATTTTGTCACTGGCAATCTTAATGTGGTCTCGAACCTGCTGATGGATTTTATTCATCTTCTCCCTTAGTTGTCCCACATAATCTGTTTTCGTGGATACCAGACCTCCAGGGATGCCGAACTCGATGTCACTAGGAAGATGTAGTTCTCTTCCGAACATGATATTCGCTGGCGTTTCACTTGTCGTATCGTGCACTGCGCTACGATAGGCCATCAAGAATAACGGAAGATCCTTGTCCCAATGTCTTTGGTTGGCTTCTACTACCTTTGACAAATGTTCTTCCTTGGTTCGGTTGAATCGTTCTACCATGCCATCCGACTGCGGGTTCATAGGTGTAGTTCGTGTTTTCCTAATGCCGAGTGTTCTGCACAGCTCTTCCATCAGTTGAGATTCGAAATTCCTTCCCTGGTCGGTATGCAACTCGAGCGGTGTTCCATATCTGCAAACCCTGGTTCGGTATTGCATAGGCTTCCGGCCATTTTGTAAAGTAATCAATGACCACCATGATGTATTTGTTACCTTTTGTCGTTTCCGGAAATGGCCCCGCGATGTCTATAGCAATTCTCTCCATTGGGGCACCCACATTGTACTGTTGCATCTCTCCTCGAGTTCTAGTTTTTGGTCCTTTGCTCGCTGCACAAGTATCGCATCGCCGACACCATTGCTCCACGTCTGTTCGATACCTTACCCAATAAAATCTCTCCCTTACTTTGCCTAGGGTTTTATTGACTCCCAGGTGTCCTCCAGAAATACTTCCATGCAGCTTTCCCAGTACCTCTTCCACTCGACTTGATGGCAACACCAGTTGCTCCAACACTTTCTTTCCATCAGCGGACTCCCATTTTCTTTTTAGCATTCCGTTGTTCATAAATAGTGAGTCCCATTGCGCCCAGTAGCACTTCACCTCCGTACTTAAAGGTGCTACCTCTTTCCACTCCGGTCGCCTTCCCTCGGTTTTCCATTTCAATATTGGAGCCATAGCTGGATCTTCTAGCTGCTCTTTTTTCATTGCCTCGGTACACCAATCGTCAGGAGTTTGGAACTTAATTTGCTTCACTGTCATTGCCTCTTTTCTCTCAGTCCTGCTACATGACTTGCGCTCCTCAATACAGTGTCTTCTTGAAAGCTCATCAGCGTTACAATGTATCCTTCTCTTCCGGTGTTCAACGCGGCAATCTCCTTCCTTTTTGATATTTGCCTCCTGTCTCTCAGTCCTGCTATATGACTTGCGCTCCTCAACACAGGGTCTTCTTGAAAGATCTTCAGCGTTACAACGTATCCTTCTCTTCCGGTGTTCAACACGGCAATCCAATTTTAAACCTAATGATCTAAATAGCTATTACTGCTCTGCTGTTCCTATCCAACTCTCACATGATGCGAGTCACCATTGACCCTGTTTTTCCGGAAATTGATGCTAACAATCCAAATCTTGCTTTTGAACATATATTAAATGAACAATTGTTCTCTGCTATCAATATAATTAAATCTAACGCGACTGGTCTTGATAAAATCTCATTAAAATTCATCAAATTAATTCTCCATGAAATTTCTTCTTTTCTTTTATATATTTTCAATAACATAATTACAAAATCGTTTTTTCCATCTTGTTAGAAAACAGCTAAAATAACACCAACTCCTAAAGTTAAAAATCCTCTGTCTATGTCTGACCTTAGACCAATAAGTGCTTTGCCTACTCTCTCTTAAGCTTTTGAGATTATGATAAAAACCCAAATAGTACAATATTTGAACAGAAACAAACTGCTTTGTAAACATCAATCGGCGTATAGGATTAGTCATAGTACAGCCACAGCTCTACTACACATTGTAGACGATATACGCCGTAATGCTGACGCAAATAAGTTCACCGGTACTTGCGCTGCTTGATTTTTCGAAGGTACTTGCGCTGCTTGATTTTTCGAAGGCATTTGATTCAATAAACCATAAAAAACTTTGTCGTAAACTTTCATCTCTTTTTAATTTTTCACCGTCTGCTTGCAGGCTCATTTATTCGTACTTAACTGGTAGATCGCAAATTGTTGAAATTGATAATATTCTATCTGAAAAAATGTCACTGCACTGTGTTGTTCCTCAAGGATCAGTCCTAGGACCAATCTTGTTTTCGCTTTTCATAAATGACATAGCTAATTGCATAAGGAATTCTGAATTTCACATCTACGCTGATGATGTGCAGGTGTACATTTGCGATAAATTAAGCAATAAGTTGTTATGTGTTCGTAAGCTAAACGAGGACTTGCAAAGAATACTTGAGTGGTCCATAGAAAATGATTTGATTTTGAACGCTAAGAAAACTCAAGCCATTTTAATCTACAAGAATAAGCTACCGAGTAATGAATTCCCTGAGTTGATTTTAAATAATGTGAAAATTCCTTATTCCGACAGTGTCCTTGATTTGGGATTACTCATAAACTGTACCTTAACATGGGATGACCATATATCTAGAATATGCACCAGAGTCTATAATATATTACGCGTATTTTGGAAACTAACGGGTTTTGCAAGCATTAAACTAAGACATAAATTATTTATGACGTTTATTTTACAGCACTTTCTATATTGTGATGTCGTTATGTATGGTATGCATGGGTATTGTATGGATATGTTGAGAATGCTATTCAATTCCTGCGTAAGATTTATATATTCCCTTCGTAAGTTTGATCATATCTCGTCTGTTAATAAAACAGTTCTTGGATGCGACATCGACAAATTCTACGAATTGCGCATATGTTTATTTATTAAAAAGTTGATATCTAATCATTCCCCCCCATATCTATTTAATAAAATTGAAATTTTCAAATTCTGAACGTACAAATCATATTAAACTACCTCGCAATACAAATCGGATTATGTATTCTTCCTTCTTTGTCCTTGGTATTAAAAAATACAATGAACTTCCAAATTCAATTCGATCCTGTCCATCTCTAGAAAAGTTTAGCAATTCATGTAAGAGATATTTTGAATTTGAAAAATGTATAAACGGTGATCAGTGAGTATTAAACTTAAACATAAACCAATATAGTGTTGATCGGTTTTGTTTTGTTTTCTTTTTAGTTTGTTTTCTCTTTAGTATAATCAGGTACAAATGGTAATAAGTATTATAATCATATTTATATTAATTAATATGCATTGATTTATTTTTGTTACTTTGTGATATTCGTTCATCTAAATTCATATTTCTAGTTAAATCATACATTAGTTTACGTATCTTTCATAATTCTAATGTAATCATTTCTTCCATTAACTTTAAAGTAAAAATCTATATAAATTATTAAGTTGTAAATATTAAGAGATATATGTGATGTAATTTACTGTAAATAGAAGCTTACAATTTTCATAGCTTACTTACTGTCAAATAAATATTATTATAATAATAAGTTCAGCAATATATGTTCCTGGATGCTGTTAAATATTTTGCCAAGTCGTTTAGCATCGCTAGATCTACATCCAAAAAGCAGAATTAGAATATCATAAGGCGTGTTCCATTGAAGATCAAACTTACTCAAATCTGCTTTGATCTACTCTACCTCAAACAAGTTGTGTAGTTGAAAAGCAGTTTATTTTTCGATTTTATTTAGATCCGTTATAAATTTGTTTTGGTATTTTTAATGATAAAATGGACCAGTAAGATCTAAATATCAGCCCAAAATAAATTTGTTTGATAATAATGAAATTGTGAGGCTATATTTCAAAAAATTTCATATTTTCAGCGTTCCATTGGTGATCTACTCAAAAGCTGCTTTGAGCAGCTATTTAGTGCAAAGGAACGCATGTATACATATAATTAAGAAAATTGTTAAATTTCTTAATAGGCCAATAGAATAACGGAAAAAGATATGGCTTACGTGTTGTTGTCGATAACAGGTCAGATTTTTTTTTAATCTCTGGAGTAGGGTACTCACATAATGGACATGTCGAGTCCACTCGCTCGGCACCTGGGGACTGGAGTTATGCAACTAAGTGTTCTGGAAATTTTTTTTGCTTCCTTGTAAGCTATATAACTCGTAAATGCTGCACTTTAGGATACTGGTGCCATGAAACTTTTTTGTTCCTTAAATGTTTTTCTATGACTTAAAATAAAAAAAAAACAAAAATAATTTGTTTTGTTGCAAAATATGTTTATGAAGAGACTTTTGTTTAAAAACATTTCTGACCTGTTACCGACAACAACACGTACAATCCGTGATTTTATTGGCCTATAAAACATACCAGTTTTTTCTATCTCAATGTGACTTGAATCGCGTACCCAATTGCCATATAGAATAATGCGACTGAACCTCGATTACCGCTTTATTGGTTGATACCGATATAGTGCGTCTAAACAAATTTGGGCTCTTGAAACTTACGGGATGAATTGCGTTACACTCTTAACTTAACTTTTTAGCATTTTTCTCGAAAAAATATTTTAACATCATCACATCATTAAATATAGTGATAGTCAACGAAAGGCTTATTGAAAATGGTAAGTCGATCGAGTTGAATAACGACTATTTTATATTTTCGGCGATGTCTGTCGTAGAAGGTTTTTCGAACTTATGCGAACACAAATGTGGAGCTGTTGTAAATAAAGCCAATCCAATTCGAATTTAATTAATCATACGCTAGAACTGGATTTTGTTTTATTTGCTTCCACTGAAGGAGGTTAAACAAAAAGTTATAGATTTCCGTGCAGCCAAAAATTTGAATTTTTCTTCAATTGAATCCCAAATACCGTAAATATGGGACGATGTAGAAAACAGATTTTGTTATTGGTATACCTCTGGTAACAGCAGAGAGACATCATAAGGTTCACGATAAATCCAAGGTAACCAGCATAGAAATATAAAATTCCGTTGCTTTTGATTTACATCCCTCGGTATTTTATCTGTAATAATAGCGTAAAGGGTAGTTGTGGTGCTATGTCCCTTCATTTAGACATGTTTTAATAGAAAAAACTCGAGAAACGGAAATATATTCTCTATAGTTAAATCATGTTTAGTCAATAAAACAGAGGTCCAAAATAAATAAAATGAAATTATCTTCATTGAGTATCGATATAGATAGGAGGTTTGCCGCAAGAGTCAATTTTAGCTGTGTTATTATTACTCATAATATATAGTAAATGATATCAATAAATGAAATTATAAACTCGAATTAATCACTTTTTGGTGTAGTCATTTTGTGGTGCTATCTCACGTATCTCTTAATTGGAGATAATATTCTCAGCTTTTTTATTAAATTAGAATTTATTACAATATGTGTCACATTACAAATATATACATTTTTAATAACAGGTTTCATAACCACAATTCTGGAAAGTCAGGGGATTTTATTTTGGTCATCGAAAGTCATGAAATTTTAATCATTTCTCTGGAAAAATTTTATTTTAACAAAAACTTTTGTTAAAAATTATATATTTCATATATTCTTAATAATTTATATTTCCCGGTTGGAGAAAAGTTATATTTTTTCATTTAAATCCACAAAACATTGCCTTTGTATCCTGTCGCTATGACAATGTGTGATCTTAACAGTTTGCCTATTTGAACTAACTGACAAGTAAAACGGGCAAAAGAATATGCTTGGGATTCTCGTCTGATGCACCCGATTTCTCCGTCTACGATTGAAGACGATACATTTTTTTTATATTGTTTTTGTTTAGATAACATGTATTCATAATGCACAGTAAAAAAATTTAATATTTAATTCAGGCACAACAATTTGGAGAAGAGGAATGGAAAGTGGAGAAGCACGAAATGCAAGGAGATAGTAGAGGAAAGGGAAGGAAATGTGTAAAGCGTTGGTGTATTTACTTTTAATGTGAAAGAGTTAGTTTCTTTATGTTAAGCTTAAATTTTTAGAGGTTGTATGTAACTAGGCGGAAAAACAGCGGATTCTAGAGAATTTCATTAAGCGGTCGTTCGTGCGAAAAAAGACGAGACATATTCCTCAGTTCGGCCCTGGTTCAAGCGAGTACTCATGGGAGTTTGTTGCTAGACGAGTTATGCGCGGGAACTGACGTCGTAGAGGCATTACCGCTTTTATCTCAGCTGAACACTTACCATAATAGTATTTATAAAATACACAGAGGGCTCCTATATTACGTCTATGATCGAAAGAATTCAGAGAGTTTGTTATATTGGCGTCATCAATTTAACTTGCATGCCCGGTTTTGGATTCTATCTAATGCGACTAAATGAGTTTTTGCTACCCCTACCCATACATGGGAATTATACTCCATATGGGGTCTTATTAATTCAGAAGGAGTAAAGTAGAATTTACTTCTTCTTAGATAACCTAAACATTTAGCTGCGTTTTTAGCGGTTGAGTAAATATGGTCTTCCCAAGAAAGTTTGGAATCTACTTCTAGACCGAGCATGTGAGTCGATAGAGAGTTGTTAATTGGGGAATCATCAATGCAGGGTGAAAAGTCCGATCCATCGCGTTTATGTGTGTAAAGACTAGCTTGAAATTTAGATGTATTGAATTCGACCGGCTAGCTTTCCCCCATTTAAGGATGATATTGATGTCCTGTGACAAAGACGACATCATTTCATCTCGTTTTGACGCAACTGTGATTGAATTGATATGGGCACGGCTGCAGAAATTGTACCCAGAGGATAAGGTACTATCATCCGCGTACGAATGGACTGGATTAAGAGTGGATAACAAAAGATCGTTTATGAAAATCAAGAATAGAATTTGACTACTATTGGTGATAATATTTATTTAATATTATTTAAAACAACGAAATCAGCAATTATGCGACAAAGTTGTAGCTAATGTTGTTGTTGTTGTAGCGACGGACTTAGTGCTAACCCTCCGGTTCTATGTCCAGGTTCAAGAACTCTGCTAGTGCTCTTGGGCGGTACCAAAAATTTTCCTGCGTCAGGTTGGTAAATTATCAGGACAATTGAATAGGTGGTCTACATCGTGCGGTGTGCCCTCACATGCGGGACACTTGTCAATAGTTTCAGTAACGACTCTACTTAGTTATGTAGTTGTCTAGGATAGATGACATGCGGTTGCGGTTCGCAAGACAGCGTTTTGTGTTGTTTGTAAATTATTCCAGTGAGTGTTGGCAACTTGGGGTGTTCATATGGGTGCAGCATAGTTTATAATAGGTCTTCCTATTGTTTTGTAAGTTGTTATTATGGTATTTTTATCTTTGCCCCATGAACCACCCGCTAGTGTTTTCGACGAAAGGTTCAAATCCATCGCTCCACTTTTTTGGTAAAGAAGCAGCTGTCACTGGCCTCACTCCTTCAAACTCTCTTCGTCATGGCTGGTACTGCACAGACTTTGTATGCTAATCGATATAATGTTATAACATGATGTTAAATATCGATTACCCACGATTCCTATAACACCCATTTGATCAGAGACCAAGTCAGCTCGGCTGGAAACAGATGCAGTGCCCAAGTATTTACACATATTGAAATATCGTTGGGAGCTCGGTTTTCAAACTAGAAACAATCAACAGCTGTGTTTTGGTGGAATTAAAATTTGAACAAATTTTGATTACTCCATTGATAACGTTTTCTAGGTTAACATTTATCGCTTCGTCTCTCCGGACAAGATTTATTCGTTTATTTTGTTTACCCTTTGAATATTGGACGACGAATTATTTGTGCAATGTACTTTTATCTGCAAAACTATATATTAAGTTGCTGGTGTTCGCAGTTTGTTGATATAATTTAAATTTAAAATAGAGTATGTGACAAAACCTGGTTAAACCGATTCGGCAACATTCTACAAATACTTTGTGGATGAGTATTCTTCTAAGGAGATCAAATTAATCTTTCCCGAGTCTGGTAAATTTTTCTCGTCCACCCTGAGCAACCCATTTATTATTCACATAATTTTAGAACGTTTTCTTCTAATAATTTTATTACCGGATCCCTAAGGTTAAGTAAATTCCTTAAACAAATCCTAATTCCTCAAAACCTTAACCTCAGTTAGGATGATATCTTCGGCTGTTCAGAGACGTTAATTTTTAATTTATAATAAATCACACCAAACATGACTGACTTTGTATAAAAAAAATGGAAACCGAAATGTATCGGTCAGTTAGAAAATTTTAAATAAAGTTTTCGATTGTACAGTGAAAACCAAACGCAACGAGATTGTTGATCAAGTTAGCATACCAGATTCGATCATTGAGATGTCTAATGCGATAACGTAATTCTCACTATCTTTGGCAAGCATGCAGTTAGAACAATTGAATACTAAGCTCAGTAGTACGACTGTTGATTTTTTGTTCCGAAAACCGAGTTGTCGACTGACTATCAGATATCAAATTGTTTTCTTCCAAACAATTTGATATATGTGAATGAAAATTTTGCTCATATATTTTGAAAAGGAGTGTGAACTGTAAGACTGTTGATCTATCATTTGATTTATCATATTTCATTCCTTTTTTGTGAATCGACTGAATATTGTGTGAAAGTTCTTGAAAATATGTTAAGATCATAAGGCCACAATAAAGGCTAAAGGTTAGTGAAAAAGCTTTGTTGCTGTTTAATCCGCCTTAAAAGTTTTTTGGCAATATTGGGTTTGAAATGAAGCTTTCATATGTTAACTACTAAAGGCTGAATTTGGGACATTTCTTTCGATGTTCCAGAACAGTCGGGTTTGAAGCAAAGCGTTTCACAAACAGTGAATTTCAATGATATAGGGAGACTATGATATTTAGTACCACAATTTAAAGAATCAAAGGCAGTGGAAAAACTTTTGTTAGAAATTAACATAATCGAAAGTTTTGCCATTTTCGTTCTGTGAATTTCAGCTTATTCGTTTACAATTTTCTGGTATTAAACCAGTGTTAGCTTTTCGATACTATAGGGTTGATTTACGGGATTTTTATTAAGAATCTAAATGTTTAAATAATCTATGTTAGCTTCTAAGAGGCAATTTGGCAACCTTCGAAAACATTTTTTATTGTGGTTTCATTATTAAAAAGGGAACGAATTTATTAATATCCGAATTGAATGGATTCAGTCAAGCTTTGAGCAGAATTGTTTACATCATCAGTATAACAATGACGATCGAACTGGGAAACTCTTGTTTATATCGGTTTTGATAAGCAATTTTTTATTATTTAGTTAAACATGTTTAGCACACCTTAAACTCTTTAGTAGCCAAAGATACTATGTCTACTAAGAAAGGATATGGGAAAAATTCATCGGGGAAAAAAGTAAGAGGAGCATTGAGTTCTATTTGACCAATCTTTTAAAATAATCGTTCTGGAAAGCCATAGTTGTTTTGTTCTACTACGAGATATTTTATGTAGTTAAATGTTGTTCAACATTTTTAATTTTTATTTTTGAAAGTCATGGGGAATTTTCATATTTTTGTCTTGAAAGTCATGGAAAGTCAGGAAATTTTGTTTTGAAAAAATAGTGGACACCATGTATGAGGTGTTGATTTTTTTTAAACCTTTGTGGATTGAACGTCGCCGAGACTATTAATTTGAGCAAATCATTCCATTTATATGCTAAAAAAAAACCCTTTGCATTCTGACACTATAACAGTGAGTGATCTCAATAGTTTAAATATTTCATATTTGCAAAAACGGATTGGCGAGTAAAACGGGGAAAAATATGTGCGAGGTATGATGGATCTGATTTCATCCGAGCACTGCTAGTTACGATATTTATAAATAACAACGAGATCAGCAACAGTGCGGCGATGTTGTAGATAATCGAGATTTGATGTTAAATTTCGATCACTCACAATTCGTATAGCACGTCTTTGGACAGAGTCCAAAAAAGTCAGGATGATGTCAGATGCAGCGCCCCAAACTTGACACCAGTACTCCATACTCCATACAGGGACGAATATATTATTTATATCTGTGGAGTAATTAATACGGAGTGAAATATTTTTTTACATCTATTGAGCAGACCGAGTTTTTTATTAATTAGTTAGATATGAAATATTCATTATTCAGACTCTTTAATCTTTAAATATAAGGTAGGTTGTCAAATAGAAACGAAGGAGATTGGGAAATGGAAGGAATGAGGATATGGGATAACTACACCAAAAGTTGTTTTAAATCACATTTTCTTTAAATGTCTGAGGAGCTAATTAATCAGGAAATAGTTCTTGTACGCCGATTGTACTACTCACACGGTGGAAGGATATTTTAATTTTCCTTTAACGAGAATTTGCTAAAGTTATATTATTATAGTAGATTTTCAATTCAGCCACATTTCTTCGGTGTGGGAGTGAATTAAGCTGATCAGTTAGTTCGATATTATCAATCAATTGCTTTGCTCTGTACAGTTCGACATTATCATATTGCTTTTCTCTGTAAAGAGTCTAGACTGTTGTTGTTGACCAACAGGTGCCTCCCAAACATGACAAGTATTCCATACATGGACGAATAAAGGACTTATGATCAGTCAAATTTGATTGGGATTGAAAAACTTTTTACATCGTCTTAATAATTCTCCTTTTTTGCATTGCAGATATAGCGAGGTTGAACACGTGTTTATTCGATTTCAGGTTATTTTCAATATCCATTTCAAGAAGTCTAACTGATTCAACTTCTTAATAGGAAAGTTTTTATGTCGCTGTATTTATGAAATACGGCATGGATTGGTTTTGGTTGTGTTAAATGCAACAAGATTACGAGCGCCCCAACCGCTCTCATTATACGATCCAGGTTTTCGTTGATAGAATCAATTAACAGCTCTATCAGTGGTGACTGCAGAATGAGATCGAAATTTAGGAGATGCATGTGATGCCTGCAATGTTCTGTCATCAGGAAAACAATGAATTGGGTGCACTGTAGAAATAAGTAAATCATCAATGCATAGTAAAACAAGATTGATGAGAGTGCAAAGACTTGAATAACACCAGCATCAGTTCAGTTGTAAAAATATTGGGTGTGATACCATCTAAATTAACATAGAATTGACGACCTGCAAGAAAAGTTTCAATCAATGAAACAGACTTGACATCTCGCGTGAACCAAGGTTCAGTTTTAGGAGTGATTAGTCGATTTGCAATAAACCGCCACATTCCATGTTGTCGTAAAAGTTTTTCAGTTCCTCTCAGTCAGCGTGTTTATAATTCCCAACGCGACGAGGATTGACTTTAATTGGGATAGGTGATGTTAATTGTACTAATGCTGATATTAGTAAATGGTCCGATGATCCAAGGAGGGGCGGGGGGATAGTTTGTCAAGATGGTCGGGTCTACGCCCTAGAAGCGCTCGATAGAAATTTCGACCCAGGACCATCACAAAAATTTCGACGAAAAGTACAATAACAAATTCTTAGGGCGAGCACAACATCCGTCCAGTGCAACCGCTGTAAAGAATGGTGTCACCTTAAAAAGTGCTCAGGCCTATATACAGCACTCTGCTGCCAATTATCTAGTCAATAGACCAACATAAGCACGCAGCAAAACACATTGCGTATGAACACACATCCGGATACTCCAAGTGATGTAAAAGTGATGCAACTTAACTATAATGGTCTAACAAACAAGTTAGACGATATAAAACTTTATGTGCAATAATGATATTCTAGTCACGGTTCTTCAAGAAACCAAATTAAATAATAAGTCAAAAATTAGTGATAATATTAGTGATTATAAAATTATAAGACTGGATAGAGACAAGGACAAAGGCGGTTTCCTTGCCTTTATCATAAATAAAAGCGTTATCTACCGTACAACTACTCTACCAGTAGTAAATGATACACATTTGGAACAATTAGGCATTATAATAAAGTCCGGTAAAACAGAGATAACACTAGTCAATATATATGTATACCACCAGTAAGCAGCTGTGATACAGGATTCGTACCAAATATCGAACATCTGTTTTATAATAACGACTGTCTTATACTCGGAGATGTGAACGTCCCCCACGATCTATGGCACTCTCACCTGAACGGTGCACGAGGCGAAAATATTGTTGATCAAATTGATGTCTCCAACCTTGGGGTCCTCAATGAACCACAACCGACCAGAGCAACAAGCAACTCGTATTCATCCTCAGATGTCTCCCTTTTCAGCTTGTTACTCATGTCGATAGCAAAATGAAGTACTGAACATGCACCTGGATCAGGTCATGTGCCGATTATAATCACCCTAAGTCGTTCGATCAACCAATTAAATCAGAGAAGAAGACATACATCAATTTGAACAAAGCTGACAAGGTTAATTTTACCATCTTTACTGAAAATGAATTCAGAAACTATTTTTACCACTTGATGCCTTCTCTGGGGAGAAAAAATTCAGAGACATTTTTAACAAGACAAAAGCGCGCTACATCCCGGCGGTAGAATACCATATGTTAAACTTAATATCCCTCCCGAGGCATCTGCCGTGGCCGTACTTAGAGATGAAATCCGTAAACCAGATCCAACAAATCCCAGAATCGAAAACCTAAACCAGCAAATAAACAAATTAGTCATAGAGCACAAGAGGAACAAATGGAGAGAGCTAGTGAGTAATTCAAACTTCGGATCCAGTAAAAGCCTATGGAAAGTTATAAAAGCGTTAACCCATCCTCGAAAACCTGAAAGTAATTGCATGATCTCCTTCAATGGTATTCCTATAAAAAATTCTATGAAGTGTGCCTTTAAATTTAATTCACAGTTTACAGAAAAGCTAAGTAAACATGAGAAGGAGTCTAGATAAGTTCTCAGACACTTCCAAAAACTCACAGATGACAGCACTGAGAATACCAATTTTACAAATATGGAAATTGAATAAGCAATTAGAACAATCAAAACCAATTGCAACCGACGGCATATCGGCTGTCATGCTTAAACACATTGGACCCAACGGAGTGAATTACCTCACAACAATACTAAGTACATCACTAAATGCTATCCAGATACCGAATGTTTGGAAAACAGCCAAACCCAGGCTTACCCTTATTCTCAAACCCGGAAAACCTGAAGAAGAAGAAAAGTCATACAGGCCGATCTCCATCCTCTCATCTATCGCAAAGCAGATTGAAGCGTTTCTGCTATCTAGAGTATATCAAGCTCCTGCAATCTAGCTCCACATCAACATGGCTTCCGAAAAACACACAGCACAACTACCGCCCTTTACAAAATTCAAAGTCAAATCAGTAATAATTATAGACCACTTGCAATTCTGTCGGTTTTGGCTAAAATATTTGAAAAATATGTTAAATATAATCTAATAGAATATCTGGATATGTTACGAATTATTGATGATAAGCAGTATGGTTTTCGTAGAAGTCATGCAACAGGTGACCTGTTAGCCTACTTAACCCATCTGAGGAACAAATCGCTGGGGAACCATGGTGAAACATTCAGTATTTCACTTGATATTTCTAAAGCATTTGATAAAGTGTGGCATAGAAATCTCATAGCTAAATTAAAATCTTATGGCATAGACCATCTTGCTGTCTCATGGATTCATAGTTTTCTTACAGGTCGTCAATTTCATGTTAATTTAGAATTTATATGGTATTACATCCAATATTTTCACAACCAATGCTGGTGTTTCTCAAGGCTCTGCGATCTCACTCACCAACATTATTTTTACTATAGGTTAATGATTTATTTATTTCCACAGTGCATGCAATTCATAGTTTTGCGGATGATAGCATATTGCATGCATCACCTGCATCTCCTAAATTTCGATCTCATACTGGACTTACCACCGATTGAGAGCTGTCAATTGATTCTATTAATGAAGACCTGGCTCGTTTAATGGAATGGGGCGATCGTAATATTGTTGTATTTAACCAAACCAAAACCAAACCGTGCCGTCTTTCACGAATAGAGCGACATAAAAACTTCTCTATTAAGATAAACCATGAGGAATTTCATGAGGTTGAATTAGTTAGACTTCTTAGAGTGGATAATTATTGAAAATAACTTAAAATGGAATGAAAATGTATTCACCCTCGCTAAATCTGCAATGCAAAAATTATGATTCTTGAGTCGATGTAAAAAGTTTTTTTCAATCCCGATCAAATTTTGCTGATTTATAAGTCCTTTATTCGTCCATGTATGGAATACTGCTGTCATGTTTGGGGAGGTGCTTGTCAGTCAACAATAAAATGTCTAGACTCAGCACAGAGAAAAGCAATACGGTTGATTGGTAATACCGACTTCTCAAGATGGACGGGTCTACGCCCCAGAAGCACTCGGAACCTAATTCCGACCAAGGACCATCACAACAATTTCGACGGAAGGTGCAAATCCGACGCTCCATTTTTTTGGTAAAGAAGCAGCTGTCACTGGCCTCACTGCTTCAAGTACTCCTCGTCATGGCTGGTATTGAAATAAATCCAGGACCAACTAAAACATGGCACTGCACAATATGTAAAAACATCTTAAGAGCAAACACAACATCTATCCAGTGTAATACCTCCAAGGAATGGTGCCACCTTAAGAACTGCTCAGGTCTTGTCACACATAAGCAATGGACCAAGAACTACATAGCGCCGTGTTGTCAAATATCAAGTTTAAATACCAACACGAGCCCACAACAAAACACATTACGAGTGAACACGCTACCGAAAACTCCGAGTGGTATAAAAATTATGCAACTAAATTGCAACGGTCTCACAAATAAGATCGACAATATAATAAACTTTATGTGCAATAACAATATTCTAGTCACGTTTCTCCAAGAAACAAAATCAAATGTTAGATCTAAGATTAGTGATAGTATCTGTGATTATAAAATTATAAGGCTGGATAGAGGTAAAGACAAAGATGGTGGTCTTGCCTTTATCATTCACAAAAGCGTTATTTACCGTACAACCACACTATCTGCAATCAAGGTTGGCATGATATATATCAATGATATATATCCGATAAATATCATTGATATATATCACGATATTTATTCCCTGATATATATCATGATATTTATAAAAAAATAAATAATTAATTATTCCTACCTTAAAGTTAGAAAATCTGTTAATAGTCGCAGCACTGCTTGCAAAACGCATGCCAAATCGAGGTAACCTGGTTCAGCTATGCCAAGACCATAAAGCTGACATAGATTCTGACAAAACTAATCTTATGACAAACATTGTAATGAATGCTATACATATGCCTTGTTATCTAAAGACAAAAGCAGCCGCTTTAGACAGACTCAAAGAGATAAAACGACTATTGCCGTTGTAGTTGAAATTTCGCATAACCTATACAAGGTTGTACAACTGGTTCAGTAATGGTCCATTAATGGGAACCAGTAACGCAGCAATGGTAGAGTACTGGCAACCATGCCTTGGCCATTAACGTAATTATACTGAATGATAACTTAGGGCAATAATCCGCTGCCATTCATAGGTCAGAGAAAAAAACAGCAATGGCCCATACAAGGCTGAATAGTGGGGCCAGTAGTGCAGTAATGGCCAATGGTATCATAGGCAAATTTAAATAAATTAAATACAAATGGATTTCATAATTTAAAATAAAATAAAAATGTCTAATGTAAAACATTATGAAACTTATACCAACCTTCTCAATATTACCATAGTCTTTTAGTTGAGAAGCGAATAGTAACTATAGATAAAAAATTTTCAAATATGTATTTCTAAAATGAATTTTAGTCTAGTGAATTTTAACCAACTGACATCGATCGGCCAATTCAAGACTGTAGTACTGCCCTAATAACAATAGCCAATTATTGTTAGCCTTTAACGAGCCATTGCTTGGCCATTTAAACTAAAGTGTACTGGTTATTTTCTATAAACCTAATATCGACCGATTTATGGTTCCAGTAATGGCCCAATAATAATAGCCAAGTATTGTTTATCATCAATTGGCCAGTGCTTGGCCATTCAAAGGTAGCTATATACTGACTCTATTCTGTAAAGTGTAAACCATAGATCGGTCGAAGAATGTTTCTAGTACTGGCCCAATAACAATAGCAAAGTACTGTTTAACATTAATGGGCCAGTGCTTGACCGTATTTCAGGGTCAGGCAAATCCTGCTTGGGAAACTGGAAGTCGATCTAAACTAGAGCAGCCTTTCGAAGTTAAGAAGCTTTATCGAAGAAGATTTATGCTTGGCCATCGATTTTTATGTAAGTAAACGTTACAACAACCACCAAAGAGAAGAAGCATATATTTCCTTATTTATATATAATTATTTCAGTCTTCATTCCATTTGTAATGGCGCTTTTAACTGAATGTACACCATTTTCATAATATGTATTTCATTCTTAGTTCAGAAATACACCACCAATGGTGTGGTGGAATGGAATGACTACCCAAGCAGGGGACTCCAGAATTTGAAAACGACCAAGCACTAGTCCATTAATAACTAACAGGACTTGACTTTTGTTATTAGGCCAGTACTAAAATCATTCATCGGCTGATTTATGGTTAACAGAAAATAGCCAGTATTTAGTTACCTTTGAATGGTTAAACACTAGCCCATGAATGGTAAACAATACATGGCTATTGTTTTGTTATTGGGCCATTGCTGGAACCATGAATCATCCGATCTACGGTTTATAGAAAATTACCAGTTTACTTTAAATGGCTAAGTAATGGCACGTTAATGGTTAACATCAATTGGCTATTCATATTGGACCAGTACTGGACCATAAATTGGCCGATCTTTGTCATTTGGTTAAAATACGCTAGAGTGTTATCCATTTTAGACATATACTTATAGTTTGAAAAATTTCACCTATAGTTTAATTATCTGCTGAAAGACTGATATGTTATGTTAAAATTGGTATAAGTTTAAAATTTTTTTTCTCTGAACACTTACTTTATTTTAATTATTTTGTATTGAATTTATTAAAATTTACGTATGATATTTTATTTTTAATATGACCCTGCCATTGTTGCCAGTATACGGTCATTGCTGCAGTACTGCTCATCATTATTGGTCTGTTACTGGGTCAGTTGTACACCCTTGTATGGGCCATTGCTGTTTTTCTCTTCGGCAAATAAATGGCAGCCATTTATTTTCCGAAGTTATCAACAAGTAAAATTATGTTAATGATCGAATCATAGTTGCCAGTACCCGGCCATTGTTGAATTACTGGTCGCCAGTAATTGACCATTACTGGACCAGTTGTATAACCTTGTATGGGCCATTGCATGGCAGCTATTTATTGTTCGAAGTTATCATACAGTTACTTGATGTTTATGGTCCAGTTATGGTTGCCAGAACTCTATCATTGCTGCATTGCTGGTCGCCAGCAATGGACCATTACTGGACCAGTTGTACAATCTTGTATAGGTATTGATGATGCAATTTGGCCAAATAAACAAGCCAAAGCAAAGCAAGTAAGCGTATTCGTCAGTTGGACTTGTGCAATTAAAGATAGACGAATAGGCTTGATAAATTGCCGATAAACTCAATTGGAGTTGCCATATTTGAATTTAGTTTATAGGCAAAGAGGTAAGAAACGAGGAAGTGATGCGCTGCACTGCATACAAGTTTGAAAAGGGCCATATGTTGAATAATATTTAAGATAAACAACTTATTCAAAAATAAATATCAGAACATGATATATATCGGATATATATCTGATTTATATCGGATATTTTGATATTTATATAAATATCATGATATTTGCCAACCTTGTCTGCAATACCGGAAACTGACAAACATCTAGAACAACAAGGAATTATAATAAAATCCGGAAATAACACTAGTCAATATTTATATACCACCAGTAAGCAGCTGTGATACAGGTTATGAACCGTCCATAGGACATTTATTTTATATCAAAGACTGTCTAATTCTCGGAGATGTGAACGCGCACCATGATTTATGGCACTCACATCTAAACACTGATCCACGAGGTGAAAGCATCGCCGATCAAATTGACGGCTCCAATTTTGGAGTCCTCAACGAACCACAACCGACAAGGGTAACAAACAACTCATACTCTTCTCCAGATATCTCCCTTGCCAGTATGTCACTAATGCCAGTTGCAGAATGGAGAACTGAAATTGCATTGGGATCAGACCACGTGCCGATCATTATCACCTTAAGCCGTTCCATAAATCAAATAAATTCCGAAAAAAAGACATGCATTAATTTTAACAAAGCTGACTGGGAAAACTTCACAAATTTTACCGAGATTGAATTCAGTAAGCAATTTTTACCACTTGACGCCCTCTCTGGGGAAAAACAATTCAGAGAAATTTTTAATAAGGCTAGAGCTCGCTACATACCAGCTGGCAGAATCAAAAAAATAAAACCAAACTTTCCACATGAAGCGTGTGTGCTTTCTAACCAAAGAGATGACATCCGTAAGGCAAATCCAGCCGACTCCAGAATTCCGGACCTGAACAAGCAACTTAACAAATTGGTCACGGACCATAAAAGAAACAAATGGAGAGAGTTAGTGAGAGAATCAAACCTGGGTACTAGTAAAAGTCTTTGGAAGGTCATTAAGGGCCTAACTCATCCTCAACAACCACAAAATAATTGCATGATCTCCTTCGACGATATCCCCATTGATAACCACAGGAAACGCGCAAACAAATTTAACATTCAGTTTACAGAAAAGCAGCGTAAACACGAGAAAGAGACCAGATCAGTGTTGAGACACATGCGCAAACTTAACACTGACAACTTGGAGGATATTATATTTTCCGTAGAAGAGGTGGAGAATGCAATAAAGAAAATTAAGCCATCAAAAGCTATTGGACCCGACGGCATCTCAGCCATCATGCTCAAACACATCGGACCCAAAGGTTTGAACTTCCTCACTACTACACTTAATACATGTTTAAATACTCTTCAGATACCAAATATCTGGAAAACGGCCAGAATCAGCCCCATTTTGAAACCAGGAAAACCTGAAGAAAAGAGAGAGTCCTACAGACCAATATCCATTCTTTCATCGGTCGCAAAACTCATCGAAGCACTTCTGCTCCCTCAGCTGACAAGATCCTGTAATTTGGCGTCTCACCAACATGGCTTCCGGCGAGCACACAGTACAACCACCGTACACAGAATACAAAACCAGATCAGTGATGATCTGAATCAAAAACAACCATGTGCTAGAACAATTTTAGTCGCACTTGACCTGTCAAAAGCATTCGACACAGTGTCGCACGCTGCTCTTTTGGATGACATCTTCAATACCAACCTGCCAGGTTTAATGAAGCGCTGGTTGTGCAATTATCTCAGAGGTCGCCAAACATATGTTGAGTTCCGCAACTGCAAGTCCAAAATGAGAGTGCTAAGACAAGGAGTTCCTCAAGGCGGAGTTCTCTCACCGTCATTATTCAATCTCTACCTAAGCAGTTTGCCTACACCACCAGAAGGAATAACTATCACGTCATATGCAGACGACTTCACAGTGCTTGCAACAGGAAATAACCTGCAGCAACTCACAAATATCCTGAATACATACCTTAATACTCTGAATGATTGGTTTAAGGCCAGAAAACTGAAACTTTCCACTGAAAAGTCCACTTCTACACTTTTCACCACATGGACGAAGGAGGTAAATTCAATACTAAGCATCTGCATAGACATCATACTTATTCCCACAGTAAAAAATCCGAGACTGTTGGGTGTAACATTCGACCCACTGCTTAAATTCAATGCTCATGCACAACAAATAAACTCAAGATTGGAAAACAGGAATAACGCATTGAAAGCACTAGCGGGCAGTTCATGGGGTAAAGATAAAAACACGATCTTAACAACGTACAAAGCAATAGGAAGACCTATTATAAATTATGCTGCACCCATATGGACCCCTCAAGTTGCCAATACTCACTGGAATAAGCTACAAACAACACAAAATGCTGCCTTGCGAACCGCAACCGGATGTCACCTGATGGCACACCGTGATCACCTGCACGAGGAAAGTAACATATTGCCAGTCCGTGAACATAATGAAATGCTAACCAAACAGTATCTATTGGCCTGTCACAAAGAGCAACATCCTTGCAATGACACCTTAACCACAATAGAACCACCCAGAGACATAAGGAAAACAGCAAGATGCTTTCTGCAAGATGTCAGAGATTGTCAGGTTACTGGTAACATCGACGAATCTACATATAGAACTGGCTTAAAAACACTCCACACCAAAACAGTTGAAAATACAATAAGAAACTATATTCCAAATCGTGTTTTAAATGGAAAGCCATCAAAAGTTGCTGCCGAAGAGGCCCAACTACCCCGTAGCACCAGATCCATCCTAGCTCAACTAAGATCTGGTTGGTCACGCATTCTAAACAACTACATGAGCAGAGTTGAATCTGAAATTATTGACAAGTGTCCCGCATGTGAGGGCACGCCACATGATGTAGACCACCTATTTAACTGTCCTAAAAATATAACCAACTTGACGAAGGAAGATTTGTGGTACCGCCCAAAGGCAGTAGTAGAGTTCCTGAACCTGGACATGGAGCCGGAGGATTAGCACCAAACACGTCGCTACAACAACAACATTGGTAATACCGAACTAACTGTTCAGCTTGATTCACTCCGAAGAAATCCACCGGAGAAATGTGGCTGCATTGTCAATCTACTATAAATATAACTTTAGCGAATTCTCCTCTAAGGAAATTCAAAATATCCTTCCATCGTGTGCGTAATTTAATCGACGAACAAGAACTTCAGAGTTATCTCATCCATTTGCTGTCCAAATACCTCGTTGTAGAACTATGTCCTTCCAGAACGATTACCCGATGAATTTTCCCCTCAGGCATTTAAAGAAAATCTTCATCGTCATTTAAAACAATTAGAATAGTTATCCCATAATCTCATTCCTTCCATTTTCCCCATTTCCTTTCTTTCTAGTTGACATGGTATCTTCGGCTTTCAAAGAGTCTGAATAATGATTATTTCATATTTAGTGTGCTAAACCTGTCTAACTAATTAATAAAAAAAGTCTATTTCTGACATGTTTGTAGAGACAAATTTGTTGTGGTTTAGTGATGCGTTTAGAGAAGCATCACTTTCATATTTTGTGTTAATTTATTGTTATCTAAAATAATAGATTTTATTTAGGGAATAAAAAATACGTCACAATAGAGCCCTGTGCTGTGGTAAGGGAAAATCGGAAATGGAGAGCACCCGTATCCAGAGTTACGTGCTAGCAGAGAAGCATTTTTCCTGACTACACATTTAAAGCTCCTAAGATCATTGAGTCTACTGAACTGCATTACTTGCGTGAAACGGCGAAGTTAACGATCCATTAGTACTAGTCTGCTGTTAAATAAAAACAGTTCACTGTCTAAAGTATTTATTTTGTTTATTTTCTGACTACGAGAGTTAGTCGTGTGTTTTCGTTGAACTGTTCAAAATACCAACTATTCACATTTCCACAGCATATATAAGTAAACCATTTATTCTGGGACGATTATAGAATGGTGATGGCAAAGAACACGTCAAGAAAACTCGGTTTCTTAAATAGATGTAAAATATATTTCACTACTTATCAATTACTCCACATTTATAAGTCCTATATTCGTAAGGATTACTATTCTCAAGGTTGGGGTCCTGGATCTGCTTCCATCCTTGCTTTTTTGGACTCGGTTCAAAAACGTGCTATATGAATTGTGGGCGGTCGAAATTTAACATCAAATATTGATTCATATTGCATCACATTGCATTGTTGCTGATGTCGTTGTTTTTTATAAGTATCGTCACCAGTTGTTTTTTTATAAGTATTCTCACATTTTACTCGTCAATTGGGTTGTTCTCATAGTGACAGAATACAGAATACAGAAAGGTTTCTTTGTCCGTACAGCGTACAAATGGAAAGCTTTGCCTAAATCAATAGGTTCGAGTGCCTTCAATCCAAAAAGTTTTAAAAACAACGTCCGTAGCGTATCAACCTTTTTGGTTTTTTGTTTCATTTTCTTATTTTGAAAGAAGAAAGCTTTGAAAAAAAAATATTTAATTAATAATTAATTAATTTTATAAATTTATATGTATCCATATTAAAAAGTTGGAAATGTATGCATATTGGAAAGTTTCTGTTCTAATATATTATTTTTTCAATTACGCATACAAAATATTTTAGATTAAATTTAATCAATAATTTCATAAATAAAGATATTAAACGAAACTAATTTTGTTATTTTAGTTTTCCACGAGAGGTAAAACGGGAAATATGTAGACGCAAACGTGATGGTACTGCTCCATTATTTATTGCATGCAAACGTGGTAACCCGACAATAGCAGAATATTTAATAACAGAATGTGAAGCCAATATTGAACAAAGAGGATTATATGAAGTCTTAGATGATCGTTCAGTACATCGTGTAACGCCTCTATGGTGTGCAGCTGTGTCGGGAAAATTAGCAGTAGTTAAATTATTAATACGCTTAGGATCAAAAATTAATACACTTTCAGATACTGGTTCAACACCTGTTCGAAGTGCTTGTTTTATGACTCATATCGATATTGTTGAATATTTAGTGGAACATGGAGCAGACATCAAAAAACCAAACTATAATGGTGGAACATGTTTAATAAATTCGGTACAATCTGTTCAGTTATGTACGTATTTGATAACAAAAGGAGCTGATGTTAATGCTAAAGATATACAAGATAAAACTGCTTTGCATTATGCAATACACGAACATCGATTAGAAACAACTAAACTATTATTGGAACATGGAGCCGACCCTTTAGCAAAAAGTCGTTATGGTGATGATGCATTACAAACAGCATGTTTAAAAGGAGCTCATCAAATTTTTGATTACCTAAAGGCTACGGTTGATTATCCAACAGAACGTATTGCAGATGCTCATGAACTAATCGGTTCAACATTTTTAGACGAACATAATCAAACAGGTGTTGCAATGCTACATTGGAGGCTAGCTCATTATATTCGTTTTCGTGATTATACTCCTAAGCGTCCAAATGTTCCTTTACGACCAGCATATAATAATATATCTGAATTTACTACAGCTAACGAGTTGAACAATATTGCAACAGATGTTGATGCTATGCGAATACAAAGTTTGTTAATATGTGAACGAGTATTAGGAATTAACCACAAAGATACTTTGTTCCGACTAATGTTTCGTGGTGCATCATATGTTGATTCTTTACGATTCCAACGATGTTTAGATTTATGGTGTTTAGCTCTTCAAGTTCGTGTAACAAAACATTCTATTTTATGTTCGGAGACTTGTTTCACCGCTCAAGCTATTGTTAGGTTAATGTTGGATTTACAACATAAGTATCTTAATATGATGCCAAACGAAATGTTTGATAATGAAATACCTAGATTCGATGATGTTTATAATGTATTTACAATGTTAACCAATAATATTGAAGAAACTAGGAAATTGTTAATTATAAAACCGGTGCATCGTAAACAACAAGAAAATTTCGATCGTGTATTGAAATGTATTACCCATTTAATTTATCTGCTAGTTTCAACAGCAACGACTGAACTTGAAAAAGAAATGGTAAGCTATGAGATGTTTTACAATTTTTATTTTTGTTTGGAATGTTTGGCATCCTGACCCGATTAAAAATTTGTACTGAAAGTCCTTTAGTTCACCAAAAAAAGTTTTAAAGATGACTTACACATTTTATTTATATCAATTCATAAAATTTAAGCTTTAAATAACTGATATATCAATATCGCTGTTGGCAGTTACCAATACCAATTTAATCATAATCTCTACCTTAAAATTACTCAGAGCCGATTGTTTGAACGCGAATAGAAGATATATCCTCGGATATAACGTCGTTTGTATTGCATGGATCACAATAGAACAAAAAATGTAGCCGAGGATTTTGTTTATTCTCTGTTTTTCTTGTATAGAACAGTGGATAGAACAATTTGTTTTTTTATTGACATGCGCATAGCAGGATAATTTTGTTTTGAATTTATGATTATTTTTTAATTTAAATTTGTACATTTGTTCGTATATAAAATTTGTTTTTTGATATAAATTAATAATAAAATAAATAATATTTTGAATATAATTAATTTAAGGTTTCAAATAATTTTTTTTTTTATAATTAAATTTATTTAATATAAAAGTAAAAGAAAAAGTATTGCCACTTAAAAAAATGCTATAAAAATGCAATAAAAACAAAAATACAAAAACTTCTATACCTATAAAATATACTTATACCTATAAATATAAAATATACTTCCTATAAAAAGTTCATACAATCGGCGAAAAAAACATTCTCGGATGAAGATATAAGATTAGATTTATCCATCCATTTAAGATAGATTTATCCATCGTTGACCGTTGGTCATTCAATCGGTCGTCAATTTTTTTATCGAAACCTTTTCCATAGTTCGTAAAAAATTAAAGTGTAAAGTAATAAAAATTTTAAAATATTTTTTAAGGTATATATGGCAGTTCGAACAATTGTTCAAAGTAATATAAGAAGTGCATGCACAAATGATTCGTTACTTCATTTGTCTGTCAGCCGATTAAATGTAATCAAAAGCGGATATTTTACAGATGATAACAATTTAATGGTAATTTTTTTAATATCATCAATGTTTTCTATTGACTAAATTTTTTTGTCTAGGTGGTTTTTCCAAATCTCAACGTTGTAAAACTATTATTACATTGCGGAGCAAACATCAATGCTCGCAATGAATCAAAATCAACACCACTACACGTTGCGTCGGCTCCATATAATTATCAAGGCGATGTAGGTATACTTATGAAATTTATTTAAAAATGATTATAACTTCTAACATTTCATTTATACCAAATTATCTTTTTAATTGTAATAATTATTAATATTATTTATATAATTATTAATATTTATTATTAGTATAATTCAAAATTTTCAATATTCATGTCTAGTGAATTAAAAATTATTAACCAGTTTAATGTACAGTAACATTGTCTTTCGAATAAAGTAAATATACATTCAAATAACATCTAGAATTTAATCAGTGTAAGTCACAACAACTAGTTGGAAATTGTCTTCCAAACTCGTATATTTTACAAAACAAACAAATTTAATATATTAATGAAAAAAGTGCATAGTACAGATACTAACAAACATTTTGAGCTTTTTTTTTTGAAAAAACCCATCATCCTTCCCGGATTCTGGAAGTTATACCGCATTCACAGCGACATAGCAAATTAGTAGATGTAATTTAAATCTGTGCTGTAAACACTTTTCATTTTAAAATCTTGCAACTAATTTGATATCTAGGCTTACTACCATTACAAACGATTCAAATACTTACGATTCAAATTACAATCTACGTTTTAAACTCATATTAAATATGCTAAGATGCAAATTATAATATACTATCTACTAATTTGCTATGTCGCTGTGAATGCGGTATTATACTCGAAAAAAGTTGAAAAAAAAATCAAAAATTTGTTTTTTAAAAAATTTTCTATATTCAACGCTATAAATTTTGAACAAACAATGATTGTAAATTTTTTTACCCACGACTACTAAAGAATATATACTTTCCATGCGTATATCTTTCATTGTAATTGTATTCATTCCTTTTCTATATATCAAATTCTTTTTTATTTCTTTTATTACGCTTTATTTATTCAAAATTCCCCTAACAAATTAAAAACTTGATTTGTTGGTATAGTAATATAAACCAGTTAAAACAAAAACAATACATATATAAAATCTAAAATAAACAAACATGTTTGGTTTTGTTTTTCATTTCATTCAATATGACGATACAAACGTACAGGAAAACATGAATGAAATTATTTGAATTATTTGTAGTCGTGGATAAAATAGTATCTTGTATTCGCTTAGGATGAAGGCAATTCTTCACTCGGATGATTCCCTCCACTCGCTACGCTCGTTCCGGGAAACTTCATCCTCGTGAAGAATTGCCTTCATTCTACCTCATACAAGAATATACTATTATCTTCTTGGAGCATACAGTTGATTCAATATCCTTTCTTTTAAATTAAAAAACACGAATTTTGATGCAGGTTGCACCAAGTTATTGAGGTTTTCCCAAAAAAGTCAAAACTCAAAATTTGAAAAAAAAAAAATATATGTTTACTAAGAATAATTTAAATTATTCTTAGTAAACATGCGAACTGAAGACTGTGAACTATTTTATCCACTAATCAGAGAAGACAATTTTCCAAGTCCACAACCATGTTACCTGGGTGACGCTAGCAATATCATGTTGTATAAATAAATGTGTGAAAATATAATTGTTTTAGTAATTATTGTAATTAGTACCGTGAATAATTAATACAAGAAATAAAATAATTAAACCAAATAATTATCATACGCATATTACGTCAATTCAAAGAATAAAAATTGTTAGCGCGGATATAAGCATAACCTCATAAATTTGGTATCATCACATCCACCTACAGTGGTGACCAGCCGACGCAGAAAAACAAAATCACAAAAAAATAGAAAATATTAAATAAACATTCGATCAACAATTATTCACCATTAATCAAGCAAAATTTTAAAATTAAACGAGACACCAGTTCGAAAGACTTTATAAAAGTATTTAAACTAACGAAAAATATAACAGTGCAATTATAGTTCTAACAACTATGTATGGGCGACTTTTTTAGACGGCTTAAAACGAAACTCTCAGTGAAACATTTAATATTCAATAGTAGCATTTCTTTTAATTTACTTCGAAATAAAGTAATATCAGCGGCAATGTTTATTGATTCAAGGTTTAATTATAGATTAAAAAACATAATGCGCCTAAACAAACTTCTTGAACATTAACAATCTTTTCAATCCACATATTAAGAAATTTATAAATATTTCACCTAATTTAACATCTTCCACAACTCTCGATTAGGACTTCTAATACCGATAAAAGTATTACCGTTATTGCCGGTAATGGTCCTCAAATCTTATTTCGGTATTACCAGTATTATGCCTCGCTATTACCGAATTAAAAAAATTTACATTTACCAACAAAAATTGCGCCACTTTCAATAAAATCCATAATACAACTAAAAAATGTTAACTACAAAACTTTAACTTATTCTGGGTCCTATTCCCGAACAAATTTAAATTTGAACAATATTGGAAAGTTCGAATTGCATAATATTAAACGGTTACCGTAACCATTTTACGAAAAACGAATTTCAATTTTCACAATATTATCTAATTTGAGTTCGAGCATCACAATATGGTCTAAATTCACATTATGTGCTTAGGAATAGGGCCCCTGCTTTCATAGAAATAATTAATTATAATCCAGAAACTTTGAATATTACATAGTCCGAAATTGTGGACGTAATACATTATTCCACAGTATCCCATAGAGTAATACAATTTTTTTGGTAGTAAATAATACAAATTTATCGACGGCAACCAATAAATAAAATAATTCAAAAACAGATTCATTATTAATTAATTGCCAACAAACCTTCCTAATCAACCTCAATAATCACCAAACACAAAAATCTTCAAGACTATAATCCTCATAATCACAATAATATGCCTATTTTTCATTCCTTCCCTATACAATTTTACATTAGACAAAACGTATAAATCAACGAAAGATTTATATTATGAAATATTTCTCTATCTTGTTTCGCAAAGAACGAACAAATCAATTTTATAATTTGATTCTTTAATTTTTAAACCATAGAAAATTTTTTAAAACAAAAGGAAAAAAAATTTATGACCAAAATAAAAGTGAAGAAAGGAAGAAAGGAAACTTAAAATAATTTTTTTTAAATCTTTCCCTATGCATGAATTGTATTTTTAATTTGTATTTTTCCGAAAAAAAGAAAGTAAGAGGAAAGATTCGAAAAATGAATTTAAAAACTGGATAAAATACAACCAATTTTAAAACTTTTTAATTTTCAAAATATTTTAAGTGGATACCGTCGGTTTGGCACTTTTTAAATTCGTAGTAATCACTTAAAAATATGAAAAATATTAAGACACTATTTACTAGCTTGTACGAGACCCTCAAATAATTATCGACAACAACAGAATACTTTGATTGATTCCGGTTTCCGTGATTCCTGTGTTTACTAAATGTGAATCTAATATATTGAAAATTTTATATTTTAACATTTGTACTAAATATTGAAACATATTCTGTACATTGCTCATTGGAAAACAGGTTTTATTGAGAATAAGAGTTGGAGATTCCTACGACCGAAGATTGTGATTTACTTTCAACATCTTACCACTAACATAAGCATGAGACTATTATTAATAAATATTTTTTCACATTTTTTCAAAAATCATAATTTAATCATTTTAATTTAAAAGTTCTAAACTGTATCAAGATATTTAAATAATAATAAACGCCTTATTTCATTTCAATAAAATATTTCAATTCAGAGGCAAAAAAAATATATAAATTAATTTATATATTTTAATAATATAATATTGTAATATTGCTATAAAATAATATTGTAATATTATTATTATGTTATGTTATTATGTTATGTTATGTAATGTAATGTTATTATTATGTATAAAATAATATTGTAATATTATTATTGTTTCATTAAATTATGATAATAATAAAATAATAAACGCCTTATTCTTGTTAAATTGAGTTTTATTTCACTAAATACGTATTTCGAAAGCTATGCTTTCATCGACAGTAGTATCTAAAAACTCCGAGTTTTTAGATACTACTGTCGATGAAAGCATAGCTTTCGAAATACGTATTTAATGAAATAAAACTCAATTTAACAAGAATAAGGCGTTTATTATTTTATTATTATCATAATTTAATGAAACAATAATAATATTACAAACAAATACATTAAAAAATTAATTTATATATTTTTTTGCCTCTGAATTGAATTATTTTTGATTATCGAAAAAGGGAAACAGTTTGGCAATTATTTTATGGCGTGTAGTGTTATCCTGTAAAAAATACTGATATCCTTGAGGTCCACTAATTGTTTTAATGTCCGAAAACCGCAAAAGAAATTACTCCTGTAGTTTGATTTCTCCTGAAGACACATATGAAAATTTCATACGTGGTTGATTTTTTTCGACCAAATTTCTATCATTTCAAATGATTCCATTGCTGTTGATATTTTCTCTCCTTTAAGCGATGCTCTCCGGGCTTCTCTTTTAAGTGTGCTTCCAATCTCATCCGATAGACCCTTTCTATGTGCAGTTGCAAAGAAATGCCATGCTGCAGGTATTTTAAATCAACAATATGTTTGCAAAGATTTATAAAATTCTTCTTATTTTTATATTGCGTTTCTAACCATCCGTAAAATATAAAAGTATTTTAATACTTAGAACGAACCAATAATAATGACCAGTATTACAGCAATAGCCGAGTACTGGCAACCACGACTGGACTATTAAAAACATATAAAATATTATATGTAAATTTAAATAAATTAAATACAAAATAATTAAAATAAAATTAAAATGTCTTATGAAAAAAAAATTTAAAGCTCATACCAGCATAATCAATAATATCATTGTCTTTCAGCTGAGAAACGATAACTAAACTATAGGTAAAATTTTTCAAACTATTTCTAAAATGGATATTACTCTAGTGAATTTAACCGAATGACATAAATCGGGCAATATATGTTTGCAGTACTGGCCCAATAACAATATCCAATTAATGCTAAACATTAACGGGCCATTGATAGACCATATAAAGTAAAGTGTACTGGCTATTTTCTATAAACCGTAGATCGGTCGATTTATGGTTCCAGTAATGGCCCAATAAAAATAGCCAAGTACTGTTAAGGGCAATGCTTGGCCATTCAAAAGTAACTGTGTACTGGCTCTTTTCTGTAAACCATAGATCGGCCGATAAATGGTTCTAGTACCGGTCCAATAACAATAGCCATGTACTGTTCACCATTAATGGGCCAGTGCTTGGCCGTATTTCAAAGTCTGGCAAACTCTGCTTGGGTTTTTACCGGATAACACTACAGTCGATAAAATAATTGCCAAAATGTTTTACTTTTCCGATAATCAGAAATATTTCAATTTAGTGGCAAAAAAAGTATATAAATTAATTTGTTTATGTATTTGTTTGTAATATTATTATTGTTTCATTAAATTATGATTTTTATAGAAAAAATATTTATTAATAATAGTCTCATGCTTATTTTAGTGTTAAGATGTTGAAAGTAAATCACAATCTTCGGTCGTTGGAATCTCAAATTCTTATTCTCATTAAAAACCTGTTTTTCAATGAGTAATGCACAGAATATGTTTCAATATTTAGTACATATAAAAGTATTTAAACTAACGAAAAATATAACAGTGCAATTATAGTTCTAACAACTATGTATGGGCGACTTTTTTAGACGGCTTAAAACGAAACTCTCAGTGAAACATTTAATATTCAATAGTAGCATTTCTTTTAATTTACTTCGAAATAAAGTAATATCAGCGGCAATGTTTATTGATTCAAGGTTTAATTATAGATTAAAAAACATAATGCGCCTAAACAAACTTCTTGAACATTAACAATCTTTTCAATCCACATATTAAGAAATTTATAAATATTTCACCTAATTTAACATCTTCCACAACTCTCGATTAGGACTTCTAATACCGATAAAAGTATTACCGTTATTGCCGGTAATGGTCCTCAAATCTTATTTCGGTATTACCAGTATTATGCCTCGCTATTACCGAATTAAAAAAATTTACATTTACCAACAAAAATTGCGCCACTTTCAATAAAATCCATAATACAACTAAAAAATGTTAACTACAAAACTTTAACTTATTCTGGGTCCTATTCCCGAACAAATTTAAATTTGAACAATATTGGAAAGTTCGAATTGCATAATATTAAACGGTTACCGTAACCATTTTACGAAAAACGAATTTCAATTTTCACAATATTATCTAATTTGAGTTCGAGCATCACAATATGGTCTAAATTCACATTATGTGCTTAGGAATAGGGCCCCTGCTTTCATAGAAATAATTAATTATAATCCAGAAACTTTGAATATTACATAGTCCGAAATTGTGGACGTAATACATTATTCCACAGTATCCCATAGAGTAATACAATTTTTTTGGTAGTAAATAATACAAATTTATCGACGGCAACCAATAAATAAAATAATTCAAAAACAGATTCATTATTAATTAATTGCCAACAAACCTTCCTAATCAAACTCAATAATCACCAAACACAAAAATCTTCAAGACTATAATCCTCATAATCACAATAATATGCCTATTTTTCATTCCTTCCCTATACAATTTTACATTAGACAAAACGTATAAATCAACGAAAGATTTATATTATGAAATATTTCTCTATCTTGTTTCGCAAAGAACGAACAAATCAATTTTATAATTTGATTCTTTAATTTTTAAACCATAGAAAATTTTTTAAAACAAAAGGAAAAAAAATTTATGACCAAAATAAAAGTGAAGAAAGGAAGAAAGGAAACTTAAAATAATTTTTTTTAAATCTTTCCCTATGCATGAATTGTATTTTTAATTTGTATTTTTCCGAAAAAAAGAAAGTAAGAGGAAAGATTCGAAAAATGAATTTAAAAACTGGATAAAATACAACCAATTTTAAAACTTTTTAATTTTCAAAATATTTTAAGTGGATACCGTCGGTTTGGCACTTTTTAAATTCGTAGTAATCACTTAAAAATATGAAAAATATTAAGACACTATTTACTAGCTTGTACGAGACCCTCAAATAATTATCGACAACAACAGAATACTTTGATTGATTCCGGTTTCCGTGATTCCTGTGTTTACTAAATGTGAATCTAATATATTGAAAATTTTATATTTTAACATTTGTACTAAATATTGAAACATATTCTGTACATTGCTCATTGGAAAACAGGTTTTATTGAGAATAAGAGTTGGAGATTCCTACGACCGAAGATTGTGATTTACTTTCAACATCTTACCACTAACATAAGCATGAGACTATTATTAATAAATATTTTTTCACATTTTTTCAAAAATCATAATTTAATCATTTTAATTTAAAAGTTCTAAACTGTATCAAGATATTTAAATAATAATAAACGCCTTATTTCATTTCAATAAAATATTTCAATTCAGAGGCAAAAAAAATATATAAATTAATTTATATATTTTAATAATATAATATTGTAATATTGCTATAAAATAATATTGTAATATTATTATTATGTTATGTTATTATGTTATGTTATGTAATGTAATGTTATTATTATGTATAAAATAATATTGTAATATTATTATTGTTTCATTAAATTATGATAATAATAAAATAATAAACGCCTTATTCTTGTTAAATTGAGTTTTATTTCACTAAATACGTATTTCGAAAGCTATGCTTTCATCGACAGTAGTATCTAAAAACTCCGAGTTTTTAGATACTACTGTCGATGAAAGCATAGCTTTCGAAATACGTATTTAATGAAATAAAACTCAATTTAACAAGAATAAGGCGTTTATTATTTTATTATTATCATAATTTAATGAAACAATAATAATATTACAAACAAATACATTAAAAAATTAATTTATATATTTTTTTGCCTCTGAATTGAATTATTTTTGATTATCGAAAAAGGGAAACAGTTTGGCAATTATTTTATGGCGTGTAGTGTTATCCTGTAAAAAATACTGATATCCTTGAGGTCCACTAATTGTTTTAATGTCCGAAAACCGCAAAAGAAATTACTCCTGTAGTTTGATTTCTCCTGAAGACACATATGAAAATTTCATACGTGGTTGATTTTTTTCGACCAAATTTCTATCATTTCAAATGATTCCATTGCTGTTGATATTTTCTCTCCTTTAAGCGATGCTCTCCGGGCTTCTCTTTTAAGTGTGCTTCCAATCTCATCCGATAGACCCTTTCTATGTGCAGTTGCAAAGAAATGCCATGCTGCAGGTATTTTAAATCAACAATATGTTTGCAAAGATTTATAAAATTCTTCTTATTTTTATATTGCGTTTCTAACCATCCGTAAAATATAAAAGTATTTTAATACTTAGAACGAACCAATAATAATGACCAGTATTACAGCAATAGCCGAGTACTGGCAACCACGACTGGACTATTAAAAACATATAAAATATTATTATATGTAAATTTAAATAAATTAAATACAAAATAATTAAAATAAAATTAAAATGTCTTATGAAAAAAAAATTTAAAGCTCATACCAGCATAATCAATAATATCATTGTCTTTCAGCTGAGAAACGATAACTAAACTATAGGTAAAATTTTTCAAACTATTTCTAAAATGGATATTACTCTAGTGAATTTAACCGAATGACATAAATCGGGCAATATATGTTTGCAGTACTGGCCCAATAACAATATCCAATTAATGCTAAACATTAACGGGCCATTGATAGACCATATAAAGTAAAGTGTACTGGCTATTTTCTATAAACCGTAGATCGGTCGATTTATGGTTCCAGTAATGGCCCAATAAAAATAGCCAAGTACTGTTAAGGGCAATGCTTGGCCATTCAAAAGTAACTGTGTACTGGCTCTTTTCTGTAAACCATAGATCGGCCGATAAATGGTTCTAGTACCGGTCCAATAACAATAGCCATGTACTGTTCACCATTAATGGGCCAGTGCTTGGCCGTATTTCAAAGTCTGGCAAACTCTGCTTGGGTTTTTACCGGATAACACTACAGTCGATAAAATAATTGCCAAAATGTTTTACTTTTCCGATAATCAGAAATATTTCAATTTAGTGGCAAAAAAAGTATATAAATTAATTTGTTTATGTATTTGTTTGTAATATTATTATTGTTTCATTAAATTATGATTTTTATAGAAAAAATATTTATTAATAATAGTCTCATGCTTATTTTAGTGTTAAGATGTTGAAAGTAAATCACAATCTTCGGTCGTTGGAATCTCAAATTCTTATTCTCATTAAAAACCTGTTTTTCAATGAGTAATGCACAGAATATGTTTCAATATTTAGTACATATGTTAAAATATAAAATTGTCAATATATTAGATTCACATTTAGTAAAGCATAATTACTTTGATGTAAAAACACATGTGAATTTTTCATATACTAAACTTTAAAAAATCGTATAAAAATATCCATATGGAATCTCTCACTTCTTATTTTTTAGTTTCATAGCTGCATGTGTTTACTTTAAAATTTGTGAAAAAAATGACGATTTTTGAAGTAAACCAAGGTTTAACGCGCCGCCTAGCGGAAAAGAGAAAAATTATTAATTTCCAACTTAAACATTTCGATTATTCAACTATTTATCTCTTTATTTGCAAACATATACGTAAATCGCATGAAATTTGTGGCACCTATTAACAAAACATTGACACCACTACCAAAACTACGTAAAAAAGCCTCAAAAATTCAACCGCGCATAACTCCGATTCAGAGTACATACTCAAAAATAAAATACCCAGAAAATTGCAATTTGTGTAGAATGCAAATTGTGCTAATCAGAACAATTCTAAATATTAAAATAACTAGTAATAACAATAAATTGAATTTATGGTTATTAAAGTTTGCACTATTTTTTTTACAAATTTCTAGGTACACTTGTATTTTATAGTTTAATTAATTAGACAGCACTTTTTTTAAATATATTAAGTTCGAACACTATTTATTAATTTTTAAGTAAGTATTTTAAAATTATTTAATATATATTTACTTTATAAAATTAAATTTAAACCACTTATTAGAGCGTCGATTATGGCTGCCATTAAATATTACATGCAATAGTTAAGTTATGTCAAAAAAGTCCGACGATTCTTGTCTCTATAATATGTATGTGTACGTCATGGCTTGTAAAATAGTGATAGTTTTGGCCCACATTGTCCTGTATTTCTTTCCACTTTATTTTTATTTATTTTTTAATTTGTTATTGTATATCACGTTATTTTTTTATTATTATTTTAAGTTTCTTCTCTCTTTTTTTTATTTATCTTACGCTTTTTCTTACTATTTCTTTGTATTTATTTTTTCTTATCACTTAATGTTTTTTTTCACTTATTGTCTTTTCTTTTAAATATTTTTAAAAGTCATATTTCGAATATATTCAAAAATTTAATTTAATTTCTTCCAAAAATTTTATAGTATGATTTTTTCGTCATTTTATCTTTTAATATTTCATTATTATTATTTCTTTTATTTCTTTATATTTATTTCTTTGTGCCCTGTATATAGACAATCCTTCAATATATGTTATGCGTCGTTTCTCATATTACATGTGGAACATACATCCGAATCTATTTTTCTAATTAGTTTTAGGTATTTATCGTCAAAGGTGTGATTTGTTCTCAATCTTGTAATGAGTTTAATGGTTTTTGTTGTTAAGTATTTTTTTTGTGAAACCATGTTTTATTTGCGATGATTCCTCCTGTATTTTCGTTATGATGAATTCCTTTAGTTGTTGTTAAATTATGGTAAATCTCTTGCCAATCTCTCAATGTTCCCTCTAAGGAATTTTTCCGATGCACGCAAAATCAAATTGGTGCGCTACTTTTTTCTCAAAAATAAATAAATAAAATCAAAAAATAGTACCTATCCTTTAAGTTATTCTTATTTTTCAAAAAAAAAAAACAATACGAATTTCATCGTTTGTTGTTTATTAATTTGTCATCTAATGTTATTTTATTTATTGTTATAATGCTCTTTTATAAATTGTTTCACCAGATTCTGATTAATTTTTAATAAATAATAAATTTTTTTTTTTATTTCAGCTTGTTTTTGAATTATTAGAAAACGGTGCTCATTTGGATCAACCAAATAAAGCCGATGATCGCCCATTTAATCAAATTGTTAAAAATACAAGCAATACGATACAATTAATGAATTATATTACATTAAAATGCTTAGCATCGACTGTTATAGCAAAATACCGTATACCATATAGGAATCAAATACCAAAATCATTAGAACTTTTTGTTCGGCAACATGAACCATAAATATTTATAATAGATATATTTATACTAAAACATTAACTTAATATATTTAGGTAAGAGATTTATAATTTATAATAATTAATTAAATATGCAACAAAATAATTAATTTATCATATTTATATATTATTCGTATTGGTTTAAATTTTAACGCGTGTTCTCAGTTTCAAATGGCAATACATAGTTATTTTAATTTTTTTTATAAATTGCCTATATTTTATAGTTTCGATTTATATTTAGATCTTTACGTTTTCAATACCAGCTCAATATATTAATTCGGTGAACTTATTAAATAGAAATAATTTAAAGTTGTGATTTAGTAAATATTAAATAAATAGACATGATCATTAAAGATCAGATAATATATTATAATTTAACATACAAAAACATTGAATAATTACAGTAGCAGTATAAATTAAAGAAAAGTTATATAAAATGAAATTTAAAATAAACTTACGTTATCTTAGAGTAAAACCATGAAGAGTGAGAAAAAAACTCTTCAGCTCATGACACCAAAAGAAAAGAAAATAATTATACAAGATAAAAACTAATTCGTCATACGAATTTTATTTCAATAATTCTAATATTTTCGAACTCTAAGATTCATTCTTCTGGGATAATTGTTCAGTTTAGAAACAATTATGCCAGAAGAAACACGCTTTTGCCTTTTAGAGTCTGAAAATATATTAAGATTATTTAAATAAAATTTTGAAGTGATAAGAAATTAATTCTACTTCTATTATTATTACTTTAAGTAGCTCATTCAACAAATTTAAAATTTTTTTTGAAAGCAATTATGATGGAATAAGAAAGGATATAGAAATATCTTTTCTTATATCTGACATGATAGCGAAAATGAAAGTAAAATTCAAATACTAATTCACTTGTCGAAGGTTTTCGTTAATATAAAGGAAAAATATAACAATAATGTTTCTGAAATGATGTTTTAATTTAACTAAGAATGTACATAGATTAGTTTGTTGTTATTAATATATAAAAGTTTTTCTTCGAAAGTATAAAGTTTAAGCAGTTATTACATACAAAATTACATACATAAGCAAATTAACTCTGCTCTAATCTTGTAGTAATGATTAATCTAGTAGTATGTCAAAGTTAATTGGTTTTTTATATAATAATCTCTTAGAGTTGATCTTTCTAAAAATATTTACATGAACACTAAGCATATTTCTTTATTTTAAATTTTTTTGATAATATTTCACAAACAGTACAGTTTGAATTTCTTTAAATCTAACCGAATGCAGTTGGTATAGAAAAAACTAAAATGTTGATCTTATTTCACAAACTGCAACGTCAAACAATCAATAATTATGGTGCTCCTTAAAGTAAATACTTTTCTCCACGAATAACTAAAAATAAATTCATTATGCTTTTGCTTCTTTCTGTATACTTCTTTCTAATCTTAAAATTATCTTCTACGGCGTCAATTATCATTTTAGAGTATATATAAATATAAAAAGAACATGACTTTAAAATTGTATGAAGAGAGACATAAAAGAACGTGATAGCACATCTAGTTAAACTAGTTAATATAGTTAAACTATGACAAAAACTAAACAAACTCTTTTATTAAATTATAAATTAAAAAGAATTCTAAATTTAAAATGCCAACAAATATTAAATGTTTTCTTCATAGTTGTGCTAATTTTTAAAATAAAATATGAAAATAATTACGAGAGTATTTTAAGTTTATTGTGTTATTTCCAGTGATGGAAGAGAACTCAAATATTTTATAAGGGATAAAACTTTTTTCATTATGGACAAATTTATTTTTCATTGATAAAATATCAAAAAATATATGTTTGGTTATAACTTATAATAAAAGTCCAAACGTCAGTTTTTTTTCGGTTCTTTTTATACAGTCGCAAGGAGGGAGAAACTATTATTCTATTTAAAAAAATTTTAAAAAAACTCGCAATTATTGTACAATTTTGAATCAAGTGAAAAAGTTATGCACGTCTATGTGAAGACATAACTGTTTCTCAGAGAGACAAAGAAAGGAAAAAAAACAAAAAAAAAACAAAAAAACGATTTGACATAAGTCTATGCTTGACGGGTTGTGACGTAAACTACATCCTCGTAAAAAGACGTTATCATTATGTGCTTGTTGAATAATATATTATTTTAAACAAAACTTAATTCGATTGTGTGAAATAATGTTTTGTTTCTCTTCCTAGTCCTAGGATAATATCTCTTGACAAGGTCGCTCTATTAAGCTTGTTGTTTTAAGGGTTAGATTAGATAGTGATGAACAGGTTGCACGAGGGGAATTTGTTTTGACACGCCGACTTCACTGTTCATAGCTTCATGTCCTAGTTCAGCCCCATAAACATTTATTCCAAAAACATCTCTTTACTATCTAAAGGGATCGATAGACTGATCGATAAACCGTTCGCGTGAACTGTAAACTATATTAAACAATACGTTTTTATTTTTAATGCTACTGACATGTAATGTTTCAGAATGATTCTTTCCGTTACTACAAAACAATACTGAAACTCGGTCTCCTAAATAGATGCAAAAATTTATTCACTCCATACCAATTGCTCCATGTATTTAAGTCCTATATTTGTCTCTGTATGGAGTTCTGTTGTCAAGTTTGGGGTGCTGCTTCTGTTTCCATCTTGACCTTCTTGGACTTTGTTCAAAAGCGGACTATACGAATTGTGGGTGATCGAGATTTGACATCAAAATTTGATTCCCTGCAACATCTTCGCACTGTTTCTGACCTCGTTGTTTTTTTACAAATATCGTCATCAACAGTGCTCAAATGAAATCAGCAGCATCATGCCTCAAACTTATTCTTACCCTCGCTTCACTCTGCAATCGGCTAGCGCAACCAGTCAAACGGTCGAGATCCCGCGCTGTCATACTGGCAGATCGCAGAAAGACTTCTTTGTCCGAACTGCATACAAATGGAATAGTTTGCCGTAAGCCATAGTTTCAGTTGATTTGAATCCGCAGAGGTTTAAAAAAAGCGTTCATCAACACCTTGGAACGCAAGTTGTTGTGGGACCTACGTCTTAAAATGTAGTTATGTGTTGTTGTGACACATATTGTAAACCCTATAACAACACTTTTTATTTAAATTTAAAAAAATTGCATAGTTAGTTTTGTTCGTCTTTCTTTCTTTCTTTTTATGGTGACCAGATTAGTAAAAATCTCTTATTGTTACTTATAACATATAACTTATACTATTGAGTTTAAAATTTAAAATGAAACATACCGACCACCTTGAAATATACAAGAAATTTCAAAGTATTCTATTGATGAAAAACGTGATCTACATATGGTAAGCCCAATCATGTTCAAAATTATGAGTGAGCTTCATCTATATTTATTAATCAAATGTTTATTTATTATGTGATGCGAGATTTCAATTATATTGTATCTCGAGGAGAATGATTATACATATTTAGTCAAACGTCTGTATTCTGTATGATGAACTGTCCCTACTATCAGTGAAACTTTTTGACTAAGCAAGTTAGTTTCAGTGATATGTAGATAGCTTTCTTTGCAAGCAAATCGAAAGCGTCGAGATCGAAATTAAACACACAGGTTAAGTTTAAAAATCAATCTGATATATTCAATATAAAGTCGTTCTATTAATAGTAAAATTTACATATTTAATTTCTTAATATCTACCTCTACCAAAATGCTATTCCCAAAAATCGATAATAAATTTAAATGCATTTTCCAACGAAATCATCATTCAAGCATAAAACTATAAAAAATATAAAAAAAATATTTCTTACTGATCATCACATTTCAAAGTAAAAATTGTAAAATTTATTAAATTATATTTTGTTCACACAATTAGTAAAAATATTATTTGTTTTGAAATTTGATAATTAACATATTTCAAGTTAGGTCAGTGTTACGATTTTATGTATGTTATTTAATTTGCACTGAAAAAAACATGTCCTATTTCCAATCGAAATGAAATTGTCTCAACCTCACCGTGCGGTCACGTATGGCGAATCAAACTACGAAATTGCTTCAACAACTCTACAATTATAAATCGATGAAGTTGAGACAATCACACGAAATATTTATGTGAAAATAAAATATAGTTCAATTAATCTCAAATAGTTAAACTTTAAAATGATAAATTCATGATATAAGGCCAAAGAAATTTTTTTTTCAGGGAAATAGTTATTATCTTTATTCAACTACTGTTATATTGGATATAACACTTTATGTTTTAAATAAACCTCATTCTGTTGTTAGGATGTTATGGTGTTATCGTGTAGTTGTCCCAATCACAGTGAAATTGTTTGCAAATAATTTTTCTTTGCATGAATAATCAACTGCCAACTTCAAGATGTAGGCCAGTAATAATAGGAGAAAAAATTAGAAAAAAAAAATAATTCGTTACAGCAAACTGACAGCGGGATATTGTAGAACACGATATTGTAAAAGAGGGAAACATAAATCGAACCAGCAGCTGCTATCCGGGGTAGAATGGGGAGGGTTCTTAGGGGTTGAAAGGCGTTTTTCGCGATTTCTGGCTAAACCGTGCATCCTATCAAAAAAAGTTATATGTAAAAGTTGTAGGGAATAAAAAGATCTACACTTTTTGTACGGACCATTTTTACCCTCACCTCAACATTTTTCGAAAAAAATGCGAAAAACCGATGTTTTTCTTTTTTCTTGTTTTCTTTGACAAAAAAAATTTTATGAAGTTCAAACGTTGGAAAAAGATACCTCCATTTATTGCAAAAAGGCAGCAATTTTTTTGGAGGGAAATATTTAGACGTTGTTGTTAAAATTAATTTTTTTGAAAAAAAAAACCAAATTTTTAACTGCGATTCCTCTTAAAACTACGCCTTCTAAAGAGTTCAGTTTTAACTCATTTACTCGTTCTTACGTCTATTTTTGATAAGTGGTAAAAAAATGGTACACTGTTATGGAAAAAAAGGCGGGAAAATTGAAAAAACCAAGAAAATCGCTTTTTTTCGTGGTAATTTGCATATTTATCGTTGAATAATCGTTATTAATTAATAAAAACATTTAAATTTTTTATGATAAACGTAAACGACGATCATTTGGAAATAAATTAATGAATAATTATATGCTTTCGTTACTTTTAGTTTATTTAGGTAACGAAAAAGTAAATTTTATTCTTCAAACATGGCGATCTCAAAAAGTACCTTTTAGTTTTCTTTCATGTTTTTTATATTTTGCAGATTTGTTATTTACTTAAAACATACTAAACCTATAAGGACAATTGTTATTTTTTGTTTTTGAGAAAAACACATTTGAATATAGGTTGATTTTTTTTGTACTTTGTGCCATACACTAAACCCAAGTTTACTGATTCTATTAAACTTATTTTGGGTTTAGAAGGTACTAAATGAGGTTTAAAGAAGGTACTAAATAAGCTTTTTTTGGGTTTTCTGAAGGTTTAATATTTTACCCAAAACATACTCAAATTACAGACAGACGTTTTGTTCGACGATAAAAACCAATTCGAATATTTGCTAGCAAAAATATGCCAGTTGCAGATTTTGCTGAAATTTATCAAATAGATAGTGAATTTTCCTTTCAATTACAATAAAAAATTCATATTAAATTAAAATATATCATATATTAATTATCATATATTATAAACTAAAATAAGCATTAAATATTTTAGAAAAATGAAAATTCTGCCAATCCCATGTACCTTCGAAATCAAATTGCTCAAGAACGGCTTTACCAATTTTATCAAACTTTTTTTTTGTAGGTGATTAGTTAGTCGTTTGAAAAAAAAAATAATTAATTGTTTTTGTAATTAATTTTTAAATTAAAATATTAAAAAACTTTTTTAAATTTGGCGCTTGGATTGAAGATCAATTGAAATTTAATTTATTTTTTTTTGTAAAAACAGTTCTATCCTTACTCGAAAATATTACAAATTTACAAAGAGGCTAATATTCGTGTTCTTGAGATATTTAATTTTTAAGATTTTTAGTACGACTGAAATTCTAATTGTTGATTATTTCTTCGAACAATTTTTATCAAGTTCGAAAACGAAAGCATCTAATTATTCATAAATGTATTTCCGAATGATCGTTGTTTACGTAATAATAAAAAAAATAATATGATTTTATTAATTAGTAACAATTATTCAACGATAAATATGCAAATTACCACGAAAAAAAGCAATTTTTTCGGTTTTTTCAATTTTCCCGCCTTTTTGTCCATAGATTTATACTTTTTCTACCATTTATCAAAAATAGACGTAAGAACGAGTAAATGAGTCAAAACTGAACTCTTTAGGAGGCGTAGTTTTAAGAGGAATCGCAGTTAAAAATTTGGTTTTTTTTTCAAAAAAATTAATTTTAACAACAGCGTCTAAATATTTCCCTCCTAAAAAAATTGTTGCCTTTTTGCAATAAATGGATGTATCTTTTTCCAACATTTGAACTTCATAAAATTTTTTTTGTCAAAGAAAACAAGAAAAAAGAAAAAAATCGGTTTTTCGCATTTTTTTCGAAAAATGTTGAGGTGAGGGTAAAAATGGTCCGTACAAAAAGTGTAGATCTTTTTATTCCCTACAACTTTTACGTATAACTTTTTTTGATAGAATGCACGGTTTAGCCAGAAATCACGAAAAACCCCTTTCAACCCCTAAAAACCCTCCCCATTCTCCCCCGGATAGCAGCTGCTGGTTCGATTTATGTTTCCCTCTTTTACAATATCGTGTTCTACAATATCCCGCTGTCAGTTTGCTGTAACGAATTTTTTTGTTGTTAAAATACTATTTTTCCTGGCCTAATGAGGTTGTCATGAACTTCAATTTTGTTTTCAGTGTGTTTTTATTTTAATGTCTCGTGACCAGATTTATTCATAATTTATTTATTCATATTCATAATTGAAATAAGATCTTTTGTAAGTTCTTTTAATTTTAATATCGTGTGACGAGAATTATTAGTTTTTATGTATTATGTGTGATCTTTCATATTGGAATATTTACATGATTTTTATCTGTTGGTTTGGTAGAGTTTGGTGGTTTTTTGGTAGTTATATATGATGGTGTGGTCATTATTCTTTGGGGAAAAAAAAGTTTTTATATAAAAAAGAAATTTTTTTTTGTTTTGTTTTTTATACAATAAAATATTAGTTATAAAATATTACATAAAATATTGATTATAAGTTTTCAGTAGTAGGATTTTTCCTAAGTCTATTCTTATGCACTTCTTTAATAGTGTTATTTTTCTTTATCTTAACATTAGTTTCATTTCTATTTATGAACTTATCTATATTTATGAACTCATCTGAGGTCCTGACTATGGTGGATCTAATTTTCTTCGACCACCAGCTTTTAGTTTTTCTCTTAAATTCCTAAATTGTTTACTCTTAGTACATAATTCGCATTTATTTCTATAATTTTTAACCAGTTTATTCAAATTTTTAAAAATATAACGTTGTTTTATCTTCGCAGTTGTTCTTTTAATTCCAGCATGACCACCATAATGTCTAGTGTCATGGAATTCTTTTATTATTTCGAGCATTCCATCCGTATTTTCAATTCTTATTGGAGCTTCATATATTATTACCTTTAAATTCGTTTGCTTATTCATCTCATTTAATTCTGACTGCAGTCTATTAAATCTTCTTTTAAATTCTTTGGATCTATACTCGTAAATATCATATCGTTGCTTCTAAGCGTGCATGCATGCATGCTTAATATCAACTTCTGTAATCTGTAAAATGATCTAAGACAATAAGGATGGCAATATTATCAGCTTTTGTTCGAGGATATGGTCCAATAATATCAATGTAAAGTCTTTGTACCTTTCGTTCTGTTTTTAGAGGAGTTGTCATTGGTGCACGTATAGTATCATGCTAGGAGCTTTTATTTCCTTACAAGTGCTACAACCAGATATAAAGTTTTGCACATGGTTTGCCATTCCGGGTCAGTAAAAGAAGCGACGTAGCTTATAGAGAGTTTTAGCGACTCCACCATGGGATGAGGTTGGTGGGTTATGGGCCTTTAAAATTAACTCGTCAGTTAATTCCTTAGGGATCCATAACTTCCAAACCTCACCTTCTTGTGGAACGTCAGCTAATGAATGATTAATTCTTTTATATACCAGACCGTTGGTAATTCGCAGATCGGGAATAGTACCATCACATTCTTCCACTATTTTTAGAAGCTCAAGATGATGATTTAAAATGTTTGGATTCCAAATCGAGCTCAGGTGTATTAAGCTTGACATTTGAGATCGTATCAACCGAAAACATTCTAGAAAGCGCATCAAGAACAACGTTTAAACTTCCTTTACGATGGTCTATTTCAAAACGGTATCCCTGCAACTTCAGCCTCCATCTGGCTAATCGACCCGACAAATCTTTTTGTTGCATCAACCATTTTAAAGATGCATGATCCGTAATTACCTTGAATTGTTGACCTTCAACGTACGCTCTAAACTTTTTAATTCCAAGTATTGCAGCGAGACATTCTCTTTCACTTACCGAATAATTTCGCAGGGATGAATTTAACTTTTTCGACATATAAGCTATGGGATGTTCTATACCTTCTTTGTCAGTTTGAATTAATACGCAACCAACACCATCGTTACTAGCATCACATTGTAGGATGAACGGCTCTAAATAATTGGGATTTACCAGAACTGGTGCTGAAGTTAATGCTTTCTTTAATAACTTAAAGGCCACATCAGCCTCAACAGTCCAGACAAATTTACCAGCAGTTTTTTTTAACAAGTTTGTAATTGGAGCCGTTAATGAGGCAAACGCAAAAATAAATCGGCGGTAGTAACCAGCCATACCCAATAATCTTCTAATTTGTTTCAAAGTTTGAGGAACTGGGAATTCGGATATGGCTGCAATTTTATCGTCGTCGATTTTTAATACACCTCCTCCTACAACATAACCTAAATACTTGACCTCGGGTAGTAAAAATTTACTTTTCTCAACATTTATAGTTAAGTTCGCGTGTTTCAAGTGCTTGGATAATTCTTTCAAAAGTTCAATATGTGATGCAAAGGTATCTGTAACTATCAGCAGGTCATCCAAGTAAACGAAAACACGTGACTTCAAATGAGGTGGAATTACCTGATCCATTAATTTGGTCATTGTTTGGGGCGCGTTGCACAGTCCAAACGGCATTCGAACGAACTTCTACAACGGCCGACCAGGAACAGTGAAAGTTGTTTTTTCACGTGAGTACTTTTCGGGGTGGTATTTGCCAAAAGGCATCTTTTAAATTCAAGCTGGAGATAAAGTTTGCTTGTGGAAGGCGACTCAATATTCCATCAATTTGTGGAAGGGGATATGCATCTTTCTTGGTGACGGTATTAACCTTACGGGAGTTCAAACATAAACGAACCTTACCAGGTTTGCGTACTAGGACCACTGGCGAGGACTAAGGGCTGGAACTTTCCTCGATGACACCCAGCACCAGCATACGATCCAGCTCATCTCCCATCATTTTCTCTATGGCTGGTGATATGGGATAGTGTCTTTGTTTGATGGGGACAGCGTCACCAACATCAATGATGTGTTCAAGCACATATGTTTGACCTAAACCCAATTTAGAAAATGACGGAAGAAGCTGAATCGCATCCTGAAGCTGTTCATCTTCGTCGGAAGTAAGGTTGGTGGAAATTGATTCAATAGAATAATCTAAAGAAGATGCAAAAAGGACTTGATCTAATAGTTTGAACGTTTTAAAAAAATCAATACCCAGATATAAATCTTGGGTAAGAGAAGGGATGACATAGAGATCAAGGGACTTACTGCGGCCCTTAAATGAAACTTTAGTAGTAACACAGCCAATAACTTTTTGGCTAGTACCATCTGCAGTTTTGATCTTGGCTGTAGAGCGAGTAAGAAGATGAAGAGTTTGCATCATTTCTGGTGCGAATGCACCACCGATTGCACTGATAGACGCTCCACTGTCCAGCAGTCCAATCCGATTTTGATTCAATAATTCAACCTTGGCATGATACCTTAGATCATTTGAAAGTGTAAAAATTGAGGAGATTGTTTTAGAACGAAATGATTTGCGAATACGCCAGAAACGACGCATTCGAAGAGTGGATCTCGATGGAGATTTGGTATTTCCAATGGCATCAATGAATATTCTTTACCTGGCAGCTAAGTAATCTTGAAGTCGCTGCTTATGTGACTTAAAAGGCAGGACAGGTGGAGTTAAAACGCTACTTGAATCTCGTTTGAGGATAGTTATTTGTGGTCTATTGATTCGACAGGAGAAGCATCTTCTACAACCGTTGGGATGGAGAGTGTGATAGATGTATCTTCAGCTGGTAGAGTTAATTGAACGTTGGTGTCTATAACTGGAAGAATAGTATTGGTGTCTGTAATTTTAAGAGGGGTTATTTCGGAAGTGGGAACCTGTTCGAAGAGTTCGGGGAGCGAGGAAGTGGGTTTGGTACCCCGCTCCCTCGTCGGTTTTCCTGACAACGACGGCAGTTGGGTAGATAGGTGTCATCTTTTGCACACCCGAAACAGAAAACTCGTCGTGCTGCAGTGCAGTCTTGATGACTGTGACCTTCTCGTTTACAATTCCAGCAGTTAGGTGGTTTTGGAAAAGATTTTGCAATGGATGGGTGGTTAAGTGAACCCACTTCGGATTCTTCTTGGGGTTCATTGACCTCGAGGGGTAACACAGAAATATGCCGTGCAGATCTAAAAGAAAAATTTCTGTACCTAGAATTAATGTCTGCAAGTAACTTCTCTCGGTTACGACAGAGCTCTCGCAAGTGTTCGACGCTGTACACTTGAACGAACATCAAGTCCTTGCGAATGTCCCCATTTAGGTTGTTTTTCAACAGGGACAATAGGTCTCTGTCCCTGAGCTGTGTGTTTAATCTATCTGTTAATCGAAGTATAGCGTGCAGGAAGTCGTCAAATGTTTCACCAGCTCGTTGTTTACGAGATCTCATGAGTTCTCGGATCTCATCGTCAGAACGACGATCCTTGAACTCTACGCGTAAAGCTTGACAAACGTCTGGCCAATGAAGCCGTTGGGACCGTCGATGGTATCGCCAAAACCATTCTGATACACGATCGACGAATAAAAGGTGAAGGTGACGGATATCAGGGATATAATAAAAGGATATCAGTTGAATTCGCGAAAGAATTGTGATTCAGAACTCCAATTCGATAAATAAATTCTTCTACTTCCAGACCATCAGGCCGACCGGTGAAAACTACATTCCAATTCCGGATAGTGTTGGAATGTCTTTCAGTGGAAGTTGTTCCACTGTTCTGTGTAAGAGGTGGTGGATAATGAACCTGGGGTGGGTATCTAGAAGAGGTGAGGTTCACAGGAGGTACAAACTCACGCTGGAACATGGAAGAAGGAGGGACTGACGAAATATTTTGCCCGTGTGGATGGAGTATGGGAGACGCTTGTTGATTAGTTATCGGATTATAACGTTGGTTAAACTGATGATCAAATGGTTGGATATTAGTTCGATTAAACGGCTGTCCAGAAGGTTGATGCAATTGTTGATTTGCCGGTGGAATAAACTGGGATCTAGCCTGGTCAGCTGTCACCAAAGATGACTGGTTATTCGATGGATGGAGAGATGGCGGTGCTGGACCACGTGACATTGATAATCGAGCTACTTCTTGAGTTAACACACGCAAAATATTGGCTTCACTAGCCCTTATAAATGCTTCCATCGTCTGTTGAGTGACGGAAAAATCTGAACTACGTATAGTCCCAGATATAGGCGGAAGGGTAGGATTCCTATAATCGGTATTTTCATCAGCTGTTGTAACTGGTGGTGGGGATGAAGGTGGTGGTTTTGATGCCTTTAATTTGGAGGTGTGATTTTCTTCTACATGTTTCTGACGAGGATGTAATTCGTCTTCACTGACATCCTCCCAAGTTACTCTAGAGGTATGTAATGGAGGAGGAACAGCTGTTAACTCAGCTCCTTTTGAAAAGGGGTTTGGAACCAAGGTGCTCCACGGAGAACAGTTCAAGTGGGGTGATATGCTAACGGTAATTTGGATGAAGCTTTACCTTTAGCATCCACCTTGAACCGGGGACTTCTGCGGTATATACAGCCATGATAATCGCTGTCTGTAAGGGAAGCGGGTGCTGCCTCGTCTCTAAGACGTTGGGCAGTCGATCTTTCATGAGCAGATTCTTTCTTCACTGCCCCTTGGGACTGTGGAGTGGGAGCCGCGGGTGCTCCGACCAAGATATCAAATGGAATTACGTATTGGCAGGTAGGGCATGCCTTTAACAGCGAAGGGGCTTTCAAAAAACACATTTTATGTAACGAATGGCCACAGGGAAGAATAAGGGCCTCACTTAGGCCTTCCATCTTCTGCCTGCAAAGATTACAGACCGCACTGCTGTTGGCCAAGGTGATTTGGGGAGTGGAAGCCATAGTGACTTAAAGGAAACCGAATGAAAATAAAAATCAAAAAACTAAGTGAGTTGACAAAAAAAATGGACGTGGAGAAGATTGACGGATCTGATACCGACAAGAAAAACAAGGGCAAATAGTGAAAATGTGTCAATTCGAGTAGACACTCCAATCAACCATTAAACTAAAAAATCAACAAAATTTTAATAAACGCTTAAAAAAATTTATGCTTTCCAAACAAATTAAAAAGTAAAAAAAATTAAATCCCAAATAAAAGAGTAAAAACTCAATTTCAACAAATTTTTGCAAATAAAAATTACCAAAAATTCTTTTCTTTAAATAAAAATTTAACTGCAATAAAAAATTTTTCCGATAAAATAAAACTAACCTTTAAAATTAACGATGGTTGGAGTTAATGGTAGTTGCTGTAGTTTGCCAGTGGTTGAGCCGGTTCTACTTCACAAACAACTTTTAATAAATTTCTAAAAAAATTCACAATGTAAAATAAAATAAATATTTTTTTAAACAAACTTATTCAAAAATTTAAAATTTAACCAATTATTAAAAAACTTCAAAATTATTTAAATTTAGAATCATAAATTAAAACGTCAAAATTTACGAAAGAAATCAAAATTTTTAAAACTTACACAAATATAGGAATTTCAAAGTTATTCAAATTTAAAAAGTTTCCAAAAGAACTCCCAAAGATAAAACTAAAACTAAAAAAAATTACAAAGAGTATGTAAAAATATTTCTAAAATTCTTAATATTTAAAAATGAAAAAAAAAATTCAAATAAAAATTCAAAAATTCTAGATAAAACTAAAAAATACATAAAACAATTCAACGATTCAAAAAGAAATTGTATAATTTTCCACCAAAGTTATACCAAACAAAATCGCTTAAAATTATAACAAAATTTACAAAAATTTTCCAGAAACCAATTTTCAGTTATAAAATTATAGCAAAATCAAAAAAAAATTAATTTGTCAAAAATTTCAAAAATGTCAAAATTTCAACTTGGACTTCAAAATTATCAAAAATTTTCTAAAATTATAAAAATTTTCAAAACAATTATTCAAAATTTCATTTACAATAATCAAAAAAAATTATAAAAATTAACCCATTTCGAACCGAGTTGCAGAAACTATTTTCTCGGACAAAACCAAATGCTTTTTTACAGTAATTTGATGCTCCCAAGCCCGAATCTGAGATATAAAATAAATAATATCTTACCGTTTTCCTGGAAAATGGAAAAGATTACTGTTCGTTTCATCGAACGCTGGCGCTGAGTCTACATATATAAAAACACACCAAAAATTTTTGTTTTAAATAATTTTATGATTTAATTTAGATTTTTATTTATATTAGATTTAGATAAAGTGGTATTTATTAAAACAATGTACATGTATATGCTTATTGCATTTTTCACACATGAAAATTGTGGGTTTGCCACATGAAAATTGTGGGTTTGCCACATCCTTTTAGTTGACACCTACGAGGCTTATTTTCACGTTGACGCACAGTAATTGACGCACCAGAAACGTCTGGTAAATGACGTGGTCTCTCAAACTCCTGGTCATCGTCCATATTTTCCATATAGTCATTTGTTAATAAAAGGCTTTGTGTGACCATTACCTTGAAGTCAATTTGACTTAATGTTTTTTCATTCTTAAATTTTACGATGAGACAGTGCAACTTCCAAGCATTTGCCATTGAAGAATTAAGTGTAGAGATCAATAGCGGCCAAGACCCCTTCTTACCACAAATGTTTACACGGTAGTTTTGAACACCAAAATCATGCAGGCTCACTCCTCTCATACCTTTATGATAGTTATAGAGCATTGCCGGTTGATCGTAGTGTATTTGTTTTGACTTCTCATTTGATTTTTTTTGTCTCTGGTTTTTTCCAGCGGATAACAGAACGTAGAGGTAATATTTGGTAATAATTTGTAGCCATTGTGACCTCTTTGTTGTCCTGCCATCGACACAAAGTAATTTTATTAGTCGAATCAAACATATAGTCATGTTGACCACGAGGTAAAGCTGTTCCAGTTTTTAAGCTATTTCCTCCAACTGCAACATGATTACTACGAACAGTTCCAGTGGCACATATTCCTTTTTAAGCCAATAAACATAGCAAATGATAGCTTGTGAAGTAATTGTCAAAAAACACCTCGTGATTCTCAGGAAACTCAACGTTTTGAAGTAATCTCAACACAACATCCGCACCAAGTCCAACATAAGTATTATATTTGTCACTTTGTCCACAATAAGGTATAAAGCTAAATAGGTAGCTTTCAGCAGAGCCAGGACACCATAGCTTGTAGCCAAAAAGAATTGATTTGCTGGGCAGCAAAACTTCATCATCATAAAACTTGTTGAATAATTCAATAGGGGATAAATCTTTTAATTTTTCACCTAGTTCGGCTTTTATATCAGCTAAAGGTGCAGAGTTAGGTGCTATATTATATTTAAATCATTTTCGGTTTCGGTTTCTGAACCATTTTGGTTTACCAAAAGAAGTTAATGGTTTATAATCATATTTTGCTTTCTTTTTTCTTGGTTCTTGATGATTAGATGGTCCAGGTTGGGGTTTTTCAACGATGAACTCACTTTCTTCAGTATCTTCAACAGAATTTTTTGAAGTTTCAACTTCAACACACCAGCCACATCGCCAAAAAAATTTTACAATTAACATCAGGATTCAAAAGTATAAAATGATCATCAATATCTTCTTCATCGCTTAATTCATCAACCCGATCAGGTGGAAGAATGTTAATATTAGAAATATTATCAACTTCTTCATCTCCGTCACTCCAGTTATCAATAATTTGTTGCAATTCACGCATTGTCAAAAGCTTTCGACGCGACATTATATAACTACAAATAATAAACATACGATGCAAAGAATGAACGTTAAAACAAATGTTCTGTATAAAATCTCTACTTACCCTTTTTTATGTATACTCAATTTTAACAAAACAAAATCACACGAATTAATAAACGTCTATTTTCTTCAAAATAGCGATAACAAATGAGAAAAAATTTCATAAAAATGATGAAATGCAATTTTAGTACAAAATTTGATTATTCTAGGGTTCGTGCCAGTGTTCGATGAAACGAACACTTAACTTAACGTACATCTGGAAGCACCCCAATGTTTCCAATAAATATGAAAACTGTTTCTATGAGTAATCTCATCCATTGGCACAAATTCGTCATCATTAGTTTTTCGATTTTTGTTCGTTTAGTATTTTATATAATTATTCAAAAATATGTCTAAAAACAAGGGTGTTTTGCAAGAGGGGTTGTGGTAGGAAGGGGAGTCTTGAGCCACCATAGAATTTCTCTGTCGAATACACAACACATTAAAGGAGCTAACCATACTAAGCTCACCATTACTATTACCATCATAGATAAAAAAATTTTAGAAAAAAAGCAATTTCACTGTTCGATGAAACGAACAGAGGATCGAAATGGGTTAAAAAACCAATAACTAAACTAAACTAATTACATAAAACTCACAACAAATTTTCAAAATTACTTAACATTAATTTAAAATTTCAAAACAAATTACACAAAAAATGGTCAAAAATAATGAACCTATTCAAAATATCTAAATATTATACATTAAATTTTTCACAGTTAATCCCAAATATTTAAAAATTACACTCAAAACTTTCCCAAAATATTAACAATTAAAATTTATAATTAAACACATCAAAATTTCAAATTATTCACGATAATAAAAAATTGTACTTGCACTATCCAAAAAAAAATTTTTTTTTAATACTACTAAAAATAAAAACAACATCGAAAATTAAGATTAGCAAAATTCGATATCCGCTTAACCTAATTACACAAAAAATTTCAACTAAAATTACTAAAACTATTCGAAACTTCTACCAACTAAAAAATTAAAAAAGTTATCATAAATTCCAAGAAAAATTGAAAAAAGAATTCTAAAATTAAAACAAAAGAATAGATTCCAAAATTTTCAAAATCCGAAAATGATTAAATATCAAAATAATTACAAATATTCTAATATACCAAATGATTTTCAAAAATTCAAACAAATAAACTTCAAGTAAAGTAATTAACTTTTCAAAAAAACTAATTTTAGGGATAAGCTGTGACCGACAGATCAACCAGTCCGAAAAACTAGGTGGTGATAAAAAATTAATAAATGGGATTTTAATAGGTTGTTTCAGTGGTGGTAACAGTCCGACAAGCCAACACACATGGTCTAGCTAAAGCTCAGAGAGCCAATTGCTAGCATTTTCCATTAATGCGTCCGCCTGTCAGCCCAATGCCAACACCCAAACAACCTGAATGGAGAAAAAAGGTTGTTAGTCTTGGTGTTGCCCAGAATGTAACAACCGTGGCACGAAGTACAGACGAAATCATCTACTGGCAAGCATTGAAACAATACCTGCCCAGCAGATGTATCTCTGTTATCGTCCACGAACATCACATCCACCAGCATCACCCTAACAGGCTATGCTCTAATGACATAAAATTACTTAAAACGAAGACTATGAGAAAAACATCTATTTGAGCATAGCATTGTAAAGTTTTAGCTCTGTCGAGGACCCAGATACTAACGAAACATTCGCAGGGTGGGATGGTATTGGCGGAACCACCAATGACCAATAAGGTCCATCACCTGCTTGTTCCGTCATCCCTGACCTTCTCGATGAAACAATCACTTTACTTTAACTCGGAGTTTGCGGGGTCGTAACGTCCCGGTAAGCATTAGCCTGAAGGGCTAATACTCACTCCTGCGGTACTTTTATTCTAACACAAATAAATTTAAAAATCACTTATATACTTTCAAAACATTAAAACCGAATCAAAAAAAAATTGTTGTCTCCGGAACAACCAGGTTTGGATCCTAAGACCCAAACACTGTCGCTCTGGAGCCCCACGTTGGGCGCCATCTTGTAATATGAGGTTTTTCTGGCAGACAATGAAGGTCTACCAGTTGGTCGCGCAAGCCAAAAACCCTGCCATTAGCTCATTTGAGCGAAGGTTCTATTGACCAACCTCAGTACAAGAAAATTTAAACAAAATAAAACGCGTGCCTTAAATACCACCCAGGATCTCCAGAAGAGAGATCTGACAGTTGACAAGGTTGACAAGTTGACAAGGTTGACCCCAAATTTATTTACATTAGCACATCATCACAATATTAATATAATTTTAAAAGAAATAATATAAACAAACCTAACTTGCCTGACAGTGTGTTCCTCGGTTGATCCCTCATCAGCTTCGGTTGGTTCCGGGTCAAGGTAGAAATAAAACGATGAAATTATGTACGCCTTAATTAATCTCTGTTCAAATTCTTTATTGATCTTCCTTTATTCAAATACATTTTTCCATCTTCTATTCTTAGATCTTTTTCTTATTCATATTATTCTTATTTTAATAATTAGTTTGCCAAGGTGTATATTTGGACAGTCTAATTTCAACTACACTAATGATTACATGGCTAATCTTTTTTTTTTATTGTAATACTAACTTCACCAAGTTTTTCTTATTTAATTATCAACTTTTTATTAAAATAATTATTTTACCGGTACTTTGTACCTCAATTTCCACAAATCAAAACAAATAAGAAACTACATAAATCAAGAACAACAAGTTAAATAAAAGTGTGTAAAAATGAACATTTTAATCCAAATGTCCAACACTAATTGCCTAATTTTTTTACATTTTAACACGAGCAAAATGAAAACTACTCGGTCAGCATAAATTTCTTTAACCGTGCAATTTGTCTATTCTGCAATTAATTCTATGGGAATTTTCATAATTATGTAAAAAAAATTAAAAATGAAAGTTAAAAACAATAAGTTGATACGTTGCTTCCGGAAGGGTCAAATTTAGAAGTATTTTAAATGATTGTGTTATTACACACAAATGGGTTGAGAAGTACAGAGACTTCGAAGCTCTCTATAGTCTACTACTATAGATAAGGAGGACGGAAATGGAAGCACAACTTACATGGAAGATCTTGCCCGTTACACTTTTCCAACATAAAATCTAAATGCATACGTGGATTATCACTGTATTCTACTATAACTTCTTTATCATTGATCAATATATTATTATTTTCATCTATATGCGCTAAATTATTAAAATCATATCTTACTTTACATCCCAGCCCAGCTTCTCCTTCATAGAACCTAAGTTCGTAAGTGGATTATCACTGTATGTCTTAATTTCATCATTATTCTCATTATTCTGCAAACTTTTATTTATATCGAATTTCAAATTTCTTAAATCCTTTATTTCAGCTATCGAGGTGCAGTTCCATGCATAAAGTTTGCCACCCTTATTCATTTCTGCGTTGTAGTTTTTCTCGATGTTCTGTGTTTCTTCATTGCTCGTATGTTATCTTCATTGCTCATATGTAATCATACATCGTTCATCATTTACTGTTACATGCTCCTGTATCTATTAAAATGTTCTATACGCTACGCTTTTAATTAATTCTTTTACAATAAAATCTAGCTGTTGTAAATCGATAATGTGTAATGAATAATTGTTCTGATATTTGTTAAATATTTCAAGAAATTCATTTTTTAAATTGATTACAGCATCAAAGGGATTAAGAAAATTTAAACCTATAATACCGTCATATTTTTCACTCTGTAGTGGGAATATTTTCCACTCTAATGTACCTGTTTTTATCAGTTCTGTTGGAATAGGTGTTACCATTTTATGAGTAACAATATTTGGTTTAGGAGGTCCTAAAGAATTAAATTGAAGAGGAAAGTCTAATTTAGTTATTTTGTAGTTAAGTATATTTGGTTTAATAATACTCGTTTCTGATCCAGAATCAATTAAACAATATAAGGGTTTATTATTAATTGTTAGTTTTACTATGGGCAACTGGTTGTTTGAGGAGTTTCTAAAAAATTTACCTCATGATTGATTGTATTAACTTGATTAATTGTATCGACTTCCTTTGGTTCAGGTCGATTTTGATTATTTCTAAATTGATTTGATTGATTTGCAAAAACATTTCTATTATCAGGATGATTATTACGATAGTAATTATTATTATTATAATTATTATGATTTTGATATCTATTCGAATTATTTTGATTACGATGATGATAATCATTGTTATTATTATAATTTCTATTTTGATTATAATTTCTATTTTGATTAAAATTTCTATTTTGATTATAATTTCTATTTTGATTATTATTATTGTATTTAAAATTATTGTTATTATTTGAGAAATTTGGTTTATTGAAATTTTTATTCTGTTGAGAATTATAGTAATCTTTATTATAATGAAATTTGTGATTTTTGTTAAAATTATTTTGTAATTGTTTGTTATTTCTAAATTCTGATTTAATTACATCTTCACTAACATATATTTCAGATTGGCATAAAACATCTAATTCGAAAAGAGTAGTATCATTATTAATTTGGATTTGTAAAATCGGAATTATTTTTGATTTAAAAATTTGTACTAATTCTTTATCGTAAGTAAAATTATGTTCGTTGTTAAAATCACATATTTCACTACACTCTGACTTAATATTATTTAACTTATAAAATAAATCTCTAATATTACTTGTTATGTGACTCTGATTCGAAGCCAGTATTGTAATTAGACTTTTAATAACAAAATTTTATTATACAAAATTAACACGGGATATCAGTTATGTGTCTCCCAGACGTATTTTATCCTCGGGAATCTCTTATATCTTACTTCCCTACCTTATGACATTCCAAGCGAATTAATGTATATATATATATATATATATATATATATATATATATATATATATATATATATATATATATACATATCAGTGGCGGATAAAGAGTTCAGGGGGCCCTGGTGCGGGTAAATTTTTGGGGGCCCTTTATCCTCATTTTCCAAAATTGATTACTAAATAAAACGGTCATCAGCTTTGAAAAAAACCCTAGTAAATTAAAGTATTTTCAAAAATTCATTTTTGATGGCTAAAAAACAGAACTGATTTTTTGATGATTTAAAACTGCATGTCTGAAATCAGAACTGCGAAAAACGATAACAATTACACCCTTAAAAAATCTCTGAAATAGAGTATATACAATGTGTATCATGAATTGATTCTCTAGTTCAAACGATACTCTTGCAGCAGTTTTAAACTATGGGTTCCATTGTTTTCTCAGATTCTCAAATAAATAATTCCAAATAAAATTTTCGATTTCTCTATTTTGCAATCTAAAAGCAATAATCTATTCGAATATTTTAAATAAAGATATATAATTTATAAAGAAAATAAATTAAAAACAAAAGTTTTAATTCCGAACTTCCGAGAGTGATAAAACTCTGGGCTCGAATCACAATGGCAACTTTATTGGAGCTCTTGAACTTTTGGCTAAATTTGATCCTTTCTTAAAAGAGCATAGTGAAAAATTTAACAACAAAGGAAAAGATATGCGACATCTGAAGCAAACTTAATGAAATGATAAAAGTGATTGTTATTGGGATATTTTTATGAAGAACGTCGTACCTCTCAAAACACAATATGTGACGAATTTATTACCACCATGGGGCAAGAAATCAAAAATCGTATTGCAGCCGACGTCATTGACGCAGTTTATTATTCGATTAGTGTTGACTCCACTCTGGATGTAAGTCATTCGGGTTAATTGGCTTTTTGCATTCGATATGTAAAAGATGGTAACATCAATGAACGATTAGTTGCTTTTATTCCAATTGAGGGTCAAACATAAGAGTATCTTTTTGGCATCGTTTAAAAATTACTCGAAGAAAACAAAATTGACATACAAAATTGCAGAGACAGTCATATGACAACGCAAAAAATATGGCCGGAATTAGTGGCGGTTTTCAAGCGTTGATTCGATTGTTGTAAGGATTGTTGTAAAGATTGTTTGTAAAGATTTTTGATTATTTTTTTTATTTCTATGAAATTAGGCTCGATGTCAATACTGTTACCGTTCCCAGCTGAACGATAACTTTTCAAAATGAATGTAATCAATAACATATTTACATCGAGAGTAGCGCTTCCAAAATTTCCGTTTTGCCAATACTGACAAAGTTTCTTACGTTACCGGTGTAGTACCGATACTCTAGAAAATAGAATAACTAAAACACTTTTTTTAGAAAAGTTATTGAAATAAATATAAACAAAATATTTAAATTAGACTTTAGTCAGATTTATTTTATTTCAATTAGTAAAGAGAATACTTTTAATTATTATTTTCAGTAAAAAAACACACAAACAATTTTATAAAGATTAGTGTTGCAATAAACTTTTAATAGAATTTCAATAAATATTCTTCTATCTATCTTCTTCTATCTTCTATATAAATAAAAATGTAAATGTTCGTTTGTTCAAAATAGGTAATCTCCTTAAGTACTGGATCGATTCCTTTGAAATTTGATCGATTAGTTTTGTATAGTGATCAGCCCATAGATTATTTTGTGTCCCCTTTTCGGTAGGACTGTCTTCCTTTGGAGAAAGGTCCTTTGTCCTCATTTACTATAAAGATGTCCTCTTCATTCGTTTTATTTATTTTATCAATGAATTTTATTTTTAAATTAAAACATGTTCTCTGTCGGAAGAGTAAAACGTCGTATTGCTTTCGTGTTTAATGAATTTTATTTTCTCACAAATTTGCAATGCTCATTGCTCGCTCGCATTGTAAACTTTTGATCGAAAATAAACTAGTTCATTAAACATCTCAACAATAAAGTACTATTATACAGTTAGTTTCTTAGGTGCCTTTGCGTGTCAAAACATAGATGCAATGAAAAATGCTAGAAAATATGGTCGAAAATTCACTGAGTTTCATTTTTATAGAAAACTCACAAATGCAACAAAAATTAAACGAGATTGGCTAATCTATTCACCGTCAGCCGAAGCAGGTTTTTGTTTTCTATGCCGTTTATTTGGTGATTTGAATGGAAAATCGCAAGCATTTTCATTAAAAAGATTCAATAATTGGAATAATTCATCACATTTCAAAGCATGAAGAGTCTAAGTATCACATGACCAATAATTTTACATATAAAATGCGTATCAAAAATGAACTTACTTTCGAGAAATCTTTTAATAATACAACTAAAATTGCATCACGAGGACTTGCTTTTCGTGGTCACGATGAAATTTTAGGATCAAAACACAATGGAAACTTTCTTGGATCTCTTGAATTATTGGCTAAATTTGATCCCTTTTTACAAGAACATATTTCTCGTTTTGGCACTAAAGGAAAAGGTACACTCTTTTCATGTAACATTGACAAATGATTTTTTTTTACTATTCGGAATATTTTTAGGAAAAGTATCGTATCTTTCAAGCACAATTTGTGAAGAATTCATCTCTATCATGGCAAAACATGTTAAAAATCACATTGTTTCGGAAATTATAGAATCTCGATATTTTTCGTTTAGTGTCGATTCCACTCAGGATGTGAGCCATACAGACCAGTTGTCTTTTTGTGTTCGATATGTTAAAAGTAATACCATTTGTGAACGATTTATTTCATTTATTGAAATCGAAGGTCATACATCGAATTATCTTTTTGACATCATTATGAAATTCCACATTGAAAACGAAATAAACATTGATAATTGTAGAGGCCAGTCATATGACAACGCTTACAATATGGCAGGTATTTATGGTGGCCTACAAAGATTGATTCGCCAAACAAATAAAACAGCAATTTTTGTCCCTTGCTCTGCTCATTCATTAAATTTAGTCGGTAAATATAGTGTTTCTGGCAATACTGCTGCAACTAAGTTTTTTGATATGGTTGAAAACTTTATGAATTTTTCGTATATTCCCCTTTTCGATGGAATCGATTACAAGAACAATTAACCGAAAATAGCGAATACATGTTAAAGAGAGCAACTCTTTAACATGTATTCGCGACGAGATGGTCAGCTAGATACGAATCAGTTTACGTTTTACATTCTTGTTATTTAAAAGTGTTGCATGTTTTAAAATCTTTCCTACATGAGGAAAGCTTCAGTGATGATAACAAAGCGGTGGTAACAGGTTTGATAAAAAAAACTATGTCAATTCGAAAATATTTTGATGCTTGTCCTCTGGAAAAGTGTACTAACCAAGTTTAATTTTGTGAATCGAGCATTACAAAAATCTAATTTTTCTATTTTGCGTCTAAAATAAAGTCATTTCGATACCCAAATGCGTATCGAAATGGCCTTCATTAAGATACGCAAAGTTTTGTTTTTCAAGGTTGGCCACATTGGTCATACAAACGTCAGTGAAAGTTAAAACGAATAATTATATAAATAAAATTATTCTTATTAATTAATCTTATTATTAAAAAATAATCTAAATTAGTGTTAAATATTTTAATTAATTAAAATAATTAGTATAATAATAAAAAAATATCAAATTGACTATATTTTAATAAAATACACATTTTATGAAAGCTAGTTTTGCAACAAAAAAATATATAGAAATATGATGAAACGCAGAGCTTACTATTTTGAATTGAAATTTTTAGAAATTTTCTTTAAAACATTAAAACATAAAAAATATTTTTTAAAATTTCAAGACAAAAAATGCAAAATAGAAAAAATAGTATAAAAAACTCGTTTCATAAGACGTTTTATCGCACTTATCCTTTAGAAAACTCCCCGCTGCGCGGGTCGTTTTCTAAACAGATTGCGTGCGATAAAATCGTCGATTATGAAACTAGTTTCTTAATATACTATTAACTGTCTCGGTGACAAAAAACTGTTTGATTCAATAGTTACAGATTTGGAAAATAAAGATTACAACAAAATTTTTGATGATGCCTGTCAGCTTTTAAATTCTGTTTCATCTAATATTCAAACCGCAAATAATATTCAAACTTGCTCAACGTCACAAACACTTTGTCTAGAGGAACAAAAAGACCACCTTGAAAAATCGTTGTTCAAGCCAATTATAAAGGCTTTTCTTTTCAATCTGAGAGAGCGTGCTAAAGATTTTGAAGATCTAGATAGCCAGTACTCATTTTTAATACATTTAAATTTGATGAGTGATGAAGAGATTGCTAATTCTTGCAAAGCAATAACCGCAAAATACCCAAAAGATCTCAATACAAATCAATTGATTGACGAATGTCAATTTGCCAAAAATTATTTCACATTTGATAATTTAAATTATGAATCGATGTACAAAACAATGTTCAATGATAACACAGGTCTACAATGACTTTGGTACCGCTAAAAGTAAAACTGATTTCAAGTACGATTTCAAGTATTTCAAACGAGTACTATCGTTTTTGATGCATCTAAATTTAATGAGTGATGAAGAGATTTCTAATTCTTGCAGAACAATAACCGCAAAATACCCAAAAGATCTCAATGCAAATCAATTGATTGACGAATGTCAATTTGCCAAAAATTATTTCTCATTTGATAATTTAAATTATGAATCGATGTACAAAACAATGTTCAATAATAATCTTTCCACCACTTTTCCGAATATCGATATTTTATAACGAATGTTTTTATGCATGTTTGTCGATAATGTTATTGGCGAACGATCATTTTCAAATCAAAACTGAAGTTAATCAAAAGTCATTTGCGTAATACTATGAGTAATGATCGTCTGAACGATTTATCCATTCTTTCTATTGACAATGAAATTTTGGACGAAATTAAATTCGATGAAATTATAAACACTTAAATACAGAAAAAATGTAATTTTAATGCTAAATATATTTCAAACTTGTCTGGTTTTAGTTTCTTTTACTTATGCTTGGGGCCCCTGAATCGCGGGGCCCTGGTGCGGTTGCCTTAAAACTTGTATGATAATCCGCCACTGATATATATATATATATATATATATATATATATATATATATATATATATATATATATATATATATATATATATATATATATATATATATATATATAGATATATATATATATATATATATATATATATATATATATATATATATATATATATATATATATATATATATATATATATATATATTTTCTTTATAGATTTTTAAACGACCAAGTGTTTATATATTCAATGATTTTAATACGAGCTTTTGGTCTAATATTATTTTATTTTATTATAACATAAGTCAATATTTCGGCTACGCCATCATCACGGACCTAAAAACAATTTTAAAAACCTTAATTCTATACATTTTATATCACAGATATTAGTGTAAAAATAACATTCCTACGATTTTAACATTTAACCTTAAACTTAACCTCTAACATAAAAATACAATAAAATTCATGACTTACATTAATGTTATTCTAATAAATCACAGATCTTTTTATTATAATACGCTAACATAAATTGGTTAAAACCTCGTCAAAAATTTACTAACTATGTTAAACATTTAATTAAATTAATTATAAGTTTCTAAAAAATTGAGCTACACAAAACAATTTGTATCAACACAACAAGTAACAATACTAAAGTACCGAACAATTAATAAATTATCTATAATAAAAAAAAAAACAATATAAAAAAAATAAAACTTGTATTTTGTTATTATTTGTGCTGAATCAAAGTTAAGCTTTTTTAAAATTTGTATTTTGAATTTTTTGGTACGTAGTGATTAAGTTTCTGTACGACATATTGAGATTCCTAAGATCTGTTCTTGTATTCACCGTTGTAGTCTCGTTCAACCAAATGTGACCAGCTTCCTTGAACTCTCTCTTGAATTTGTTTTTATCCCGATCTATGATTACAGTACGGGTAAAATCAAATTCATGAGTGGTTTCATCTTTTTGGTTAATGACATGCTGGTTAATAGCAGTTTTATTTGGATTTACGTGTCTTAGTTTATAGTCACTCCTGTGTTGTGTAAGTCTGTCCGTCAGTGTTTGTTGTGTTTGGCCTATGTATATTTTATTGCATGAACATGGTATCTTATAAACTATGTTATGTGTGGTTTCAAGTTTGTTGATGCCTTTCAGTTTTGTGAAATGTTTCTTTAACGTGTTGTATGGTTTGTTAGCAATAAGTATGTTGGGTGTTCTTCTTAAGAAATGCCTTTTTATGGTATCTGTAAGCTGAGGAATATACGTAAGAGATGTTCTAATATTAGTAGGTGGTGTTTGTGTGTTCGTTGTTATATTTGTTGTAGTTTGTTGGTTGTTATTAGGTGGTTTATTTTTTATAAGATTTATGCTACTGTTAATAATATTATTTATAATGGGTAAAGGATAGTTATTTTTTATGAGGATGTCTTTAGCTATTGTTGTGTTTTTGTTCCAGTGTTTCTCATGGCTTAGATTAAGAATTCTTTTAACGTATGCGGATGCTACATTTAACTTCATATTTTTCGGATGTGCAGATAAAAAATTAAGTATTCGGTTCGATGAGGTGTCTTTATTATACCAATCTGTTGTGATTTTATTCTTTTCACGTGTAAGTTTTAAATCTAGAAAAGTTATTTGATTTTCTTTCTCAGTTTCTAGAGTGAAAGTAATATTTGGGTGAAAATTGTTGAAAATACTCAGAGTGTGTTGTATTTCAGTCTCTGGGATTGCCATAATGATATCGTCAACATATTTTTTTATAAACGAAGGCTGCCGTTCAAGTTGATTAAGTGAGTCTTGGAAAAGTTTTTCCAAAACAATATCTGCCAAAACCGGAGAAAGAGGATTTCCCATGGCCAGACCTTTAATTTGATGGTAATACTGATTGTTGAAGCTGAAATAACTGTTTTCTTTAGTGCAATACTCTAATATGGTTAGAAAGTCCATCTTAGATATATTCACCGAGTTTATAATTTCATTCCATCTATCTCCTATCACCTCTATAGCTGTGTCAATAGGTATGTTTGTGAATAAGGACACTGCATCGAATGACACTAAGACATCTTCATCTCGTACTTCTTGTGTATTTATGTATTCTTTAAATGTTATAGAGTTTTGAACGTTAAATTGGCTATCTTGTGTTAGTTTTCTCAGTATTGTGTTACAGTATTGTGATAAGTAGTAGCAAGGAGAATCTATTGTTGATACTATGGGACGAAGCGGATGACCGGTTTTATGCAGTTTCGGTAATCCGTATATTTTGGGAGTCACTGGGTATTTTACTATTAGTTTTTTAGCTTGTTTCTCTTCCATTATATTCTTATTTATTATAATTCGGTCTACTAAAATTTTGCATCTATTGTTTAGGTAGTGGGTGGGATCTTTTCTTAGTTTAACGTATGTTGTTGTATCACTCAGTAGATTATTCATTTTGTTGTTGTAGTCTTCTTTGTATAAAATTACCGTTTTATTGCTTTTGTCCGAGTCCGTTACGTATATGTTCGGGTTGTTTAATAGAAATTGTTTGGTTTGTTTGTGTGCTCTATGTAAAAAGGCATCAATGTATGTGAGTGGTTTATCGGTTTGTGTGATATATTGTTTGATATTCTGTGTGATCATAGTTCTGTCCTCTTGTGCTATGTTTTCGTTTTCATATCCATGAAGGATATTTTCAACTTTTTCCATAACTGTTAGAATTGGGCATTCTGTTCTTTTAGTAGGAACGGCAAACTTAGAACCGAAACTCAGCACAGTCTCGACGTCAGTTGGAATGATGGTCTCTGTGAGGTTCTCGATACATTGTTTGTCCACATAGAAAGTAGGCAAGTACTTCTGGTTTGCGCATAATTTGTTGTATTTTTGTATTAGGTTATTCTTTTTAATGTGTGTGTACTTTTTAATTTCTAAGGTCAGGTTACGGAAGAAATGGTTTTGGTCTATCGAGGTTAAGAACTGTAAAATATTTACTTGTGTTGCGTTTATAAGCCGGTTAATTGTTTTGTTGGTATCGATACAAATTTTAATCTCTAGGTTTATATAATCCCTGCTTAATTTACGTTTGACTTTATTAATTTGATTGTGCCTAGTTGATGTTTGTTCTTCCATTGTTTTAAACATATTCTTTATTTTGTCTTCAATAAACTTTGGTGTGATGCCGGTTTTTCTACATCTAAGTAAATATGTTTTCCTGCTTTTGTTGTTAATAAGTTTCATATTGTTTGTTATATGTTGTTTTAATATCGTAGTTTTGTCATCGCTATATCTTTCAATGTTGATGTTATAGAAAGATTTTAAAAAATTGTTATACGCTTCCATTCTTATTCTTAATGCTCAAATTTTATATATGTTTTCTTTATAGATTTTTAAACGACCAAGTGTTTATATATTCAATGATTTTAATACGAGCTTTTGGTCTAATATTATTTTATTTTATTATAACATAAGTCAATATTTCGGCTACGCCATCATCACGGACCTAAAAACAATTTTAAAAACCTTAATTCTATACATTTTATATCACAGATATTAGTGTAAAAATAACATTCCTACGATTTTAACATTTAACCTTAAACTTAACCTCTAACATAAAAATACAATAAAATTCATGACTTACATTAATGTTATTCTAATAAATCACAGATCTTTTTATTATAATACGCTAACATAAATTGGTTAAAACCTCGTCAAAAATTTACTAACTATGTTAAACATTTAATTAAATTAATTATAAGTTTCTAAAAAATTGAGCTACACAAAACAATTTGTATCAACACAACAAGTAACAATACTAAAGTACCGAACAATTAACAAATTATCTATAATAAAAAAAAAAAGTCAGACAAGTGCGAATAAAATTCGCTCGTCAAGGGTTCCGTGAATGTAAAGAAAACAATATCAAAATAATTTACATAAAGTTGTGTTGTAAAGGGTTTATATTGCCAGACCATAGACACATAAAAACTAAATGGTTCATCGTAAATATCAATAGTTAATGTCAATCTCATCTAAATTGATCGAAATGATATAAAAAATATTACTTTAGGTTAAATGATATCCATAGCTATTTATGGTAGCTAAGAAACGACTCAATTCTGTTAAACAACGACGAAATTTAGGGGTGGAGTGGTGTTAACGCTAAAAATAGGACTTTTTTGACAATAATTCAAAAACTGTGCATCGCAAGATTCTAAAATAATTGTAATGTTTCTTAATTTTGGTGTTCTTTCAAATGACACTCATGCGAGCCAAAAAACCTTTTTTTCACGATTCCCCACTCCTATTCCCTAAACACGTAGAATTAAAACTACTTGAGGCTTCGCTATATTTTTCGTTAAGGGTTTATCAAATTTCCTATCTCTATGAATTTTTTCAAATTTTTCTGTCAATCAACGAAGAAACGTATAGGGGGGGGGGGGGGACCAACTTTTTGTTGCACTTTTTTGAGAATAAATCAAAAACGGTGCATCGCAAAATTCTAAAAAAACTGTATTGTTTTTTAATTTTGGTGCTCTATCAAATGACATCCCACTCATGCGGGTCAAAAAACAATTTTTCACCCTTCCCCACTCCCATCCCCTAAACACATAGAAATAAAATCACTTGAAGCTTCGCTATATTTTTCGTGTTCCATAGAATTATAGGCTCATCGCTTTACTAAAATTTTCAGTTCTTTCTATAGCAACAATTTTTTTGTGTTAGATTACATAAGTTCGACATTTAGGTTGGTGCTTGAAAAACAACGTATAATTTTAACAATATTTAAAATTAACAAAAGATCAATGTTTGACTTAAACAATAGCATATTAAACAAATATTAACCCTAAAATAATTGCAGGCTATCGAACTTACCATTCAATTAAAACTCAACATTTTCTAAAGTTATACAAGAAATTTAATAAACCAGTAATTATGAATGGATTACAAACGTGGATCTTAACACAAACTAACAAATCACATCAATCTGATTTGAACCTTGAGAATTTACGCCACCTTTTGGGCCCACTTATGGCATACAATACAATACAATATACAATAGATAGTAAAGGACCGTGATAATTTTGAAATAATGTCTTCTTTCTTTTGGATAACTGGTTATATTCACTCTAAAAGAGTTGCAAAATTAAGAATTGCTCTAAGAATCAGTATAAAGGATGACATGACTAAAAATGTACACGCCAGTCCCACTCGATATTGCTATTCGGGTTAAAAAAGCTTTATTTCACCTTACCATTCCTACCCTTTCAAAACGATTAATAAATATTTGTAACACGGGGGGACGGTCTGAATTTTGAACATTTTTGATCATAACTCAAAAACTGTGCACCGCAAAATTCTAAAAAAAATTGCAATGATTTTTAAATTAGGTGCTCTTTCAAATGACACTCCATTCGCTTGGGTCAAAAAAAGTTTTTTTTTACCCTCTCTACCCCGGTGCCCTAAACACACAGAAATATAATTATTTGAGACTTCGGTATAATTTTCATATAAAATTTACCAAATTTCCTAGCTCTGTAAATTTTTTCAAATTTTTCTGTCAATCAGTGTCGAAACGTAGGGGGGGGAACGGTTTGAATTTTGCACTTTTTTGTCCATAACTCAAAAACTGTGCACCGCAAAATTCTAAAAAAAACTGCAACGAATTCTAAATTAGGTGCTCTTTCAAATGACACCCCACTCGCTTGGGTCAAAAAAGTTTTTTTTTTACCCTCTTTACCCCGGTCCCCTAAATACTCAGAAATATAATTATTTGAGACTTCGGTATAATTTTCATACAAAATTTACCAAATTGCCTAGCTCTGTGAATTTTTTCAAATTTTTCTGTCGATCAGTGTCGAAACGTAGGGGGGGGGGAACGGTTTGAATTTTGCACTTTTTTGTCCATAACTCAAAAACTGTGCACCGCAAAATTCTAAAAAAAACTGCAACAAATTCTAAATTAGGTGCTCTTTCAAATGACACCCCACTCGCTTGGTTCAAAAAAGTTTTTTTTTTACCCTCTTTACCCCGGTCCCCTAAACACTCAGAAATATAATTATTTGAGACTTCGGTATAATTTTCATACAAAATTTATCAAATTGCCTAGCTCTGTGAATTTTTTCAAATTTTTCTGTCGATCAGTGTCGAAACGTAGGGGGAGGGAACGGTTTGAATTTTGCACTTTTTTGTCCCACCCTCTTTACACCGGTTCCCTAAACACACAGAAATATAATTATTTGAGACTTCGGTATAATTTTCATACAAAATTTACCAAATTTCTTAACTCTGTGAATTTTTCCAAATTTTTATGTCAATCAGTGTCGAAACGAAGGGGGGGGGAACGGTTTGAATTTTGACAATAACTCAAAAACTGTGCATTGCAAAATTCTAAAAAAAATTGCAATGATTTCTAAATTAGGTGCTCTTTCAAATGACACCCCACTTGACCACATTTTAAATAGTGTTTTTACCCCTTCTCATTTCCACCCCCTTAATAAATCTAATTATGAGAATATGACACTTTTATATATTTTTTATTAAAACTGTACTAATTTTTCTATCATTCCAAATACATTTGAAAATTTTCGATCAGTTAGGTTCGGAGCTAATCGAGTTAAGAAAACACGAAAAAAACGTCATTATTCAGAATTATACAAAAAATGGTGAGGTGTAAAATTCCAAGATAAATTTTTAAGGAATACTGAAATGAAGCCCTTTCATATGATACCCTACTTGAATCTATAAAAAAATCTATTTTCTCAAAGGTCTCACATCGAACCCCTGTAAACCAAACGAAAACCACTTTAGTTTTATTTGTATTCGTCATTTCATGTGGACAGATTAGTTTTATACGCACCTCAAATTTCAAGTCCATAGCATTTATAGTTTACGAGATAATCGATATAATGTGAAAAATTCGTTTTACTATCACCAATAGTGTTCCGTATAAAAAACGGAACCCTAAAAACAATATAAAAAAAATAAAACTTGTATTTTGTTATTATTTGTGCTGAATCAAAGTTAAGCTTTTTTAAAATTTGTATTTTGAATTTTTTGGTACGTAGTGATTAAGTTTCTGTACGACATATTGAGATTCCTAAGATCTGTTCTTGTATTCACCGTTGTAGTCTCGTTCAACCAAATGTGACCAGCTTCCTTGAACTCTCTCTTGAATTTGTTTTTATCCCGATCTATGATTACAGTACGGGTAAAATCAAATTCATGAGTGGTTTCATCTTTTTGGTTAATGACATGCTGGTTAATAGCAGTTTTATTTGGATTTACGTGTCTTAGTTTATAGTCACTCCTGTGTTGTGTAAGTCTGTCCGTCAGTGTTTGTTGTGTTTGGCCTATGTATATTTTATTGCATGAACATGGTATCTTATAAACCCGTGTTTCTCAAACGTAGGTCCGCGGACCATTACTGGTCCGCAGAAAATTTTTATTGGTCCGTGAATTTTTTTTATATTTGTTAGCAGAGTTTACAATTTTATTTTATCGAGTGCTTTTCACTCCTCAAAATAAAACGATTTTTATTTAAATAATTATGTAGGTCAATTTATTAGCTTCAACTTTAACAAATATTCTTTTAAAAATATTGCAATTAAAATATTTAAAAGCAATTTATTTTGAAAACATATCCAATGAAAAATTAGGAAAAAATTAAGTTTCGCAACAAAAATCTATAGAATTATGAAGAAACGTAAAGCTTACTATTTTTAAATGAAATTTAAAGCAAACAAATAACTTTAATATCTTTCTCTTAAGAAGAAAATTTTAATTTTTTTGAGTCAATTTTATATTTATTTATGCAGAAAAATAAAATTAGTAGTTTTTCGTTATCCTTTTTATTTATTTAACAATATGTACTTGCATAATTGAACAAACCATGCAGCAAAATAGTTTACTTTTCATTTTTAATACGAAGGAAAGCATCAAATTTAAAACAAAAATTAACAGGCTGATTCTGAGTTAAGAGGTCTTAGTTATGATTATTTTTGTTATGACAATTTTTTTTAAGAGGAATATCTTAATTGCGATTCTGTGAAGGTCATCATCAAAAACCTCAAATAATTCTACTAATATTTTGGAGATCTTTCAAACGGCTATTTTTGTATAAATAAAATTATTATAAAATGTCATATTTTCTTTTTAAATAATTTAAATACAATTAAAATTATTACTTAGAATTATGACAATATTATAAGTAGTTTTTTTGTAAAAATCAAGTTTGTTTTGAAAAATTTTTGAAGATATTAATAATTTTTGTTTGTGAAAATATTCAACCGCCATTTTAGTGTATGTCAATCTCAAAATGTATTTTATTTTATAATAATTTATATACAATTTATTAATTGTATATAAAAACCATATTTATTATTATTATTTATTTTGGACAAATAAAACAACATGAAACTTTGATATTGAAAATATGAAATCTTCAATCGCCATTTTATTTAATATCATTATCATGATATATTTTGCTTTATAATTTTGATACAAACTTAAATAAAATATAATAATTATTATAAATTTTATAAGAATTACATAAATAATTCATAATTATTATTTTATCCTTTATTAATATAATTTTTCATAGAATAATTCCAATAAAAATATATGAAACGTAAAATTGTGATGCTTAAGATGACCTGACCATGTTTGATGGTCTTAAGTTAAGAGGTTATTTTTTGACATCTCACAGTTGTGACAACATACAGAATCGAATTTAAGATGTTTTAGTCATAGCTAAGAGCAAAATCTTTGCTATGACTATTTTTACATCTGTGAGGGTATGTCAGAATCAGCCTGTAAATTTGAGGGTATGTAGTTCTAAGAAAATAATTGTCATACGCAGAGAAATTTTATCAAACGAATCTATGAAGCCTGCAAAATTAATACGCCATTTACAAACAAAACATTCGCATCTACAAAATAAGCCACGTGAATTTTTTGAACGCAAAAGTACTGAATTTAAAAACCAAAAATTATCTTTCAATAAATTTCTTCTTACCAATAAATCTGTTGTAAAAGCATCATGCTTAGTTGCTTTACGAACTGTCAAGTGCAAAAAGGTTTATTCTATTGCCGAAGATTTAATAAAACCGTGCTTAATAGACGTGTGTTCTGAAATCCTAGGTGCAAACGCTGCTGATAAAATGAAAACTTTGCCGCTCTCTAACGATACTGTTGAACGTAGAATTGCTGAACTAGCAACTGATGTTGAACACCAATTAATTCAGAAAGTAAGCAAATCATTTTTTGTTATTCAACTCGATGAATCTACAGACTAATAAAGCAATACTGTTATGTTATATTCGTTATATTGATTACGAAATTTATGATGTCAAGGAAGATTTTTTTTGTTGTGTGGAGCTTCTTAATAATACAACTAGTTCAGAAATATTTAAAGTAATTGATAATTATATTGTAAAGAATTCAACTACTTGGAAACGCTGTGTTGGATTATGCACTGATGGAGCGGCAAGTATGACTAGTAAACATTCAGTAGTAGAAAAGAAAATTAAAAAGGTAGCAGACGACAACCTGATTTTCACTCATTGTATTATACATCGAGAGCATTCAGCTGCTAAAAAATTGTCTGTTGAATTGAACACAGTTCTTATTCAATCGATAAAAATAATAAATTTCATCAAAAGTAATGTACTTAATTCCAGATTGTTTTCAATATTATGCAAAGAAATGGGATCTGAACATGAAAATTTATTGATTCATGCAGAAGTTCGATGGTTGTCAAGAGCAAAAGTTTTAACAAGACTTTATACGAGTTAAGAAATGAAGTAGAAGCATTGATAGAAACCAAAAAATCGGAATTAAGAAATGTTTTGCTCGACAACAAATGGGTTGCAAAACTGGCTTACTTATCCGATATATTTTCATTAATAAACGAATTAAATTTAACTTTGCCAGGGAACAATACCACAACTTTTGACATGTGGAATAAAATAGAGGCATTTAAAAAAAGGTTGCAATTATGGTACAAGCGGGTAAACGAAAATAATTTCGATATGTTTCATTCATTCGCAGAATATGTTAATGAAGTGAATATCAATTCAAACAATTTAAAAACTATTGTTTTTGAACACTTAACAGCCCTTAATTGTTCATTTAATCATTACTATCCAATAGAAGAAGATCTACGGAGAGGAAATATGTGGATTTTAAATCCGTTTATTGATCAATCCGAAAACACTCACACTTTGTTAAAATTTGTATGAAATTACAAAATTTGTAAGTTTGGTGAAATAGGGTACTGGTTGTAAGAAATTTTTATGTTTATTAAAATATTAAAAAGGAACATTTTTCGATACAATGTCGTTATTACTTTTTATGAAATATGTAATATTTTTTAAACTGCTTAAAGAAAAAGTACTTTTTAAAATATTCAAATATATTGTTGTTTTGAACACGAAGAAAACTACAGTGAAAACTTTTTAGATAACTGGTATAAACATACCTATAAAAAAACCTGCACTTTTGCCCATCTAACATTAACTATTTCCCATGGTCCGCAATAAAATCTTAAAATATTTATTGGTCCGTAGCATGAAATCAGTTGAGAAACACTGTTATAAACTATGTTATGTGTGGTTTCAAGTTTGTTGATGCCTTTCAGTTTTGTGAAATGTTTCTTTAACGTGTTGTATGGTTTGTTAGCAATAAGTATGTTGGGTGTTCTTCTTAAGAAATGCCTTTTTATGGTATCTGTAAGCTGAGGAATATACGTAAGAGATGTTCTAATATTAGTAGGTGGTGTTTGTGTGTTCGTTGTTATATTTGTTGTAGTTTGTTGGTTGTTATTAGGTGGTTTATTTTTTATAAGATTTATGCTACTGTTAATAATATTATTTATAATGGGTAAAGGATAGTTATTTTTTATGAGGATGTCTTTAGCTATTGTTGTGTTTTTGTTCCAGTGTTTCTCATGGCTTAGATTAAGAATTCTTTTAACGTATGCGGATGCTACATTTAACTTCATATTTTTCGGATGTGCAGATAAAAAATTAAGTATTCGGTTCGATGAGGTGTCTTTATTATACCAATCTGTTGTGATTTTATTCTTTTCACGTGTAAGTTTTAAATCTAGAAAAGTTATTTGATTTTCTTTCTCAGTTTCTAGAGTGAAAGTAATATTTGGGTGAAAATTGTTGAAAATACTCAGAGTGTGTTGTATTTCAGTCTCTGGGATTGCCATAATGATATCGTCAACATATTTTTTTATAAACGAAGGCTGCCGTTCAAGTTGATTAAGTGAGTCTTGGAAAAGTTTTTCCAAAACAATATCTGCCAAAACCGGAGAAAGAGGATTTCCCATGGCCAGACCTTTAATTTGATGGTAATACTGATTGTTGAAGCTGAAATAACTGTTTTCTTTAGTGCAATACTCTAATATGGTTAGAAAGTCCATCTTAGATATATTCACCGAGTTTATAATTTCATTCCATCTATCTCCTATCACCTCTATAGCTGTGTCAATAGGTATGTTTGTGAATAAGGACACTGCATCGAATGACACTAAGACATCTTCATCTCGTACTTCTTGTGTATTTATGTATTCTTTAAATGTTATAGAGTTTTGAACGTTAAATTGGCTATCTTGTGTTAGTTTTCTCAGTATTGTGTTACAGTATTGTGATAAGTAGTAGCAAGGAGAATCTATTGTTGATACTATGGGACGAAGCGGATGACCGGTTTTATGCAGTTTCGGTAATCCGTATATTTTGGGAGTCACTGGGTATTTTACTATTAGTTTTTTAGCTTGTTTCTCTTCCATTATATTCTTATTTATTATAATTCGGTCTACTAAAATTTTGCATCTATTGTTTAGGTAGTGGGTGGGATCTTTTCTTAGTTTAACGTATGTTGTTGTATCACTCAGTAGATTATTCATTTTGTTGTTGTAGTCTTCTTTGTATAAAATTACCGTTTTATTGCTTTTGTCCGAGTCCGCTACGTATATGTTCGGGTTGTTTAATAGAAATTGTTTGGTTTGTTTGTGTGCTCTATGTAAAAAGGCATCAATGTATGTGAGTGGTTTATCGGTTTGTGTGATATATTGTTTGATATTCTGTGTGATCATAGTTCTATCCTCTTGTGCTATGTTTTCGTTTTCATATCCATGAAGGATATTTTCAACTTCGGCCATAACTGTTAGAATTGGGCATTCTGTTCTTTTAGTAGGAACGGCAAACTTAGAACCGAAACTCAGCACCGTCTCGACGTCAGTTGGAATGATGGTCTCTGTGAGGTTCTCGATACATTGTTTGTCCACATAGAAAGTAGGCAAGTACTTCTGGTTTGCGCATAATTTGTTGTATTTTTGTATTAGGTTATTCTTTTTAATGTGTGTGTACTTTTTAATTTCTAAGGTCAGGTTACGGAAGAAATGGTTTTGGTCTATCGAGGTTAAGAACTGTAAAATATTTACTTGTGTTGCGTTTATAAGCCGGTTAATTGTTTTGTTGGTATCGATACAAATTTTAATCTCTAGGTTTATATAATCCCTGCTTAATTTACGTTTGACTTTATTAATTTGATTGTGCCTAGTTGATGTTTGTTCTTCCATTGTTTTAAACATATTCTTTATTTTGTCTTCAATAAACTTTGGTGTGATGCCGGTTTTTCTACATCTAAGTAAATATGTTTTCCTGCTTTTGTTGTTAATAAGTTTCATATTGTTTGTTATATGTTGTTTTAATATCGTAGTTTTGTCATCGCTATATCTTTCAATGTTGATGTTATAGAAAGATTTTAAAAAATTGTTATACGCTTCCATTCTTATTCTTAATGCTCAAATTTTATATATGTTTTCTTTATAGATTTTTAAACGACCAAGTGTTTATATATTCAATGATTTTAATACGAGCTTTTGGTCTAATATTATTTTATTTTATTATAACATAAGTCAATATTTCGGCTACGCCATCATCACGGACCTAAAAACAATTTTAAAAACCTTAATTCTATACATTTTATATCACAGATATTAGTGTAAAAATAACATTCCTACGATTTTAACATTTAACCTTAAACTTAACCTCTAACATAAAAATACAATAAAATTCATGACTTACATTAATGTTATTCTAATAAATCACAGATCTTTTTATTATAATACGCTAACATAAATTGGTTAAAACCTCGTCAAAAATTTACTAACTATGTTAAACATTTAATTAAATTAATTATAAGTTTCTAAAAAATTGAGCTACACAAAACAATTTGTATCAACACAACAAGTAACAATACTAAAGTACCGAACAATTAATAAATTATCTATAATAAAAAAAAAAACAATATAAAAAAAATAAAACTTGTATTTTGTTATTATTTGTGCTGAATCAAAGTTAAGCTTTTTTAAAATTTGTATTTTGAATTTTTTGGTACGTAGTGATTAAGTTTCTGTACGACATATTGAGATTCCTAAGATCTGTTCTTGTATTCACCGTTGTAGTCTCGTTCAACCAAATGTGACCAGCTTCCTTGAACTCTCTCTTGAATTTGTTTTTATCCCGATCTATGATTACAGTACGGGTAAAATCAAATTCATGAGTGGTTTCATCTTTTTGGTTAATGACATGCTGGTTAATAGCAGTTTTATTTGGATTTACGTGTCTTAGTTTATAGTCACTCCTGTGTTGTGTAAGTCTGTCCGTCAGTGTTTGTTGTGTTTGGCCTATGTATATTTTATTGCATGAACATGGTATCTTATAAACTATGTTATGTGTGGTTTCAAGTTTGTTGATGCCTTTCAGTTTTGTGAAATGTTTCTTTAACGTGTTGTATGGTTTGTTAGCAATAAGTATGTTGGGTGTTCTTCTTAAGAAATGCCTTTTTATGGTATCTGTAAGCTGAGGAATATACGTAAGAGATGTTCTAATATTAGTAGGTGGTGTTTGTGTGTTCGTTGTTATATTTGTTGTAGTTTGTTGGTTGTTATTAGGTGGTTTATTTTTTATAAGATTTATGCTACTGTTAATAATATTATTTATAATGGGTAAAGGATAGTTATTTTTTTATGAGGATGTCTTTAGCTATTGTTGTGTTTTTGTTCCAGTGTTTCTCATGGCTTAGATTAAGAATTCTTTTAACGTATGCGGATGCTACATTTAACTTCATATTTTTCGGATGTGCAGATAAAAAATTAAGTATTCGGTTCGATGAGGTGTCTTTATTATACCAATCTGTTGTGATTTTATTCTTTTCACGTGTAAGTTTTAAATCTAGAAAAGTTATTTGATTTTCTTTCTCAGTTTCTAGAGTGAAAGTAATATTTGGGTGAAAATTGTTGAAAATACTCAGAGTGTGTTGTATTTCAGTCTCTGGGATTGCCATAATGATATCGTCAACATATTTTTTTATAAACGAAGGCTGCCGTTCAAGTTGATTAAGTGAGTCTTGGAAAAGTTTTTCCAAAACAATATCTGCCAAAACCGGAGAAAGAGGATTTCCCATGGCCAGACCTTTAATTTGATGGTAATACTGATTGTTGAAGCTGAAATAACTGTTTTCTTTAGTGCAATACTCTAATATGGTTAGAAAGTCCATCTTAGATATATTCACCGAGTTTATAATTTCATTCCATCTATCTCCTATCACCTCTATAGCTGTGTCAATAGGTATGTTTGTGAATAAGGACACTGCATCGAATGACACTAAGACATCTTCATCTCGTACTTCTTGTGTATTTATGTATTCTTTAAATGTTATAGAGTTTTGAACGTTAAATTGGCTATCTTGTGTTAGTTTTCTCAGTATTGTGTTACAGTATTGTGATAAGTAGTAGCAAGGAGAATCTATTGTTGATACTATGGGACGAAGCGGATGACCGGTTTTATGCAGTTTCGGTAATCCGTATATTTTGGGAGTCACTGGGTATTTTACTATTAGTTTTTTAGCTTGTTTCTCTTCCATTATATTCTTATTTATTATAATTCGGTCTACTAAAATTTTGCATCTATTGTTTAGGTAGTGGGTGGGATCTTTTCTTAGTTTAACGTATGTTGTTGTATCACTCAGTAGATTATTCATTTTGTTGTTGTAGTCTTCTTTGTATAAAATTACCGTTTTATTGCTTTTGTCCGAGTCCGTTACGTATATGTTCGGGTTGTTTAATAGAAATTGTTTGGTTTGTTTGTGTGCTCTATGTAAAAAGGCATCAATGTATGTGAGTGGTTTATCGGTTTGTGTGATATTTGTTTGATATTCTGTGTGATCATAGTTCTGTCCTCTTGTGCTATGTTTTCGTTTTCATATCCATGAAGGATATTTTCAACTTCGGCCATAACTGTTAGAATTGGGCATTCTGTTCTTTTAGTAGGAACGGCAAACTTAGAACCGAAACTCAGCAAAGTCTCGACGTCAGTTGGAATGATGGTCTCTGTGAGGTTCTCGATACATTGTTTGTCCACATAGAAAGTAGGCAAGTACTTCTGGTTTGCGCATAATTTGTTGTATTTTTGTATTAGGTTATTCTTTTTAATGTGTGTGTACTTTTTAATTTCTAAGGTCAGGTTACGGAAGAAATGGTTTTGGTCTATCGAGGTTAAGAACTGTAAAATATTTACTTGTGTTGCGTTTATAAGCCGGTTAATTGTTTTGTTGGTATCGATACAAATTTTAATCTCTAGGTTTATATAATCCCTGCTTAATTTACGTTTGACTTTATTAATTTGATTGTGCCTAGTTGATGTTTGTTCTTCCATTGTTTTAAACATATTCTTTATTTTGTCTTCAATAAACTTTGGTGTGATGCCGGTTTTTCTACATCTAAGTAAATATGTTTTCCTGCTTTTGTTGTTAATAAGTTTCATATTGTTTGTTATATGTTGTTTTAATATCGTAGTTTTGTCATCGCTATATCTTTCAATGTTGATGTTATAGAAAGATTTTAAAAAATTGTTATACGCTTCCATTCTTATTCTTAATGCTCAAATTTTATATATGTTTTCTTTATAGATTTTTAAACGACCAAGTGTTTATATATTCAATGATTTTAATACGAGCTTTTGGTCTAATATTATTTTATTTTATTATAACATAAGTCAATATTTCGGCTACGCCATCATCACGGACCTAAAAACAATTTTAAAAACCTTAATTCTATACATTTTATATCACAGATATTAGTGTAAAAATAACATTCCTACGATTTTAACATTTAACCTTAAACTTAACCTCTAACATAAAAATACAATAAAATTCATGACTTACATTAATGTTATTCTAATAAATCACAGATCTTTTTATTATAATACGCTAACATAAATTGGTTAAAACCTCGTCAAAAATTTACTAACTATGTTAAACATTTAATTAAATTAATTATAAGTTTCTAAAAAATTGAGCTACACAAAACAATTTGTATCAACACAACAAGTAACAATACTAAAGTACCGAACAATTAATAAATTATCTATAATAAAAAAAAAACAATATAAAAAAATAAAACTTGTATTTTGTTATTATTTGTGCTGAATCAAAGTTAAGCTTTTTTAAAATTTGTATTTTGAATTTTTTGGTACGTAGTGATTAAGTTTCTGTACGACATATTGAGATTCCTAAGATCTGTTCTTGTATTCACCGTTGTAGTCTCGTTCAACCAAATGTGACCAGCTTCCTTGAACTCTCTCTTGAATTTGTTTTTATCCCGATCTATGATTACAGTACGGGTAAAATCAAATTCATGAGTGGTTTCATCTTTTTGGTTAATGACATGCTGGTTAATAGCAGTTTTATTTGGATTTACGTGTCTTAGTTTATAGTCACTCCTGTGTTGTGTAAGTCTGTCCGTCAGTGTTTGTTGTGTTTGGCCTATGTATATTTTATTGCATGAACATGGTATCTTATAAACTATGTTATGTGTGGTTTCAAGTTTGTTGATGCCTTTCAGTTTTGTGAAATGTTTCTTTAACGTGTTGTATGGTTTGTTAGCAATAAGTATGTTGGGTGTTCTTCTTAAGAAATGCCTTTTTATGGTATCTGTAAGCTGAGGAATATACGTAAGAGATGTTCTAATATTAGTAGGTGGTGTTTGTGTGTTCGTTGTTATATTTGTTGTAGTTTGTTGGTTGTTATTAGGTGGTTTATTTTTTATAAGATTTATGCTACTGTTAATAATATTATTTATAATGGGTAAAGGATAGTTATTTTTTATGAGGATGTCTTTAGCTATTGTTGTGTTTTTGTTCCAGTGTTTCTCATGGCTTAGATTAAGAATTCTTTTAACGTATGCGGATGCTACATTTAACTTCATATTTTTCGGATGTGCAGATAAAAAATTAAGTATTCGGTTCGATGAGGTGTCTTTATTATACCAATCTGTTGTGATTTTATTCTTTTCACGTGTAAGTTTTAAATCTAGAAAAGTTATTTGATTTTCTTTCTCAGTTTCTAGAGTGAAAGTAATATTTGGGTGAAAATTGTTGAAAATACTCAGAGTGTGTTGTATTTCAGTCTCTGGGATTGCCATAATGATATCGTCAACATATTTTTTTATAAACGAAGGCTGCCGTTCAAGTTGATTAAGTGAGTCTTGGAAAAGTTTTTCCAAAACAATATCTGCCAAAACCGGAGAAAGAGGATTTCCCATGGCCAGACCTTTAATTTGATGGTAATACTGATTGTTGAAGCTGAAATAACTGTTTTCTTTAGTGCAATACTCTAATATGGTTAGAAAGTCCATCTTAGATATATTCACCGAGTTTATAATTTCATTCCATCTATCTCCTATCACCTCTATAGCTGTGTCAATAGGTATGTTTGTGAATAAGGACACTGCATCGAATGACACTAAGACATCTTCATCTCGTACTTCTTGTGTATTTATGTATTCTTTAAATGTTATAGAGTTTTGAACGTTAAATTGGCTATCTTGTGTTAGTTTTCTCAGTATTGTGTTACAGTATTGTGATAAGTAGTAGCAAGGAGAATCTATTGTTGATACTATGGGACGAAGCGGATGACCGGTTTTATGCAGTTTCGGTAATCCGTATATTTTGGGAGTCACTGGGTATTTTACTATTAGTTTTTTAGCTTGTTTCTCTTCCATTATATTCTTATTTATTATAATTCGGTCTACTAAAATTTTGCATCTATTGTTTCGGTAGTGGGTGGGATCTTTTCTTAGTTTAACGTATGTTGTTGTATCACTCAGTAGATTATTCATTTTGTTGTTGTAGTCTTCTTTGTATAAAATTACCGTTTTATTGCTTTTGTCCGAGTCCGTTACGTATATGTTCGGGTTGTTTAATAGAAATTGTTTGGTTTGTTTGTGTGCTCTATGTAAAAAGGCATCAATGTATGTGAGTGGTTTATCGGTTTGTGTGATATATTGTTTGATATTCTGTGTGATCATAGTTCTGTCCTCTTGTGCCATGTTTTCGTTTTCATATCCATGAAGGATATTTTCAACTTCGGCCATAACTGTTAGAATTGGGCATTCTGTTCTTTTAGTAGGAACGGCAAACTTAGAACCGAAACTCAGCACAGTCTCGACGTCAGTTGGAATGATGGTCTCTGTGAGGTTCTCGATACATTGTTTGTCCACATAGAAAGTAGGCAAGTACTTCTGGTTTGCGCATAATTTGTTGTATTTTTGTATTAGGTTATTCTTTTTAATGTGTGTGTACTTTTTAATTTCTAAGGTCAGGTTACGGAAGAAATGGTTTTGGTCTATCGAGGTTAAGAACTGTAAAATATTTACTTGTGTTGCGTTTATAAGCCGGTTAATTGTTTTGTTGGTATCGATACAAATTTTAATCTCTAGGTTTATATAATCCCTGCTTAATTTACGTTTGACTTTATTAATTTGATTGTGCCTAGTTGATGTTTGTTCTTCCATTGTTTTAAACATATTCTTTATTTTGTCTTCAATAAACTTTGGTGTGATGCCGGTTTTTCTACATCTAAGTAAATATGTTTTCCTGCTTTTGTTGTTAATAAGTTTCATATTGTTTGTTATATGTTGTTTTAATATCGTAGTTTTGTCATCGCTATATCTTTCAATGTTGATGTTATAGAAAGATTTTAAAAAATTGTTATACGCTTCCATTCTTATTCTTAATGCTCAAATTTTATATATGTTTTCTTTATAGATTTTTAAACGACCAAGTGACAACTGGTTGATTATAAAGGTGAAGTGTTTATATTTTAGTTCACTGATTTTTAGTTGACTTTTTAATTTTCACTATCACTGTTTATAAGTTCGTTTTACTAGATCTTTTATCTTCAGATACAAATCCTATCAACTGCGCCAATTAAATTTTTATTTATTCAGATTCACTTTTTAAAAAATGATATTTGAATCAAATAAATGATTCTTACCAGTATATTCACTTTGGTGTTATACTAAGAATTATAATATTAAACTATAATAAGAACTGCAGCAAGAATAACAATTGCAGTAAGAGTAAGAATGAGTTTTTACTTTAATATTACTTCTATATATACTATATTGTATTGATAAACATTTGTCATTCAAATGTTTATCATATTTTAATTTCTAAGAAACTTTACCTAAAACATATTTTTAGTCAAAATAATATTAACAAGTGTTTGATTAAAAACTGTGAAAGTTGATCGAACATGTTTTATAGAATATCATATTACGTTATTTGTTTAGACTTGTATATTTATGGAAGGTTTATGAATTGACTTATGTTTATAAGATATCTACTTTGTTTTAATATTCAAAGAATAAAATTATGAGACAATTAAAATAAAATTACATCATGCGAATTTCGTTTGATAGAATCTGAGTTTAAGTTTTTGGAAAGATTATCGTTTGTGGAATGGAATGTAACTCGCGCGGTTCTTGTTAATAATGTGTTTGTTATATTCATCTTCCGCCAAATTCCCATCTTTCTTTTTTTGAAAAATGGACAAATTCTTTTCGTGAAACGTTTCAGTAAACAGCGTTATTCCTAAAGGTAAACTATTTTTGGATCCATATAATATTTGATATTGTTTAAACACATTTCTAATGGAACTGTAGATCGGTTCCAAAAATAATTTAGATGAATTGGCTCTTGCATAATGTGAAGGCAACTTTGGTAGTTCTTCAAAAAAGGGAGAGAATTGATTTCCGGGCCTTGTTTGAATGAGAAGTCTCCTGATGCTAACCGTGTCGAACTGGACTCAATCCAAGCATGTACTGTCTTATAACCAATAGCAAGCGATTGCAAAAGCATATTCCGACAAACCTGAACTCGGTCTGTGCCATTGTGCATGAAGTAATCAGAACTTGTAGCGGAAGGAATTTCTGGTAGACCGTGCAGGTCTACCAGTTGGTCACGCACGTCAATAACCTTGCCGCTAGCTCATAGAGCGAAGGTTCTAGACCAACCTCACTAACAAGAAATTTTAACATATAAAAAAAAACGTGCCTTAAAACAACACCCAGGTTCTCCAGACGTGAGAACTGCCAGGTCACGAATCTCCCCAACTGATATTTACGTTAGCCTTGCATCGTAATTATATTTACAAAGAGAAATATATACTGGACAATTTTGTTGTTTTCATCTGTTGTTATTACTTCTTTGAACCATCTATTTCTACAGGCTTGTTGTTGATTCCCTTATGTTGTCAAATAATTTAAATCCAATCATATTGGTTGCACTAAAGCAAATCAGCCCACTGTTGTGACATTTAATGTCTCAACAAATAATGATGTCATGTACAGTCTGTTTATTCTTTATCATTGTGTTAATTTAGTTATGTTAAAAAAAAACAGAACCCCCACAGATAAACAAATTAATGATTGGGTTCATCCTTGAATTGAACCACCTCGATCGTCTGCAAATAAATCAAATACTTTATGTTCGCAACTGTAAATATATTTTCACTAAAACTGTTTAGTTTATCAAACCATCAAAATAGTAAATACACCAATAGTATAATTTTAATTTCTTTTATATATTTTAATTCAATTACAAATCTGCAATTACTATGAAAAAATTTTATTTTATCCTTGATTAACTTGGATCTTCTTTAACACTTGTACTTAAGTGTTATTCATTTTCCAAAAGAAACACAAATTATCAAAACACCAAAACCAATTCAATCACTACTCAAAAACTAATTAATTCTTCCAACTGCCAACCACCAACTGATTAATTCAAGACTAACAATTAACAGAAATTTTTTTCCTACGAGCAAAAAAAAATATCGTCAGCATAAATTTTAGTTAAATTTATTAATTCTTACAATTTTTTTCATATTTAGGTAAAAAAAAATGTACAGAAAATAAAAAACAATTTAATAGCGAAAGTGTTGGATGTACATTGGAATGTGTAACCAGTTGTGTTGTTACACAAACGGGTTGAAAAGTGAGTGGAAAATTAAGATCTATAGCATATTACTATAGGATAGAAAAGGTAAGTACACCCAACATTTAAAATCTTGCCCATTACAAAGTTTTCGAACGTCTACACCTTTTCCAATTGTAATTCAGAAAGCGTCAATTGTAGTTCAGATTAGTCAATTGTAATTCAGATTAGTCAATTGTAATTCAGAAAGCGTCAATTTTAATTGAGAAAACCACAATTACAATTCAGAAAGCGTCAATTGTAATTCAGATTAGTCAATTGTAATTCAGATTTGTCAATTGTAATTCAGAAAGCGTCAATTTTAATTCAGAAAACGCCAATTGTAATTCAGAAAGGGTCAATTGTAATTCAGAAAACGTTAATTGTAATTCAGAAATAAAACACATTTTATTAACTTTATATTTTATTTTAGCATAGCGAAAAATTGAGATGAAGTTCCAAGTATATACATAGTATGTCTTAGTATTTTTTTAAATAAATTACCGACCGACCACTATGTCATTCATTAACAAGGCGCTAGCTTGGGGAACTGTACAGTGTTGCATAGCACGAGCGCGATCACTCCCGGTTATGGTGTTCGTTGCATGATCTATGTATAATATCTTCCAAGTAGTAGATCAATCTTTATTACATTACGCCAGTACCTGCAACGTTTGGAACACGAATGTTGCTTTTGGCATACGATTTTCCTTTAGACCAAATATTCACAATGGGATTTAGCATCGGAGAATATGGTTCTAGCCGCAAAAGAGAAGCTGGCGTTTCATCGATCACTCTTTTGAATGACAAGGTGCGTTGTCCACAACAATCACAAAATCTTCCAGTTGATTTCTCACATCTTGCCACTTTTGCATTAAAACAACTACCCAATCGTTTGCTAACGGGGCAGCAAATGGACCCTTTCTGCGTTCCATGTATATGGTTCCTGTAGTTGAAATTGCTCCAATTAAATGAATGTTATGACCTCTTGATGCTGGAAGGTGTTGTACTGTTCTTTTCCCAACTCTTGCACGGCCTCTCGTTCAACGAAAAAACAAATTAAAATTTGTTTCGTCCATCCAAACAACTTGTTTCCCTTGCTGTATGTACTTGTTCAAGGATTGTACGTATTCAGCTCGTTTTGTTTCGTTCGCGTCAGAATTCATTGTAACATGTTCAACGTGTAATTGTGTCGGTCAAATGACAAAAAATTACCATAATGTAACCGACGAAAACATCATCTAATATCTGAAATATAACCACCATTATATCCGTCAAATTACCAAACATAACCAAAACGTAACCGACACAAATACCATCTAATAACTGAAATATTATAACGTAATTGTGCCCGTCAAATTACTAAAATCAACTGAAAAGTAATTTAAATTATAACCATACGAAGGTTGAAATGTAACCGATACGGTTCTCGTTCGGTAACCCTTACCGCCTATTGTCTGATCAAAATACTGTAACAAATCAGTTACGTTACCACTTGTGCCCGATATCAGTTACCGGTAACATTTCGGTCTTTTTACGGTTACAAATAGTGAAATTGTCTGTCGGGTTATGTGCCTATGGTCTGGCAATATAAAAACTCTGCAACACAGCTTTATGTAAATTATTTTTGTCAGTTTGTTCTTCTACATTCACGGAACCCTCGGCGAGCGAATTTTATTTCACTTGACCGGCTTTTCTTTATATCAATTGAAGTTTTCTGAATTACAATTAACGTTTTCTGAATAACAACTGACGTTTTCTGAATTACAATTTACTAATCTGAATTACAATTGTCGTTTTCTGAATAACAATTGACTAATCTGAATTACAATTGACGTTTTCTGAATTACATTTGGCCGTTTCTGAATTAAAATTGACTAATCTGAATTACAATTGACGGTTTCTGACTTACAATTGACTAATCTGAATCACAATTGACGCTTTCTGAATTAAAATTGACGCTTTCTGAATTAACATTGACGCTTTCTGAATTACAATTGGAAAAGGTGTAGAGCTCGTTTCTACAGTCATTCTGGATGCAGTGTATATAACATTTGAGGCGATAAATATATTTTATTGGTCCCAATTACATTTATCCCAAAAATTATTGAAAATAGCTTGTCGTATTTCCGGTGTAAACGTGTGACAAAATCGTTTTTTTGACTTGATGCACTTGTTCGATTTGCAAGAAATACCTTGCACTCTAGGACTTCTTATTTTCTGTTGTTGGTATTTATTATCTATCTTATAGAACCCAACGTACTCTTTCCCTTCATGCGGAGGCTTTTATTTTTATTGCGTTTCCAATTATCATATTTAGATTTCCTTTGTCGCCGTACGGAATTTACTTCACTCAGACCCGTTTCATCTGTCTCTTTCGTTTCTACACTTTCAGGTACAAATAAATGATTATTTTCATCATTGTCCGCATCCGTATTATGAAGTTGTTTTTCACTACTGTTAGAATCATCAGTCATATCTCTCACATAGTCTGGGCCGTCTTCATAAGCCTTACTTTCCGTTTCTAGTCCGTTCTGCTTTGATGTATTTTCAAAATTTAAATCCGTGACCATAATTGTATTCTCATTTGAATTATTGCTGGCGCTCGGAATGTAAATATCATGTCCCATCGCTATAGGATCCAATTCAAAAGAAAATATCTCGTCAAGGTTTTCAGTCACTGTTTCATTGCTGCTTGGGATCACGATTGCCTGTTGTAATTTTTCTCGTGCCATATCTAACATTCTTTGACCACTTGACATTTTTTAATGGAATTCCTAATTCGTTTAACTTAATAAATATTTATTTGTTGTCTGTAATTTGAAACAAAAATTAAATTTTTAAATTTTTCGGTGAATTCTTTTAGTAAAAATTGCATGCAAAACCTCCTATCTACATAAATAATGATGTTTCAAAATCTCATAAATGAAGCAATTATTTATTATTGTTTTATTATGTATTATTATATATCATCAAAATAAATATTTCAATTCAACTACAAAATATATAAATATTTAAATTTCACTTCACTTCCAATTTTAACTATTTAGCGTATGGTTTTTGTTGTGACACATTACAAGAATAAAAATAAAACTTAAAATAGGTAGATTTTTCTATGAAATCTACCTAAAACTATTAGAATGGCTCTTATTCTGAGCCACTTGGACTTTTAAAACAATAAAGATTTATTATATTGAATAGACAGGATAGCGGATTGCTCTTTTGACTAATCCTGAATTGAGAATCTCTTATCTGCTGATTCAATTAGGCTAACATGAAAATTTTATAATAGAATAGAAATAGAAAATACAAAAAAAAAAATAAAACTTAACATACGAATGTAGAATGTAGTTCTACATATTGATTGAGTATTCATCAGGAAATTACTTTGCAGTAGCATATTTCTTCGGACTTCAAATCCCTTTCCGTTTTTTCCATTAATTAATTGTATGTTCGACTCACGAAAACATGAGTACACATTAAATGAGCTAACAATCGATTTGACTGCGCGTCTTTTAGTTAAAAAGTAAAAAGTAAAATATTTGAACATTGGGCAGTACATGTGCCAAATGGATGTCTAGGATGTCGCCATTGTATCGTCGAATTGGACACACAGTTGCAATGTGTTTTATGGTTTGTTGTGGAGCTCCGCAGTCACATTGAGGGAACTCTGAAATACCCCACTTGTAGAAAGAATCAGCACAACGTCCATGATTCGTTCTTATTCGGTTTAGTGTAGTATGACGTGGCAGATCGAAACCGGGTTGAGTAGAAGTTGGGTTAGTTGCAGGTTGCTGGCAGTTTTGTGGGAAGGCTTTCTTGACTTCAATCAACAACTAGTGTGGTCACCGTAATATTCGTGCAAGGGTAACGTGATGTTGTTGGCTACTTTTTATGTTCACGCATGAGCGCATATGAGCGTCTGACTGCAGATGGAGCGATATTGCTTAACACAGGGCGCCAAAGTAAAGGAGTAGACTTGATAGTACCTCTTATAGTACGCATCGTGGCATGCATCTGGCAGTCAACTTTTTGAGTATGTGTGCTATTCAACCAGACTGGTCCGCCGTACTCAGCCACTGAGTAAACCAGACTTAGAGCAGTTGTGCGGAGGGTAGCTGGAGTAGCAGCCCATTTCGAGCCTGCCAGTTTGTGCAATATATTGTTTCTCGTTTTAAGTTTTTTTGACGTATTCTCTAGGTAGAGCTTAAAAGAAAGAGTTCTATCGAGAGTAATGCCCAGGTACTTTGGAGGTTGATTGTATTTAATGACAGTGCCGTTTAACAACACTGATAGTTCGTGTTTTGCCAGTTTGTTGTTTAAGTGGAAACAAGAGCTCTCGGTTTTACTTAGATTAGGAAGGTCAGGCCAGGTCAGTTGAGAGCAAATCTTCTATGACACCCATGTCTTTGTTTTGAGTGGGCAGGGTCCAATCATCAGCGTAGCCAAATTTCTTTGATGTTGTGTGAGGAATGTCATGGATGTACAAATTAAAAAGTAATGGCGAAAGGATCCCTGTGGCAAACCATTGTTAAGCATTTTGGACCTACTACAGCAATTATTTAGATGAACTTTGAATACACGATTACTCAGCATGTTGTTAATTAAACGTGAGATGGTGCTACAAGGTATTGCATTGAACATCTTATATATAATCCCAATTCGCCAGACCGAATCATATGCTGCAGTGAGATCGATGAATACTGCGCCTGTTTTTAATTGTTTTTGATACCCAGCTTGATCATTGCAACTGCGGTTGGGACGGAAACCAGCTTGTTCGCCAGGGATCTGGTCATTCAATATCGGTGCGATACGGTTGTATATGAGTCGTTCTAGCAATTTGTAGCAGGTGCTCAAAAGGGTAATTGGGTGATGATAGGTTCATTGGATGGTTTACCTGGTGATTATTCAAAATGTATAAATGAAAAACTCAATAAGCTCAAAATGTTCAAATAAAAACAACAAAAAAACAAACATTCAAATTGTTTAAATAAAAACCTCAATAAATTTTTTAATGTTTACAATGCTAGTATTACATTACGACTGACTATACAGAGAACGGATAGTTCTCGATCTTCGTTACAAATTTTTTGTTTGTTTTTACTTGCAGGTTTTTTATCAGTGTGTTTTAAATAAACTAAATTCAGTATGTTGTAAATCTTAACACATTGGCCGCCTTGAAATACTAGGATCTCAACAATTATCAACAACAATTTAATTTGATAAGCAAATTCATAATACATTATGTTATTATTGTTTTTTTTTATTAATTAGTTAGACATGTTTAGCACACTAAATATGAAATATTCATTATTTAGACTCTTTGAATATCCGAAGATACCATGTCAACTATAAAAGAAGGAGATGGGGAAAATGGAAGGAATGGGGATATAGGGATAACTATACTAACCGCCGCATTCCGTCTTTTATAATTTCAGAGATTCTTATTGCCGATGTGCTAGGATCTTGATCGACACAACAAATAGTTTTCCAAGGTGTTTCATCATAAACGTTTCTCAGTCCCGCCCAGTCAGCGCGTTTATAGTTCCAAACGCGACGAGGATTTGCTTCAATTTGTATCGGTGATGTAAATTGCACTATTGCTGATATTAGTAAATGGTCCGATGTTCCGAGGGGTTGTTCAACTTTTGTTTTCGTAGTATCTGGTTCGTTTGTCAAAAACAGATCCAGCAAATTGCTGTTATGATGTGAATTTTCTGCGATTCTAGTGGGACACTATCATTTGCGTCAAACGGTGATAATCTGCGAGTATCAGTTCGGCTTGTCTTCCTACGTCGTCAGTGCGCCATGAATATTCAAGCCATTCTGTATTATGAATATTAAAGTGTCCAAGAATGACCAGTCTTGCTTTGGGGTAGTCCGTGGTAATCTTGTCTAGATTAGCCGATATTTGATCGAAAAAGGGACATCCTGGGGGAGAATTTGGGGATCTGTATAATCCTATTATAAACATAGTTTCATCAAAACCTAAAATCTTCAGTGCTATAGGATTGTGGTGCTTAGAGTTCAACTCGTAAGCCTTAATTTTCATACATGAAAGTGAATTTCGAACAGATACACAGACACCATGCTTGTTATAAAAGGAATGTTCCAATTCGTAACTAGGTATACGATATTTATCGAGATCCAATTTCGATGCTTTGCCACTAACAATTGTTTCGGTAAGAAACAATATGTCAGGTTTATTTTTTTCGATGTAGTGATGAACCACGTTTAGATTCGAATTGAGACCTCTTATGTTGGTGAAGTCAATGCTAAGCTGTTGGTTCACTCTGCTGCCATTTTGTTGAGACAAAGACTTGCCGTTTGACATTGCAGCTATAGAAACTGAAATTTGGCCAGGTCTAAATTTCAACACTACACAGTACAAAAGAAACTGGGTATTTCTGTCACAAAAACACGATAGCAGGTTTCATGCAACAGTAGCACGATAAGAGAAAAGAAAAAAAAATGGGGACACAAATGACACTAACAAAATTGAAGAGTACAAATAAAGGGTTAAATTTGAAATTCCTACTAACAACTAAAACGAAATTTTACATTTTCTGTTACCAAGCAATATAAAACAAATTTATGCTTTATAATAATAAATACATTTATTACATCAAAGCAATAAAAGGTAAAATTTTACCTGCCTTCCGCTTGGTAACAACAAATATAAAATACCAAATACTTTTTTAATAAAGAACAATCTCACCAATTATATAATTGTCTCCGCCTCTGTTCTTCAACACTTTTATTTGCATAAACACAAACACTATAATACACACTTATTTTTCTATTTTCGATTATTTTTTTTTTTCTTTAAAATTTATGAGACAACCTTCTTCGTCTGACTCCGATTGATATATGTCCCATGTTGGATAAAATTTTCAAATTTTCAGATTTATAATTGCTAATTATTGATATTTCAATTCATATTTCAACAGATTATTTATATAAACGTATATATATATATATTTTTAATAAAATTAAATTTATATGTATTTGAATCAATTACCATAAGAACCTTAATTCAATATTATACTTAGTTAAATTTTAATTATCGAGAGGTGGTTTGCAAATTTTAGATACAGCTCTCTTACAAACTCCATTTTTAGTTTTAATCTCTACCACCCGTACTTTACCATCAGACCCAGAAACAATTTGTTGTACCGTGCCTAGTAATAATTGCGTAGAAGGCATTTGTTCATCTGCAACTAAAACAACATCCATTAATTTTACATTTGGTTTTTCAGATTTCATCTTATTACGCTGTTGTAAGTTATGAATATACTCGACAGAAAACCTCTTCCAAAAATTTTGCGTTATTTGCGAGATTTTTTGCCAGCTTGTTAATCTATTTGTAGTTATACCAGAATAAGATGGTTCCTTTGTGGAAACAATGGGTCCACCAGTTAAGAAATGAGCTGGGGTAAGCGGCTCAGGATCATTTGGGTTATTTGATAGTAGGCATTCAATTTCAACAATTAATGTGTGAAACTCTTCATGTGTCGTTTAGTATCAGCTGCTACTCGTTTTAGGTGTGTTTTGAGTGACTTAATGCCAGATTCCCAAAATCCTCCGAAATTTGGAGCCCTTGGCGGTATAAATTTCCAAACTATTTGTTCTGTAGAACAAAATTGCAAAATGTTTGAATTGCTGTCTTGAAAAAGTATTGACATTTCTTGTAATTTGTGATTTGCACCAACAAAATTAGTTGCATTGTCAGACCATAAGGTCTAACACTTACCGCGATGTGCAAGAAAACGTTTTAAGCACGCGATAAATGTTTCGGCCGATAAGTCTTACTATTTCCAAATGTGCAACATGTATTTTTTGAAATGAGGTATTTCAATTTTTTTTTGTTTTGATTAAAAATGGTCCAGATAGATCAACTCCTGAAGTTGAGAATAATTTACTTGGAGTGAATCAGGTAAATCACCCATAATTTGTTGTTGCAAGATAGGCTTTGCTTTAAAGCATGCAACACATTGACGACAAGTTTTGTTAGCTATGTTTTTACCCCTTATAGGCCAATATTTCTGTCTTATTAACGAAAGTAGCAGTTGACGTCCGGCATGTAAATTCTTTTTATGTTCATATTGGAATAAATATGTTGTAAAATTATTATGTGATGGCAAAATATATTGGTGTTTTGTGTCATGATTTAAATCCAATTGTCTTAAACGACCGCCTACTCGTAAAATTCCCTTTTCATCTAAATATGGGCTTAATAATTTTAATGAATTCCCATTGGATAATTCGTTATTTTGTTTTAGAATTTTTATCTCAGGTTCAATTGATTGAGATTGGATGATTTTTATCAAATAAGTTATAGCAGTATTTAATTCATTTGTTTCCAGAATTGTACAAAATTTTCTATTAGTTTTATTTCTGCAATTGTTTATAAATCTAAGACAATATGACATAATTCTTAATATTTTAAGATAGGAACTATATTTTTCTATAAATTTAAAGGTAGAAATTCTGTGATCCCTTAAAGTTATGAATGTGTTAGAAATGTGTTTTAGTTCTTGGCTATAGTCTGTTTTTGTGTGAGATTCATTTGTATTTATCTGTTCATGATTAATAATTTTGTTCGATAGAAATTGTGGACCACACCACCAATCCTGTATGGAGTGCAATTCTTTAGGCATAATTCCTCGCGATATTAGATCGGCGGGGTTATTCTTAGAATCGATATGATTCCACTGAAAGTTTGCTGTTCACTCTTGTATTTCGTTAACCCGATTGGCAATGAAAATCTTTAGCTTATGAGATGGAGTTTTTATCCACGCTAATGCTATTGTGGAATCTGACCACAGATATATGTTGTCAAGCTTGATATTTAATGCTTGAATTACAGTAACAATTAGTTTAGACAAAAGATGGGCTGCGCACAACTCTAAACGTGGCAGAGTTATACACTTAAGTGTAGCCACCTTTGATTTGCTACATAATAATTGCGTGTATAATTTATCTGAGTTGGTTGAACGAATGTATACACAAGCACCGTATGCCTTTTCAGAGGCATCGGCAAAGCCGTGTAACTCTATAGAGTCTCGATTGTTTAAAATTACACAACGTGGAAATTTGATTAAATTAATGTCCTTGAGACGTAATAATGTTTTAATATGCGTGTGTCCTCTAATGATATTTCGGGATCCCAATATTTGTTTTACTTTCATAATGTTTGAATTAGGATTTTGCCTATTATTGTAATAGGTGATATTAGACCTAAAGGGTCGTAGGTCTTTGAAATTTCTGATAGCCAAGACCGTTTGGTTGAACTATGAAAACCGTTGTCGTAACTATTTATATTATAGGAGAGACTGTCTGCACTAGGATCCTAATATAAACCTTAGGCCTCTATTGATTCGTTGGAATCTGCGAACTGTTTTGGAATTTCCTGTAAATGAGTTGGAATGTTTGCAAGTAAATTTTTAGAGTTTGACGCCCATTTATGCAAATGAAATCCACCTCTTTGTAATAGTTCTATTAATTGACTTTGCATAACTGTGGCATCTTTTATGTTGTCCGCCCCTGTTAAAATATCGTCCATATAAAAATCCCTAAGTGTTATGGCTGATGCTATTGGGAAGGATTCAATCTCGTCCTTTGCTAGTTGCATAAGGGTACGAGCTGCTAAATAACTAGCAGAAGCTGTACCATATGTTACGGTACACAACTCATATGTTTCTATAGGATCCTTTGAATTTGTTCGCCAGAGTATTTGTTAAAGCTTTTTTTATGATTCATCTATTTCAATTTGTCTGAAGATTTTAACAATGTCAGCAGTGAAAACTATTTGATGTGATCTGAACCTTAAAATGATATGAAGTAAACTATGTTGGACATTGAGACCGACCATTAAAATGTCGTTTAATGAGATGTTTGTTGTTGTAGGTGATGAGCCATCGTAGACGACACGTAGTTTTGTTGAACTACTTGTTGGTTTCAGAACTGGGTGATGAGGCAAATAGTATGATTGAAAATTAGATTCTACTTTGTTGTTAGATGATACTCTCATATGTCCTGATTCTAAATATTCCAACATAAATTTATTGTACGGCTCTCTTAAATCTGGATTTGCATTTAACTTTCGTTCCATGCTATAAAAACGTTTTAAAGCTGCTTCCTTTGATTGACCCAATTGATCAACCTTTTCTTTTAAAGGAAGTTTTAATGAATATCTTCTATCTGACTTTCGACTTGTTCAAAGTGTTGTTCAAATTTTTGTTCTTCAATAGAAAGTTGTTTTCTAGGAGGAACGGAGTCTAATTCCCAAAGAGTTTTAATGTTTTGCAAAATTTCATCATTGGAGTTATTTTGAAATTTATTTGACTCAGAGTTGATGCATGTGTTAATAATAAAATTATGAGATATATTTTTAGTGTATTTTCCATTAAAAACCCAGCCTAATACTGTATCTTGTAACATAGGTAAATTTGAATTGATTTGTATTTTGTTTTGGCGGAGAACAGATACATAGAACTGAGCACCAATTAAAATATCAACGGGTCGCGAAATGTTAAAAAATGGATCCGCTAATTTGATCTGTTTAGGTATTGACCATGAGGCAATGTTTATGTTGGAATTTGGCAAAGAATTTGTGATAGATGGTACTACCAAAAATCGATGTTTGTTTTAAAACTATGAGCTTTTGATTGTCTATTTGTACAAACCATTTTTGAAATAGGCGTACTGCTGTGATTTAGAGTTAGAACTGTTGTGTCACACTCTTTTGTATTGAGTTGCAATTTATTTATAAGTTGTGCGGAAATAAAATTTGATTTGGTCGCATTGTCTAGAAGCGCCCTACATTCATGGTATTGTCCAGGATTGTCTTGAATTAAGACTAAAGCTGTTGCTAATAACATCGTCTTTGATTGTACATTATTTTGCGCACAATATGTTTGAGAACTAGAAGAAACACTGCTGGAGTCTTCCGCATTGCTTTTAAATTCATTTGATGAATTTGAAATGTTTTTTTTTGATATTTGAATGATGTAGTAATGAATTATGTTTCCGCCCACAATGTTTACATCCACTGGAGGGACACGTGATTGATATATGGTTAGGCCTCAAGCAATTAGAACAAAGTTTCATCTGTTTGATCCTATTAAACCTTTCTGTTGTTGATAAATCCAAAAACGTGGGACAACTAAACAATTGATGCTCTTGATTACATATTTGGCATTTAAAAACAATTTTTGAATGTGAATAATTTCCTTTCCAAGGTTGATTTGCACGTGTTGTTTGCTCAGAATTTTTAATAGAGCTAAATATACCAAATGTTTTTGTTGCATTTAAGTTACTTGGCTTATATGCATTATAATGAGAAGATTTGTTTGAAAGAATATTGTTTGACTTAATTGGAACTTTATTAGATTCTATTGAATCCAAAACCCTACACTTTTTCTCTAAAATTTCACGTAATTGATCCCAGGTAGATAACTCTGTTTCTGAGATTTCACTTTCCCATTATTTCCTTAATTGGCTATCAAATCGATAAATGGTTAGATGAATTAAAAACAATTCAGATAAACCTGATGTTAGATTGGACCTTTGCTATAATATAAAACCACATAAACGAAAAATAAATGCCGGAACAAGTAAATAACTTGCCCCCAGACGATCTACTTGATTTTGGAATCTCCTCTCTTATTAATTGACTAGCCTGTCATCTCTTTCCAGACTAGGGTTACATACATATATATATACATGTAGTTACACGGATGTGTACATATTAATTTAACAGTTTGCAGAATTATATACAAAAACAAGTAATAATAAAAAAATAAAGGAAAGATCTAACCTAAATGTTGTCCAGAATTCGTCTATGCTATCAGCTCTGTTTTATCAGGTTCCATATATTTACAAGTCTCCTTGATTACTTCCTCCATTCAAATTTTTATTCTTCTTTCACATTAACAATGCTTCCTCTCATTTATCGATAATTTCCCTCACTTTCAGATTACTTAGTTTTGCGGCAAAAACTGTTCCTTCCCTATTATCTTAGATAATGGCGGTGTACACTCCAATTCTCTTCTTCACTGAACTTCAAAAAAAGAGAATACTACAAATTTGTTGCAATGAAATAATTCATTCTTATATATATATATATATATATTTCATCGTTCACAAAAACTTTTGCTACAAATTGCTTTTACTAATAACTTGCGTATATCTCTAATTCTATATCAATCCCCAAACATGGGATTTTAATTTGGTTTTGCTTTTTAATAACAATATTTTATTTATTCTTTAACTTTTCTATTATATTTTTTTTTGATTTTTAATCACTTTTATATTGAAATTGTATTAATTGCAATATTTTTACTATTTTTACTTTTACTAGATGTGTTCTATTTAAAAACCAAACCCGGAATCAATTTTTATATACCATTTTTTTTCATCGAAAAAAAATGAAACAATCAAAAAAATGTGATTTTTGTTTTACATCTTCTAATCAATCGTGTAACACCCAAGGTTCAGCAAAAATTAGTAACGACATCTGTTCGTTAGAATTGGAAATAAAATTGAGTACGTTCGTTTGTTTTTTATAGTATATTCGAAATTTAACTAGCCGTTAAGTATTAGAAAATTTTAAAATGATTATTAATGTAAAAAAAAATGAACTGAAACTAATGAAATAAATTTTTATTGAATTAGAAAAAGAAGATGAATTGGTTTTATTATTGTTTAGGCGAATATAGCGGACGTTACACCATGAATTCAAGGTAAAAACCAAGATTTTTACCCTTGAAATCACAAAAACGTCGTCACCCCCTCTACGTCAGAAACCATCGAACTACTTCCCACAACTAATCTGTATCTGGGATCGAGATACCCACAGTCACTGGCGTCAAGACCGATGACCGGTTCCTACACCCATGAGGTCCCTAGGAACTCACTGAGTACTGAGACCGACCATCCATCCGAACGTCAGCACTATGGACACCCCGATACAACCAGTAAGTATGACACTGAAGATGTGAACCACAGCGTGGACAATCAGACAGAGGAACTACCCTACCTAACGAAAAGACATCATTCCCTGATGTCTTTCGCGTGATGGACTCCAAGATTCTTACCGCTCATATCTGTGCACTCATAGAGTACATTTCCAATCTTAGTCTTAATCATCGCAGGTAAGAACTTTGGAGCCAATTTTGCCGAGAATTTTTTTGTAGCGTCACTCAAATGATGTTGCCGTACAAACACACGTTGTTGTGGTTGAAAAGTCCGTAGTTTAGATCGCAGGTTGTACTGATGTTGCGATTTCTTAAAAGCTGCTTTTAAATTTTCCTGAACACGGTTCCTGAGCAGAGTCAAATGATCAGAGCGTTTTAATTCCTCACCAGCATCTTCACCAAGTTGGTGTAGTGATCTCAACAATTGGTAAGTATTTCCATCCGAGACTGGATGTTGACCAAATAATAAATAGTACGGTGAGTACTTGGTAGCTGAATGTACTGCGACCCGCAGTGCATATGCGATTTCACCAATTTGTGAATCCCACTTGGTATGTTGACCTTTAATGAACGCTCGAATTGCTGCTAGAACTGACCTATTGACCCGCTCTGACGCGTTGCTTTGAGGACTATAGACACCGGTCCTAATGTGTTTAATGCCGAAATCTGACAAAAGATTTTGAAAGTTCCTACTAGTGAACTGTTTGCCATTGTCACTGTGTAGAAACTCTGGTACCCCATATGTAAGAAACACTTCGTTCCTCAGAAAAGCATTCACCTTCGGTGAAGTTGCGTTTCTAAGTGGTTTCAGTAGTACAAACTTCGTAGCATGATCCAGAACTATCAATAACACCGTATTCCCAAGTGTAGAACGAGGGTACGGTCCCAAAAAATCTATATAGACTCTCTGCCATGGACGTGCTGTTTCGAATTGATATTGCATCGGAGGACGCAATATCTGATTCGTGGCTTTTGTTTGTTTACATGTGTCGCAGGACACAACATAGTTGTGTACCTGTGACGCCATGCCCGGCCAATAATAAAGACGTCGAAGTAATTCTAAAGTCTTTTTAACACCTCCATGAGCAGGAGTACTATCATCGTGATGTTTCTGAATCATGTTGGAAGTCATCGGTTTTGGTACCCAGAGTTTCCACACAGGAACATCGTTGGGTATTGCATCAGGTCTTGGCTCAATACGTATGTATAGCTTATCATCCACGACTTTAACTGATGGAAAGTCCTTTGGTGATGATTGAACTTTAGCTATCATATCCGTATATTCCTTGTGCCGATAACCTTCATTGTCGAGTTTAATGTCGTTAATGTGATGTGTTAATGCTTCCGTCAATTCCTCGTGTGTATCGTCATAAAGACGAGATAGAGCATCAGGGACTATATTTTGGGTACCTTTTTGGTGGACAATGGTAAAATCCATATGTTGGAGTTTTAGGCTCCACCTAGCCAGACGACCACTCAAGTCTTTCTGTGACATAAGCCACTTCAGACTTGAGTGATCAGTCACAATTGTAAATCGGTGACCTTCAACATAGCCCCTGAATTTCTTCACACTCAGAATTGCCGCAAGACATTCAAGCTCAGAAACCGAATAGTTTCTTTGAGCTCTATTTAATTTCTTCGACATGAAGGCTATCGGACACTCTTGTCCGTCAGTATCAACCTGATACAACACACTACCTATCCCTGTCAGACTCGCATCGCATCTAATAAAGAACTCTTTATTATAGTCAGGGTTTACTAATACTGGTGCTGTAGTCAGCAATCGTTTTAAATTTTCGAAAGCAGCTTGCGCTTCTAATGTCCATTTCAATTTCCCCGAACTCTTCTTTAATAAATCTGTAATTGGTGATACCACGCTTGCATAACTTGGTATGAAACGTTGGTACCAACCAGCCATTCCTAAAAGACGTCGTATCTGTTTTACTGTAGATGGAGCTGGATACTCTGCTACAGCTCTTACCTTGTCAGGGTCTGTTCGAAGACCATCTTCACCAACCAAAAATCCCAAGTATTTCACCTCTCTCAGAACAAATTTACTTTTCTTGAGGTTTATGGTTAACCCAGCCGCTCTTAACAATGAAGAGACTTTCGACAGCAATTCCATATGTTCCTGGAACGTGGAAGAGACTACCAATAGATCATCTAAATAAACAAAGACATTTTCGTGATATTGATGTGGTATCACTTTGTGCATTAGCCGACACATTGTCTGGGGAGCATTGCACAATCCAAAGGGCATAACCCGGAATTGATACAATGGACGACCAGGCACTGTGAAGGCTATCTTGTCTCTAGATGCTTCTGCCAGAGGAATCTGCCAGAAAGCATCTTTGAGATCAATACTGGAAATGTACTTTGTGCTATTTAGACGACCTAGTAAGCCATCAATCAAGGGAAGTGGGTAAGCGTCCTTTTTAGTTAGTGAATTGACACGACGGCTATCAATACATAATCTGTTTTTACCAGATTCTTTTTGTACCAAGACCACTGGCGAGCACCAAGAACTGTTACTCTCTTCGATCACGCCCATTTGAAGCATTCGGTCGAGTTCGGCATAAACCTTCAGTTGAACAGCCGGCGATGTGGGATAGTGCCTCTGTTTAACAGGTGCACTATCACCAACATCGATGACATGTTCAACCAAAGAAGTCTTTCCGAGCCCAGACACTTCAAATGACGGGAAAGAATCCTTGATCATATCCAGTTCATGTTGCTGGTCAGTGGTGAGGTTATGTGTATTAAAATTTTGTAGCTCTGTGCGAGTCAGTTCACTAACAAAAGAAGGAACAATACCGAATTTCTTCCAGAAATCTATGCCCAGGTAGAGCTCTTCTCGTAACCCAGGGACTATATGGAACCGCATTGATTTAGTGGAGCCATTCACAGTTATTGGAACTTCAATGTTACCTAAAATTTTATTCGCAGTACCATCTGCCGTACGAATACACGAAGTGTATTTACGGTAGGTTGTACCTGCTGATTCCAATAATTCCAAGGAATTTCTTCCAAGTATTGTGACTGACGCTCCACTATCCAATAGTCCTGAAATATGTTTGTCCAAAATTCTTATTGTTAGTCGCGGCCGAGGATCCTTTGTTTCTGAAAGGATAGATGAAATACAAGCTTTACGAAATAATTTCCTCATCCTCCAATATCTGATGTTACGTTCAAGACGTCTAAAATACGTTCGATGTAATGATGGGAAATTAAATGTATTCGATGATTTTATTCGGGTTTCTTGAGTAGTGGGAGATCGTCCTGCGTTCCTACATCTCTCGTCGATTTCTTCGGGCTCACTGGATGTTGAACCGAGGGTACCATCCCCGAAGCATGTACTCTCGGACGGTAGTTTACCGACGGGTGACAATATGAACCATTTGCGTAAATAACATCCGGCTTGTTACATTTCCAACAATATAGTTTAAGTCTATTCTTAGAGCACTCAGGAGCTCGATGACCATTTACTCCACATCTGAAACATACTATTGGTTGTCTGGATATTGATGGACCAGGTTGACTGTTGTCAGATGTTATGCCAGGTCGCTGCAATATCCGTCTCTGTGTTGAATCCACCGTTTCAATATATCCATGTTCAGCATCCACCTCATAATCATCCATCTGTTGTAACTCGCTAATTCTTAAATTTGATGTTCTGGTCGGAACTGGTGTGGACCACAAACGTTCAAACTTCTGACATAAAGTCCGAAGTTCATCAATAGAATGTATTGTTGGAGCCAGAGTAGCGTTTTTGAGCTCCACACTCAGTCCCTCCCGAGCAATCTCTAGCATTTCACGGTCAGCAAATGGACGTGCTAAGCGACGGTTTAACGAACCAATCTCCACTAGATACTCGTATACGCTCTCCTTTGACTTTTGTTTGCGGTTCAGAAGAACGCGCAAGATCGCCTTATCATCAGTGAGCGTACAGAAGGTTTGTAGGAGTCCCTCCCTTAGCACTGGATAGGTCACCACCTCATATTCATGAGTTAAGTTCAAATAGTATCTGTCGGCAGCCCCCTTGAGATACCGTGGAACGATAGACCTAAGGTCGTCCCAATTCACACGGTCCCTCCTGGCAGCCGCCTCAACTCTGTGAACGAACTCATGAACATCAGGAGAGTGACCATCTCCTGTGAAGGTTGGAACCCAATTTGAGTCATAACGACTCAAATTGTTCCCACGAACCCCTCGGTACTCCACTGGTGCTAACGCTGGAGCCGCGTCACGCCATACCTGAGGAGGTTGGTTGTATGGTGGTGGTGCTGTTAGTGGAGCTTGTGGATAATTTAATGATTGTTGTTGTACCAATGCTGGATTGTTGTGTATGTGTTCAGCTTGGAAAGATGGACCCAATAGTGGTATTGCAAGGTCCTCTGCTCTCAAACCTGATTGCTGAAAATAAGCCGGTGGTAATTGATCTGACCGTCTCTGTTGTTGATGGTTTGGACGATTCAGACTATTTATTGTCTCAGTAATTGGCTGCACTGGGATCGGTGTGGATCTCTCACCTGGTTGAAAAGCAGGTGAAGCAGATGGAGCAGATGATACTCCTGGTTAATTCTGTATAATTGGACGTGTTGACAGTGATCCTATTATATCCCAAGCGCGTGACAATTGCGAGATAGCGTAGGTGCGGGCTTCTTGCAAGTCATTGCGAGGACCCAACCTATTCATCCTACCTGTATAATGCAACACTCGATTCGCCAAACCATCTAAGAAGGTCTGATTAACCGGTGGTTGAAGTCGACGTACCTGATCTAAAACAACTTGTGCTGCCTGCACCACCGTTTGAGACTCAGCTACCAAGTCTCTCGCATGAGATACCATTACTGGAACTGCACCATGATCTACGTGGTTTCGCAGTTCCTCTGCCCAATTGACCCCTCTAAAATCCACACCCCGAACCAGACATTCGATCTGCAGTTCACTGGATTCCAAACCATAGAACGGATGGTCCACGCCAATGTGACTTGACATTGCGATGGTAAAATTTATAAAATCCAGAATTCACAAAAAAAAACGTCAACAACAATAATAAAACCAATTCCAACTAGAAAAAAGGTGGAGTTAATTCGCCCGGAAAAATTCGTCCGATGGAAGTTGTAAAACGCAAAGAAATGAAAAAAAACAACGAACGCCCCAATTCAAAAAAACACAAAAACCTTTTTGTAAAAACACCCTTTGTAAAGGAACAAAAAGGAAAGACCACCGTCGTACCCAATCTTTGCTGAATCTTTTACAAAAGTTCCTAAAATATTGTATGTGTAAAAATATAATTTATTTATTTAATTTCAGATATACTGAAATATATATATATATATACTTAAAATTAGTTATTGACGATAGCACCCCTAAGAATATTTATTTATTTTTAAAAGAAAATTGAAAAATAAAAATATTTAGAAGAATGTTTATTTATTGGATGCACCGTCCTAACTTTGAAATATTGATTTATTTTTTTTAAAAAAATAAAAAATATTTATTTATATCTTGATGTATTGTGTAATTAAAAAAAATTATTTATTTAGTTACCTAAAACTATTTAAATTACGAAAAAATTATTTATTTACCTAAAATTATTTTAATTAACGAAAATTTAATTTATTTAATAAAAATTTTATTTATTTAATTTTTGAAAAATTTGTTTGATTTATTTTATTTTTATTTAATATCATAAGAGATTCCCAAAATCAAGACTCGTCTGGAGACAACTGTAAAAAGTAAGTATGGTTACAATATCCATTTTGTATAAATTTGAATTCCCGCGTTCGCGAGCCCACTCCAACAATGCATGTGAGAACTGACTAGAAAAGCCCCTAACGACCAGATTCTACAGAACAGATTCTCCCCAACCTAATAAAACAATCACAACTGTCACGATTAGACACTAGGTCCATTTCTACTGACCCAGTTCTGCTTGTTTAATCTACAAATAAATTACACCTAAACCTAATGCGAAAGTTGAAGAACGCTCCCGAGCACCAGACTTCAAACCCCAAACTCCATGAAAAATTGTGTTATTGTAAAAGCTAAATGGAAAAATGGAAAAGTTTTTGAATTTGTATGAGGTGAAGCCTCTGATCCTGAAAACAAAAGTATAATTGGTTCTTCTCTTCATTACCCCGAAGAAGCCTCTGAGCAAAGAATGGTACTGCTGGTTTGCACCTAAGTACAAACACAGCAACACCACTCCTCGTCCCCGAGAACTTCCTCGCCGAATGAAGAGAAGAAACCAATGTTCTTCGATCGCATAACCCTAGTGGTCATAGGCGACCTAGGAACGACATCAATGTTAAAGGGAGAAGCCCCATGGATGGCTTGTTAGGCCTACCGCTGAGAAAGAGATTTATTAAACCTAGTACACGAAAAAAATTCCAAAAACTATTTATAAAAAAAATATGTACAATGAAAATATGTACAATATTATTCCAAAAAATATATGTACAATGAAAATATGTACAATAAAAATATGTACAATATTATTCCAAAAAATATATGTACAATGAAAATATGTACAATGAAAATTACATTGGAACTATATACAAAAAAATTATTTACAAATATGTACAATATGTACAAAAACAAATTCGAATGACAGCACAAAAAAAACAATCTCCAAAAAAAAATTGCTGTCCCAAAACGGTTTTTTTTTCAAACAAGCAAAAATAATTAATTTTAATTAATTATACAATGAGGAACAGGGGCCTCCTGTGGACCAGACCACTCCTCTACCTGTCGCATGGTCGGTGAGATGGGAACCACCTCAACCAGCTCCTCTATTTGAGTACTCTTGGTCGAGGAAGCTCCCAGCTCCACGACCAAGCGACTCTCCTTCTCCTTCTTCCTCCTCTCCTTCCTCTTCAAGTGAGAGCTCCTATTTCTTTTTACCCGTCTCCTCTCACGCCAGCCCACATTCACTTCCTCATTCCCCTCCTCATACACTACATCCAACTCCTCATTCACTCCATTCAACTCCTCATTCACTCCATTCAACTCCTCATTCACTATCTCAGCCACCATCCCATCCAATATCTCATCATACTGTTCTACACAAATGTCATCCATTAAATCCAAAAAAATCCCATTCTTCACCTCATTCATAATCACCTTCATCATCCATTCCACCACATTCATTGCCTCATCCATTCTCTCCTTTCTCTCTACATGCTCTCTCTCCTCCACCTCATTCATCCACGGCTCAAACCCCCCTGGCCGACTCCTACTTATCCCCCACTGAAACCTCCTGATTGAGTTGTACATGTTTGAAATAAAAGAAATAAAAATCAAACGATTTGGACACCCCAAATACACAATTCGTATGTATCTCAAACAAAAGTAGTATATATGAAATATATATAAAAACACTATATATATATAAAACAATATATATATATGTAACCTATGCAATATAACCTATGCCCAAATACACAATTCGTATGTATCTCAAACAAAAGTAGTATATATGAAATATATATAAAAACACTATATATATATAAAACAATATATATATATGTAACCTATGCGATATAACCTAAAACCAAATCTGGTTACCACACCTAAGAAAAAGAATTTAATTTATAATTATGAAACTGGTTTTATTTTTCCAAAAATAAATTAAAAAATATACCGGTTGGCAACACCCAAACCGGTTGACAACGCCCTATATAAAAAAAATATATACCTACAAAGCCCCAGGTCTTTGTTCCGGCGTCACGTGTTGTAATTGTTGTTGTTGTCCCTGTTTCGGCGCCACGTTTGTTAGATTGGACCTTTGCTATAATATAAAACCACATAAACGAAAAATAAATGCCGGAACAAGTAAATAACTTGCCCCCAGACGATCTACTTGATTTTGGAATCTCCTCTCTTATTAATTGACTAGCCTGTCATCTCTTTCCAGACTAGGGTTACATACATATATATATACATGTAGTTACACGGATGTGTACATATTAATTTAACAGTTTGCAGAATTATATACAAAAACAAGTAATAATAAAAAAATAAAGGAAAGATCTAACCTAAATGTTGTCCAGAATTCGTCTATGCTATCAGCTCTGTTTTATCAGGTTCCATATATTTACAAGTCTCCTTGATTACTTCCTCCATTCAAATTTTTATTCTTCTTTCACATTAACAATGCTTCCTCTCATTTATCGATAATTTCCCTCACTTTCAGATTACTTAGTTTTGCGGCAAAAACTGTTCCTTCCCTATTATCTTAGATAATGGCGGTGTACACTCCAATTCTCTTCTTCACTGAACTTCAAAAAAAGAGAATACTACAAATTTGTTGCAATGAAATAATTCATTCTTATATATATATATATTTCATCGTTCACAAAAACTTTTGCTACAAATTGCTTTTACTAATAACTTGCGTATATCTCTAATTCTATATCAATCCCCAAACATGGGATTTTAATTTGGTTTTGCTTTTTAATAACAATATTTTATTTATTCTTTAACTTTTCTATTATATTTTTTTTTGATTTTTAATCACTTTTATATTGAAATTGTATTAATTGCAATATTTTTACTATTTTTACTTTTACTAGATGTGTTCTATTTAAAAACCAAACCCGGAATCAATTTTTATATACCATTTTTTTTCATCGAAAAAAAATGAAACAATCAAAAAAATGTGATTTTTGTTTTACATCTTCTAATCAATCGTGTAACACCCAAGGTTCAGCAAAAATTAGTAACGACATCTGTTCGTTAGAATTGGAAATAAAATTGAGTACGTTCGTTTGTTTTTTATAGTATATTCGAAATTTAACTAGCCGTTAAGTATTAGAAAATTTTAAAATGATTATTAATGTAAAAAAAAATGAACTGAAACTAATGAAATAAATTTTTATTGAATTAGAAAAAGAAGATGAATTGGTTTTATTATTGTTTAGGCGAATATAGCGGACGTTACACTGAAACGGATAGATTGCATGCTTGTAATGACGATACATGGGAAATGCAAGTGTTTAAAAATTTTCGAAGCTCTGTAGCCTTTAACATTTGGCAAACTACATAAAGATGATATGTGATATTTCACTATAACTTTGTTGTTGTCATAACGTCTGTTCAAATCAGACTATGCCTTTTGATATCCTTGTGCCGGTAACGTGATATGACCAATGGTGCCCAAGGCATCGCCTTTTAATTTACTTACAAGATGTGTAAATTTGATTATAAACCAATATCAGAATTATCATGAATTATTGTTTTAAATGTCTTTAAATAGTAACGATTGAGAAATATTACCATCGTATACTGGTATGTTTACATGTGGCAATTTAAAATCGTGAGCTGTTGTGTTAATAGAAGCACTTTTTTGTAAATGATTTTAACTACAATTTTGACCATTTTCATTTTTACATTTACAATGTTTGCGTCATATTCCGTAAAATTTTAAATGTTTTGTTTTAGTCTCTTTTTTTCACAGAGTTCCGGATTCTAGGTCAAAATATTTTTTATTATAGGTTTTAAATATTAATCAAAAACACTATTTGTTATTTTTTAAGGCTTTATTTGCGCAATATTTCGAAAATCTTTTGTTTTCTTCTTCAGGCTTTTTGGTCTATGAAATGAAAAATTTAGTTTTAGTTTAAACGAACATTCTGTTAGAGTTTGAGTGCTATTTTCTAAGGTTTAAAAAGGTTGAGTTTGAAAACAAAATAAGAAAAAATTTTTTTAAATACAATTAAAAAAAGCTTAAAATTAGTTAAAAAATAAATAAAGACAGAAGTTCTCTCTCTTTTTAAAAGAAAAATTAAAATTTTAAACGTGTAAAGCAAAATTCAAAATCGAAATATTACCACGTAAAAACTATTATTTTTTTTATTAAAAATTTTATTCTTGTAAACCGTGTAAAAGCGAAACTGCATAAATCGGGCCTCGTGTAAATCGAGGGGTGGGTGTATGTATTGTATATATAGCCGGGAACGAAATGTTCCAGACGAGTCGGAAACTGGGAATCTCCTTTCTAAGTTTAACTTAGCCTAGCATCGAAATCTAATAATACCAATAAAAGAAATTAGAAACAAAATAAAATGACACTTATCTTGCTAAATTGTTGATTGTTATTTCTCAATGATAATCTTGATGATCACAAAAATGTACTGTTTTCATTAAGTGCGTCACTTTGGTTTTTTTTTCAACAATCAAAATTTTCTTTAATGGCTGCTATAGCCATTCGCGTTTAAAACAAAAAAAAATATATATTTTTGGTTTATTCTTCTTTAGATAACGACTCTTTTGTTTTTTAATTTTCGTTTACACAATGCTTTCTTGCTGCGGTTTTTATTTTTCTGTTGGTCGCGCTGGAAAAGAATTTTATTAATTGGTTTGTACTGAATGGGTCTTCTTGTCACCATGTCATTATGGGTACATACATTTAATCTTTATTAGTTTATGCCGCACTTCGATTTTTAAAGGATCTGGCAGGGCTGGAAACCAAAAATTATTTGTAATGGGTTGGTTTTTGGTTTTTCTCAATTGTTTTTTCTAAACGTCAAAATTTGGTTTTGGTTTCGGTTTTGGTTTATAGCTAAAAAATGTTTGTTTGTGTATTCGTCAGAGAATTGATTAAAAATTACAACATTTGTTAACAATGCCAATGCTCAGTAAAAAATGTTGAGCTAATTTAAGATACATTACATGCCCAGGGGAAAATGTTTCATTTCTGCGTAGCGCCTAGAGCATTTCAAGATATGACAAGGCGAACTTGCTACCGTGGTTTGTTTACTATTTTATTCATTGCTATTCAAATAAAAGAATTTAAAATAAATTTAAAACATTAACTTTAAATTTATATTCGAAATGTTATTTCTAACAACAATAATTTCCAAAGCCAAATTAATGAAATTTTAACAAAAATCATACTAAAAAACATAATCACTAAATAATTTTTACTGTCCAACTGATCTGGAAGTCATATTTTGGATTAATAAATAAATATATATTCTATAATAAAAAAAAAAAAAATAAAAATAAAATATATTCTATAATAATTCTATAATTAATTCTATAATTAATAATTCTATGATAAATAATTCTATAATAATTCAATTACTACTATTTTGACGTGCTTGGTCCTGCAGTCGATATTTTTTGTATGAATGTGGACGATAAGTGGTCTATATTTGGAATATACTTTGTTACTTTAAGGGCAACACAAGCTTCAGAATTATCCCTATTCATTCTATTTCTGTTTTTTCTTAAAACAACATGCATTTGAGAAAATAGAACGTCACAAAAATATGTCGATGGAAAAACAGTTAATAAAACTGTTGCCATTTTTTTCAGATTTGAAAACTGATTAAGAAGACTTTTCCCAACCTCATCATCAATACTTAGTATTGATTTATTATCTTCAAAAATGTTGTGGTCGAGATGAATAATAAAAAACATAATCAAATTTAACGTTACGTTACTAAGTCGCTAATCGTTTCCTATATTTGTTTTCTTATTTAATTTAATATTTACTATTTACAAGAAGTGTTGAACTTGAGGAAGTCGCTAATCGTTTCCTATATTCGTTTTCTTAATTAATTTAATATTTAAGTGAATATGATAGAGGGGTTGATAAGTTGGTTTCGAACATGAAGACTGTTTTCGATAATTGTTCTTAAATTTTCAAACTTGTCACACCAAATTAAGCTGCATTGAAATTCAAGCAGTTCACTTTCAAAATTATCGAAATTTAACCATAAAAAATCATGAAAATTACCATCAAAAACAAATTTATCGGGATACCGAACGAACATAGTTGAACCGTCTGGCAAAAGAATCCTGCGTTCGTAATAAAATCTGGATAAATTCTTCAAATACTTTCTTGAGATCTTTATTTTGAAACATATCAATATCTACTAAAAATTGCTTCAAATATGGAAAATATTTTACCTGTTTCTTCTCCCGAATTTTCTGTATCTTTCGATAATAGCTGCAATTTTATTTCAAACGCCGTAATATGACCATTAATATGAAATAAAATATCTAATGATTTACCACTACCCTGCATTTTTACATTTAATTCATTTAAATGAATACTAAAGTCTGTGAGGAACATTAACTGCATTAGCCAATTTGTATCCGTTAATTCAGGAAAAACCGTCTTTTTATCGCTTAAAAATAAACGAATCTCATATAGGCTTTGTACAAATCATTCTAATGATAACGGTCGGCTAAGCCAACGAACGTGATTATACATTAATAAATTTTCGTATGGAGCATCAATGTCCGTCATTAATTTTTTAAATTGCCTTTTTGACAAATCATTAGCAACGACATTATTGATAACCTTAGTAACTACTTCCATTACATGGTTAAATGCAAATAATCCATGTTTTGCAGATAAAACATCGAGATGAATCAAACAATGAAAGCCCATTACTGGATGACCAATTGCATTTTGTAACAATGTTTTGAATTCTGAATCTATCATACTTGGACATCCATCTGTTGAAATTGAGCAAATTTTTTTTATGCTTATATTTGTACTGTCAAAAGTTTTTTTTACAATTTCAAAGATGTTAACCACTCTTGTTCGTTCCGGCAAAGTTTCTAGTTTTAAGAGTTCTTCTCGTATTTGCCCAACTGTAGCAAAACGCACAGTAATTGCCAGTCTGGCATCGGAGTTAACATCTGTACTCTCATCGACTGCCAATGCAAACACTTCAGCTGCATGAAGATCAGATTTTAACTGCTCCGAAATATTTTCACGCATTTTAATTATTCTATCTTTAACGGTATTTGCACTTAACTGCATACTTTGAATACGAGTGAGGATTTTATCTTTGTTTTCAAAATCCTTGAAAAGTGATTCAGAGCAACTTAAAAGAGTTGATTTAATAAATTCTCCATCCGTAAATGCTTTGCCATGTTTGGAAATATCTCGTGCTATTTTGAAACTGGCGGCAGTAATATTGTTGGAAGATTTAGTATATTCAACAATTTTATTTGATTGCATTTCATGTTCATTGACCTTTTTTGAAATAAATGTGTCTCTTTCCTCAACGCTCATTTTACAAATTGATGAATGGTGTGATTCAAAATGTCGTTTAACAGACGATGTTCGACATACTATATAATCGCACCGCATAAAGTACAAAGTGCCTTTCCTTTCCTTTCAATCATCCCATATAGAACTTTCCATAAATCTTGAAATAGCCGCTCATCCTTTACTATGTTAATTTTAAAACTTTTCTTGTGTTTATTAATTTTATATTATCAATATCAATATGTAACTATTAAAAAAAATTTGTTGAAGTGTGCGTAATAAAATTCAGTTAGGTTTGATTTCTTTTGAAACTATTTTACCAGATTAAGGTATGCTTATGTATCACATTGTATCACATGCTTATGTATCCCAACCGCAGGAGGGATCGATTTTGATCGATTATGATCAATGTTGATCTACGGGTCTGACTACCCTGCGTACTCCAGTCCCTGCCATTGACATATGAGTTAGCGTGAGATATCACATACCACTGGCAATGGCAGGAGATGTCATTAGCCAAGATGATATCTTAGGGTGCTGGCGGACGAACTTTAATTAGTCAACGGCAGCACTTCCAGTCTTAGCTGGGCAGCGTTCCGTAGCGGTACCGCTCATTAGCTCTTCCGAGGAATCGAACCAACACGTAGTTATGTGTGGGCTTTGTGCCTCGGTTGAGGTGGTGGGCGGTGCGTCTGGGGTGCGCTGCATCAGCTGGATATTGGCATTTAGTTTTGTTTTGTTTTCTGCAAATTTCTCACAATTTGTTTTTCACTTATTATTTTGTTATTATTTCTTCATCTTATCATGAAATATTGGCATATGTCATATTTTGTAGTATGATAGGATTTTTTACTTAGTTATGCATTTTAAAATAAAACACAAAAAAATAAAAATAAACATTTTGATATATATATGGCAGTACAACCGAAAAAAAATAAGTCTGCAAGTGGTAAAGCAAATTTGCGCAATCCACCCGCCCATAAAGCGGCATGTTCACGGAATTTGCAGGGACAAAACATATATGAATCAATAAAAAATTTTAAAATACATGTTCAAAACATCTGCGGATTGAACGCTAACCATGACCACGTGCAACATCATCTTGAGCACGACAAACCGAACATTCTATTCCTTACAGAAACACAAGTTTCTGAAAATTTTCTCTTTATAGAATCGCTTAATTCCAAATATAGGCTCGAATCAGCTTTCAAACTCCATCAGGGCGTATGCGCATTCATTCATGAGAGTGTTGCGTACACGCGCTTTCCAAATTTTGAACTACACGGTGACGGCTTCAATACAATGGTTTTAAAGATTTGTCTTCCAGAAATGACTTTTTTTACAATAGCTTTATACCGGTCCCCCAACAAACGTAACCCAAACTTTTTTAATATACTGACAAAAATTATGGACGAGATTAGAGCAAAGTCCCCTAATTGTGAAGTTATCGTTACCGGTGACTTCAACGTCCACAACAAATCATGGTTGGAATTCTCCAAATCGACCGACGATGTTGACAATAGTGGAAAACTGGCAGAAATTTTTGCCGCGTCTCAGGGCCTATTCCAAATTGTTAAAAGCCCGACTTTCACTCCCCGTAATGGCGGTGATAATAGTTTTCTACTAGATCTCTATCTTACCACAATGCCAGATATTACGAGTGTCGATGTTGCGAAAGGTAGTATTGGAAATTCTGATCATTATTTAATCTCATCAGTTATCAAAACTGATTTACTTAAAACTACAGCTCCCAAACCCCGTAAAATATTTCACTACTCAAAAATGGATAAGAGTGGTCTTCAAAATTTTTTCCATGGTTTCCCTTTCGACCGTCATTGTTTTTACACTGACAATGTAAATGTTTCTGCTCAAAACTTTACAGAAACCATCCAATTTGCTATCAATAAATTTGTCCCTTTCTCCATAGTAAAACCCAAACAAAAATACTTGTATTCGAAAGCTGCCAAAACGGCACTTAGAAACAAACGTAGATCATTTAATATTTGGATTCATAACAAAACTCCCACTAATCGATCCCAATATCTAAAGGCCAACAAAATATCTAATCAAATTATCTCAAACGAAAAGTCCGAAATTGACAGAGCGAAAGCCTCAAAACTTACGTCTATGTCTGTTTCTGACAAGAGTTTCTACAGTGCCATTAATTCTTTAAATTCTGGTACAAAATTTTCTATTCCCCCTATTATTGATGGTGATTTAATCGTCAATGATCCCGCAAGAAAAGCTAACTTGTTCGCTGAACGCTTTGCTCTGAACTCCACTGTTTTGGAAACTCCTAAAGAAATACCCCAAATCCAGTCTTCAGGAGTTAATATGAATGAACTTCACTTCAAACCCAAAATAGTCGCTAAACTTTTAAAGGGGTTAAACATCAACAAAGCATCAGGAATGGACAATATTCCACCCATTATTTTAAAAACCTTTTCCAAAGAACTTGCACCTACTTTAACTAAAATATTCTACCAATCCTACAAATCTGGTATATTTCCCTCGTGCTGGAAGTTGGCAAATGTCCAGCCCGCCCCCAAAAAGGGACCAAAATCCGATATCTCAAATTATAGGCCAATAGCTTTACTATCGGTCCTATCCAAAGTCTATGAGCATTATATTAATACACATATTTCAAAATTTCTGGAAGAAAATCATTTAATATCCGACAGCCAATACGGTTTTCGAAACAAAAGATCAACTACCGATCTATTAAACTATGTAGCGCATTGTTGGAACAGCATACTTGATAAAGGTGGTGAAACATACGTTATCGCTTTAGACATCTCCAAGGCATTCGATCGAGTCTGGCATGCCAACTTAATCAACAAGCTCGTTGCGTACGGTTTTCATCCCAATGTTGTGAAGCTGATTCAAAATTTTCTATCCGACCGATACATTTCGGTCTCCTTAGACGGATATTCTTCTGAGTCTAAACTAATTAACGCTGGTGTACCCCAAGGCTCAGTATTGTCCCCAACCCTATTTTTGATTTATATCAACGAATTGTTGAAAATCACCAGCAACCCAATAAATAGTTTTGCAGATGATAGTACTCTGCACAAGTCGTTCGAGCCCCTTCCTTCAAAAGGTAAAATGCACGAACGAATTAATCCTGCCCGGAGAGACGCTGCCATAAACGTGAACAAAGACCTGAATAAAGTCGCCGACTGGGGTGACCAAAACCTTGTCAATTTCAACTCCACCAAAACACAGCTGTTGATTGTTTCCAGATTAAAGACCGAGTTCCCCAAAGATATTTTATTTAGTATGTGTGATGAACCAATAGGTGAATGTAAAAACATTCGTTTATTGGGTGTTGCAGTTTCAAATGACCTACTCTGGAACGATCATGTAATGGCGATGGCAAAAAGCGCGTCTAAAAAACTCGGCCTCCTAAATAGATGCAAAAAATTTTTCACTCCATACCAATTGCTCCATGTTTATAAGTCCTATATTCGTCCCTGTATGGAGTACTGCTGTCAAGTTTGGGGTGCTGCCTCTGTTTCCATCTTGGCCCTCTTGGACTCTGTTCAAAAGCGAGCTATACGAATTGTAGGTGATCGAACTTTGACATCAAAACTTGATTCCCTACAACATCGTCGCACTGTTGCTGACCTCGTTGTTTTTTACAAATATCGTCATCAGCAGTGCTCAGATGAAATCAGCGGCATCATGCCTCAGACTTATTCTTACCCCCGTTCCACTCGGCAATCGGCTGCCGCAACCAGTGAAACGGTAAAGATCCCGCGCTGTCATACTGGCAGATCGCAGAGAGACTTCTTTGTCCGAACTGCGTACAAATGGAATAGTTTGCCGGAACACTTAGTCTCAGGTGGCTTCAACCCACAGATGTTTAAAAAAAGCGTTAATCTACACCTCAGAACGCCAGTTGTTGTGGGACCCAGGTCTAGACCTAGGTCTTAAAAGGTATTTATGTGTTGTTGTGACACATATTCTAAACCCTATTACACAACACATTTTATTAAAAAAAAAAAAAAAAAAAATATTATATAAAAAGTTTACTTACGTTAAATTATTCCGATATTAGAATAAAACTCCTTGTTCACAGTGCATTAATTGATGTACAGTAATTAGTTACATATGTAGCTTTAATTTTTTTTGTTTTATGTATCTTATTCTGTTTGTTTTATGTATCTTATTCTCTTGGTTGAACTTTTTTTGCATCTATTTTTCGAATATTATGTTCATTAGTACATCAATTAATGCACTGTGAACAAGGAGTTTTATTCTAATATCGGAATAATTAAACGTAACTAAAATTTTAATATACACGATATACACCTACCGTTTTGTATAATACAAATCCATAACTTCATTAGCTTGTATTAACTTCATTAACATTTTCTAATATATTTATGCAATATAATATAACTGAGTATATAGATGGATGAATATTATTGCTCTACAAAAAATTAGACAGCCGATAATCGGAAAACAAGATTTGGATAGTCACTCTCTATACTGTAGTGGTCATCCGTCTCGAAGAGAATTTGGTACTGGCTTTCTTGTTGGTGCACGCATACAAGAAGCCGTGATGAAATTCATCCCGGACAGTGAGAGGATCTGCTACCTACGTGTACGTGGTACATATAACAATATTTCTCTTATTGCCGTGCATGCACCTACTGAAGCTAAGACCGTCGACGAGAAGGATAATTTCTACATAGCACTAGAAGAGGTTATGAAACAAACGCCCACACGCAACTTCATTATGGTTCTTGGTGACTTTAATGGACAGGTTGGAAGAGATATCTCTTATGGAAATGTGGTGGGTCCCAACAGCCTGCATTTGAATTCGAATGATAATGGTGAGAGAATGACTGAGTTTGCATTATCAAATAGTTTGAGAATTGCCAGTACGTTCTTTCCGCATCGATCGATTCATAAGCAGACTTGGGTCTCACCGAATGGAAACACTCGAAATCAAATTGATCACGTTCTAGTAACAGCACGTTTCTTTTCGAGCGTTCGGGAAGTGCGATCCTTTAGAGGTGCATACATTGGAAGTGATCACTTCCTTGTATGTGCAACGATAAGGTTCCACTTCCCAAATCCAGGCATTCCAAAATTCAATCAACGGAAACGTTTTAACATCTCATCATTAAAGAATGCTGAAACAGAAGAGAGATATCAAATCCATATTGCCGAAATATTGGATAAATCAGAAACCATTAATGGAGACGTCGATAAGTCATGGTATTTGCTCAAAGATGCTGTTTTAAGCGCTGCTGAGGGAATACTTGGACGACCACAGAACCACTCCCAGAAGCCATGGATGGATCAAGCATGCCTTGACGCTATTCAATATAAAAGAGATTGCTATCTGAAGTGTCTACAAGGACGCAACACCAGGTCCACGAAAGAGAACTATAAACTGGCAAGACAAGCCGTTACAAAGCTATGTAGACGAACGAAGAGAGAATGGTGGAAGAGACAGTGTGAGGAGATTGAAAGCTTCAATAAGGAACATCAATCGCGTAACTTCTTTCAACAGGTTAAAACCTTAAAGAAGGGCCCTCAAACTATATCGACTGCTATTCAAAACGAAAATGGGGAGCTACAAGTAGACCTTAAAAATATTTTAGATACTTGGGCCGCTTATTTTGAGAATCTTCTCAACTTAAGTGACCAGCAACAAGTCGGGCGACGAGCAAAGCTTATTCGTACGTCAAAGGTACATGTAGACGAACCCACCAAAGAGGAATTCAATGCAGCGCTGTCAAAATTAAAATGCAATAAAGCACCTGGTATCGACGATATAACATCCGAAATGATTGTACATGGTGGCGAAACTCTATCCTTAAGATTGTTTGAACTTGTTAAAATGATCTGGAGGACTGAAACCATGCCACAGGACTGGAACACAGCTATGCTGATACCAATCCATAAAAAAGTAATCGCCTACAATGTGCAAACTACAGAGGAATCGCTCTCCTCTGCACAGCATATAAGATCTTTTCCTACATTTTGCTATCCAAAATCAATCCTTTTGCTGAGAATATCAGTGTGGTTTCCGGCGGGGCCGAGGTACCACCGATGCACTTTTCTCGATAAGGATGATTTTGGAAAGTGTCGAGAGTTCAACATACCTGTGCACCAACTTTTCATTGATTTCAGGCAGGCCTACGACTCTCTCGAACGAGAGACTCTATGGTCTGCTATGGTGTCAATGGGTATTCCTGGTAAACTGGTATCACTATGCAAAATGACAGTACAAAACTCTCAATGCTGTGTACTAGTAAAGAACGAAATATCAAAGTTTTTTAAAGTCGACTCCGGTTTAAGACAAGGTGATGCTATCTCTCCTATACTTTTTAATCTAGCCTTGGAATATGTGTGCCGTCAAAAGAAACTACCGACTAATAACCATATCTTGTCAATAAACTCAGTACAGATGATTGCTTACGCTGATGATGTTGTCATCCTCGGCCGAAGTGAAGCTGTTATGAGTGAGACTTTCAAGTCGCTTGAGAGTGGTGCTAGGAAAATTGGTCTGCAAATTAACTACAATAAAACCAAACATATGAATGTTTCAAGAGAGGCTGAGACGAAAGATTTGATGTGCGGCGATGAACGAATTGAGGGAGTTGAATCTTTTAAATATTTGGGATCAATGCTTGACTCAAACAACAGCATACTTACAGATATTAAAGCTCGAATCGCAGCAGGTAATCGAACTTTCTACTCAATCAACCCCCTCCTTGGATCACCGTATGTATCAACTAACACCAAGCTCAAGTTATACAAGACATTGATTAGACCGGTTGTGATGTATGGGTCACAAACGTGGACCCTTACACAAAATGACGAACCGCATTTATCTGTATTTGAGCGTAAGATCCTACGCTACATTTTTGGCCCACTTAAGACAGACGATGGAGAGTATAGAACCCGATATAACTTTGAGATCAGAGACCTTCTTGAGGGTCCTGATGTAATAGGCTGTATCCGTTCTAATAGGATTGCTTGGTTTGGGCATGTTTCACGAGCCGATTCACAGTCTGGAATGATTAGAAAAATGTACGTTAGTACCCCAGGGAGTGGTAGACCGCGAGGAAGAACCATGGTAATTATGTCGCTGTTGCGAATGACCGTGGTGAATATTCAAAGCTGATTAGCCTGGCAACGCTCCTACATGGAGCATGAACGCCTTAAAAAAAAAAATATAACTGAGTGTGTATATTTATGCAAATTGTAAATGCAAAGTAGGTGTAAAATGAATGAAAGGACTTATTTATTTTTTGTTTTACACTAACATTTTGCGTATTACAAAATATCTGAAAAAATCTTTTCTTTAAGCTTATTATGATTCCGAAAACGTGAATTTAAGGTTAATTTTTTAACAATTTCAGATTGTTTGCCGTGCCAGACAAATTTTGAAACGTGCCAAGTCTGACACGCGTGCCACGTATTTGCGATCACTGGTCTAGAAATTTAATGCAAAAAATCCCATATAGAGTTTAATTATATTTTACAAAAGATTTAGATAAAATAATTAAATACGCGGAACTATAACTTTATCGAAAAGACGAGGTAAAAAGCATCAGAATCTCAAATGATCCCGAATTTTATATGATTCTAAATGAGAGAAAATTAATAGACTGACAACAAGATTAAATGAGAGTGTATATCTTGCGCATGCGTATACTTGACAATGCCTGAATACTAAAGCGTATGTTTATACCGCGATAAGTTAATACGTACACGTTTAGGCATGCTACAATTTAAAATAAATAAAACTTTTTTAATTCATTATAAATCAAAAAATGTATGGAAACCAGATTTGATTCTTGAATAATAACTTTTAAAGGTTAGCGGTCACATCAATATTCTTTTAGCCATTCTCGAACCGCTGATGCTATTCATTTCTCAATGCGAACTTAAAATGATGGTTTGTAGATACGTCCAATGGTTGTAAATAACTCGTCGTTTTCGGTGGGACTATCACAACGTCCGTGTTAAATTCCATTTTTAAATGTTTTTTTACTTCATCGTTGATGTAACACACATAATTTGAGTATACGAAAGTTACAATTTTTTATTATTTTAGAATATTTGATTTTATTTGTAATTAAATGTTTTGTTGATGGGTTTCTGTATTAATAACGTTATGATTTTGTTGGTTACAGTTTTTTGCTATTTATCTCAAGGGCAATATTGTGACAGTGTTCTTTCAATGCCTTGGCCACATACTTCCTGATCGGATACGTTTGAATTGTTAAGATTCAGAGTAATAGGTTCAAGTCTATCTTGTTGGGGGCTATTGTGTAAAATCTTATTCATTATTCCCCAATTTTTTCAGAGTTTTTTACATTGTTGATGAACTTATTAGAATAATACAAGTGTTTTTGAGTTATTATAACTTATGAGATCAATGATTTCATATAGAAGTCGTTTAAATTGAGCTTATAAATAGATCTCTTCCCTTCATTTTACTAAGCAACTCAGAAGTACACCAAGGTTTGTAATAATTTTTTTGGGATTTTTTCAGATTTGATTATCGTTTGGGTTAATTTGTCGATGTCGTCGGCCGTTCTAATCAAGATGGGTTGTGTTTGTCTTCTTTTTTTAATCGGACGTATACGTTCGTGCCAACGAGAATCTATGGTTCTATTATTTTTTAATTTATTGAGTTGCCTCATGAGATTGAGTTATTCAGGAATGAGTCTGTCCAATATAAAAATCTTTCCTTGACTTTCAGTTGGTGGCCATAATTGTCTAGTAAATAAGGGACCACACGCCTCATAATTTTCAATAAATATATCCTTAACTGGGAATACCCGGAATTTAATGGACAGATGTAAGTACTTTAAGCTTGCTTTCTTGTTGCTTGAGACCATTTTTTTTGTTGAGCCAACAATATTGTGTAGTCCTATATTATATAAAGAGTCGAGTTTTTTTCACAACTTCTGTTGATATAGATTGGAAGAATTTTATTCACAGTGTTGGTGCCTGGACTTTATCCACAAAATAATATATTACTTTATAAATTTACGCTACCGGATATAAATGCCGACGTCACGGAATTTAGGAATCTCTTAAGAGTTAAAAAAAATTTATTCTAGCATTCTTCAGAATGCAAACAAATAAAAAAGACGAAAAAGAACAATTTTCATTTAATTATATAATAAAAATTAGACTTACACCTACGATTTCTTCTATTCCTGTCAGCAACGGTTTCACTCTCATCTCCCTTCCACCTTTGACCAATCCTTTTAATTCCTTTTGTTTTCTGAATCAATCTTTCCGAAACAAAACTTTCTACAGATAACTTACTTCAGCTTTCCAAGTCCAAATCTTTCAAATATAGCTTTAACTTTCCAAATCCAAATCTTCCTAAGCATAACTTTCCTCAGCTTTCCAAGTCCAAATCTTTCTAAATATAGCTTTAACTTTCCATTCCAAATCTTTCTAAGTATAACTTTATATGAAATCGCCATCATTGTCAAAATTACTTGACATTACTTTGTACTCCATAACGTTGCAAAATTTTTGAAAGAACCAGATTTTGATTTACCTGAATCGCTGATAATAAATGATGGGCATTTGGAAGTACCTGTCATGGATGAAATAAATAACTCAAATTTAAGGCGTGTGTTGTGCCCCAAAGCTTTTGTGTGTTTCCATACGAGTTTCAGCAAGTGGTTTTGAATAGTGAATTTCCAGAAGTTAGTTATTTAGAAGTTACAATAATAACACCAGTTATTATAGTATCAATAGTAATATGTTGTGCCCCAAAGCTTTGTTGTGTTTCCATACAAGTTTCAGCAAGTGGTTTTGAATAGTGAATTTCCAGAAGTTAGTTATTTAGAAGTTACAATAATAACACCAATTATTAAATTAATTTCAGTATAACAATTTATTAAACTTTTATATTTTCCACAAGATATAATTATTATGACAATTCAACTCATAAAATAAAGTTTCAATAAGGTCCAATCAAAACGCTTCATTTACTATTTTTTAGCAAATCAAAACGATTTGTCTCGATTATTTTTTTCTGTTAGGAAGGAACAGCGAATATTTTCGAATATTTTCCGCCTACTTAATATATTAATTTAAAACAAAAATGCACATACAAAATTATGTGAAAATGCAATTTGCAAATAGTAAAAATGTCCGTTTTCATTCATAAATGATTGCATGTTTATGTTTATTTGTCAAAAATAAATTACAAATTTATAACATTTATGCGCCTACTAAGAAGAAATAATATTTAAATTTGTTTGACAACAAAGGATTATGTTGTATGAAATAATGTTACTATTTCTGTTCGTTAAATTGTCTGCTAAATACAACTCGTCATCAAATTATTAGTCGACTATTTTTCAACATTACCACTCATGCCATTTGAGGTCAAAAATTTCAAATGACATTCGTAATAATGATTATGAAAAATAATCGACTATTATTTGACGACTCGTGATATTATATATGATTATTTATTTAACATAAAAGAAATTTATTCACACAGAATATTATAAAAGTATTTTTGAGCTAACTGCTCACCACGATCCCACACAACAACTGACTCTTCAATCGTTTCTAACTAACCTCCACAGCTTGGTGTACGTGATAAAAAACGCTGTTTGGCATTTTTGTGAAACAATAAACAAAATGAAAAATAAGAACTTGCGTTCTTATTTTATTTCATAAGAAAAATTATTTTATAAAAATTTTGTTTACTAATTAATTTTTTAACGACGATATTTTAAATCGTGAAATAAGATATTGAATATAATAATGCTTAACGCGAACGTACACTGGATACGTAAAGTACACTGGTTAAGTGATTTAATAAGTTAGGTGATTCGAAAAGTTAAGTGAATTGAAAAGTTGACTAAACTGAAAGGGTGGGTTGGTCACCACATTACCCCCCGTCAGTGAAAGATATTTCTTACATATGTGCTAGGAAATATCTCCTTAGTTTACAGAAACAAAAACCAAGTTTTGGGCAAAACCCATAACGGTAACTATCTCGCGGTCAGTTGTTGTATGTTTACAATCTATGTTTTGGATTACTTTTAAATTTACAAATCTAGTGTTTGCTAATTTTTTGATGCCTGTTTTTTTTCCATTAATGAGCAAAGTAATCCACTTTTTTTTCTTTTTTTCATACTTCATTTATTAATGTCTTAATTAAAAATTATTTCCTTACATTTATTTATTATCAAAATAAATTCTCATACTTTATTAAGAATTATTCCCTTATGTTTATTAATGACCTGATTAAAAATTAATTTCTTATATTTATTTATTACCAAAATAAATTCTTATAATTTAATAAGAATTATTCTCTTATGTTTATTAATGATCTGATTAAAATTAATTTCTTATATTTATGTAAAAATTGTTTTCGAATTTATTTAAAATGTTTTCCTAAAAATTTTTTATTTCAAAAGGTGTGGCGAACAACAACACAGTACCTTGCTTAACTTGTCTGTCCCTATACCACACCCTGGGCTCTCATTTGAGCAATTGATGCGCCAATAAATTTTTGTTTCCAGTACTTTATTGCAAAATAAAGCAATCCGAGAAAGATCAAGCATACGAATATTCCTATATGGGTGTATGCAATAATATTCTTGTTTGTCGGAGTAGGATGTAATGGTGTACTCTGTACCACTTGAGGTGCGATTATTACCTCTTTGTCCTTTGTACTTTGATTTCCCATTCTCAATGGAGAACAATCCAAAATCCAAACAATACTTTTACTACAAGATTTGTTGTACCTATTCCGGATAAAGAAATTAAAAGATAATTGTTAAACTGCGTTATATTTATCAAATTAACTTGTCTGTCCCTATACCGCACCCTGGGCTGTTCCCATAACCCAAGAAGTGTGTTGTTAGTATAAGGTGCAAGTAAGGTAAGTGCGATTAAATTTCCAAATAATAAAAATAAAAAAATTTTTTTTCAACGCCATAATCCTAATATACGACAAACAACTCTAACAAAGAGCTAGATAACCAATAAAACTTCAACTTCTAAACTCTACCAAAGAGCTAGATAAAAAATAAACTTCAGTTCCTAAACTCTACCAAAGAGCTAGATAACCAATAAACTTCAACTTCTAGACTCTACCAAAGAGCTAGATAACAAATAAACTTCAATTCCTAAACTCTACCAAAGAGCTAGATAACCAATAAACTTCAACTCCTAAACTCTACCAAAAGAGCTAGGTAACCAATAAAACTTCAACTTCTTAACTCTACCAAAGAGCTAAATAACCAATAAACTTCAACTTCTAGACTCTACCAAAGAGCTAGATAACAAATAAACTTCAGTTCCTAAACTCTACCAAAGAGCTAGATTACCAATAAACTTCAACTTCTAAACTCTACCAAAGAGCTAGATAACAAAAACTTCAACTTCTAAACTCTACCAAAGAGCTAGATAACAAAAAAAAATACCGGGTTGCACTTCTCCTGAGTGCTCCAAAACACCGGTTCCATCAACGTAAAACATTAAAATTTTGTCTAGTTGACGCTCAACAAGTACCTTCACTCCGCATTGGCCTGTTGATTGCACTCGGCACTGTATCAACTTCCGTATGGGCTTTAGGGTTGCTAGCATCAACCATAACAAAACTACCAAAATCCTACGTATTCATTTTGACACTCTCTCACTTTTAAGAAGACCGATTTCCTTCTTTATTTGTATTCCCGATTGTAAGGATAACGACTGCTGTTCCTCGTCTATTGCGGCAGCGATTGCTTCCTTCAGCGTTTTAAATCTGCCGGTTTTAATGTATAGACGCAGAGGTTCTCTTAGTCCCTCTGTAAAAACTTTCAGAGCAGTTTTTTCATTTATAGATTCAATGACTGCTTTAAATTCTTCTCCCTGAATTGAGGTCATTGTGGTATGGAGTTCCGCCACTAAGTATTGATCCGTTTCTGAGAACTCTTTTATTGAACGATTATTTTGTTTAAGTCGGAACAGTTCCATTTGGATGTGCTCCGCTGGACGAGTTGGTTTACAAATTTTTCTCAACTCTAGGCCTAAGGCTCCTATGTCGGCAAAAGTTTTGTTCCTGATCTGTTCTGCTACCGAACCAGTTATTTTAATTACCTTAACAAAGTTTAGACAATCTGTTCGTTGGGGCGCTGGAGTTATGTCATAGAGATATTTAGCACACCCCAAGAAATGTTCTAGATCTTTTGGATTTCCGGTGAACATTGGGATTACCAAAGAGGCCAACTTTACGTCAAAAACCATGTTGAAGCTGTCTTCGAAACCTAGGAAGGGTGGAGAAGTAGGTGAAATAGATTCTTCCGAGAGGGTAGTTTCGTTAAATTGATTTCCGTCCCACTCTGTGTTCAATGTTATGGGCTTATCACTTGACATATAAATCTAACTATTACAGTGAAGATGGTACCTAACAGCTCCTTGAGTGGTTGCAGTAGTGAAACGTTGTATGCCACTTAGAACAATATTAGTTTCGCTCGTGCGAGTAGCCCCGTTGGCTGTTAAACTATTGGTCAACAATTTTATAAAAGAGATGAATCTATTTAAGATTGCAATTCCCAAGCCCAATCTGTACAGCTGATTAGCAGTAGTTTTGAATTAAGAGTTTACCAATTGATTTTAAATTTGCTCAGTCCCAGATTTTATCCCGTTATACTTGGATTGTAATAAACGTTTGAAACCCACATGGAAATGGTTGTATATAAATTAAATGAAGAACGAATTTGAAGGTTAAACCGGTTCAAACGCAAAAAATATAGATTTTCCAATCAGTGCTATTGTATGAGTAAAATAATCTGCCGTTCAAATACAAACATGACAACAAATTTATCCCAAATAAAAAATATTTTTCTTTTTTTGCTACACATTTGAAAATTTGTTTAAAGTAAGAGTTAAAACTATAGGAGTAGAACCAACTAGCTTCTAAAGTTACAAATCTGACTTGCAAGACTATTTTTGTGCAGAGTAATTCCGATAAAAGAGTATTTTAAACGTGAGCCAAATTCAAATTGAAGCTAATTAAATCCTTCAGCTAAGGTTATTAAGAAATGAACCCACTTGGATTCTAAAGTGAGAAAAGACAACTTATACGATTATTACTTACAGTAGCGCAGTATTCTTACCAAATACAACCTGTACGGTTATTTTACCGTAGTGCAGAATTCTTAATAGAATTAAGGAAAATAGGAAAAGAAAAAGAATCAACAATTCAGTCAATTCCATCAATTTTTCACAAAAATCAAAAGTTAAAAGTTTTAATCAGTTTCTTCTATTTTCACAAGAGTTAAAAAAACACTTCTTTAAATCGTAACGCAAATTTTAAATTTACTTATTTAAATTTCCCATTGAATTATTGATTCCAAAGGTAAACAGTAATTAATTAGAAAAAGGTTCTATTAATTAAAATGAACAATAACTATTTTATAGATTTTTTTCTATTCAAGAAAAATTCAATCAATTCCAACAATTTCCACAGAAGCCAACTGTTTCCATTTAAATTGCCAAAACTTTAAACAACCCAAAAACTCTTCATAGAGATTTTATCTAAAAACGAAAATTTTAATCAGGTTTTCAATTTTCACAAGAGTTTAAAAATTTTCTATAACTTGTAACACAAATTTAAGTTTATTTATTTAAATTTCCAATTGCATTATCGATTCCGAAGGTAAAAAGTTATTAATTAATTAGAAAAAGGTTCTATTAATTAAAATGAACAATAATTATTTTATAGATATTTATCTATTCATTTTAAAATTCAATCACTTCCAACAATTTCTACAAAGTTAAATTTCATTTAAATTGTCAAAAACTTTAAACAAACAAAACTTTTCATAGTGATTTTATCTATTCAAAAACAAAAATTTTTATCCACTAGAACTAAAAATTTTCTATAAATCATAACACAATATTAAATTTATTTATTTAAATTTCTAATTGAATTATCGATTCCGAAGGTAAAAGTAATTAAGTATTTAAAACAAGGTTCCATTAATTAGAAATGAACAATAATAAATCACTCACCCGCTAAATTAAAACGGCCCTTCCTGTGTCAGTTCTTATTTTAACTTCTTATTTGAACTTTCCTAGGTTGAACTTCCAAAAGCTGAGTTGAATTTTTTTGTCAGGGTTGAGCTGATTTCTTTTTCCTTTCAAGGGTTGAGTTGTTGTGTGGCGGCAGTTGTGTTGTTCCTTGTGCCGATCTATCTCCTTTTTTGTGTTCCTTGTGCTGGTCTAGCTCCTGGCAAGGTCGCCAAATATGTTGTGCCCCAAAGCTTTGGTGTGTTTCCATACGAGTTTCAGCAAGTGGTTTTGAATAGTGAATTTCCAGAATTTAGTTATTTAGAAGTTACAATAATAACACCAATTATTAAATTAATTTCACTATAACAATTTATTAAACTTTTATATTTTCCACAAGATATAATTATTATGATTATTTATTTAACATAAAATATATTTATTCACACAGAATATTATAACTACCGTACTTTTTGTTATATTTACTATATATTTATTAATAAAACAACACTTCTGAATAACAATATTTCTAGTTATTTATTCACTTATTTATCATCTACAATATGCGTTGACTGACCGACAGTCTCTTTTCGAAAAGACACAAACTTTTTTATTATTATAATTTATCTCTTAAAAATAAGGAACATACATACATACACATTTAACAATAAATCAAGTAATAACCGTTTACTGTATTGACTCTAAAAAAACATAGACTACATCATATCACTTTTTTAGAAAAGTATTTTTGAGCTAACTGCTCACCACGATCCCACACAACAACTGACTCTTCATTCGTTTCTAACTAACCTCCACAGCTTGGTGTACGTGATAAAAAACGCTGTTTGGCATTTTTGTGAAACAATAAACAAAATGAAAAATAAGAACTTGCGTTCTTATTTTATTTCATAAGAAAAATTATTTTATAAAAATTTTGTTTACCAATTAATTTTTTAACGACGATATTTTAAATCGTAAAATAAGATATTGAATATAATAATGCTTAACGCGAACGTACACTGGATACGTAAAGTACACTGGTTAAGTGATTTGAAAAGTTAGGTGATTCAAAAAGTTAAGTGAATTGAAAAGTTGACTAAACTGAAAGGGTGGGCTGGTCACCACACGTAGAAGAAGTAGACGAAACAATATTACAATACATTTGCAGGAGATGCGAAGTAGAAACACTTAATTTTTGTAATTTTTTTTTATTTAATAAAATGTTTGCTCATTTTGAAAATTTTTTAACCTATACTATAACAATTTGTTGTGTGGGTGTGGAACTACCCACCATCTGCGCTGCATGAAGCTCTTTTTGCCCTTTTTTCTTGAGCTTCGTACATTCGTTGCTGAGTGTTAATCAGCTCTAATTGCTTTTGGAGCACCTTATTCTGCAGATTATTATTAGTCTGTAATGAACATTAAATTAAAAAATAAACAATACTTTAATATTTCTAAATATTACCGAATCGGATATAAGCCGTCTTCTCTTCGTTGTTTTGAGTTTAGCTGCATCTGATATTACAGCGGATGAAGAAGATGGCTCTGGCGATAGCGGTCGTGGCGAAGAAATAACCTCAGCTGAATCCGTTCTTCTATTTGCAAGCCGACTTCAAGACCATCTAAATTAAAATTGCAATTGTTGATTTTTCTCTTTGTATAAAATATGTAAATAATATAGAATATAGAATAATAAATACTTACATTTTATAGGCGTAATACTGGGATTATCCTCGGCATTCAATAAATCCAGTAACATTTTCTCCGACATTTTCAGGTGTAACGGTAGATTCCCGGTGCGTCGCATATCTACTTTCACCTTAACTCTTTGCTTTAAATTTGCAACTTTTTTAAAAAATTTTGCCACTGTATAAATAGTACCACTGTTTATTAGTTTTTGGCACATTTTTTCGGCAGCTATCTTCTTAGAAGCCTTAATTTTTGGAATTTGTGACTTGTTGGTAAAACTCTTCCAGTTGAACCCAACAACTTCACAAATTCCAATTCCCAAATGTTCGCGCCACTGGCTTGGCAGTGGACTGTATAGGGTTTAATATTTAGACGATGACGATAAGTGATGAGACCAGAGGATTTTGAACTCCTTCGTTTGAGTGTTAATTGATATTGAATGTTGTAGATGTTCAAATACAATTGCTTCGATGAATTATCAATTACATAGCTGATTAAAATACGGTTGAAGTTTCATTGTTGCTGATCGAAGAATATAATGAATAGTTTAAGAATTCATTAGTGTGATTAAATAGTTGTTTCGGTTATTGATGTTACGAACAATGCTCGAAGATTATACTAAATGTTGTAATTTATCGATGATGATGTATGTAGGTTGAAGAAATTGTTGCTAATAACCGAAGAATGTAGCAAAACGGGTTATATTATCATCAGTGATAATACATAACCGAAGAATATAACAAATAGGTACGTCATCACTGATGAATATGTATAAAAGTTGAAGACGCTGTTGTTGATGATCGACGAATGTAACAAACAATTCAATTTATCAATGATGATGCATATGCGAAGAATACACTAACTTGATACGTCATCAGTGATGATATGTGTAAAAGTTGACGAATCAAATTCTGATGATTGACGAATGTAACAAACAATTCAATTTATCAATGGTGATGCATATACGAAGAATACACTAACTTGATACGCCATCAGTGATGATATGTGTAAAAGTTGACGAATCAAATTCTGATGATCGACGAATGTAACAAACAATTCAATTTATCAATGGTGATGCATATACGAAGAATACACTAACTTGATACGTCATCAGTGATGATATGTGTAAAAGTTGACGAATCAAATTCTGATGATCGACGAATGTAGCAAACAGGTTACTTTATCACTGATGATACATATAAACGAAGAATATAACAAATAGATACGTCATCATTGATGAATATGTATAAAAGTTGAAGACGCTGTTGTTGATGATCGACGAATGTAACAAACAATTCAATTTATCAATGATGATGCATATACGAAGAATACACTAACTTGATACGTTATCAATGATGATATGTGAAATGGCTGACCATTTTGTTGCTGTTGATCGACGAATTGAAAATATTTGGTTCATCTATGACAAATCGAACTCATGCTTTAAGTCGATGAACAATGTAATAGATTTATTTAATGTGAAGACATGTCTCACTTCACAAAAGCAATTGACGGAGGAAACGCCCTGATGTAAAATAACAATGGCGAGGAACTACTAAAAGAAAAAATACTTATTTAATACTATTGCCACATATGCAACACACAATTTCACAACAAAATAAAAAAAAACCAAACAAATTCCTTTAACTCATCAATATTGCATTTTCTATGTTCATCCAATTATTTATTCTTAATTTTACAGATTAATACAAGCACTATTTAAATTAAAAAATATAACATCAAGAAAACAACACAATATCGACTTAACTAGTTGAAATGTATAACAAGAAGAGAGATCAAATTAGACCCACAAATATCAATGACCAATAATTAACTAAGTTGAAAAATTAAGTTATCAGAAGTTCACTCATCTATCAAGTATGAGAACAGCAGATATCAGTTATGATACAACAGTTACGTTAAATAATAAATTGAAGTAATCAAAATAAGCTCAAGTATATAGAAATGGTAGAATAATAAAAATATAATCAAGTTATAATACCATAGATCAAGTACCTTAAATTAGTGCTGAATGATGTCTTGATTCCTGTGTGATTAATTCGATGACCTTGATTTCCAGATCCGGCTCGAAGGACCAAATGTTCGCGCCTCTGGCTTGGCAGTGGACTGTATAGGGAATCATCATCTTTTTTTCCATCCTGGAGTAATCACATTCTAAATTAAGATCGAAATTATTGATAGAACTCAAACAAAAAAATAATACCAAAATTACCATCGAAATAATCCTCATTTATTTCTAAATCTGCATCCATTTTTTCACTTTTTTAATTGTAATTTATATAATTTAATATTTATTTTATATGTAAAACAACACCGCTTAAGAAAACACAAAAATACAAAATGATGCTTTCAAATAAGATGCGTTGTCAAACTGTCAAATATCTAGCAATTGCTTTTTCGAACTTACTTTAGCAAGATGTATTTTTATTCTTACCAATAATGATCTTTTGCTGAATGCTTATACTTTACTTTGACAGTTTATTTAAAGCAATTGCTATTTTTAATTCATACCACCCATTGTTGTCTATTCTATCAGATGTTTTAGGATATAAGTATATGTGGGGTTCAACATTTCGATGTCAGATTTTAAATTTATTGATCTTCGTTTGTGTTGATGGATGCAAATGGACTTAAAAGTCAGTCTTTTTGCACAATTTTCTTCAGTGGTCAGTATTTTAGCTGCTTAGTAGTCGAAAATATGACCTTTTTCGTGGCTATGGTGGTAAGCAGCGGTATTATTCGCTTTCGTGTTAGTGTCATAGATGTGTTGCTTTATGCGGGACCCCAGTTGTTGACCAGTTTGGCCGATGTAGATGCCATCGCAGTTTTTGCATTCGAATGAATGAACCACACCATGCTTTTCTGTAGTTTATAATTTATCATACAGCTTTCCTTTTATTCTATCAACTGTTGAGTGTGGCTTTAGTCCTATTTTGAGGTTGCTGTCGTTGGATGAGAACAGACTGCTTAGATTCTCTGATAGGCATTTTGAATATACCAGACCTTTATAATTTATATTTGTGGAACTCTCTTTGTTATTGTTTATACTATTATCATAATACTGTTTTATTAGCTGGCTGATTATTTTGTGCGGATAGCCATTCATTAATAAGATGTCATATATTTTGTTTAAGGTGTCGTCCTTGTATGCGTCTGATGTTATTCTTAACATTCTTGAAATCCTTCCATATGCCATGCTGCTTTTTTGATATTGTAAGTGTTTGTATTGGGATTGGTAGTGTAGCAGCCTATTCTTGGATGTTGGTTTTATGGTAATAGCTGGTTATTATGTGGTTGTTGTTATTGTGTAACATCATGTCCAGGTATGGTATCTGACCATTGTCTTCGATTTCATATGTGAACAGGAAAGATTTATGTTCCGCATTTAGAATTGTGTAGAAATACTCCAATTCCTCTTTTGAGATTATGGTCAAGGTATCATCCACATATTTCACCAGAAGGGTGGGTATGAAACCAGCATTGTTTATTGTAGAATCTAATATATCTAATATGATAAAATCGGCCAATATACCAGATACGGATCCACCTATTGTGAGTCCATGCCTTTGTTTGTAGCATTTGCTGTTGAACCTTACATAAGGTGCGTTCGATTTGACTGAAATAACTGAAAAAACAACAACAATTCCATACAATTTTTGAGTTGTTTCAGTGCCAATCGAACACGGGTATAGTTGCTTTCAACCACGCAAAGGTTTATCATTTATTTGAATGTGTTCTCATGTATGGGTGTTATTTGTTGTTTTTGTCGCCATCTTTTGTGTATGCATTGGTTTACAAGTTCGATTGGTATCTTTTCTTGCATGGATACATTATCAAAAGATACCATGGTATCATCATGTGGTATTGTTGTGTTATCTACTATTTGTTTTAAATGGTATGAATTTTTGATGTTGTTTTTTATTGCCTTGGTTAATATATTGTTTAATTCATTTGCCATTTTATCTGTAGGGGAGTTGTTTAATCCTTGTTCCAGGTTTATGGATTTAGAGTGTTGCACGGGCACGTGGTGGTTGTGCTGTGAATGTTAATAGATGTTATTTCTTTTTTTATCACTATAAGTATAGCCATTTTTTAATAATTTTCGTACTAAGTTGTTGCTTTTTATTTTAAGTCGTTGTGGTTGGTCCATGGTTAATAATCGAAATTTGGTGGTATCATTAAAATGGTCGTTCATAATGGTTTCATATTAGCTTTTGTCGATAGCGATGGTGACATTTCCTTTATCAGCTTCAGTGATGATAATGTTTGGATTGTCGAGGAGAAATCTTTTAGTTCTTTTGTAAGCAGTATGTAAGATTTTTTGTGTTCTGTTCATTTTTGTGTATGTGGTTGGAGATAATAGTTCTGGCTTTTCCTTTTATGATGTTACGTTCATCACTTGGTTCCATGCTGGTTATGATATTTTCGATACCAGCAATCATCCAGCTTAGTGGGATCTCATTGTTTTTTTGTACCACTGTGAATTTCGGGCCCAATGCTAACATTATGTGTTCCTCATCGGGTATCGGGACAGTTGTTAATACTTGGCACCATTCATGGTTGTATTCCACTCGCGGCGTTTGGGTTTGGATTAACTTGTCAAATTTGCGATTCAAATTACTGGTTACGGTGTTTTTATTAGTATTTTGATTTTTGATATTGAAAATGAAACGGTTGATGACGTGTTGAGGTTCTAGACGGTACATTTTAGCATGGATCAAACTAGATCTCGTTCGCAGTTGTTTGATCTTAATAATTGTGACAGATATTTCCATATTCAGAATATTGAAACTAGTTCTAGACCCCATTAACAATTTAGAATTATGGTTAAACTACACTGCAATAAAAAATGAGTAAACTTCACAATATGTTTATACGCAAATTTTTGGTATAATTTAAATTCAATTATTGCAAATTAAAAAAATATCTAAGCGAATCGAACCACAGATTTATTTGGGTTACAAATTATTTTTGGTTTTTATGAAAAAAATTGTAGTTTTATTAAAAATTTTTTGTGTGTTGCCTATTTATAAACAAGCAAGTGTAAACAATTTACTAACCTTTGAAACATCTTCATTTGATACACTTTCACTTTTGTTTTCTATTAACTTTTCACTTAAATTTTCACCAAAGGGCTCGGTGTATATAATTTCGTATGGTACATTGCCGTCATTTCCTTCAGATGACGGTTGTATTGTAGGCAAAAAAAGAATATTTAACTTGTCTTTATCACTTATAGTTTCACTTTCTTCTACGTCGATCCACAAATCTTCATCAATCTCTTTTTTTTTAATTACAATATCTTTATTTTCGATTAATTTGTTTAAACCACTATCACGACTACATATAACACGAATTTTTTGTTCAATTATTTGAATATCGGACACTTTTTCTTCTGAATGAAACATAACACACTTTGTACGCCCTTGCAATATACAAAACTTTTTTTTAATCATATTAAATATATTGTTTAATTTTCTTTAAAATAAAAAATTATTAGACGATAAATGAACTGTATTATTTTCTTAACGTTTATTATTTATTAATGATTAATTATTAACCAATTTTAAAAATTTATGAATATTGAATATGACAAATTTCATAATTTTTTTTCTTTACTAAATTTTCATCACATTTCATTACATTGAAACAAACAAATAAATAAAAAAACTTTTATATCACCATCAACACAAATTTAATTTTCTATAAAAAAACATTTACATTTTTTCCTATTATGTTTTAAATTTACATAATAATAATTTTTTCATTTCAAATTTAATTAAATACATCACTACTGTTCGATTTACATTTATAGACTAATCTATCGATTCGATTTTAAAATTATACTGGTTCATTAGATCCAAACAATTTGATCTTTTATATAGCATATTATCCTCGATCTTCTGTTTCATTTTTTATCATTTATCAAAACTTGTATTTTTACTTGAATTTATTTAAATCATAAAAAAAGTGGTATAGATAAACGTCTATGTTTAGTGCAATTGGAGAAAATTAATAAAATTATTATAGAATTTAAAAACTATTATTTTCAGAGTAAAAATTGGAAATAGTCCGTCGTTACACCTTTGAAAGACATTGAAGATGGGTACCCTCTATCACTGCGTCTATCCTTAATGAAATTCCAAAATTGCTTAGGTTCGTCAATCATTTTTAAAACAGTTTTTTCTCTATGCAACCTTATAGCATTTTGTTCATCAATATAGAATTGTTCTCTAAAGCCAATAAAAGTATTGTAATCACTGACAGTTTTCGTACGTTTAAATTTCTGAAAAGCCTTATTTCTTTTATTCCTTAGAATCCTAAGTGTTTTATCAAAGTGAGCAGGACACGTTAATTTAGAAACAATTTTTTTTTGGCACATATTTATCAATTATTGATTTCAGATATTCATAAAAAAGATTAGCTACATAGTTAACCCAATTCGAAGTTAATTCTAGTTCTAAATTGTTTAGCTCAACATTAATAGCATCATAGTTTGCCTTGTCAAAATCATAAATAATTTTTCTATTTACGACCATAATATTTTACAATCATTAAAGAAGTAGGTTAGGCAAAGCTTATGATGATAAATACTTGTTTTAGAAGTAATTGTTAGATGAGCTTTGTCAAGTAAAAAGTTAGATGTGACATTAGTGAAAACCACAACTAATACATTATTTTTTACATTCTTAAAATTATTTATTTGAAATAAACCTAAAGATAATATTTTTATAAAAAGATCATAATGAGTATCATTAATGTTCGTTGGATCATACAAATTTTCTTGCAACTCATTAGATACCCAATGAATATTTGTCATATTTGCATCTCCGTAAACAAAAATTTCATCATTATTTGTCATATTAGAGTATAACTTATTAATAGCATTAGCTAATTTATCATATTCTACAGTAAAAAATCTTGGAGGAATGTAAAAAGAGCTAAAAAGGATGCTTTTACCATTAATATTTAACTTACATGCCACTATATCGAAAACGTCGTCAATATCATGTTCCACAGAAATACCAGTGCTGGTAGTGTTGCCTCTTAAAGTGTATTTTTGTATTATAAATTAAACACCACACTTAATATTTCAATTCTATTTATTTAATAATTATTTCAATTTAATTATTTAATCCTGGCACTTCGTTAAATACATAATTTTATTTTGTTATTTTATTAATTATAAAATGCTTAATTATATGGTTTTTATTTTATAATTTTCAATTTGGTTCTATGGTTGAACCATATCTCACTATGATGCGCGTTATAATGAACGAGCCAAAAGACGAAGAGAAAAAAGAATAATAATAATAATACCAATAAATGGTGGTGAGCATAAAAACGCTTTTAACAGTAGTGATGATAAATATGGTCACCGCATCTCTCACCGCGATGAAAACTTCACCCCCTCCACTGTCTATATATCCGTTGGTTAGAGTTCGGTCTTTACGATATATACACCATCCTTGAGGTACAAATTCAGAATTTAGATGTTGATCTTGTAGCCATGATTCTGTTACAAGAATAACATCATACATACAGTTATCCATATCGTTTCGAAACTCCTCCAAAAATGAGCACATCCCTGACATGTTTTGGTCTTTAATTCCTTTCGTGTTTTTTCCAACGGTGCCAAAAAACCGTCGATGGAGCTGTAGCTTTGTCTTGTCTAAATTTTTTGATAACGATACCTTGCGCCCAAGACCAAGATTTTTCAATTTCGTCAATTTTGTTTTTAGGAATACCAAGTTTAAACGACAAGTAATTTGGCTTGTATTTTAAGTTCGACCGCGTTATCAACTTACAGTATACTGAGGAACAATTAAATTGCTGCTTAATATACTGGCTTAGACTGTTTTCCGTTGCTCTTATATCCAAATTTGTTATGTATAAGTATCCATGTTCATGATCGTTTGCCGCTAATATTGGAAAAGATACAGAAGGCTGTGGAGTAAGTACTGCCGGTTGTGGAATAGGTGTAGTTGGTCTAGGATCAACCTTCTTTTTCTTATAAACTAAGTTGAAAGAATTTGAAGCTGGTTCTATAGAACTAGAGCTTAGAAAATTGTTGTGGTAAGCTGGCGCCTGTCGAAAAGTAACATTTAGATTTTTGCTTGACTTTATATGATTAATGCCAACTACCGACTTTTCATTTATCTGATCAGTCTGATTCATAATAGCTAAAGTTACCTTTTTTGATTTATGTTTCTTCTTCTTTTTCTTCTTTTTTTATGTTCTTCAAGAGGAATAACATTTTCAGGAGTAAATGCATTTTCTAGCCCTTTTTCAGTTCTCTCTGACTGATTTTCTCCATCCAATAGATTATTCAGCCTTATATGAAGACCTTCAGTTTCATGTAACAGAGCAAGTTCCAACGATTGCTGGTTAACTGGTAGAACTTCGACTGTTGTAAGGTCATGGTCAAGATTACGTTGAGCAGCACTTTCCAAAGATATGTTAATTTGCTTAATAATTAAATCAATCTTTTCACTTTTTTGGTGATTATTGACGGTATTTTCAAGTTTATCAAATGCCTCACGGTAAGTAGTGAATTCCAAAGCTAACAATTCAAACTTTTTCTGATTTTCCTTGGTAACAAGCTTCAAACGCTGAAAAAAGTTTAGTAGTATTCTCTTGTACCGATTCAAAAAGTCCTTCGTACTTATTTTGCATTCTATATAGCTGATCGTATGGAAGAACGCAGTTATCGCATACAAAATGATTTGTGAAATCCTCGGATAACTTAGAATCACACCAATTTGTCGGGAGACCAGCGCAGATCCCATGGAATCCTCTTCTACAGAAACCATTGCATTTGATAATCTTTTCCTTAATATCAAAATTTGTACAAGATATAATATCACATTTAACCATTTTTAAAATAAAACTGTTTGACTACTCTGATAATTACAAAAAAATTAAAATGCAAATTTGCCAGATCAACCGTAATTTTGTTAACGAGTTTATTTTATATTAATGTGTAACGACGGACAATTTTTAATTTTTACTCTGAAAATAATAGTTTTCCAATTCAATAATAATTTTATTAATTTTCTCCAATTGCACTAAACATAGACGTTTATCTATACCACTGTTTTTTTTAATTAAATTCAAGTAAATAAAAAAATACAAGTTTTGATAAATGATGAAAAAATGAAACAGAAAATCTGGTTGTTTACGGAAGATACAGCTATACATATATGTGAATAGCTATATAAAACGATCAAAATGTTTGGATCGCAGTTCAGTATAATTTTAAAAATGTTTAGGATAATTTTGTGGAAATTATTTAGTAATCTTTTAGTGAATAAAATGAAAATGAAAAAACTGAATCTAAAGAAAAAAATCGAAAGCTTAAGTTATTTTGAGAAAATAATACGTTTTTGTGTTTTATTTATACATGCAGTGTTAGTATGTGTGTTGGTAGAGCAGCTACCACTGATAAAATGTCGGATGTCAAATTAAATCATAAGTTTGATTTAGATAATGATACGTTAAATTGCTTAATACATAAATCGGATGTGGAAGAAGTATTTTTGGGTGGATGTTCAGAATTATCTGACGAAGGAATATTTAGAATGTTCAGAATGCACCGAATTTAAAATTAATTGATATATCAGGTTGTGATAAAATAACAAATAGGGTTTTAGTCTCCATAAATTCTTATATAAATGATAATAAACTATCACACAACAAAAAACTTAATACTAATAAGCATATCATGGAAATATATGGATTCAGCGATCATCATTTTCCTTTTTATCAAACATTTTACCATGTTAATTGTAATCAGGAAGTAAATTAATAAAGGGAGTTATCACAGAAGATAAACGAAGGCGTATAAAATAAAACATGAAGACAACATTCATCAGGAATATTAATGTAAGCTTTAAGTTTAAAAAACGGAATGAATGTTTTAATTTAACAATTTATCAATCTCAACATTATTCTTTCCTGCTTTCCAAATATCAATCTTAACAGCAAGTATGATGAAAAAAAAAATGGCTGACACCAACACCAAACAAATATGTACACCTCTGGTTTTCAGATTTATCTGCCAAGAAGTCGAATGTTTTCTTTTGTTTTTAAAAGCAAAAAACATTGGTTTTAATTTTATATACTTTTATTTTTATTATTTTTCCTTACTTTTAGCCCTTAGAAAAAGTTTTATTATTGACTGTGTTGAAACACAGACCGAATTCAACTTGTTTTGTTCGTATCGAAAATTGAACATAGAATGATAATTAAAAAATGTGATTTTTTGACATTTATCGACTGTTCTACAAAAAAAACAAGGTGTAACAACATTGAAAAATGCATTTTCGTTCAAATGAATGAGTTCAGTAATTTAATCTTTCGTTATTTTTTTGAACTTAAGGTTTATTCGTTACGTTTAGATCTTTAAGTTTTTTATTAATTGAGAAAAATGAAATAGTTATGATGTTCGAAATATTGTGGAATAAACTGAGGAAGAGATCGAAATTAGTTTTATTATTGAATATGAGAATTTCACCGACGTTACAAAACTTGGAATGAATACAAATGTCGCCATTCTGGCATTTATAATATTTTTTCGTGTCTGTGTGAGACACAAAACTACCAACATTAAATTTATTTGTTTTCTTTTCGTTCAATTTTAAATCAAAATTAATCATGAACAAAAATATTCAAGAAGATTTTCAGTTTTATAATCAAAAACAAATGACACATTTTTTCAATATATATATAAAAAATATGAATGAATCCTAAAATTAACTGTAAAAAATAAAAATGACCAGTCATTTCGTATTCTGCTTCTTGAGTTTTATTGAAAGATATTTCTTGATCCCTTTTTCTGATGAATTTAAAAACTATAGGTTAATTTTAAATAAACTATAAGAAAATATAATATTTATAAAACTTGAACTTGTTCGGTATAGTCGAAAAGAATACACTATCTATATGATTGAATTATTTATTATCAAAAGATACAAATACTTACATAACCCTTGGGACCACCTTTTAGCAATTGGTAGTCTGAGACAATGGTGCTGGTAAGATTTTGGTAACCGGTTTTTCTTCAGTTGCTTGCTATAAATAAGATCCCCATTGATAAGTTAAATACATTTTTGAACTTAATACTCAACAGTTTTCAACTTTTTTTATCATAAGTTAAAGAAGGTAATACTGCTGGCATCTGAATTGACCCTGGTCCCGTTTTAGCTTCACTCTCATTCTTTTTGAACTGGTCTATAATAGTTTTATCAACAGTAGATTCATTGTTTACAGAGATTTGTGAGTAAACAAATAATCTTTTATTAGTAAAAGTTGAAAATAATAAATAATATGACATGTTAAAATATAGTAAAAAATTGTTGGTGTGATTTATATATTATTTTAAAATTTATTTATTTATTTATCATATTCAGCAAAATGGTAGAAACTATAACAAAATGTAAAATCTTATAAGCATGCATTCTTGCATTCTTTTTAAACCGGACCAAACCGTAGATTCAAAAGAATATTCTGTTGGTAAACGTCAAATTTTTATAATAGTATAGGATCCGAGTATACAATGACCTTCACCGAAATGGTTAATGGATGAAAAGTATTTTATATTAAATTAAATATGTTAATAAATATATTGCAAGTGGGTTGTCTAAAAAATTGAAAGATTACCTTCGAATTTTTATTGAAATTGAAAATGTAAAATCAAAACTATCACTACTTTACAAGCCATGAAACATAATTTCTCACTAACACATACATGACTGGAAGTAGTCGGGAATATAAACTTCATAATATTCTGTTGTGTTTTTTGTCAAAATTTTAAGAAATTTAAAATAAAATATATATAAGTATAATAAAGTTTATTAAGTTTTTTTTATAAAGTTAATTAATATACATAATATATAGTTTTTTATGGAAGTGATTATTTTATATAAAAAAAGGTGATTGAAGTGATTGAACATAACCATCAAATTTCATTTTGGTTTTAAAACATTTTCGTGAAATATAATATTTTATCTAATTTTAGATATAACAATAAACAACATATCACAGTTTCGGGAAATTTGGTCTGGAGGACTGGTTATACTGTTTTCTAAACATTAGTTGGTAAGACTTCCTATTAATTCTATTATTTGTCGTTCTAGCATATGCCGTATTGTTAACAATATTGACACAAGAAACTATCCCTGGATATTTTTCGAAATTTTCTGAAGATTTGTAATGAAGAGCTTTCTCATTGGCGAACCAATGAGAATGGCATAGCAGGATGCGTACCTAGAGTAGTTTAACGCCGTAACGGCTAAAGCTCAGTCCTCGTGGATTTGATGGAGTAATACCTGCTGCTTCAACACAAATGCAGAAATGTACGCAATTTACGAAAAGTTACAGAAATGGAAATAATACGAATGAAAAAGTGAGACTCTGGCGACCCCTTTTGCGAAAGAACCGCGATCAGCACGTCCAACCCCACATTCACTCACATACTCTCACACTCTCACACTATCACACCCTCACACATAAACACACACACACAAACACACTCACACGTACATTTATCTAAACAAAATATTATTGGACTCACCCCATAACGATGTCTGATCCCATTCTCCCTGTCCTGACAGTTCAGCAGATCATCAGTGTCGCCGCCCGCTTAAGTGAGGTGAATCCTATTGATAAGGATGGATACCAACAGTGCATAAGGTGACTGATAATGTATGATGAGCGATACGATTCAGTAACCCAGCTATTGGTGCATGCAGTGACAGTTGAATATATAATGATTGGTTCAAAAAAAAAAAAATTTATTATCAGTGATGATGATGACGGTTGAAATATGGTATGTATTTAAATCAGTATCCCAAACTATTGATGCGTGTAACACGAATTGAATATAATGATTGGTTCATAAAAATTCGTTATCATTGATGAGGATGACGGTTGAAATATAGTATGTATTTAAATCAGTATCCCAAACTAATGATACGTGCAGCAATAATTGAATATAATGATTGGTTCATAAAAATTCGTTATCAGTGATGATGATGACGGTTGAAATATGGTATGTATTTAAATCAGTATCCCAAACTATTGATACGTGCAGCAATATTTGAATAAATAATGATTGGTTCATAAAAATTTATTATCAGTGATGATGAGGATGGTTGAAATATGGTATGTATTTGAATCAGTATCCCAAGCTATTGATACGTGCAGCAATAATAGAATTTATAATGATTGGTTCATAAAAATTTGGTATCAGTGATGATGATGACGGTTGAAATATGGTATGTATTGGAATCAGTATCCCAAACTATTGATACGTGCAGCAATGTTTGAATATATAATTGTTGGTTCATAAAAGTTTATTATCAGTGATGATGATGACGGTTGAAATATGGTATGTATTTAAATCAGTATCCCAAACTAATGATACGTGCAGCAATATTTGAATATATAATGACTGGTTCATAAAAGTTTATTAACAGTAATGATGATGACGGTTGAGATATGGTATGTATTGAATCAGTATCCCCAAACTATTTATACGTGCAGCAATAATGGAATATATAATGGTGGGTTCATAAACATTTATTATCAGTGATGATGATGACGGTTGAAATATGGTATGTATTTAAATCAGTATCCCAAACTAATGATACGTGCAGCAATATTTGAATATATAATGACTGGTTCATAAGAGTTTATTATCAGTAATGATGATGACGGTTGAGATATGGTATGTATTTAAATCAGTATCCCAAACTATTGATACGTGCAGCAATATTTGAATATATAATGACTGGTTCATAAAAGTTTATTATCAGTAATGATGATGACGGTTGAGATATGGTATGTATTTAAATCAGTATCCCAACCTATTGATACGTGCAGCAATAATTGAATATATAATGATTGGTTCATAAAAATTTATTGTCAGTGATGATGAGGACGATTGAAAAATGGTATGTATTTAAATCAGTATCCCAAACTATTGATACGTGCAGCAATAGGGATAATCCTTAATCAAAGTTATAAGTTATATTTCACCATGCCAGACTCGAAATACAAACAAGTACGAAATATTGTTTTGTTTCTTTTCCTTTTTAATTTTGAATATCAATGTAACACAAAGTATATTGTAACTTAACCTAGATAGTTAAATTGTCTAGATTCTTTAATTGATACATAATCATATTATTTGAAGGAAAGCTTTACATAGCATAAACTGATTTATATTAAATACGAAAATGTTCTAATTTACATGCACAAACTACTCGAATCTATATTGAATAATTCTATTTTCTTAACTCTTAATATTTGTAAAGTTAAGTTAAATAAATAAATTGACTAGAGTCTTTTATTGTTACACATAAAAAAATTCACCCATAAATCATATTAGTTGAAGGAAAGCTTTACATAGCATAAACTGATTTATATTAAATACGCAAATGTTCTAATTTACATGCACAAACTACTCGAATCTATATTGAGTAATTATATTCTCTCAACTATTAATATTTGCAAGGTTAAATTAACTAAATAAATTGACTAGAGTCTTTTATTGTTACACATAAAAAAAATTCACACATAAATCATGTTATTTGAAGGAAAGCTTTACATAGCATAATTTGATTTATATTAAATACGCAAATGTTCTAATTTACATGCACAAACTACTCGAATCTATATTGAGTAATTCTATTTTCTTAACTCTTAATATTTGCAAAGTTAAATTAAATAAATAAATTGACTAGAGTCTTTTATTGTTACACATAAAAAAAATTTACACATAAATTATATTTGTAAAAGTAAAGTTCTAAATTCTTTGTACAAAAAAAAAATCTCAAATTTGTATGGATTGGTTAAATTTTCTGCATTATTTATAATCACGCACTATTTGAATTTGAAAGGACTAATTATATTATCCAAATTATTCGCGGCGAAGGCATAATTACACCCACGGCTACAAAATTGTCACACACAGAATTGTAACCGAATATATATATTAATTAGAGGAATGGTCTGAGATCTTGATACACATAGCATTATAGGCAAATTTAGAGTTTCTAGATTATTATGACACACAAAATTCACTAATCTATATCGATTAAATCAAGTTTTCTACGAATTCGTTTTAAAGAAAGTTTTACTCACAGTTCCGGCTATCCAACAGTTTTCTTGTGGTGGTCTCCAATAAAATTATCTTAGTATGGCTTGAGCACCCACAAAATCCTCTCATTAATCCAATGTACAAAAGAAGGATCACAAATCTAACCTAAAACTTTCTTTCAATATCACTCGGAGTTGATTCGCAAACACAAAAAAAATGGCTGACCATGAGTAGGTAAATTTTGGTTATTCGACAGTCGTGGACGATTCTAGTTGGTTGCACTATGAAGCTATTGCATATTAATAGCATTTTCGATTGAGAACCAGTTCATAACAAGATCTTTTTTTTTCAATACAAAAAAATTATTTCCCCTCCAAATCATGTTAGATTGAAGCAAAATAAAAAAACTAGTTCTGAACTGGTTGTGCATTTTTTCCCCTTTTGAAGAACTAGTTTTATTTTCAGTTATTTTTGAGTTTTACTCATACTATGACAAAAAGTACACACAACCAACGTTAAATCAAAACGTTATCATTATAACGCAGCATCATATAAATAATTTAATTTTATTTTTAGTTATTTAACATATATATTATGAAATTAGTTTTTTTTTACAAAATGTATTGTTTTTTTATTGCTTTTCAAACATTCCAAAATAAAAGAATTAATAAAATAACTAATTCAATTTACTCATACAATAACACTGAATGTTTACATGTTCGATTGGAATTAAGAACTCGTCAAGAACTAGTTATTAACAAGTTCTTCAATCGAAAATAACATAAATATCCGTGGATTAACACAGCAAATAACAACAGGAAAAGTGCACGTAACTTTTATCAAATAAAATGATCGGATTAACTTACACCATAACCATTATTACAATTTCCTATTTGTTGGTTACTTTTCTTCAATCTTCTTTTGTTGAAAATATCCTACGAACTGACAGTCAACAAACATGTGAAAAATCCAATCAGAAATCGTATAAGACTGCGATGCACAAATGACAATAATGAATTCACTACTAGAGACCGGACTAGACGTTTTCATTTCTTTTATAGACAATTGATATCGAAAATTGAGCAAAAAAAAATGTTTTTCGAAAGTTTTAAATTTGCCAATCATTGTTAGTACATTTTCGCATCAAACAAAACTGTTTGTTACTTTGTAATACTTAATATGGCAAAAATGATTTTGCGAAACAAATTATTTTCGCCATTCTAATAATAATTATCAAGGAATTAGAATGAATTAAACGTGAGTGTAATCACATGTATGCTCATGTACTGCAAAACAACAATCTACAACAGTATTACAGTGAAATTCAGATCCATAAGGGAAAGACAATTTGATAAATAATACCCATACAGGATATCGAATGCATAACGAATGATAGGATATTAATTCTTTTATTGTGACGACTGGACAAATACGCACAACTGTTTTGAGGTTTGAAAACTTCGTTGTTTCAATACGATTAGTGTTTAGAGAATCCAAATTCATGTAGTATGGCGAAGCAACGCTGGTGGAAACGCAGTGGGAACCAATAATAAGATATTGCAAAGAGAATATTATTGTTAAGGGTTTTATGCTAAGAACAAATATGTGTAACGGAAACTTTATGAAAATATGACCACAGATTATGGACGAATGAGAAACTACTATGAACTACGGGTGGTAAGCAAAATTGTGAATTATGAGAAAACAGATACTACATGAATAGGGAACTTTACGGCACTCCATTGTCATACTCCAGTCTACATTACAGATTTAAGCTATATAATTGAAGATATTACAAATAATAATCTTAAACGTGATTCAGCTTTAACTGACATATTAGGATCAGTTTTCGCGGATGGGTTTCAAGTAAATATTTTAATTGTTATACGATTTTTCCCTATTAAAATGTATATTTATAGGTCACTATAACTGGAGCCTTACACACAATAGATAAACAGTCTAAAATTCCTATTATACCAGTACAATTAGCACCAGTTCAATATATAAATGAGAATTTCGAAAATAATACAATTTTCCGGTTAACTAATTTAGTAGCACATTTTGTTACTTTAGGATTACTAAATGTAAATAAAATTAGTCAGTATGCTTCCTATTATTTTAAGAAATGCAAATACACATCTGATTTTTTTAGGAAAATTAAAACATCTTGATGTAGTCGTTTTACTAGCCTTATCAGATCCACATATTTCAAATGGCACAATCAACTCACCACCTGAATATCGATTAATGTTTTATTATCAGAATCAGGAACATTTATAAATTTTCAAGTAATGAAAAAATGGCTAGAGATTAATATAGATGAAAATGTACACATACGTCTTGAATTTGAACGTCTTGAATTTGTGTTATGTTCGGATTCGCCTGTACAACGATAATAATAAAAATATGCATGTTTCTAAAGGCCAAAAGAGGGACATCAATAACAGGGTTGCCGATTGTCTCGCTTTTGACTACGAGAAGCCCAAACTTCTTCTTCGGTCTAAAAACTCTTTGGGAATGGTAACACGAACGTTTCAGTATAAAACCGTCGCTTACAATCTCAGAGATGCATTATGAACAACAATGAATAAAGACAATTCAACAACAAGATTTGAAGGTGTACAAAAAGGCGATTTTTATAGATGAGTAGATCATATTTATGAAAAAATTGTGCGGAAATGCGAGGTCAAGAGTTAAAGGGCGTCAAACTTTAATTTGAGCGTTTTAGAGTTTTTGAATGATTATTTATCTGATTAAACTGTATCTTACTGTAACTGTAACATAAAACAATTTGACTGCCTTTAACTTTTGACCACTGCAGATTTTTCGCAATTTGTTTTTCATATTTATGATGCATTTATCTGTAAAAATTGTAATTTTGAAATCCGGGATAAAACAGGCAAATTCCGTGTTAAAACTTACCTCTTCAAGCTACCTTTAAATCAATTAAAATAATTTTTGCTTTTAGGATTCAGAGAAACTGAAAATAACAAATTAAAATATTTTAGTTGGAGAAAATGAAAACTCATATTTATTGTTATAAACACTGGGTTTTGTTTATAATATACAATTTTAATTGTGACTGATAAAGCATTATATTTTAAAAGTAAAACGGTTTCAAAAATAATTTAATAAAATAAGTATAATTAATATTCATATACTAAAATTGAATATTGCACGAACTAAAGTCGATGTTGATGGAGTTGATGTTGATCTGTTGATGAAAGCAATTTTACTTGGTTCTCTGTCCCAGCAAATAAATCATCAGAAATATATCCAACACATAAAAGCGTAAATACTAATAAATAAAATAATGTTACAAAATATAAGAAATATAATAAAAAGCTACAATTATAAACAAAATAGTTTTTAATTTTTTCGTTTAATTAAGTCTCCTTGAAAATGCAGCGCACAAAATACAGAGTATTTTGTAGGGTTACAGTCGCTTTTTCTATGAATTACACGAATCCAGTTCTCAAACAAATCCTTATCCTTTGGAAATACAAAAGTAGGTACTGATGGTTGAGAGTTGAGACGTAACATAGTTTTGCTTTTCTACTTGGAACCATACACTGTCGAGACGTTATATATATAAATATCTTTAATCACAAAATCACTACAATTGGTTTGTTTAATAATTTATTAAATTTGTGTTACTCTAGACTTGAATGAACCTAGGAAGCTATTAATGGCTTTTAGCACACTTATTCTAATTTAACGGAGATTTAATAATATTAGAAATAATAATTTATTTTAAAATTTACACAAATTTGTATCGCTTCCTAAGAACTTTGTTTTACAATAAAACTAATAATCACGGCACAATTTTGTTTATTTATTACAAAAACTATTCCACTATTCACTATACCTTTTGAATTAATACTTACCTGTTATAAAACACTTTAGTATATAATTAAAATTCGGCATCAAAACATTTCGTCAATAAATTTTACATATATTGACTACTAAAATGTCAAAAATATCCGACTACTTATGCCTTGTAAATGTATGTGTACTTCATGGCTTGTAAAGTAGTGTTAGTTTTGGTAAAATTGAAATATGTATGTATTTATATTTTGTAAGTGTAGTGCAAATGAGTAACACTACTATATAATGAGAGGTAGTGCAAATGTTTCTTTAATGAGTTACACTACCTATATTGAGATGTAGAGCCAATAATTTAATTTGCTGTACCAAGTTATGATGTGAAACTAGTTTAAACTTCAATTTTAGTCCGATTTGACACTCTATGTGAGCACCAGTATTTACTTTAATATTGAAAGTCTCGAACACTTGTTAATAATTTGTTTAATTATTTATTTATTTATTTGTTATAACTTTAATTAATTTATTAGATTACAGATAACTGAACAGCTTGATTAACTATAACTTTAATTAATTTATTAGATTACAGATAACTGATTAACTTGATTAACTGTAATAGTTGTAATAGCTTTTTAATTGATTATTTGATATGATTTTTTAACTGTATAACTTTTACTTTATAACTGTATAGATGTATAACTGATATATAATTGAAAACGATTGAAATGGAAAACTAGAGTTTAGGTCAGTGTTGTGTATTTGTTTGAATATTTTGTTTATAATTTGGATATTGATTTGGAGATACTACATAAGATTAAATACATTAATTATACATATTGAATAAATCGAATAAATAGAATTTTTATCAAGGCTATTCCTTGATTATTAAATATAATTTCATTATTATGCACAAATTTTTCTAACAAATGAAGTAAAATGCAATGCTATCAAAAATGCAGTCTATTTATTACAGTAATGTTCTTTAAATACAGGCCGTTGGGAATATTCTTGGATCACGTTATCGCTATTCTATTCCTTCTGTCCTTTTTTCAGAATTAATAAACGACAACATTATTTAAGATGGGCAAAGCGGAACTCAAATTCAATGAAACGTGCTGGAAACGACAGCTCTACAGTTTATTATTTGAATCGTAAAATGATGAGTTGCTAACATTGCTCTGATATCACGTGATACGTTCGTAGACTTATGTAAAGACAGTTTGATTTTGAGCAGCCTCAGTCATCTATAATATATTTGCTTAAAATTATCAAATCAGCTAATTGCTACGCGCTAGTAATCAAATTCATTAGCAAGATTTGTGTTGACTATATGCATCATCCCATATGCAAAAATATTAACCTATACAGATATGTATGAACGACTTGTATTCTAAACGAAGTGTTTCCATAATGCAAAACCTACGATATTGTATGGATTGCAAAAAGTTTCATAATTTGCACCATAATTTTTTAGATTCAGTTCTTATATTATTCTTGATGGGAGATTTTCCATCGGGGTGATGTTATATCACAAATAATTTACTGAATTAATTGTTGATCATGTGTCAATAGACACAAGTGAAGATTAGTCATCTTCTTCTCACCGATACAAGTTTGTTATTCAATACTAGAATGTCTAGAGTATTACAAAACAGTGATCACCAGAGAAATTAATTGACTAAACCTGAATCTATTAAATTTATGATTATGAAAATTTTTTGTTTTTACACTTCGCTAGAGTTGTAACCTAATGTTTGGTTTATATTCATTAGCGTTGACATTTTTTGGTAGAGTTTATCTAGTCGGCTAGCCCTGATGAGAATGATAAACTTTTTTAAAGTTTAAAATTTTCTCATTGGTTCGAAACTAGATCGCTCTAAAATTGTATGGATTGCAAAAAGTTGTAGATGATGCTAACTATCGTATAGCATGGTCCACCACAACCGAATCACAGATGCAAGCATATTATCATTTTGTATCTATGATCAAAGAAGAGCATGGAAAGTATCCCTACGCATCATCGATGATGGTAGGATTGACTAGCATGGTCAAGCCGGGAGGGTCAACTGAAGGTTGGTTCGAGAAGCGATATAGACGTATGATGGAATTAATGGGTCGTGGTAGAGATCCAAGTAGACCTTCAAATGAAACTATTAAGGAGTTTATTAGATGCTTTGTTGCCAATAGAGAGATCACTGCTCAAGAAGTATTTACCAACATAGCTGCCATATATATTATGGCTTCAACCTAGAGCCTATTAAGTGGATTATTGAGCAATGTAGAGGAGTTAACATTACATCTGCTACAGCAGTTGCACAGTCAGAAGCTAGATATTAATTGTTCTCATGGACAATCCTCAAACAGGCTGGGATACCAGAGAATCAATTGAATGACGTGATCATTCTTATGTTAAAAACAATAACTTGCCCATATGGGTCATTATGGAGTCCAGTAATTCCCATGTCTAAGTACGCAGATTTGGCACATTTAGGTATAGGTTTAACACTTAGGAATGACAACCAAGGTCGCAATTATCCCAACCAATACCAGTTCCGTGATATCCAAGGTAATATCGGGTATAATGGTAATCCATCTACCCACCTAACCCTAGCACCAGCAAAACTTGAGTCAATCATACTTCACATTCGTGAACAGGCATCATCTAGTACTGATACGTTATTCACTATAGAGGCCTTAGCGGGACTCCATGGATTGAACATTAAGAAAGTTGAAGGAGGTTATATAAACGATGATGGTAGGTTGATTGGTGAAAATGCAGTGATCAATGAATACCAGGTCAGGCAATTGATTGCACCAAATGGTTTTGATAAATGATTTTGATGTGCACTTTTGACAAATTTTTTACAAGTTTTATTCTGTGTTGGGCACCAGCAAGTAAAACTAGTCGATTTGGTCGAGCTAGTGAAGGTTGCCTATTCGGATTTAAAAAGCCATTGCAATCTTCTCAACAGTTCAAATTCAATAAAATAGGCAATGATTTTGCCTATCTAACCGGGTATGTAAATAATACAAAAGTATATTTCTTGCCAGTATATTTAAATTGTAATAGGTGGTTGGAATGCTTTGAACATCTAAAGGTTATCATTGAGGATTTGCAGCCAAATAAACTTACATATGCATCCTCAGTGGATACGTCTTGTAACAGCTTAAACTTACATATACATCCTCAGTGGATACGTCTTGTAACCATGGAAAAATTTTAATGACAGATTTTGTCCAAAGAATTTTATCAATTTTAGTCGGTTTTTTCTGGATTTATAATTTTAATTCTTTGTGTGGTAGTGAAAGTTTTATCCTAATTTGTTTCATATTCAGCCATAAATGTTCCACAATTAAATTCAATTTCACGTTGAGTTGATAAATAAGATTTAATGTCCTGTATTTGACAAAAACACATCAATGATAAATTAATAAATCTAATTTTTGGTGAATAACTAATATAAAGAGGGTAAATTCTTTTTTTCTATAAAACTAACACAACTTATATAGACCTACACTACATCCATAAACTGCAAATCGTCAGCTTAACAGTGAAAGAACGTATCTGACTTTTTCGCAATTTTGAATTGAAGACGTAATCGACGCAAATATGAGTTTTTATGATTTTTTTCCTATTTTGGATTGAATACATAATATTTCGAAATACATATATTTAAAAGCGTAATAATGCAAAAAAACTATTATTTTAGCAAATAGGTTACGAATAAAAACGTTTTTTATTCCTCCTGTAAAATCGTATTTTTGCAGATACGTTCTTTCACTGTTAAGCCGACGAAATGGAATTTAAAAACATATGTTAGACAAGTTGATTACTTTTCGATTACTACTCTCCAGACGTCTTAAATAAATCTTTTTTATATTGTTGAATGAATCTAAATTGGCTAATTTGCTTGATGCTGGGGTACTTTCACCATTTTTGGGGCACTTGATCATGTTAAGAAAGTCAAAGACAAAATATGTACTTATAAAATTAATTTTTGTATATACCAGATCTGCTACCAGTTACGAGATACCTGCTACCAGATTCTATATACCAAATATTAAATTGCAGATACCAGGTATAAGATACCAGTTTCAAGATACCAAAGTCAAGAAACATGATACCAGATGCCAGTTACAAAAAGTACTAGATACTGGATACCAGAAAACGTATAAAAGATGCTAGATACTAGATGCCAGATACCAGAAACAAGATACTAGATACCATATACCAGATACCATACACCAGGTATCTGCTAGCAAATACGAGATGCCAGACACGAAATACTGTACACTAGATACTAGATACCAGATATCAGATACAATATATCTGCAGATATCAAATATAGCGATGCGATAGCGATACGATAGCCAAGGGTCGATATTTGGTTTTTTCCAGTTTGGTTTGTTTTGTTTTTCTTTCTAGTGTACGTTTCTTTAATCATTTGAATTTCGGATTCACCTTTTGGATTAACGGGTGATTGGGCCATCGAATCCTAGCCATTTTCCAGGGCTGCTGGATAAGGTATACTGGCATACCTTGGGCGAGATATTCCTGCTTCAATGTGCTGCAATCATATTTCAATATTTTTTCTGATGAAGTTCCCAAGTTACCCGTTTAAGTTGGGACCCTTCCCAGTGTTGCTTAACTTCCTTGTAAGTGATTTTTCGTCTTAGCCACTTCTCCATCTCGCCAACTTTGTACTTAATTAGATCAGTAAAAATTCATTTATAATAACTGTTGGAAGGCGTTACTAATAAATTTCAAAAATTTAAAATTAGAATGAAATAAAAAGTAGCAATTAAGAAATTTCAGAATAAACATTTTTGGAGAAAACCTAAATATTGAGTGGATTACAATAATAAAACAAAATATTAAAAAGGATACAGATAACAGATATAAAACCATTTACAAACTATAGAATATTTTACATTTACATTTTTGTTTTTAAATGATTTACGTCCGGCGATTTGTTGCTATGTTTAATAGTATTGAAATAATGTGGGTCTCTTTCATATTTTGGTTGTTTTGGGCAATGTGAAATGTTGCGAAGGTGTTGTGCCTTAGCGGTGGTATTGTAACATAATCAGAAGTGGGAAAAGGTGAACTTTTAGCTTTTCCACTAGTTCAATTATTTTTTCAGATTTAATTCCAATTGTTTATTAATTTAAAAAATTTGGTTTTTGTTTACAAATATCATGATTTTACTTAACTCTAAAAAATAGTTAGCAAGTTTACATCAAATTAAGTGAAAAGAAAACTTAAATGTTAAATAACACGAATCACTCAGACTTTAACACTATCTTTAGTCTACTACTTAAGTTTTTTAAATACTACCCCTTTGTTTAGGATTTTTCAAAATAACTTTATTACCTAATTTTTCAAACACAGCCCTTATGTTTTTAGAATTTTCAAAATAAACTTTATTACTTAAAAAAAACACAACTTTATTACATAAACACAACTCACTTATTTAATTGATTGATATTTTTTTTGATTTTTCAAGCACAACTCACTTGATTCTTTAATTCAACTCTACTATAAAAATTCAACTCTACTATAAAAATTCAACTCAACTATCATTAAGATTTACTTTTACTTAAATAGAAAAATATTTTAAAAACAATTTAAAATTTTTGCTTTTTAATTAAACAAATGTAACAAAACAAAACATTTAATTTTAAAAACCTTCAATGCAGAAAATAATAAAAGTTATTATTTAATTTTAAATACGCGGAAACTCAAATTATGCAGTTTTTTCATGGTTTGAATTTGTTTATCTTTATTTCGCTTATAAATTTTACCAAGTTAATAATAAAATTTGAAATGTAAGGGTCATTAGTTGACATTGGCTCTTTACAAAGGCATCTAGTTTTCATATCTGTCTAATATTTTTTGCAAGTTTAGACTTATAGGTATCAATTTGATGATTGTGTTCTATCATTTTTAGGATTAAGTAACTCCAGTGTCATGGTTGGTGGTTTTCGGTGGTCTTAAAAAATCAGTATCTGCACATCGTCCTGGTCGAACTTGTAAGTTAACAAATGAGTAATTAAAGTTACATTTCAAAGAGAGTGATTTTATTTTGCGGGATATTGATACAGATGAATAACATTTACGTTCAATTACTAATAATATTACCAAAGCAGCAAAAATATTTTGGCAACTATTTTATGGAATCAACACAAGAAGTCCATTGGCAGATATGTTTTGTCATCACAATGTTCCTTCCACAAGGCTGTATGCATATTTTAAATGAAAGCGTGGTTGAACTAATGTGTCGGTTATTTTTCTATTTTTGTATAGAAGTAAAAGGATTATTCACCGTTAAAATAATTTAATTTGCTTTTAGCTATTTTAGTAAAGATAAGCTTGCAATAATACATATGATGTAATAATGATCTTATAACGAAAACAAAAGCTTACGTCATAGTGCAGCACAAATATTTGTATTAGCTTACACGTTACCATTTTTAATTGGTCAGTGGATTTAATAGTGAAGATGAAAACATTATTGAAAGGCTTGATTTTTTTATTTTAATTCTGTTATATCCTTTTTTCTATGAATATCTACTTAACACACCAACGTTATACCAAACGTTATACCCTTTTTTCTAGGGTCAGTTACTTTGATAATAAAAACACTTTTTATAAATAAACAGTCTCCTTTTAATTCTGCATTTATTTTTATTAGCAAATTAGTAGTATTGCACTTTTTTAATTAAACACCTTTATTTTATTGAAAACTTTTCCTACAATTCTTTTCTATTTCTACTTTAACTTCAATCTTCAAACCACAACATTGATTTCACTCTTTAATTACTTTGACTAAACTTTACGGTATGTTTCTCAAACTACCTCTTGAAAATCACAAATATTAACTAACTTCGGCAGTTCACTGCCAATTTACTACTACTTTTTTATAATAATAAATCAATCAAACTAATTATTATTTGGAGGGGAATGTTGTAAACCGTTTAATTTCGGTTATAATAAAAAAAACCAACCAATTAAAATTAATAAAAACAATTAAACATAAATGACCTAATTTAAAGGATTTCCCAATACAAAAATAAGTTCGTTCACATAATTTTTATATTTATTTTTTAAATATAAAAAATATGCGAAACTGCACTTTTGACTTTAAAATATTTTGCATTGTGAAATCAGACAAATTTTAGTTAAACCAAATTAAATTTCGAAACATTACTTTAATTTTAATTCGTTTTAAAAGGTTTACAACAATTCTACAAATCATGAACTTATGTCTTGCATACGAAATAACCGACAGCTCTGTTGATTTTCAAAGTTGAATGATTGAGATTTTCAAAACGCGTTTTTACTTATTATATCCTGATCGATTTATTCCAAAAATTCACTTTTTAGAGTACGTACCACGTTATATAAGATTATTTGGTTCTACGCGATAGCAGTGGTTTAGTGGTTGTGTTTTCAATCAGTAGATGTTTATTTTAAACTGACTGGTGCCAGTCATACGCAGGTTTAAAAATATGCGAGCTACTATGGGTTATCGCTATGAATCTCGTAGTGTACCTACTCGTCTCTTATCTCGACCCGATCAATCATCAGAAAAATTTGTCTATGAATGTGATTATATTACGCCTGGTCCAGACTCTGCCTTCACAATCTATCATACGTTGTCACTTGTTTGATAGATTGATTGATGTTAAAGAAAGAAACACATATGTAAGATCTACAAAAATAATTATTCACGGTATTATTTAACTCTAAAAGCATAATTTTATTAGAATGTGATAAAAAATGAATGCCTCTATTTGCAGAAATTGATGATATGTAAATCCTAAATGGCAAAATTTTATTTGTAGTAACATTACTTGAAACTATTCCCTATGGCTATCAAGTTAACGGTTACTTATATGAAAAGTCAGTAAATCGCCAACAAAAAATGTTTACGCTGAAAGTTTAATTTTTCTGCATTCTGTTTCTTCTTTCAAAATTAAATTAATAACCGACAGTTTGTTCCTTAAATTAATCATAAATAAACGGTGTAAATTTCTAGGTGAAATTAAATTACATGAGTATATGCATGTTTGTTCACAATTAAAGTGTTAATTCATCAATTTATTTATATACATATATATTGTTTTAAGTATATGTATGTACTATTATAACTGTATCAACCTGATGCAGTATTGATCCGGGATTTTGATATTTATAAATGACCAAACACCAGTGTGGTCCGTGCCAAGAGAAAAACCTCCAAATAGTTTAAAAGTTTAATGGATTATATTGATCCGCTATCTAATTTCAATGAAAATATATTTGTATTTAATATAAAAAGAATGTAAATAGAAAAAAAAACTTAGCTTAGTGTGTTGATTGCGATTCTTCTTCCTTGGATGTAAGATTTAATTTCCTTGGATGTAAGATTTAAATTTAAACCAGATTTCTTTCAGTAAAACTTTACTGAATTACCATCCATGATCACCAAACAACAATTTATACAGGGTGATGAAACTGCCCGCATTTACTCACTCTGTTTATCCCTTTCTTTTTAACTTCCTTCAGAAATCACCTTGATTTCTAAAAATTTAGTGAATCCACCAATAAAATAATTTCCATACAGCCAATTTTACTTATCAAATTTGTTTTTTTACTATCCAAAAAAAATCTTTTTATCATAACTCTATTTTTCTGTTTAATTTGAGATTCAGAAAACCATTATTTATAAATTGTAAAGACATTATTCGTATAAGTTAATTATTGTAATTCCCTAACACAACACAACATATAAAATTTTCTTTTTATCTTTCTAATTTTTTTTTAATTTAATTGAAACAATCTTTTTACGAATTTCAAATTTCCAACCTCACACTTTCACGGATTCTACATTACATCACTGTTATCTTCCTTTTTTTTGAATCATAATTATTATATCAAAAACATGTAACTATATTCCGTTCTGGAACAAATTTTTATTTTTCCACGAATTATTTTTTCTTTATTGCGACTTAAACTTGTGGCCATTATGTGTTTTTTTTACATCCCGATTTAACTGGCGTTTCAATTAGAAAATCACAAGCGCGATCCGAAATAAGGAAAAGAAACTATTTCAAAACTAAATCACCAACTGATTATAATCAAATTATTATTTTGGTAATCAAACGTGAACTCCGAAAAAATTTGTTTCTTTAAATTTTTATTTAGATTTGAAACCCAAAATCGAAATAAACGAAAAAATGCAAAAGCATTCTATAAATAACCTAAACGAAGGTGTGTAAGGAAGATGATCATTGAACACATTTCTCATATTCCTATCGTCATTTCATTTTCCAAAATAATAGTACATTATGATGCAAGGACGTAAAGCTAAAGATTTTGGACGCATGTGGTGTTGCACCCACATTAAGTCCCAAATAGCTTACGTCCGTGCGTCATATACTATTTTTTATTCGCTGCTAGCAAAATATTTAAAAAAAATTGTTTATTCTAAATCAAAGTTATAATTTTGCATAAAGTTTGAAATAAAAGTATGTTGAACATGTAAAGACTACTTAAGACCACCTAAAGATAGACCACCAATATATTTGTTATTTCATTTCAAACAAATCGAATAACTATGACGACAAAGAATAACAAATATTTTAATTGAATTAGGAAATTTGGAATCGAAAGGTTGCTTTGATAAAAATTTCTGTATTTTATAGAATTTGTATTTACAAATGTTTTTTTCTTTTTTGGACGTAACTATGACAACAAAATATATGGTTAAAAAGTGACACTTTAGAACCGCAAATCACAGTAATAAAGTACCACTTTAAAATTGTAGTTTCCTGGATGGTTGTTGGCCATTTGGAGTGTTTTTTGTTTTTCGCGTCACTGATATTAATTTTTATAAAATACAAATATTAAATTTTTCGTCAAGTGACGTATTTATTTATAATTTTTATTATTATTGTATAAAATAGAATAAAATAAAAATATAATTTTCCTAAACGCGTTTCGACAAATTTACTGTCATTATCAATAGGAGAGTTAAAACTCTATTTTTATTTTAATCTATTTTATACAATAATAATAAAAATTATAAATAAATACGTCACTTGACGAAAAATTTAATATTTGTATTTTGTACCACTTTAATATGTTGGCGAATAAAAAGGAATTTTATCATTTTAATACGAAAACTAGCTTAGGATCGACATTCTGTTTCATCTTCTAATTGTCAATCAAGGTATTAAAATTTTTTATTTTTGCATTTTGTTTATTTTTTTTAATTGAATGCATAATATATTAAGAATATTGTGTCAAAATTTCATATCGATTGGAGCAAAATTGACGAAGTTACGAGTATTTTTAAATTTGCTTATGAACGTTTTATACAAGATTTTTTATTGTTCAAAACTTTAAAGCGTTTTCCCCACAACTCACGTTTTCAAATTCGGCACCCCTCGTAACTTCAAAACTACTGCACCGATCCTTTTGACACTATTTACGTACATAATTTACAAGGTAACGCTGGAGAGTTTTTTCAAATTTTGTTAATAATTTTTATTTTACAATAACAAATTAGCCGATTTTTTTCGGAAAAAATCGCGTTTTTCCCTACAAAGTGTTCTAAAAAAGTGAAAAATTAAAATTTCGAAAAACCCTCCCAGCGTTACCTGAGGGTAACGAATGATTGTCTAACGAATGATTTTTGAGTTTTTGATTCCGGGTGATCCAGCACCGAGTTATGAGGGGCACCGCAATTCTACTTTTTTCCGAGACACGTCCGAATAATTGCTGCCATTGCCGTTTTTTTTTTAATACTTCTTCCTGAAAATTTTATACAATATTTTTCAAATATGTATGTATGACATTTTAATGTACAATTGGTTTTAATAAAGAGATTTCAACTGTGTCGTCACAAAAAATTCACAAAACATTTTTCGTACGAATTAACCTTACCCCCCTTAAAATAAACTTAAAGTGAATTGAAAGTGAATTTAAAGTAAACTTAAAGTGAATTTAAAGTGAATTTAAAGTGCATTTAAAGTGAATTTAAAGTAAATTTAAAGTGAATTCAAAGTAAATTTATAAGTTTAAATAAATTTATTATGTTTTTAATAAAAGCGTTTTATAGATAACCGTTTTTTTATTAAAATGTTTTAATTCCTCATAAGTGAATTGTTTTAAAACAATATGACCGTTATTTAAATGCTTTGTAGCTGGTAAAGCGTTTTATTATAAAGCGGTTTAAATAATTGTTTTGCTAAAATAGCTGAAACGTTTTAAAGCGAAACATTTAGATGTTAATAATAATTGTGTTAAACGCTTAAAATGTTTAACGTAGAGGCACTAAACACTTCAAATGTTTTGAAGTAAAACACCTAGATTTAAAAAAACACTTCTACGTTATATTTTAAAACGTTAGATAAAACACTTGAGTTTGTAGTGTACAATCATTAAATATTGCAATTTTATTAATTTGTTTCAAATAATTTTTTATGTAAATTAATCACGGCAGTGACACTTGATTTTTGGGAATTCATATGGCAAAATGAATATTGAATAAATTTCCACACATTTTCCGATGCTGCTGGATACTTTAAATTGAAAACAAAAACCAAAAAATTTTTAAGCAGTGCTCTGCTCTCAATAGATTGTCCAATTTATATTTAATGTTATCAAAATGGACGTAGTATATGATTTTACAGAAAATATATCTTTCTCCAACAAAAATTAAAAAAGGCTGAATAGGTGAGTTACTGGATAGTAATTCATCTAGTTGCAAAGAATCACTAATTATTGCAATCATACTGTTTTGTGAATTCATGACACTAAATTTGTTAAAACGTTTTGCTCGTTGAACACACTGCGTAGGTGGAAGTAATACATGTGTAGTGCAATTGAATTGTATTACACTATACTATATTAAAATGTAGTGCAATTATTTGGTAATCCACACTACTTGTATTAAGGTGTAGTGAAATTAACTTTGAAACACTACAATAAATGTTGTGCATATATTTTTAACACTACTATATATTGAACTGTATTGAATGTTACAGTACAGTAAAATGTAGTGCAAATATTTTTGATTACACTACTGCTTAGTCGAGATGCAGTATCACTTTGAAACGTGGTAGTGCTGTTGGCTTATTTGTAGGCTAAACACATAACTACCAAACACATAGAAACTCCATATAAATTGTTTGTGGCACTTTGTTTATTAATAGGAAGAAGTCACCGTGTATTTTACTGGGTAGGATTCCACAACTTGCTGTTAACCCAGAACTTGCACTTTAATCACTTTCAAGTTGTATTTCCCCAAATAAATTAAACAAATTGCACAATGCAAAAACATACAAAATTTATTGGCTGACTATTTTTATTGAGAATTTACATCACGAATTGATTTGACTTATTTACTGACTAATTCAATTAGTGTCGAGAGTTCAACATACCTGTGCACCAACTTTTCATTGATTTCAGGCAGGCCTACGACTCTCTCGAACGAGAGACTCTATGGTCTGCTATGGTGTCAATGGGTATTCCTGGTAAACTGGTATCACTATGCAAAATGACAGTACAGAACTCTCAATGCTGTGTACGAGTAGAGAACGAAATATCAAAGTTTTTTAAAGTCGACTCCGGTTTAAGACAAGGTGATGCTATCTCTCCTATATTTTTTAATCTAGCCTTGGAATATGTGTGCCGTCAAAAGAAACTGCCGACTAATAACAATATCTTGTCAATAAACTCAGTACAAATGATTGCTTACGCTGATGATGTTGTCATCCTCGGCCGAAGTGAAGCTGTTATGAGTGAAACTTTCAAGTCACTTGAGAGTGGTGCTAGAAAAATTGGTCTGCAAATTAACTACAATAAAACCAAACATATGAATGTTTCAAGAGAGGCTGAGAAGAAGGATTTGATGTGCGGCGATGAACGAATTAAGGGAGTTGAATCTTTTAAATATTTGGTATCAATGCTTGACTCAAACAACCGCATACTTACAGATATAAAAGCACGAATCGCTGCAGGTAATCGAACTTTCTAATCAATTAAACCTCTGCTTGGATCACGGTATGTATCAACTAACACCAAGCTCAAGTTATACAAGACATTGATTAGACCGGTTGTGATGTATGGGTCACAAACGTGGACTCCTACACAAAATGACGAATCGCATTTATCTGTATTTTAGCGTAAGATCCTACGCTGCATTTTGGGTTCACTTAAGACAGACGATGAACCCGGTATAACTTTGAGATCAGAGACCTTCTTGAGAGTCCTGATATAATAGGTTGTATCCGTTCTAATAGGATTGCTTGGTTTGGGCATGTTCTACGAGCCGATTCACAGTCTGGAATGATTAGAAAAATGTACGTTAGTACCCCAGGGAGTGGGCGACCACGAGGTAGACCACGACTACAATGGGAGACTGACGTAATAAACGACCTTAAAAAAATCGGCTGCAATGGTAATTATGTCGCTGTTGCGAATGACCGTGGTGAATATTCAAAGCTGATTAGCCTAGCAACGCTCCTACATGGAGCATGAACGCCTTAAAAAAAATTCAATTAGTAGAATTGTAAAAGTGCTGATGATATATTTTTAATTTGTAGTAGTTTTTGTAAAAAAAACACACGATCTCAGCTTCTGTTTTCAACTTCGATTTATTTTAATTAATATTTTGCCTAATTGACATCATCAGAATTTTAATTTTTAATTTAATAATTTTCTTACATAATATAAATTATCATTTGTAGATGTAAAATGAGCGGCAAATGAATTGACTATAATTGTGGACAAAGACATTGTTAAACATTATAAATTTATAAATAAATAATAACTAATCTACATAAATTAATATAAATTATAAACTCATTAAAAGTATGACTTACATGGTCTTAAATTTATAATTATTTGTTTAATTAATTAAAAGCACAACATGAACCATTTACAATTTACAATAATCTTAAACTTATTTTATTTATCACTTGATTAGTTAGTCAAAGATCTTCAAATAATTTATGAAATTAAAATGCGCATGACTTGATATTATTATCGAACGCGAGAGTTTGAGTGATGGTAGTCTCATCTAACTATTTGGATGTAAACTAACAAAAGTTCTAAAGTTACTAAATAGAAGTGTTTTAAACCCCGAAATTCGATGATCTATGGCAGGCATGTCAAACTCATTTCGGTATTCGGGCCAAATTTTTCGAAAATTGTTTTCCAAATCCTTAAGCGGGCCACACTGGATTTGGTTTTTTAAAAATTTTAAACTTGTGGGTTGATTGAATATAATCGACCACAAAGAAAACAAAACCAAATTTTTATATAGAAATTTATTAATTCTTAGAAATATATTTATTAATTCGTTTAATTCAGGTTTTTTGGGTTGATAGAATGCACCGCTTTTCATTTGTCAATTCATCAAAATCTGGTATTAGTTTTTGGCTTGATGTAATTTTTAATATTGATGCTAAGTGTTCTTCAGTCAATCTGGTTCGCTGCGAAGTTTGATTTATCTTCATTTGTGAAAAAAGTTGTTCACAAATATACGTGCTATTAAATATGGATAATATGCGCATAACAAAATTTCGAATACCTGGGAAACGGCCTGTAGGTACTCATAAAACTCTGGAATACCAATTTCCTTATATTTTTGGTTCAATAACGTGTCGCATCGTAGTTCTATAAACTCCATTTGCAAATTTTCCTCAATATTGTCAATGTCAACAGACATTGGAGAGCAAAAAATATTGAAATGAGACTCACTATTTTGAAAATCTGAAAACCTCTTTTCGAAATCGTCTGCCAACATTTTCAGTTGTTTTTCATATTTTTCAAATTTTGAAATAACTAGAAAAATTGTATAAATTTTCTTTTTTCAATTGTATTTTCCACAAGTGTATCTTTTGTTTGAATGAATTTATTTGGTCACATACAACAAGGTTATGAACATGTTTTTACCCTGAAGATTAAGATTGAGTTGACTGCGATGGCCAGTAATGTCAACTGAAAAAGCCAAATCTTGTATCCAATCAACTTTTTTCAGTTCAGTGCAGTCATAATATTTAATTTCTAAAAAGAGTACGATTTCGTCCAACAGCTGTAAAAATCTTCTTAAAACCTTATGACTCGAAAGCCAACGGACTTCAGTATAATATGGCAAATCTTCGTAATCACATTCCACATCTTTTAGCAATGACGTAAATTCCCGATGATTTAAGGCACGCTCGAATAAAATTAACGATTTTAGTAACTTTTTTAAATACATGAGCAATTTTGATTACTTTTGAACATAAAACTTCTGGTGGATAATGCAATGGAAGTGTTGAATTGAAAAGATGTATTATGTTGGGTTTTAACATAACCTTTTAGTCTGCCGACGACACCACGTGAAGATCCTTTCATAGAATGGGTCCCATCAGTTGCCAAAGACACCAGTTTCTGCAATGGAAGATCATATTTTTTAATAGCAATCATAAGTACATCGAAAATATCATATCCAGTTGTTGTACCAGTCATTGAAATTACTTCTAAAAGTTCTTCGGCTATTGTCATATTAGTATCACATCCTCGAATAAAAATGGCTAACTGAGCCATATCTAATATATCAGTACTCTCGTCGATTGCAATTGAAAACATTTCAAAATTCAATACAACTGAGCGAAGCTGACCGCTTGAATTAGAAGCAATATCGGTGATTCTATTCGCAACTGTATTTCGCGATAAACTTATGCCTTTAAATTTTTTTATCATATCTGGGCATAACTCTTCCGCTGCTATTACTAAACATTCAATAATGAATTCGCCTTCCATAAAGGGTTTTGATTTTTTTGCAATTGCATGCGATAACGATAACTAGCTTTAACAGCGGCAACATTTTCTGCGTTTGGCCTAATGAAAATGTTTTGTTGTTTTCGAAGAGCTGTCTTTAGTTCGAATAACTTATTCTCCCGCATTTTTCCAACGATGTTTTTGTATTCTTCATTGAGAATGGATACCGTAATGTCTTTTTATATTGTATTCCTTGCACACCGCAATTGTCTGACAACATACTAACAGGATATCGCGCTCGCTAATGTTAACTATATAATGAGATTTATTTAGTAATATCGTAATAGTTTCTGCTATTTTTTTTATGAAATATTATAACGGGAAAATAAAATTTCATCAAAATATAGTAGAATCGCAGAAATTTTCGTTAGAAGATTTTGCTGAATAGAAACCAATAGTAGTTACGACTTGCGAAGAAACAAATCAAAAAGATCCGTTTAAGTGAAATTCACGCCATAAATCCGTTTGAATTCAAAACATGTGACTGAAAATATTTTAATTTTCCTTCGTTAAGATTTTCAGATATTAAGAAATTTTTGTTTTGAATAATACCCGTGTCCCTTTTAGGTAAATAAAATATTTTTAAATTAAAATTTTAAATAGAACGACAAAAATGTGAGGCGTCCTAGATTTTTTTTCTACTACAACTCAATTTCTTTTTTACGTTCGTATACATTTTGACCAAAAATATTTTTGTCAATTTTGCAAAACAATGGGGCCTATTCAGTAAAATCTTCTATCGAAAATTTCTGCTGTTCTTTTATTTTTTGTATGAAATTTTATTTTCCCGTTATAAAATTTCATACAAAAAATAAAAGGATAACATAAACTTTCGATAGAAGATTTTACTGAATAGGCCCCAATATTACTAAAAATTTAACAGAAAATAAAGGTAAAGGTAAAATTTTACATTTAAATATTATTTTGAAATTTGTTACATTTCAGAAAATGAATTCAATATTAAAAGATTTTCAAAAATTTAAATTGTGTGCCAACATATTAGACATGATTCTCTTAACTGACAAAAACTATGGTGGTGAATTGAGGCATATGTTTGCCATGTAATGTAGCTTTACCTTCATTCGATATGCTTAACTTGAAAACAAAATTTAGTACAAAAGTAAGGGAAAATATGATAAATGGAACTCACATAATAATACAACGAACGTTCTTAAAACTGTATTTATTTTTTGAACTGTCTATATTTTTAATAAATTCATTTTTTTTGAATTGTTTAATTAAAACACGAAACGAGAAAAAGTGTTGCGGGCCACAACAATTCGTGTAGCGGGCCGCGACTTTGACATGCCTGATCTATGGGATATTTAGGTTTCGATACCTTCCTTTTATCCAAACCTCAAACCTTTTCGTCAGGAGGCTCAAAATTCTTGTTTATGTCTCAAATAAATAAAAATTGTATGTGTTAACGGTTTAGGTGTTGTATAATTAGGGCTTCCAGTCGTCCCGATTTCAACGGGATTGTCCCGCCCTACAAGTTTTGTCCCGACGTCCCGCTTTACCACCGAAAAATCCCGCCCAACACCAATCTACCAAACTTTATAAAAAAAAGATCCTGCGGTGTAGTTATATATTGCTTGCTGTCTGTCGCGGTTGAATAATTTTCTGATGGTTGTGTTTTAGACTAAACGATAAACTACAAAATACAAATACAAACTACATATTTTTATGAAAAACGCTCAGCGACAACGCTATAAATCTGTGAGCAAAGTATGATTTACATATACATTTTTTTTTTTTTTTTTTAATAAAATGTGTTGTGTAATAGGGTTTAGAATATGTGTCACAACAACACATAAATACCCTTTAAGACCTAGGTCTAGACCTGGGTCCCACAACAACTGGCGTTCTAAGGTGTAGATTAACGCTTTTTTAAACATCTGTGGGTTGAAGCCACCTGAGACTAAGTGTTCCGGCAAACTATTCCATTTGTACGCAGTTCGGACAAAGAAGCCTCTCTGCGATCTGCCAGTATGACAGCGCGGGATCTTTACCGTTTCACTGGTTGTGGCAGCCGATTGCCGAGTGGAACGGGAGTAAGAATTAGTTTGAGGTATGATGCCGCTGATTTCATCTGAGCACTGCTGATGACGATATTTGTAAAAAAACAACGAGGTCAGCAACAGTGCGACGATGTTGTAGGGAATCAAGTTTTGATGTCAAAGTTCGATCACCTACAATTCGTATAGCTGAACAGAGTCCAAGAGGGCCAAGATGGAAATAGAGGCAGCACCCCAAACTTGACAGCAGTACTCCATACAGGGACGAATATAGGACTTATAAACATGGAGCAATTGGTATGGAGTGAAAAATTTTTTGCATCTATTTAGGAGGCCGAGTTTTTTAGACGCGCTTTTTGCCATCGCCATTATATGATCGTTCCAGAGTAGGTCATTTGAAACTGTGACACCCAATAAACGAATGTTTTTACATTCACCTATTGGTTCATCACACATACTAAATAAAATATCTTTGGGGAACTCGGTCTTTAATCTGGAAACAATCAACAGCTGTGTTTTGGTGGAGTTGAAATTGACAAGATTTTGGTCACCCCAGTCGGCGACTTTATTCAGGTCTTTGTTCACGTTTATGGCAGCGTCTCTCCGGGCAGGATTAATTCGTTCGTGCATTTTACCTTTTGTAGGAAGGGGCTCGAACGTCTTGTGCAGAGTACTATCATCTGCAAAACTATTTATTGGGTTACTGGTGATTTTCAACAATTCGTTGATATAAGTCAAAAATAGGGTTGGGGACAATACTGAGCCTTGGGGTACACCAGCGTTAATTAGTTTAGACTCAGAAGAAAATCCGTCTAAGGTTACCGAAATGTATCGGTTGGATAGGAAATTTTGAATCAGCTTCACAACATTGGGATGAAAACCGTACGCTAATATTCTAATTTGACATCCGATGTATTTTGTAGTTATCCCTTTAATTTTGTTTGGCTTATTATTAATTAATTTGTTTTATTGAAATTGAAAAAAAGAAACAAAGTAAATCTTACATTTTACTAAATGACGTGCATGTAAAGAGTTTTTTTTTGTATAATGCCGATGTGCATGGTATAGCGAATATAAGGTATTCTTGACAGCTAAACGAAAATTTTGTGTGACGTCATCCGGCGTAAATATAAAGAAACAAAAAATGTTTTAATTTGAAAATTAGAGAAAACATAGTTTTTACGTTATGGTTTTCCTTATTTTTTTCATTAACAATTTGTTTATTAAGTTTTCTAACTCTAAAGAACATTTTGCAGGGTAGGAAATTCGACGTCCACGTCATGCTGCAGGGGTAATGCAAACAGAATTAGGTTGGTGTATCGGAGACAAGCAGAGAAAAACTGCTTAGTCTATTACGCTACATCACCGCGAATTGGCGCCTTAAAACTTCTTATAACCTTAACATCATAACAGAACCATTAACGAAAATTTGGGTTGGGACTGAGGTTAATACCATCACTCCGAAAAAAAAGCTTTGTTAAATTTGATAACCAAAAAAAGAATACCAGACACTAACAAAACAACAGAAGTTTTACCTGGACTTGAGAAAGAACCAAACTACCGAATCGGAACGTGAAACGTGTGCAGCCTGATCGCTCATGATGCTTTAATAAGCCTAGAAACAGAGACTGAGAGGCATAGGATGGATATCATTTCTCTGCAAGAAATTAGACAGCCAATAATCGGAAAACAAAACTCGAATAGTCACTCTTTATGCAGTAGTGGTCATTCTTCTCGAAATGAATTTAGTGCTGGTTTCCTTGTTGGTGCGCGCATACAAGAAGCCGTGTTGAAATTCATCCTGGTCAATGAGAGGATTTGCTACTTAGGTGTACGCGGTACATAAAACAATATTTCTCTTATTGCCTTGCATGCACCTACTGAAGCTAAGACCGTCAATATTTTCTACATAGCACTAGAGGAGGTTATGAAATCAACACCAACAATGATAATGGTGAGAGAATGACTGAGTTTGCATTATCAAATAATTTGAGAATTGCCAGTACTTTCTTTTCGCATCGATCGATTCATAAGCAGACTTATGTTTTTAAACCGATTTTAAACCGTTCCTTTATATGTGCAAATATTGGAAGTAACCACTTCCTTGTATGTTCTAGGATAAGGTTCCACTTTCCACGATCAATTCAACGATCTTTTACTCATTAGAGTATTTAAAAGTTTGTCTTTTAAAGTCCAATCATTTTCAGTGAAGTGTAAGGAACAAATTATCTTATAATAAATACGAACATTTTCTTTTTCCACATGATTCTATCCACTACAAATTGATTTATTTTTCTGGAAATTAAAAAACCTTATGTTTTGAGTATGATTTTTCACATTTGTTGAAAACTTTTGGTTTTAACGTAGCTCGGCATTTAAATTTGTATATGTTTTAATAGTAAAACAAATACTAAAGTTCATTAATTAATGAATGAATTAATTTCAATCATTTCATTAACTAATAAATTAATTTATAAATCATACTAAATATATTTTTAATTTAAAAACAATAGCTTTTCTCATTGATAATAACAACAAACGTATTAGATAAAACTCCGAGTGACGTCAATCAAAATAAAAATGGCATCGCTGTCACTCTAGTGAGAATACCTTATTTTCATTTTACCATGGCCGATGTGTATAAGAAATAGACATTAGAAAAAAAATTTCTACTAACCGAAATCGAGCAAGAAATCAACAGTTGGAGGGTTTGAAAATTAAGAAGATGTAGTAGCAGAGAATGATGATAATGAAAATTGTCATGAAGATATTTAGTTGGTAAAGGTGATGCTGTTGATGTATCCCAATCCGATATTGATGAAGAAAGTGCTACATCTTTAACAGCTAAGAATCATAAACTATCTAAGCGGCATGTAAAGTTTAATAAAAATTGGAGAAGAACTTTGATTGACTCTTAACTGGCCCAACATAAAATGACATAACTAAAAATGACATAAACATGCTAAGTCTCAACTCTCAACAGCATATTAGAAATTTGAAAGCAAGTTTATGTAAAAAAACATCATTTATACCAGCAAATAGAACCATTGGCCAAATAAATGTCATTGTCGCTGTGACGGGATTTGCGTTTTATGTTGTAATGCATTCCCAGTCTTATGTGGCTACCGATTGTTCAGGAAAATTATTTTCTTCATTATTTAAAGATTAAACCATTAGGTTGAATTCAACCATTAGCTAGCGGTAGCTACAGTAAGGAAAAAATAAGAAAAATTATTTCTAAAGTTTTAGGTCCAGAGTCTAAAAACTCCTATTGGATAATATTAACAAATCTTTATATTTTTATATAAGCATTGGCGCGTCCCATCATTATTACGCTTTTCGATAAAAATATTGGTACAACAAGCGGTTTGTTGGCATTTTATAGTTTGGATAACCAAAAATCAGTTAATATAACTGAATCGCTTACGAGAATATTTTAACAATATTTTTATTGATAAAGTAACAAACAATCTGCGCAGAATATGCTAATGTTAATTTTGGTAAAAACCAAAGTGTAATGACAGAATCAGAAAAAACTTATGTGAATTCTTTTCAGCTGTACCGAACAAATTTCAGTACAGTTCCAACACCGAATTATTTTTTTTGTATTGAAATTCAATCCAAAAGAATACCAAATTCGATAATTCAGTGTTGGAACTTGTTCAGTCGAAAAGAATTCACTATAATAAAAATATTATTCCAATTGGTTGTAACTGCCACATACTTTCTAATGCCGTAAAAAAGGGTATTTCATCTTTTAAAAAATTTGATGTTGATGTTAACAAATTAATGTAATTGTTAATGAATTTTAGTTAATGAATTCAGTTCTTCTACTAAATGCACCACAGAACTTAAAGAAATGTTTGAATGGATCGGTACTGAATTGTCAGAACTACTTCGTCATGTGTCAACAAAATGGCTTAGTCTAGTCTATCTCCTGCTATAAAAAGATTAGTTAAACATTTTGAGCCTTTAAGTTACTTTCTGACCAAAAAAAATGTTTCGAATACAATTAAAATGTTTTTTGAATTTTTAATTGTTTTTCCATGCCAAAAAACACATTAAATTAATCTATATTTTGTTTAACCCTGCTTCTATGGCATAGTTAATTATAATTATTAAAAAAGTAAAATTTAAATAACATGTCTCTTTTCCGACGACTTTTCCATTTATGTGAGGGTGCTTAATATTTTTGTACATATTGTCCCGCCGAACAACTTTTGAAAACTGGAAGCCCTATGTATAATACATCATATTTATTATTGTTTAGAGAGTTAAATTGTCGTTAGTTGTTATTGTTTTTGTAAATGTTAATTAGCGTTTTCTGATTGAAACTCAAGAATTGTGTATCTGTTTTACTGTTTACTGTGTCATTCTGGTTTAAGTAAATATGGATCATTTCTAGTTTCCCGTTTTCGTTTTTTTGTCTCTATCTCTAAGATCTTTGTACATATTTGTAAAATCAAAAGTGTGTTGATTATTTTTGGCCTGTTTTGCTAATGCTGTGGTCTCTGCTTGATTTGAAACATCTCGTTGATGTTGTTTTAAGCGTTCATTTAAGGCTTTTGAAGTGTGACCAATGTAAGACTTGTTTTGGCAGTCCAAACATTTATTTTATAAACAACATTGGCGGTTTTTGTGCTTGGTATCTTGTCTTTTAATTTAGAGAATAGAACTTTTGGGATGTGCGTTTGGGGAACCGTCTTTTTTTTCAATCTTCGTTTTTTGTTTTTTATTAATTGTTCATATATGCATTTTTCTGTGAGATGTGGTATATATGGCATACTTCCGAATAAAACATTGGGTTGTGCGTTTGTAGTTGTCGTATTATTGACTTCGGTATTATTGTCAGATGGATTATTATTTGATGTAAAATTGTTTTATACATGAGTCTTTACTAGTTTTGTGGGTAATTGTTTTCGGTCAAGATTTTTTTAATTTTGTATGTTCTTCAAATTAATTGCTAGTGCACATATGCTTTTGCATAGATGTTACTCGTATCAAACGTACAACCTGTGCCTGACCTCATATTTAAATTAGAATTTTTTGAATGTCAAAATTTATAAACATTGTCATAATGGAGGATGATAATGAAACTGTATTTGGGAGCTTGTTTTTTTAAAATACTAACATCATACCGAATATTTTCTTTTATATAAATTTGAATTTTTTTCCATTTTTTAAATAACTGTTTTTAAATATATTGACGTTTCAATGAATTGACAACTAAATTGAAAAGCAAGCTGACGAGGAGACTTTTCGTCCGCCGCCTGGTGGTCAATAGCGCAACTTGGGTATGAAATGAAAAGTCACTGATTTAGCTCAAAAAGTTGGTGTGAGGCACACAGCATATGTCAACTGCTGTTTGAACGTTGGCAATTGTATAAGTCAGTTCATCAAAATAAATTATTATTTTTTTTGCAATTTTTGTCTGTAATTTTGGTTTGTAATTTTTTCACATTCAATCGCGATGAATGGTTGAATACCAGAGTTTGCAGCTCGTTGTTTTTCCAAAAAGTAATTTAGTTCGGTTGCGGTCTTATAGCAGACAAAAAACGTTTCCTGTCATTTATGGAATATTTTTAAATTTGGCACATTTCCGCCGCGTGCTTTTTGAAGAACTTTGTTTTAAAATTGCCGATAGCAGGTGGAATATTGCAACACGTTTCCCATCTATAAAAAAATTATAAATTAATTAAAATTAAAATTATAAAGCTTTAATTTATTTTACTTAAAACGTACTTTCAGTTGTATTATAGCCCTGGGAAATTATTTCGTTTAGTATTGACTTCGATGCCTCATCTTTTATCTTAGTACGATAAATTTTAAGAATTTTCGATTCAAAATTTGGAAAGTCATCAAACATTTGTTTAGAATCTTCGCACATAACATTGAAGTCCATATCGAACTATTTAAGAAAAACAAATAAAATATTGTTGAATTATTATGTTCATTACCAATTTGTACCGTATTGAGGCCATGCTTCCATAATTTCTTTAGTTGACTTTGATTTGGCTATTTGATCTAACCGAACACCACAACAATCTCTCCAATGAATATTTAGCTCTTCAGGAGTTAGGCACTGATATTTTAAGGCACGTTCGTGATCAATAGCATCCTCTGTGTTTTCAACAGGTAATCTTTTGCTTAAACGTGTCGCCGTCGTTCGAAGTGATTTTTTTGGAACTTTCTTAATATCCAAGACCACTGCTGTTGAATTTATGTTTAGTGTTGTGGTACTTCCAGTACAGCCTGCCGGATGGGGCCTTATTTTTGATTTTTTTATGGTAAAAAATCTAAAAAATTATTCAAACGCATAATGTTATAAAAATTTAATTTACATTGCATATCTGTTACCTCGTCCTCTGTGGGAAATAATAATTTCATTTCTACGGCAATTTGGGAACACCTATTGTTCGATAAAGGCACTTTATTTTCAATGTAAAACTTCACAATTATATCAGTTAAAAGTTTCTGATTTTCATGGCTTAGGCATTTGTTTTTTAAATAATAATGTTTGATCGTTTTGTCCTTAGTTTTTGTATGGAGGGTTTGTTGAACACTATACATGCCGTGTTAGATTCGAGGTTAGTTGGTGATTCAATTGATAACTGCAATAGAGGATAGGAACAGCTTGATAAAAATAATGATACCGTAGTTGTTGTATTAATTGTAATTCCTTGTGACCGTTGCCAGGCTAATAGCTCATGTTCGAAGTCAATTTTTGTACATCCTGGAAAATAACTTAAGAGCTGATCAATTTGCCAAAAACTCATGCGCCTTAATTGTGGAAGCCAAACCTTTTGCTCTAAAATTTAAAATAAACAATTGAAATTTATATTATTTATCTACAATATTTATCTTTAATGGAATTTACCGTTTAAATGGTTGAAAACATCCAACGCGTTCCAGTTTCTTAATAATTCAAACAAATCGAATTACTCTTGCTGCGTATCTATAGGCTCCATAACTGTAAATGTTGTTATGTGTTCAATCGACGATGAATTTGGCTCATTCTCGTATGATTCGGCATTGTGACCGTTAGGTTCGATGTTAATTATATATATTGATCTTGATTGGTCGTATAACCTCGAGCAGAAATTAGTTAGGGAAAACCTGAATACAGTCAGGGCGTGATCAGGGTCTGGTCAGTCCTACAAGGGCAATCCCTATTAGGGCGATCTGATGTGGGTCTGTTCCGGGCCTGATTTAGAATACCCTGTTAGAGTTAACCTTATTTGAATATATCCGGCCCTGATCAGGTTTTTCGTATTTGACCCCTAGCTGAAATTTAAATGGGTTAAAATTCACTAGAGTATTATCCATTTTAGAAATATATAGCTAAAATCGTTTCATGTATATTTTAGTTGTAGCTTTTCAGCTGAACGACTATAATAATAGTCATTAAGGTGGTATGTATGTTTTAATTTTTTCCATTGTAATGTTTTTATTTTAATTTGATTAATTTATGTATATAATATATAAATATATATCAGGGTCTGGTCAGGATATCCCAATCTGTGCCTGATCCGATTATCCCAATCAGGGTCTGATCCGGTAATCCCAATCAGGACCTGATAGGGCAAAAGCGTTACACTCATGATCAGGGCCCAATCAGGCAGCCCTACCAATGCCTGATCCGGGTTAGGGCAAACCTAATCATGGCCTTACTTGAGCCCTAACAAATTTCTGCTCGGGACGGTATGGTATTCAACGATTCTGATGACGTTTGCATTTTTTACTAGTTATAAATATTGGTTAAAATAAACATCATGAGAGTTTTAAGGGTTGTTTAGAAATCGACAAAATGTTTTGGACAAACCATCATATCTCATTTGGAAGTCTGGATATTTCTACGGGACGACCATTGAATTCATCAATGTTTATGACAAATAATGAACGCAAAGAATAATTTATGTTTACACCAAAAGATCTAAAGTGAGAATGGTATTTAACTATTTTTAGTTCTCTACACAGTAATTTTACTTGTGTCTGATTGGCTACAACAACATGTAATATTTTGAAAATTTTCACATTTTCTTGGTGTTTTTTAAGAAGACAAAAATTTTCTTTATACTCTATAGATTTATACGAAATCATTGACAGGTATATTGTATTTTCATTAGAAAGATTAAGGCTAATATAAACAAAATCCTTGTACGCACTATTTGTAATGAAATTTTGATCAATATCAAAAAGATTATCAATTTTATTTCATATACTGTAAGTAGGGTATACAATGTCGATTATCGAGTACCCAGGTACCCGGGTATTTTTGGCTTTTTAACATGCTCGACTACCCGGGTATTTCGATTAACTACCCGGGTAATTTGATCGACTGTAAAATTTTGATTTTCAACAAGCTATCAAAAGATGTTGAATAAGTTTGAATTAGTATTGATTGGGACGTAGAACCTAGGCCTTTTTATAACTTAATGGACCTAGGTCTTAAGTAGATTCTATGTGTTTTTGTGGCTCATAATATAAGTCCTATTACACAACACCTTTTTATTAAAAAAATTATCAGTCAACAGTAAATTCATGCAATTCAGATCGAGTGAACAGCATTTGGGAAATAAGCAAATTTTGTTCTTTTCAGCCAAAATGTTGTACATGTGTGTCTGATATTGTAAGGAAATATATAATCTGTTGTTTAGAATATTGAACGAATGAGAAAAATGATCATGCAGAAGATGCTTGAATACTGGCTGAAATTCAGTTATTTATAAAACAAATTTCCCAAAACTAATTTTTGGACTAAAGAAGCTTCAATTTATTTAAATTGGCGTCGTAATAACTTATTAACAAAAGAAACTTAAATATAATAACCCTGCACGGCTGCACCTCCACTATACCTTAACTTTTCTAGATCTATTTTATTTCTTTTTCAAATACCCGGGTATTTCGAAAATAAATACTCGACTACCCGGGTACTTGCAAAGTCGAGTAATTTGGATATTCTAACTGTAAGCAAATTTAAATTGATATTTTTTTTGATAAGGATAAACATATGTTTCTTCTGGAAGTTATTGACTTGCTGTATAATTTGAATTCCCGATGGTTCCCTTCAAATCTCATGCTCCAAAAATGTCTAGAAGGTCCTGAGTATTGTATTACAGTCGGGTAATGTATCAAGAAGTGATATTTTAGTTAAAGATTTTTTGTGAAAATGCAGATATATTCTAAGCAATGAAATTTAATTTTTTTTTTTAAATTGCAGTATTTGGTTTCGAAATTTTGTGTAATAATAAAGGGTCATTCCATGGAAACATAAACCTCAATGAAGTTTAAGTTGTGTGGAAAAATTAATCTAATTGGAAAATTGCCCGTCATTATTGATACGGAATTGGAATTGTGTGGAAAAATTAATCTAATTGGAAAATTGCCCGTCATTATTGATACCAAAGATAGAAAGTAAACAAATAAATTGTATAAAAGATGGAAAAAATAAATAAGTAATAAAATTGTTGTTAGAAATACATTATTTTCTTAGGTGTTTTTTCTCTGTTACGTTGGTCACGTTACGTTGGTCACACAATTTTTTTAAAGGGAACCTCTTATTGTATTTAGCATTTATAAAAAAACATATGCATATTTAAAAACAAATAACTTGTGCTTTATAAAAACCTAAATTTGAGTTTATTGAAGACATGCTTTCAGAGAAATTGCTTTGAAAGTACGAGTAAGTTTTACTGTGGTACTTTTTTTGTTACGTTGGTCACAGCACTGAATTTTGTTATTATTACTTAATATATATTTAATTTACTCCTTTTTTCATTGATAGTGTATTTCTTACCTGCATAATAGAATAAAATAACATAAATTTCCTAAAATAACAATGTTTTTTATGAATAATAGGCAAAAGTATGAGTTTAAAAGGGTAAAAATGTTACGTTGGTCACAATGGAATGACCCTAAAATATCATTCAAATCAATTAAATTTAGAATGAAATTCTACACATTTCTTGGTATAGTATCACCGATTATAATCATCAGCTATACAACTGTCGTGATGTTCCTTGATCAATTTAGTAGTTAAAGGTTTTGGTATCCAAAGTTTCCGCACCGGCAAATCGTTAGGCACTGCATCAGCTTTAGGTTCTATATGGATGTATAGCTTTCCGTCCAACTGTTTCACCATTGGAAAATCTTGAGGAGACAATTGTACTCTGGCTATCATATCTGTGTATCCATGGTGCCGATAACAATCATTATCTGATTTAATAGTATCAGCAATATGAGCGAGTGCTTCAGCACATTCTTCAGACGTGTCGTCATACAGACGAGACAGAGTATCAGGTACTACGTTTTGGGTCCCTTTACTATGCATAAGAGAAAATCCATATGTTGAAGCTTTAAACTCCATCTAGCTAACCGCCCACTCAAATCCTTCTGTGACATAAGCCATTTCAGACTTGAATGGTCAGTCACAATATGGCCTTCCACATAGGCTCTGAAATTCTTCACGCTGAGAATTGCTGCAAGACACTTAAGCTCAGACGCTGAATAATTTCGTTGGGCTTTATTCAGCTTTTTAGACATAAAAGCTTTCGGACACTCATGTCCTTCATCATCTAACTGATACAGTATACTTAATAACCGACGAATCTGTTTGACAGTTGTTGGAGCTGGATATTCCTCAACAGCTCGTACCTTATGCGGATCCGTTTTCAATCCACCTTCACCAACCAGAAAGCCCAAATATCTAACTTCTCGAAGCACGAAGTTACTTTTCTCCAGATTGATGGTTAGACCTGCATTTGTTAAAAGAGTAGAGACTATAGACAGTAGTTTCATGTGATCCTCAAATGTTGAGGACACTACCAGTAGGTCGTCTAAATAAACGAAGACACTTTCATGATACTGGTGAGGTATCACTTTATGCGTCAGCCCACACATTGTCTGGGGAGCATTGCACAAACCAAAAGGCATCACCTTGAATTGGTACAATGGTCGCCCAGGCACTGTAAAGGTTGTTTTATCTCGAGATGTTTCTGACAAAGGAATTTGCCAGAACGCATCTTTGAGATCAATACTGCTTATCTATCTCGTACTATTTAGACGTCCCAACAAACCATCGATTAATGGAACTGGGTATGCATCCTTTTTGGTCAGTGAATTAACACGTCGCGAATCCAAACACAAACGGTTCTTCCCTGAAGATTTTTGTATCAGAACCACTGGCGAGCACCACGAACTGTTGGAACTCTCCTCGATCACTCCTAATTGAAGCATTCGGTCTAGTTCGACATAGATCTTTTGTTGAACTGCCGGCGATGTGAGGTAATGCCTCTGTTTTACAGGCACTATCCCCAACATCGATGACATGTTCAATCAAAGATGTTTTGGCCAAGACCCAATACTTCAAAAGAAGGGAAAGAATCCTTAATGTTCATCAGATCTTGTAGCTGGTCAGGGTTGAGACCGTGTGTTAAGGTGTTATCAGATTCACTTGGCACCAGTGCGCTGACAATCAAAGGAGTGATACCAAATTCCCTCCAGAAATCGATGCCCAGGTAGAGTTCCTCATGCAGACTTGGAACAACATGAAAGCGAAAAGGTTTCGATAAGCCGTTAAAATTTATAGAAACATCAAGATAACCCAAAATTTGATTGCGAGTACCATCTGCTGTGCGGATGGCAGAAAATTTTTCTTTGAATAAATTTTCTTTTAACTGCCTAAATTTTCTTTGTATAAAGATTTTATGAAACTATATTTTTCTTTGAATAACTTTTCTTTTAACTGTGTAAATTTTCTTTGTTTAAAGATTTTATGAAACTAAATTTTTCTTTGAATAAATTTTCTTTTAACTTTTAAATTTTCTTTGTTTAAAGATTTTATGAAACTAAATTTTTCTTTGAATAAATTTTCTTTTAAGATTTTATGAAACTAAATTTTTCTTTGAATAAATTTTCTTTTAACTGTGTAAATTTTCTTTGTATAAAAATTTTATGAAACTAAATTTTTCTTTGAATAAATTTTCTTTTAACTGTGTAAATTTTCTTTGTATAAAGATTTTATGAAACTAAATTATTTCTCTAAATAATATTTTCTTTTAACTTTATAAATTGAACACAATATTTTTGGAACAAACACACTAAACTTTCACTTGGTTATAATTTTCGATAAACCAGACTAATCGCATCGACCGGGTTGTTTTAAAATAAACTGACTGACTGACTGGGTTCGGGGCCCAAAGGGTTTGGACCCCCGAAAGCTAAGTCTTTTTACGTTATCACGTTCGCGGGTTAAATTCAACTGTTTATTATTCAATTTTTGAATAAGTTTTATAATGAAAACTAAGTTTGATTAACCAATCAAAACTTAGGATTTAAATAAGTTTATTTTCTATTAAAAATGTAATATTTGCTATTTTTTCTAAGTAAATATAATTGTTTTAATAAATATTTGTTTATCGGATTTCAACTTCCGTTTTAAATATTATCGAATAAGTATTTTTTGATTTAAAGTTATATGAATTTTTGTATAAAATAAGTAGAATAAATTTTGATGAGAATATCGTTTAATGAGTTTATTTTATTAAAATTTGCTTATCGATGAAGTTTGTTTGATTAGATATTTTTGTTGTAATGTGAAAATATCTATGGTTTTAACTTTGTTAACACTGAACGAATTCGTGGAATTCGCTTAGGTTGTCATTTTGTATGAAAATTCTTTTGTATCCAAACTTTGTTGCTAAGTTAGTTTGTTGAAGTTATGAATTTTGCTTAAGTTAGGCTTTTTTGTTTTAGAGTAAATATTTCTGAATATTTTGAAATATTTTAAATTGAGTTTTTAGAAATTGTTTGGGTGATTTCTTGGTATTATGAAATAATTAGTTTTGTGGTGAAATTAAGTTTGGAATAGATTTTGTTGATACTTGATATACATGATATCAATGATTTAATACCATGTTTGGATGAGAATAGGGTTTTGGGTGTTGTATGGGGTTAGATGTTTTATCTTTTAGATGAAATAGGGGTTTTGGGTGTTGTATTGGATTAGATGTGGTATAGTTATGTTTGATCTAAACTTTATTGAGTGGATTTGGGGATCTATTGCTGTAAATGTATATTCCTAGTTTAGGAATACTACAGGAGGATAAATTAAGTTGTAAACTACTTGGTTAATTTTTAGTCTAATCAAGCGGTCAATAATCTTACTATCATAACCATTATTATAAAAATTAGTTTTATTAAATTTAATTCCACCATACGTCGGCTAGTGGATAAAGGTATATCAAAGGCACGGTGTATCATAGATCTAAAAGAAGATAGCTTGTGGTCAAGAAGGCTATATGAATTAGCAGAAATAACGGAGTCACAAAAGGTATCTTTTCTAAAGATATCGAAATCAAACCCATTTGTATCACGTATAATAGTTAGATCTAGGTATAGTAATGAAAATAATTTTTATTTTATAGTAATGAAAATAATAGTAATGTTGAAAATGTTTTCAATTTCATCGACTGGTCCGATCTTTAACAAAGTAAACAAAAACAGCAAATTCACCCTAGAACATGAGAACAACAGACAAATACCATACCTTGATATGCTTGTAATCAGAAATGATAACTGTAATATATAACATATCAAGATGTTACTAAAACGTTAATATATACACTCAAACAAAGTAAATTTTAAATTACATAATATAGCTTGTTATTATAGTCTACATTAAGACAAAATGATTTTCAAATTAACAGCTTTTTATTATAGTATACATTTAGAGAAAATATTTATAACAGCTTTTTACTATAGTATACATTAAGACAAAATGATTTACAAATCAACAGCTTTTGTATACATGTGGGGATCAGAACTGAGAAGCAAACTGTTTGTTATAAGAGAGTTTGCCAACTGACTGCAAACTCAAAACAAAATTATAACAGAAGAGAATGCTTCAAAGCAACGAACAAACAATCTCTCCCGTTTTATCCTTATTGCTCTCAATATTGCAAACTAAAATACAAAAATGTTACTTGGAAAGAAATAGAAGAAAACAATATGTGATTGCAATCAGTAAACAGTAGGATATAACAACTCATTGCAAAACAAAAATATTTTTTTTTGTGTAATTTCGGTGTATCTATCCAACATAAATTTTTCAGAAAAAATAATAATATAGTATTTTATAACATTTTTTAACAGTTTATTTCATTCATATATTGCTTTTTTTTCATTTTTTAATTCAATTAATATATATTATATACATTCTTCATAATAAATAATAAATAATAAAAAAATTTAAAATGTTGCTAGAATTTAATTCAATTGCTTATTCAATTCTTCTAAAATATGAATTTAATACTAATAGCTTGTTCACATTATCACAGCTAATGGAGCTTCTCTTGCAAGTTATAACATTGTTTGCGGCAGAGAAAGCTCTTTCTGAAGCGGCACTAGTGGCCGGAATGCACGAAAGAGCGCAAAATACTGTAAACAATTTAGGGAACGTTTCTTTCCTGGAATACCAATACATTAACAAATCATCACAGTCTCCAATTGGTGTAATTATGTATCGAGAAATTTCTTCTGTAAAGAAATATATTTTATTATCATTATCTTTTAAACGTATATAAAATTTTAAAAAATTACGTGATGTGTCGTTGTCCGCTTGAGCCGAATTCGTGTTGTCATCATTGAATCTGTCAAACACTTTTCTCCGTTCCTGTGGTGCATTGGTATTGGTATTTTCTGCATTTTCATTTTTAATTATATTATATAAATCAGCAAGATACTGATACACTTCTTGTTTCTTATTGTCTTCCATGTTGGCCAATTTTTTTGTTTTTGGGAAAAGAAATGTCGCGGCAAGATGCTCTATTTTTAGCTCAGGTAACCATTTTAACTGTACGTTTACAGCAACATTTTCTTTTAAAATTTCAAGCATATCTGAATCATCGCTATTTACTTGACATTTGTCAAGCAGGTGAAAATAATACGGATAGCATAAATATAGTGTTGGTTTATTAGCTGTTTGAAATAAAATTGACGCATCAAAGAATTCATTTAAAAACAAGATAAGCTCATCTAATGCATGTCGGCTAATTCCATCGATTTTGTACAGTACACCTCTTTCCTCCAAAATATTGTTTATATCCGTCCAATTTTCTCTTATTGATTTGAACATTTCAAATTTAGAATTCCAGCGTGTCTCACATTCTGATTTTAATGTTGTTTTCAGTCTTCTTTGCAGGTTAGATGATTTTTTAAAAAACTTAATTAGACTTTTACATTTTGCGCAAATTTCTGTGAAAACTATGCTGTCTTTTGTAGCAGCAGACAAAACGTTATTCATTAAATGAGCAGCACAGCTCAGTCGTTTGAAAGAATCAAGGGCAGCAATAAAATTTGATCCTCGATCGGTGACAATTATAAATCGTTGTGTACTAAGATCTATTTCGTAATTATCACAAATATTCAAAAATTTTTCCTTAATATTCGCAGCAGTCTGTCTTTCCATATCGAAATGCTTGACAGCTATTACTTGGTCAATAATTTTATTTTGTTGAATGAAATGGATTGTTAGTGATATATATGATAATTTTTTATAAAAATCTGTCCACATGTCTGTGGTCACGGCTGCAAAATGTATCTCTTTCAGCTCATTTTGTATAAGTGGTAGTTTTTCATTGTATAGTTTTACAATGTTGTTGGATATGGTGGTGCGATGAGGTATGAGGCTTTTAATATCCACACCATTGCCATAAAATGAGCCAATTTCACTAAAAACCTTAACCACTTCTATAAATCCATCACCTTCAACAATGGAGAAAGGTACTAAGTTTTTAATTGTCCACTGAACACATGTTTTTAATATTTTTGTTTTATCATTTTCAGATACAGCTATTTCCAATTTTTTTTTCTTTATGCACGGGTGGTTAACCAGATTAGAAGTACCTCCCTTGTTCCTTATCAATATTTTGCTACAATGATCACAGCATACATACGTTGTTGGCTCGTTCTGTTCATTAACTATAACACTCATATGAGACCATACAGCACTTTTTCCAGTATTTTTAATTTTTAAAAAAAAACCACTATTTAATTTATCATATATATCTGTGATATCATGCCTTTGTGATGTTGTTATTGTTGATTCTGGTGTTGCGGCCATATTTGCAAAATCTATTTGGTTTTTTAAATAATAAATATATTACATAACATACAATATATGCAACTACTATTCAAAAATAATCTAGAACTTACCTTTTCAAGTTTTTCTTCAAATAAACACGTGCACACTGCGCAACTGCAATCTTCTAAACTGATTACAATCTGAGATATTTCAAACAACACATTCCATAAATCGGCACTTTCTCAAAGGAAAAATTATTAAACACTTTCTTTCTTTTTCTAATTTGGTTTAAACATATAACAACTGTACGTGTGAAAGCAGTACTCATTTTACTTCATTTTTCTATAAACAGAGTAGAAAGGACATAGAACAAAGAGTAAGAGAGAAAAATGTTTGTATTTGACAAAACTTTCCACTTCATACAAATTCTGCTGTTTGATCTCAGCTCTGGTGGGGATAACTAATTATGCTTTGCAATATCGAAATAAATTTAACATATAATTGTTCTAGTTATTTAAGCTAACGTCGAAATTTTATATTAGTTATTATATTTTGTTTTGTAATAATAAAATTTTGTTAGTGTAATATTAAAACTAATTTTGTATTTAAACTAATTGATAAACAAATGATAATGAAATTAAAATTCAGTATTAAGTTTTGCATTTAAATATAATTGTTTTTTATTTAATTCTCCTTGAACGAAAGTTCAAGTAAAAATCGTCCAAGAGAAGGAGCCAACATCAAAGTAAGAGATTTAAAAAAGCTTAGGCTGCTAGAGATCTTGCCATAAAAAAAAACAAGTAAGCATAGTAGCTGGGTAATACTTTCCTCTGGAAAATATTGCCTAAATTTCATCATCAGCCGAGTGTACTCGCTTTCAGCCTTTGGCAAAGAGAGTACACAACGCTCTAGGGCAAATCACAGCGATATCAGTTACGGCTATCTGCTGTCACTTAAACAAGCAACATTATATTATGATATTATAATACTATCAATGTATATAAAATTATAAGTATATAAGAGTTGCTCAATTATAATAATATATAACCCATTATATATTATATAACAACACACTATCAACTAATTTCTACCAAAAACGCACAAATTCAGGGAGGATCCTAAATTATCAATCTAAACAGCCTATCAAAAAACGAACGTAGCCTACTCATTCATATCAAGAGTTCTCACCCTTAGCTCAAAGGAGTTCCACAATGAAAACAAAAAAAAAATACAGAATCAACTAACAACCAACGGATACCCAAAAACTTTAATCCAAACTTTGATAAACAAATACTATAACACGGAAATCAAAAAACAGAGCACTCTAAACACACCAAATTCCGAAAAAGAAGACAAAACATATTTTGGGATGACCTACGTCAGAAAATTTAACAGAAAATTTAAAAAAACTTTTCACAAACAATAACCCAAAAATAGGCATTGGTCTTAAAACGGTTAAGAACGTAAGCAAAATTCATATCAACAACAAAGACCCCACAGATAAAATGGACAAAACAAATTTAATATATGAAACCGACTGCAACGATTGTGTTGGATCATATATAGGAATGATTGCACTGAAAAAAAATTGAAGTTCATGACAACCTCATCTCGAAGTTGGCAGTTGATTATTCATGCAAAGAAAAATTATTTGCAAACAATTTCACTGTGATTGCGACAACTACACGATAACATTTTCCTAACAACAGAATGAGGTTTTTTTTAAATATAAAGTGTTATATCCAATATAACAGTATTTGAATAAAGATAATAACTATTTACCTGAAAAAAATTTTCTTTGGCCTTATATCATGAATTTTTCATTTTAAAGTTTAAGTATTTGAGATTAATTGAACTATATTTTATTTTCACATAAATATTTCGTGTGATTGTCTCAACTTCATCGATTTATAATTGTAGAGTTGTTGAAGCAATTTCGTAGTTTGATTCGCCATATGTGACCGCACGGTGAGGTTGAGACAATTGCATTTCGATTGGAAATAGGACATGTTTTTTTCAGTGTGATAAAAAACTAAGAAAAAGAATGCAACAACATAAACTCGACCAGAAACAAAAACACCTAAACCTTCAGGGAACGGCGGCGGTCCAGCATTCAATTGAAACTGGACACACCTTCAATTTAGACAATCCGAAAATATTGCCGTTCGATCGAGACAAAACAAGGAGAGCAATAAAAGAAATGTTACACATAACAGCTAACAAAAATACAGTGAATTTTAGGATGGACACTGATAACCTAAGTAAGTCATACGCACAGCTGATTACCACCATAAATATAAACAAATACCAAAATAATAACCTGATATAATATACGCAATACAATAAAGAATAAATATAAAAAATATACAGGTCATCAACCTCCGTCTTATTATAATTATTAATTTATTATTTCTAGAGAAAAAAAAAATTTCAATTTTAATTCTGTCTTCAGTTCAATTAGTTCATATTAAAAAATTTAATGTTGTAAACTAGCAGATTTTAATATGTTTGAATTTTTGTTTGTTTTTGATTATTTATGTGTTTTAGTGTTTTTTATTGTTTAGTGTCTAATAAATTAGTAGCATAAATAGTAATTTAACGTAAGTTCCATAATATACAAAAAACAAATAAAATTTTTAACTCTGGTTTTAGTTTTGATAACATACTAACTATAATATTATGTGTTTCTAGATTACTTATAGGATTGATAATGGCAACAAAAAATTGCCGAAACGTATCCACTAAAATAAATTTGAAAATGAAAATGATAAAAAGTCTTTAGTTTTCAATGAAATGAAAAAATAGTTAGTCCATCATCTGATTGTTTGCAAAAAGTTTGATCCACTTTTGCAACAGAAACTATCACAAGTAAATATAAATAAAGGACTAAGACACACAAAAACTAAGGTTGGGTTGATATATAGGATTACTAAAATAATTACCCTAAATTTGGTTTTTACGGTGTCAAATTGAGATTATAAACATTAAATACTATATGATTATACATTTATTACTAATTATGTATGTTTTGTTTAGTGAAAATCGAAGACGGCAACTACGGCATCTTCGGGACAATACAAACCCATTCGATGTAGAAGACAACATATTTCGTGAATTTTTTCGCCTTCCAAAAGATTTGGCAATTAGGTCGATTGGGGAATTGAAGCGCCACGGCCCACGACTCTGAAACATCAGAAATTCCATTTGCATTACGGGTTTGTATTTATTTAGGTAACCCATAAAAAACAATAATCTTCATGTAGGTGTTGTCTACTCTTCATGTTTTAGGGCATGAATCATACCAACGAAGTATCGCATCTAATTATCTCCTTCCAATGAGACAATTGAGTATATCACGGAATATACAATACATTTGCCAACTTGTATCACACATGGCACATCATATAAAGTATTGTGTTACTCAGGAAAAAAAGAATACAATTAAAGAAGGGTAAGTATCTCTAACTCATATACAATATACATATTAGTTAAATACTACTTAAGAAAAATATTGCAGATTTTTTAATAAATTTAGCATGAAAGGCGTTGTAGGTGCTCTTGACTGTACCCATATTGGTATCGTAGCACCACCGATACATGATCCTGAAAGACCAGCAAGGATTTATATGAATAGGAAAGGGTACAACAGCACAAATGTAGAAGCGGTAATTTAAAAGCTATGCTTTATAAGCATGTAAATAAATTTTTAATCTATTTTTTACTTTTACAGATTGTGGATTCAAACCTTAAGTTTTTAGCAGTTAACGCAAAATATCCTGGTAGTGTTCATGATTCGGCAATTTGGCAAACAACACCAGTAAGTATTCATCTTATTAGGCAACACGATAGCCGAAGATATAATTGGCCGATCGGGGATAGTGGTTATCCACTTGAGCCATGGCTTTTAACACCGTTCACTCCACCCACTACTCCACAGCAAGAAAAATTTAATAGTTTACAAATTAGAGCGCGAAACACAGTCGAACGTGCATTCGGTGTTGTCAAAGGTAGATATAGATGTCTGAATAAATGCCGGACACTCCATTATAGGCCAGAGAAAGCCGCTATTATAATTTACACATGCATGATCCTGCATAATATGCTTATTGATTTTGGAGTTCGTGAGAATGAGGACGACCAAATTGAATACGAAGAAGAGGAAAATGACCTCGCTAACGGCAGCAATTATTTGACTGAGGATCGACTTATGCGAAATGAGTATGCCAATACATTACAATTTATGTACGTCTAATAAAACAAATAAATTTTATAATAAAAAATATGTTCGTTTATAATTTATTTATTTGTATTTTTCAAAATTAGTTAATTAGTTTTTTTCGTCATTTGTATTTCTAATAATATTTTTCTCAGCTTGTTTCGCTATCACATACAATGCCTCCGCCATTCGTGTTAATGAATCCGCATTTTGTTGGTCAATAGCCAAACGTTGTTCGGCTATCTTTTGATCGTGGATTGCACGTTCCTCAGCTATCAATTTAATTTTTTGTACGCATTCTACAATACTGGTAACTGCCGATTTACGTTTCCGTCCTACTTTCGTTAAATTTCCATTTACAATAATTGAGTGCGTGTTTGTAGCTGACTGCATGGGTTGGGCGGATGTAGTTTGCGTGTCCATTGCTGATACCTCTGTTAAGAGGCTGCGTCGCTCATTCGTGACAGCTTCAACAATTGCTTGTGGTCTGAACTAAAATACATTACAAAATTATCTATATATAAATACGTAAGCAATATTTTTGCGGTACAATTTTAAAATATTTGCTTCATCAAAAGTGTGGCAATATGTATATCGTAGTAAAGGTCTTAAGTATTAGTTAATACTTTTTTTTGAATTTTGACGTTTTTTTTCAGAAAAAATGGCAAAAATGTGATAGTTTTGTTTTTTGACTTTTTTGTTCGGTTATTTTGTTTTTTTATCAAGTTAATTGTTTCAAAATTCAAAATCAATCTATGTATATCTATATATACAGGGTTTGCACTTCAAGTTTGTCCTTTTGCAAGTCAAATTCGCAGTCAAATATTTGGTAATATTAAATTGCATATTTAACTATAATGGTTCTCCGGCAGCAGCTATTGGCAATTGCATGCACATATGTGAAAAGCAATTGATGCAATCTGTCTTGGCAAATTCCGGCGATCAACTTGTATTGAAGCACATTCCAATGTGATGCGTAATGCTTCAATCCATTCTTAATAGTGCTTATGCTTAATTCTGAATTCAACATGTTTCGTTTCCAAAATCTTCTGACGAATTTTCTTTAGAGTAATACTTCGATTTTCTTCAATTAATTGTTCAACTTTTATTAATATATCAGCAGTTAATTTAAAATTTCTTCTACCACCACGTTTTTTTTTTTTCTAAAATCACACTACAATTATTGTGGTATAGTTTTATTGACAGATTTAGCTGTACTTTTTTATACCAGCAATTTCAGCCGCTTTACTCATTGATTTCCCATCTTCATAACATTTTATAAAAATATGTTTTCTATCTATACTGATACACTTGTGCGAAGATGGGCGATTACGGTGAACTGGTGAACGGGTGAACGGTGAACAGAACCGACAGAACGGTTTTGAGATGATGATGAACTTTCTGATGAACTAATTTGCATTCTCTGCCGTGGATATATAACACGCGAAACAATTTTATCGTTTGACTCAAAAGAAGAGAAGCTGAATTTCTTCTAATCATTTTTGGGTTGGTTTATCGTAAATTTTAAATTAAAAAAAAATATTCCAAATCCTTTTTTTTTAATACTGGTCGAATTTGATTTGCAAAAGGTTGAATTTGATTTGCAAAAGGTTGAATTTGAGTTGCAAAAGGGCGAATTTGATTTGCAAAAGGACGAATTTGATTTGCAAAAGGACGTAAGCAATATTTTTGCGGTACAATTTTAAAATATTTGCTCCATCAAAAGTGTGTCAGTTTCTATATCGTAGGAAAGGTCTTAAGTAGTAGATTTGCCGAAAAATACGTGTTGGTACAAAAATACGTGTATGGTGGCTCTGTATATGGCAAATTCCTGTCGATGAGATCGTGATAGTGCTGGCAATTGAACAATATTTGTGGACGGACGTACAATTCCGTATTCTTCTGCAAAATTATCGTCTCTAGATCGCAGTATTCTCTGGTAGCCGACTTGCCGAATATTGGGGTCCTCGTCGAATATCATTGCCAGCATCAGATTTTCCGAATGTGCGAAGTACGAGTTACGTTACATCCTTGATGATATTCAAATAATTGCTTGGCAAATACCGATTAAATTGAATGAGATTAAAAAAGTGGATGCTGCCTTTAGTGCATTGATATCGATGTTTTACGCCAAAATAGATGGGTACGTAGATGCGCATAATATGTTCTGCCAAATCGTATAAGTTCTTAGATGGCTCTGCGGTTACAACATAGAGTCGAAGAACTCTGCTGGCTTTCGTTAGCCATCGCGCGTGATGAATTTTGCCCGGCATCCTATTAGCTAAAGCTGTTGGGCATTCACCAGTTTACACAGCGACAGAAATGTGGTACAAATATTCTTCATCTGTTGATAGCTCAAAATGAGCAATATTTTGCGGAAGTTTTTGCTCATCGACGGGAATAGGACAAAATTTTGAATCTGAGAAGTAAAATGCAAGGAAAACATAAGAATAAATAATTTGAAAATTGAAATAGAGTATAAAATTCGATTAATAGAATAACTATAGAATAACTATGAATAAAATAGAATAACTATATGGATAAATCGAATTACATAATACGTACTGGTAATGGCTTATCAACGTTTTCTATTGATTTCGAAATAGTGCCCGATGCTGTTGTTGGACCTGTGGTAACGGATTTATCCATTTTCTCAAATAAATGGCAGAAAGGCAATTCGTTAAAATGCAGCATGCATATGAACCAATGCAGTGGCCTCTCAAGTTTGATTTCCAAATTTCGCAGTATTACATTCCCTCTGTCTGTGTTCTTGACTTCACCGTCGGAGCAAAGGGCAATCAACGAACTGGTGTCCATTTGCTTTTCTTGTTGCAGAAAATCCATTAGAACTTGACCAATTTGTGGTGCTTTTGCATGTTTTTCTGCTACAGTATAGCCTAAGAACTTTGTTTCTGTCTGCTTCAGCACTACAATATGATTCTCATTAATTCTTCGTGGGTGCAATCGACCATCTTCTGTTCGCATTTCCACGAGAGTTTTATCAACTCGGCTGTCGAATGAGAGCGCATTTAATGTGGCGCTGTGATGTGGCTCAGTTTTAGCAATTTTTCTCGAATTAAGGTACGTTCTCTTCGGACCTTGTTTCGATCCACAATAACGATTTTGCTATCTCTTTCATCAATTACTTCAAAATCTTTTAAAAGCGCACACGCCAATGCTGAGGCTTCTCTGTCCGAAATCTTGTATCGATCGCACTCCATAGCAAAATTCGGAAGATTTCGTCGTGATGAATAAACCCTTACGTTAGATGTCCGAACCATTGACAATAAACTTTCACCTCCAGAGGACGGCAAGTAATCACTATCTGCTAGGTCTTGAATCGGCGCATCGGATGTTTCGGTTGCATCGGATGTATCAAAATAAGATGGTCCTGATGGTCCTGCCCCAAGGTGAGCCCCAGAAGATGGTCCTGCTACAGGTTGTTCTTGTACCGCTGCTGTTAGCTGTTGCAGAGGCAATGATTGTAGACGTTGGCCACGTTGATCCAAAATGAAATTAATTTCTTCTGCTGGTATTTTGTATTCCTCTGGGCAAATGCATTTATTTCTGACATTTGCAGTGGGCAATGTCGAATAACTTTTTTGTTTCCTCAAAAAATTTTATGTGTTTTGGCGCATCTTTATGGTTTTTCATGGCCAATTTATATCTATCGATTAGTCGTGCTATTTTTATTTTTACGCTGTTCTCCTCTATTATTTGAATTCTCATTTTTCTCCAAATATCCATGATTTCGATCGCAACTATTCCTTGAAACGAATGCATTGATGTGGATGAGCGATCGTCGACAAAAGTGTCATTATACGATAGAAATACACGACGTAGAACATCCGAGCTAGTCAGCAATTTATATTCGTTGTAAAAACATGGAGCACCAAACGAAGACGTTTCTAGTAGAACATTCGGTAGTCTTTTCTCTTTTGCAGGCGCTTCTTCTACCTCAGATTGCTGCACTTCTTCCTCAGACATATCTACATCATTGTCAGCCATAGCTAGAAGAAAATACGAACGACGACACTATTGCAAAACGAAAACAACAAACTGTTTGAATATTGATACACTTACTGCACTGCAAAAACTCGAAAATAATTTTGATGTACACTTGATACAGTTTATTGTAATGATGAGTCAATTAGACTGGCATACAATGATTAAATCTGTATTTGTAATTTGCAATCTAATTTGTAATTTTTATAACGCAAACACGTGTCTAATACTGCACAGAAGAAAACAGAATGTAAAAATGGCGTCTTCCGAAATGTCAGTGCTGTTTTTCTTATTCTTTTATACTAATTACTCAAACATGTATGTGCATATGCGTATTATGTGTGTTTTGTATGTGTATGACATTCGTCATAAACATCTGCTTATTTATTATTAACCCTAAACGGACTGACAATCCTTGTTTCAAATGCAATGCGGTAGCTCCTCTCTCTCTCTCTCTCTCTCTCTCTCTCATCTCTCTCTCTCTCCTCTCTCTCTCTCTCTCTCTCTCTCTCTCTCTCTCTTCTCTCTCTCACTCTCTCTCTCTCTCTCTCTCTCTCTCTCTCTCTCTCTCTCTCTCTCTCTCTCTCTCTCTCTCTCTCTCTCTCTCTCTCTCTCTCTCTCTCTCTCTCTCTCGCTCTCGCTCTCTCTCTCTCTCTCTCTCTCTCTCTCTCTCTCTCTCTCTTTCTCTCTCTCTCACATTGAATAAATAAAAGAATTAATAATCATCAATTGATGAAATTCATGCAAATATTCAAATATCGATTTTTGTTCAACATTTTAAAATGCTCATTGTATGGTCAAAAGTTTTCCGATTTCATTGAAATCAGTCTCATTGAAAAGGTATTCGTATAGTCTTTACGTATTTGAACTTATCTGTGCGATTTGATGCAATAGAAATTCAGAAAAAAACATTATACATTACATGGCATGCAAAATTAGGCTTAAATCGACATTCCGGGTCAACAAAACAATATTTTTTCTCTCAAATCACACCAGCCAATTAAACCAACGTATAGAACACACCTTTCCGAATACCTTTCCAACAAGACCAAGAACGTGATGATCGGCTGGAATTTAATGAAATTTCTCGGCTGTTCTAGAGATTCGCTCTGGCGATATATAAGCTTATTACATAAATCGGGCATCCCGAAACCCAAGACATTGGTGCAGATCGCTTATTTCTATGCCGACACTGTTTTTGGGAGCCCTTCATGCGAAAATGAGTGTAGCCAAGGGGGTTAGCAAATCAGTTAGCTTTTCATTTTTCTGATTCGATTTATTCGTTTATTCTATTTTTTGCTTTATATCTTATTTTGGTTTTATAAATTAAATATTATGATACGAGCACAACAGAAATTTTTTTTTCTACTTAATTTACTACGCGACACAAATTAACTTATTCATTCTTTAAATTTAATAATATCACAATTAACATCTGAATGCGTTAACAATCAACAATCTGAATGCGTTAATTAACATCTGGGTGCGTTATAACCCATTGTCAAAAATTTTAACAACAAATTTTGGGCTGATAAATAAACTTGCCCTTTGTGGCAAGTGCACATGTATGGGGAAGATCACGTACAGATTCGTTAGTGCATTCGGGTAGACAATTGTAGTTTTGATACTATTTTTTTATGGTGGATGGATGTGGTAAAGCACAATTAAAGGTCTCACAAACATAGCTGTAAGCTTTTGAAAAAAAAAAACTTTAAATTTAAAGCAAAAGTCTAATGCTCGTCTTTGTATAAACGTTCTACCGTCAAAACCCTTGGGCTTTAGCCACTGTCTTTCCAGCAAGCTTTTAGTCCATGGGTCGACGGATTGAAACAAAACAACAATTCTACCGAAATCAAATTTTGTTCAGAAAGCTGTTTGATTATGTTTTGATAACTAGCAATTCTATTTATATTTCTCTTTATTTTTTGATTGAGGGTTTTAATTTTGCTCGTTTGTTGGTGATTCACTGCTCTTAATTTAGTTACTTTAGCTCGGTAACGCTTACGGCGTTCAGAGTGGAATGCTGAGATCAGGAAGCTTTAAAGCATCTTTAAGTTTCATAGCCTTAAAAATTAACATAAAATAATAATTAATTTAATTAATTTAATAAAATTTAACAATTATCGTTAAAGTAACCTAAAAACAACACTAAAAACACTACTAAAAAAATGCAAATCTCTGTAACGTTTAGCAGTGCAACCTAGACCCCCAGATAGGAGCAAAGATTGCACTTGGAGTAGAAATTGCCACTCTGACTGAACTCCAAAATCGCTCAATCGACTTCACTAAGTCATTTGGGGCCGTGGGGTGTTCGGCAGTCAGAGTGTCCTAGTAGTGAGCGATTCATCACGATAAACGAAAACCAAAAAAAAAACAGACGGCCATCCCTACTTATCATCATTTCCGTTCAACCATCCTCTTTCTCACCAAAAATATAAACCCTTAATCTACATTAGGTTGATGGGGAGACCAATTCTATATTGATTATAGAATTGAAGCCCCACAACCCGGTAAGTCGTGACGTGACCATCAAGAAAAAAAACCCGATTAACATAAACAACCCAACAACAACAAAAAACTTAAACCTTAAATTCACCAATTTTCCCTCAATGCACTCGTGTGGCTGCCATGTCCATTTCTCGTTCCAAAATTAAAACAACAATAGTTTTCTTAACAATTATTTAATTAAATTAGATTGATTCAAAAATCATTAGTGATATCAGAAAGAAACGAAAAATTCTAACAGTGCTATTAATAGCACATTAATTGCATTGACAGAAACCTAAAAATTCGGTGAACATTGATATTTATGATAACTTCCCTCCAAGAGAAGCAATCCAGATAAATGAAAATAATGACGTTTAATACGTTGTAATATTAATTCAGGATTTACAAAGAACAATGATGAATTCAAGATTTTTTTATTAAGATTTTTATCTATACGATAGCAATGGTTCTAACCATTATGTAGTTTAGAATTATAAGACACTAGAAATGAATGTATTCAATTGAATAGAATGAAAAATTGCTTTCAAAAGCGAAAGATCCTTAACAAACGTTTTATCTCAATTCCGGTTCAGTTCGGGAATCGAACCAGCTTTCTTCTGATCAGAGTTTATGGTTAACCATTTATCCAACTCGACCAGCGACGAGATAAAAATTTGTTTTTGGACGATCGACTTAACATCACAATTATTTTAATTCATTTTTGGTGTCAATTTTTGTCTCATTTTTTATTTATTCTACGAACACATTTTACCGTTCAACAATGATGCTTAATTTATTATACTATTACGAATGTTGTATTTATACGTTTAAACCAGTAATAATGATAAACAAACCATCAGGATAAACGAAGAATAAGTATGCTTAAGATTGTGTAATATTAAAATGATGAGTCATATATATATTGATTCGAAGAATATATAGCTTTTCCAGGTTAAATTAAACATTTTCCAAGTTGACTACAACTTTTTCCAATCTAAATAAAACTATTTCCAAATTGAACGCAACCTTTTCCAATCTAAGTGAAACTATTTCAAAATTAAAAGCATCCTTTTCCATTACAAATTAACCTTTTTCCAAATGAAATTAAACTTTCTTAATTGTTTTTTTTTAATCAGAACACTTGTTCAAACTATTTATTTACTCACACTATTTTTTCGTTTTTTTTCAAGTATATAATAGCTGTTTATGTATTAAGGGCGTTAAGTATGTCTTTTCCGCTTGAGAGTGAAAGTGCTACTCGAGGCGTTAGCCGAGAGAAACAATCACTCGAAAGCAAAAAAAGATACTTTATGCCCCAATTGCATACAAGACTTTTTGTACGAGTGAGATTATGTATTATTTGCATAAATAAAAATACATATATTTACACAAAATATTAAATTTTTTTTTATAAAATATTTTATCCAAGTAGTTTTTCGAAATAATAATAAGACTGGGTTTCAATTAGCTGCTAAATTGTACTAAACTGCTAAATCTAAATTTAGTTTTACAAAATTATCGAATTTTAATTCAAATTAATATAATCAAGTTGTCAGATATTGTTTAACGTATGAATTTTTTTCAAATTATTTAGAAACAAAATACTGATTTAGTCAAATAAAATAGTTGACTAAATTAATTTAGCACGTTTAGTACAATTTAGCATCAATTGGAACGCAGTCTAATAATAATAACTTTAGGCGCATTGTTGTTTCAATTTTGGCATTGTAATTTCAATTTTGGCATTGTTATTTCAATAGGGAAAAAAGCCTGTTCTATGAACAATTTTTGAATTGTAAAAGTGCATTTTACGGTTTACTCGTACAAAAAATATTTTTGATTCAAGAAGTGATCGTAAAGCAGGCCTTTTTTTCCTATTGAAATAACAATGCCAAAATTGAAATAACAATTCCTAAAATTGAAATAACAATGCCTAAAGTTATTATTTCGAAAAACTACTTGGATAAAATAATTTTCTAAAAAAATATTTTACTATTTTGTGTAAATATATGCATTTTTATTTATGCAAATAGTACAGAATCTTACTCGTACAAAAAATCTTGTTTGCAATTCAGGCATAAAGTATCTTTTTCGCTTTCGAGTGATTGTTTCTCTTGGCTAACGCCTCAAGAAATTTCACTCTCAAGCGGAAAAGACATACTTTATGCCCTTAATACATAAATAGCTATTCAATTCAATTTATTATATGGCAGAACCTCCAAATATGAATGCGTATCTTATAATAGATAACGCCGCTATCCATAAATCAAGGCAGGCTAGGGAGCTGGTCGAGTCGCTTAATATAAATTTGAAATTTCTTCCTCCATATTCTCCTATACTCAACCCTATTGAAAAGAATTTTTCTAAAATGAAATTGTTCGCGAGGCAAATGTTGGCCAATATGTCTGTTCAGCATGATATTGTTGAGGTTATCAAACAATCGGTAAACCAAATTACAGCAACCGACTGTTCCAATTATATTTTTGACATGATGATGCAACTCCGTGCAGCTGCTGCTGGCGAACCACTTCATTAGTTAATATTTAGGTACTAAAAACTATTTTAATACTAACATATGTTATATACACTATTTTAATATATAATAAATTGAATTGACAATAGAATTAATGAAATAAAAATATTTTATATACTTGAAATAAATGAATAAATAGTATTCTGAATAAGCGTTCTGATTAAAAAACAACAATTAAAAACAGTTTAATTTCATTTGGAAAAAGGTTAATTTGTAATGAAAAAGGTTGCGTTCAATTTGGAAATAGTTTCACTTAGATTTGAAAAGGTTGCGTTCAATTTGGAAATAGTTTCATTTAGATTGGAAAAAGTTGCAGTCAACTTGGAAAAGGTTTAATTTAACCTGGAAAAGCTATACATCCAAGCAATTAATACTTATAGAGAAGCAATCAGGATACACGAAGAATAATTATGCTTAATGTTGTGCAATATTGAAATATGTAGTATATATGTTGATACGAAGAATAATGACGCTGAAGTTAGTGTAATATTAACAATGATGTATTTATACGTTGATACGAAGAATAATTACATCCAAGATACTTCCAATCAATCAATACACGAAGACTAAGTATCAGCGCTGTCGAAGTTAGGAGTTTTTTGCTATTTTTTTAGTTCGATACTACTTTACTCCCCGAATCAAGTTTATACTCCGCTGTTATTATATATAAATGTTATTATAAACTAATTTTTTCTTCTATAAATAGTCTTCACTTTTAGATTCGTTTGTTTTTCAATCAATCTTTTTCTGCAATTTTTTCTTATAATCAAGGGTTTTCTTATAAACAAACTTTCAACAAAATTTTTGATATTTTATCTTCAGCCAATTTGCAATTTTCCGACCTTAAAGTTTTTAAAAAAATAATCTATAACAAAGTTCACTCACGGAAAAACGGCATTATTCATATAACATAATGTCAATCTCTTGTTACTTTACGCAAATAACTTATTTAATAAGTTTAAAAAAAATTAAAGAAAACAAAGTGTTTTTATAATTTTACTGTTACTCTATATATATATATATTTCAGCTTGTTAGGCCATCTTCTGGAGTAATGTGATATTCATCTTTTGTAGCAAAATATACTATTTTGCGTGTTTTTTTATGAATACTCCTTTTTGCCTCAAAATACTCCGCTTACGACGTCAAATATACTACTTTATAATTTTTAAAAACGACAACGCTGCTAAGTATGCTTAATATGGTGTAATATTCAAATGATATGTCACATATAATGATTCGAAGAATAAATAATTACATCCAAACAAATCAAGATACACGAAGAATAATTATGCTTAAGTGGTGTAATATTAAAAATATGGAGGGGCTGAAATCTCACAGCTCTGAGATATCAAGACTTCGGTCTGGGTTAAGGTTTTTGATATAGTTTTCGGCAAAAAACTTTTATGAGGACATGGTTTATAGTTTTGGGCAGCGATGTATATCAAACATAACTCTTTGTTAAAGGACAAGTATTTTTTTTAATCTCTGTTTATAAATTTATTACAAAACTAACACGAAACATCAATACGATGCCGGAAAATTATAAAAGATCATAAAAGATCAAAAATTGAAACTTTTTCAAAATTCCAAAAATATTCAAAAACTATAACAAATTCAAAAATGTCCATGTCCAATTTCATTTTTAGTTATATTTTCAGCAAACTATTCAAAAACCTTCAATTTAGCGATTCGAGAAAATATTACAAAATCACAAATTCATATTTCTTTCAAAATTCCAAAAATATTGTAAAAATTATTACAAAATCAAACTTTTTTCAACATTCTAAAAATATTCCAAAAGTTATTACAAAATCAAAAATTGAAACTTTTTTCAAAATTCCAAAAATATTCCAAAAATTCTTACAAAATCAAAAATTAAAACTTTTTCCAAAATTCTAAAAATATTGCAAAAATTATTACAAAATCAAAAATACAACCTTTTTTCAAAATTCCAAAAAAAATTTAAAAACTATAACATATTAAAAAATTTCCACGTCCAAATTCATTTTCAACTACATTTACTTCATAAAAACAGCTACATTTTTTTCCCCAAAAAATTGGCTAAAAAAATCAATGAAATCATTTTTTGACACGCTTGACATTATTTTTTTGACAAACTTATAATGCCATAATTCTCTATAATAATAATATATTTTCATGTTATACAAATTATTAAATTAATGTTTTTCCAAAAACTTGGGTAAAAAAATAAATAAAAATCTTTCTTTTGACACACTTGACAACATTTTTTTGACAAACTTATAATACCATAGTTCTCAATAATAATAATAAAATTTCATTTCAAACAAAATTTTAATTTGATTTTTTCCAAAAAATTGGGTAAAAAAATAAATAAAAATCTTTTTTTGACACACTTGACAACATTTTTTTGACAAACTTATAATGCCATAGTTCGCAATAATAAAATAAAATTTCATTTCGAACAAAATTTTAATTTAATTTTTTTCCAAAAAATTGGGTAAAAAAATAGATAAAAATCTTTCTTTTGACACACTTGACAACATTTTTTTGACAAACTTATAATGCAGTAATCTAGATTTTGGTCTCACTCACATACCAATCCCGACCATCAAGATTTCTCCAAATTTAATGTTTCTACTCGTAATCACTTAAAATGATCGATTTTTAAGCAAAAAATATGCAAATTTCCATGTTTTGACACACTTGACGATTTTTTTGACACACTTCCGGTACAGTTATGGAACACATCTTCCTTTTGGCTCTTCCCATTGAGTAAACCTATTTTTAGAGAAAAATTTTGAAATCCGTCCAGCGGTTTTCTAGATTTCGTCGGTTGTGACGGCCGGACGGACGGACGGACGGCCGACAGACAGACACACATTTTTTTTTTTTTTGCTTTTTTAGAATCAGTATGTCCTAAAACGTCGAGAAATGCCAAAAAAAGTGGGGGTAAGAATTTCACTTTGAGCTCATGAATGTAATACTTAGGTCTTTCAGACCGAAGTAATTTCAGACCGAAGTAATGATGTGTCACATATGTTGATTCGAAGAATAAATAATTACATCCAAGACATACATCCAAGCAATTAATACACGACGAATAAGTATGCTTAATGTGGTGTAATACGTGACAAACTGGTCCAAAATCCAATGATCAACTTTGGACTAGCAATTAACCAATTTCTAAAAATAAAACACATGGTAGTCTATCACTTGGGTGTCACAAAAATAAAAAAAAAGGTTGAAGAAAATACTTAGTTTGCATTTAGATGATGACGCCTAAACAATGTGTTTCAATATCCAACTCAACTCTTAACCCTCAACACATGGTTTGGTTTCGAATGCATATTTATCATTCACTCAATATACAGTATTTCACTTATTTGTAGTAAATCATTCTAACAATTTTTTACAACAAAATGACACATTTATTTTTTCTCCAATTTTTTTAGTAAATACAAAAGGAAACTAAATTAAAACACAAAACTTTAAACAAATATGTTGGCTCACTGCCGTAATGTACAAGAAAAAGAATCTTAAAACAAAAAGCTTCAATTACATTAATAATACTCTCATTAATAACAACATTTTTCTTACTAATCTCGAATTATTTTGTCCAGGTATGGGATGATTGAATTTGATCGGAAATTTTTATTCGAATCGAAAATACTACGACAAATTTCCGACGTATGATTGAAATTCTTCGTAATATTTTCGATTCTCATATAAACGCACCCATTTAGTACAGAATTTAAAAATGTCAAAACCTTTTTAATATTCGTATTTACCATTTGTTTTGTGTTGATGTTGATATAATATGTGTATATTATATACATTGTTTAAATGGCGAGTCTAGTTTTTTTATGATTATGGATAGCTTTTCCATTGTAAAATGTATATGTATTAAACAAATGTAAAAAAATATATTAAAAAAACATCATATAATTTACAACAAAACGTCATATATAAATTTCCGACAACCAAAAAGGATTCGAAAATTTTTCCGACCGAAATGTTCGAAAAATACTTTCAATCATATATACCATTTTAAATTTCCGAATAGTTCTAATATTTCCGAGTCGAATTTTTATTCAATCATCCACCACAGAGTGAAAAAGCAATCTGAAATTTGACAAAACGAACACGATAAAAGTGATCTATGTTTGTTGGTGTATTTGTGAATTGTCACTGAATTGGGGTTGCTTATGTTAATATATTTGGGTTGTTTATGTTTGTTTACATTTACAAATTTGCTTACGAATTTGGTAAATTAAATTCAGACATGTTTATTATAATATTTTTTGGAATCCTAAATTAACGTCTATTAACGGACAATAGTAACTGAAAAGTTTTATGATTTTCCTTTTAATGCAACTTTTTTTAAATTTGACCGATTAATGGAAGGAATCAGCTAACAATTCAATATGTATACTACAAGATTTTTGGAAAGAGATGCGAAGATAATAACATCACTTCTTAGCTAGATAGATGAACTGCTTATATATTCTAATAAATCTTTATGTTAGGAAGCTTCCATTGTCTTCCATTGTAATTGTATTCATTCCACAACTAGTGAATTTGATTAAAATTCTTTAACAGTTCTATAGTTTATTAAATATTCCCCTAACAAATTAAACAACAAACTTGTTTTGTTTTTCGCTATCTTTGATGTATTTATTTCAATATGGCGATACAAATTTTTGCATGAAAACTGGAAATTAAACGAAATATTTTACAGTCGTGAATAAAATAGCATCTTGTATTCGCTTAGGATGATGGCAATTCTTCACTCGGATGATTCCCCCCACTCGCTACGCTCGTTTTGGGAAACTTCATCCTTGTGAAGAATTGCCTTCATTCTAAGCTCATACAAGAATCTACTATTTCTGTAGTTTAATCACTTTAAAAGAATCTTTTATTGTAAGAACTACTACTTGTGAATTCAAAAACTGAAATTTATTTTTAACTATGGAGCAACTACTTTCAACTAACATTAGTGATTACAATTTAGTGTATGGTGAAAACGGGTCTGTTCTGTTCGAAAACGGTTGTGTTTTGATTCGGCATAAAATAGGTAAGTGTACTATCTTTAGTTTTGTAGCATATGTGGAATACACATTTTTTTTAAATATCATGTAACGACCTATTTTATTTGTATTAATAAGCAATAAATGTTTTGTCTAAAATTTTATAGATAACGAGATATTGAGAGTAGCATATACCTCTGTTGCAAGCTATTTCCAACTGCAAATACCAACAGAAAACGTAAAAAATGGTAAGTTTGTCTCATTGATAAATAAAAGCTTCAAAAATAATATTCTACATTTTTCAGAACCAAAAACAGCAGAATCATTTTCAGAAGCAGGACAATCAACGGAAGAAGAAAATTTGAAATCTCCCTTCAAATGGACCGATGGGCAAACCAGATTGATGCTCTCCTTATACGCAGGCAACTTTGCCAAAGTGGGCCCATTGACAAAGTTTAAGAACAAAACACTTTTATGGGAATTTATGGCTGGTGAGTTAAGACAGCAGTTCAAAATTAGGTTTTTGCTCGGGCAGGTGGAATCACGGTACAAATGCGTGATAAAACAAAAAAAACCTACGACAATATTAATAAAAGCAGAGCAGTGTACCAAGAGCTGCAATTTGAAAATGAAATTATTGAAATCGCTTCTCTGTTTTTCCACCAAATATACTGGAATCATATTGTCCCAGTAATGAATCAAATTCTGTTTCTGTTTAAGTGAAAACGAAGGTATCTCAATTATAGAACCAACTCCAACTATATCGGAAAGAAAAGTTCGTACTCAAAAACGTACGAACCACGATGAAACTATGGAAGAGTTCAAAGAAAGCAACAAAATTAAGAAGCAAAAGCTAGCAGCATACCAAGCAAGAACTGATGCATACGATGCTAGAACAGAGATGCTGAGGCAAGTTTTGTCGGAAAAAAATTAAAATAGTAAGCTAAGAAATAACATATTTATTGATAGAAATGTTATAGTTATTTAGGTATCAAGGGAATTATAAGGATGTTAATTACCGAGGGAAACGTTTACTACCCGAGGGCCTCCGGCCCGAGGGTTAGTAAGTTTCACAAGGTAATTGACATCTAATAATTCACGTGATACATAAATAATTTTATGTTTTACTACCTAAAGCATTTATTAAACTAAAACATTTATTTTTATTAAGTTTTTGATAGTATGATTTTTCATTTTAATTGATCAAGTTAGTTGTTTTTCATTTCAAATTGTATTGCTGGGGTATTGTTATTCGTTTCTATGGCTTTATGTAAATAATGTTGTTTATAAATAAACAAAACAAAAATTTATAATGAAAACTAGGTCTATTATGAATCCATAACTCCCTCTTATAATTCCCTTGGGAATTAAGAATGTCATTATTATTTCGGTAACTAAGGTATAAACGACTTATAATAAATCAGTAAAACATAAATTAATTAATAAATTTTCTAATAGTTGTGCTGATAAATTATCATATTCCAATATTGTTGGAATGAAAAGAAATAAAATAGAAAAATAAATTTTTTTGAAATTTTAAAATTTTTTTTAATTAAAAACTAAAATAAATTTATAATTTTTGATTATTTTAAAATGTTTTTTTAATTAAAATATTATGATTGTTCTATTAAATTAGTTCTCTTAAGATCTCCGAAGTGCCGCAGCAATGTTTCTGACATATCGCTTTCATGTTGATTTTGGCCAGATCTACTGATTCTTTCTACTGGATTCCTTTCTAAGTCATCTTCGGTCCACAAATCATCATTATCAGTACAAAGGTTATGCAGAACACAGCACGCCAGAATAAAATCAGCCATTTTTTCGACGGTAAAGAAGTCTAACCTTATTAATTGCCTAAACCTTTGTTTTAATAGTCCAAAGTGTTTTCAAGTAATAGGTTGTGGTTTTTACGGTAGAGATAAAGACGTATTTGATAATACCAGTATATTTTTATTTATTCAACCTGTTCCGACCGCTTACAATTCGAATCTAAATACATTTTGTAAAAACTTATTTGAATAAGTTTTCATGCAAATAATTGCTTACTTTGAGAAATTTTACTTTAAACATAACATAATGCATTGTAGCAAATTTTACTTTAAACATAACATAATGCATTGTAGCAACAAAATTAGATTTAGTCAAAATAAGAATCGAGAGATTCATATTTCTTTAGAAATAGTTATTCCGATTCATGATATTTTTAAATAATTACATATTTCGTTGGAATTTATAAAATGGCTTAGAAAGTCATCAGGTTTCCTGCTGACTTCTTTGTATTTACTGCATGTGGTATTATGTGGAATATTGGAATTTATAGAATGACTTAGAATTTCATTCAGGTTTTCTGCTGACTGCTTTATATTTATTGGATGTGTGGGACATGACTTTCTTTCTTCACCCTAGTTTGGCAATGGATTTTATTAAATTTAATTTTTTGAGCATTGAGATTTCCATAATCTTTATATGGAGTTAGTAAATATTCCCTTAGAGGATATGCCGGCGACGTCGCCTAAAATGTGGTATTTATTCTACAAATATTTGGCAGTCTCTTGGAAATAGACGATAATTTGAAAACTATTGAGTCATGTATTTTGCTAGAGTAGCCAACTGAAACGTCCAAAAACTTCTTTTTGGCATCACAAACACCCTGAAAAGTCAATGAAATCAACCCATGTCTATTTACGTAGGTTGATCTTACTTTGTGTGCCGGCTTTCTGATATATATAGCAACCATCTATACAGCCCACAACGTCTGGAAAACCAGCGAGCTAAATATATGTAAACAATATCGTCAAAAAATATATCATTGAATTAAGATCACTTCTTCAAACTCTTCAGCATTTTCAATTTTTTCTTCCTCCGTTTCCGAAAAACGTATGACTTCTGGGGATAATTCCTTAAGAAAAACCATTACACGCATTATATTTTTACAAAGAGCTGACGGTGTTATGTCAAATAAATTGGAAACCTCTCTATAGGTTTCTTTGCTACCAGCGAACCAAAGGAAACTTAAAAACTGTGATTTGGCTGTCACATTCTTTCGACCAGCTATTCCTTTTTTGTAATGTATAGTATTTTGGAATTTGGTTATCATTTGATAAGCAACTTCTCTTTTTAAGCGGAAATTACGCAAAAGCTATAAATTACTTAAATTACACTACTATCTGATATTTGAACACCAATTTGCCTGGCATAATAAAGTGCTGGTTCTGCAACTACCCTAGATGTTACCAAAGATATTTTGTTTTTACATAAGAAACGTACCAATAAATTATGTAAATATACTTAATTTAGAAAATAATAACAAATGTACTCATGCGGCAATTTATTTTTTAAATGTGAACACTTACCTTTTCACTAGAATATTTTCGTACCACATCTTCAATGAAGTGTTTTACCCATTGCTTGGACTGACGTTCACCTGAACTGATTAGTCTTAAAATTCTTTCATCATCTGCATCGTTGTAATCGCTTAAAGGGGACTCATTTGAGCTACAACTTCCCATTAAAATATTTAGCCGTATTAATTTTTCAGCAGCCATTTTTCACTACATGCACAAATTAATTAATATTAGTATATACAAATCAAATTATGTACATATGATACTTACAATTTTAATTTAATATTGATTATTTAACAAATAAATTTTAATAAATATTAATAATAATAAATTATAAATATTTAACAAATTTGCAACAAATTAATTGTTTTGAAAAACGATGTCTATAGTTTGTTTATTTGTTTTGACAGAAAATAACAAACTATATCAATGTATTTGTATACTTTATTGTATTATATATGCTTTGCTCTTAAGCTAAAAATCTAGATTCAAACAAATATTTTTAGGGCAAAAAAATCACTTTTTTTGGTTAAATAAAACACGTAATGTCAAAAAAACTTGATCTCAGAGCAAAAAGGGGCGTGTCAGAGCAATTTTTTGGGCAAAAAGAATTCGACATTATTGGTTGTCTACCATACAACAGGTGTTATTTTCCTGTTTCCAACATGTTTTTTATGTCTGTTAGGAGCATACAACATTCGCTCGTGTATGAATTTTGATGACACTTTGGAAAAAGATGCAAATATGTATGGCAAGGAGCTGATTAGAGCGATATTGAACAAAGTGGTGAGGGGTCCAACGAGCATCTGTTTTTTTTGAAAGCTCAATAACATAATAATCGAATTGGATGAAACTTGGTACATAAGTATTTAGTACGGTTCACAACAGTTCTACATCCCAACTGCCGGTTTTTCACTTCCAGTAAAAAAAATTTTGTTTGCATTTTTTTCAGTTTATTTTTTTTTTCGCATATATGAAAAATTAGCGATCAAATAAGTTAGAGATCAAATAAGCTTACTTGAAAACTTATTTGATCGCTAATTTTTCATATATCCGAACTGATCAGCTAGAGTTCTGATTATTTTTCATTCATATATTTAACAAGAAAAATTAAAAATTATATGCTAGCATATCTCATTACCACTTTTTGAAATCATTGCTTCTACGTCAACAAAATTTCTACGCAAAAACTTTTTTTATAAGCGTAGCGAAGCACGCCGGGTTGGCTCACGCTAATGCAGATGATGGACACACCAAAAAATTCAAGAGCGGAAGTTTCGCACAACAAAAATATAGCTAGAATCAGATTAGCGGATCGTCGGAACAGAGGAATGAAAAACAATATTTCGCATCTTTTCTTGCCAATTGAAACATGACCTGCATTCGCATTGGAAATTTTATTCTCATCAAATTTCAATTACAATGAACGCCTAACACTTGCCACTTTTTTCCATGGCAACGGTTTGGTCGATCCAGCTTTACCGGTTTCAATAATTTATTTCTACAACAAGAATGCTGTTGGTCTTAGCAGAAATTATATAAATTTGATAAATAATTCGCGCATTTGAATAAAGCTAAGGATACTTTTGACCCCATGTACTATGAACTAAGTAAAAAATACTATTTCTACAGTATGATTAAAAAGCATATGATTTACTACAATGGGGACAAACGTGAAAATGGCAAACCACAGCAATTTCAATATAACAATAATGACAGATGGGTAGAATAATTATTGATTGTTCGATTAAGGAAAATCACACTTTTGTTGTGAAAATAATAATAAAAAACAAATTCAATATAAATGTGAGTGAGTTACAACGATGGTGTAATTTTTTGTTCTTGTCATGGGCGAACAAAGCATATGATTGTTCTGTATATTCGGCATCACAGCGTTGGCGACGGAAAGAAAGAGAATACAAACAAACAAAAATATTGAACTAAATTCTTCGAAAATGAATTGATTTTTTTTTACAGTTGTGCACGCTCACACTCACACAACCAAATAAGATTGGTGATGAGCTCGAAAATTATTTATAGACTAATTCGTTTTCAAACGAATTAGTCTATAAATCTGCATTTCCAAAATTTATAGACTAATTCGTTTGAAAACGAATTAGTCTATAAATTCTAAAACGACATATTCTATAAAAATAAATTTTATATAAACTCCTTTTCAGTTTATAGACTATATCGTTTTTTTTTTCAAATTCATTTTGGTTTTATAGATTAATTCGTTTCCAAACGAATTAGTCTATAAACCCATACAAAACGATTTTTATAGATTATGTCGTTTTTTTTATATGTTATATGTCTTTATAGATTATTTCGTTCTGCCCTAATTTACACTAGAAAATCTCTTAATCTTGTTTAGATCATTCCGGGATCTTATTGCGATGGCTTTGCTCTTTGATTCCTTACGAATAAATATATTACAGTTCTTGATCCAAAGATATTCGTATTTCAACAATTTATTCAGCTCCCTGCATTCACGATACAGTGACATTTTAAAAGGTGTAAGACAATCTCGTATAATAATTTTCCTGTCATACTCTAAGTCATATTCCAATTGCTTAGCAAATAGAACCTTAATTGTCCTAAATCGTTCCATAACTTCCTGTTTAGCAGAAAGTGCATTGAAGGTGACAAATAAAAGATTTGAATTTGAGTTATAAACTCCTTTTTGATTGTGTTCGTTGTTTCCATTACTAGTGCTGTGATTTGAAGAATTCTTATTTACAAAAAAATGAGATTCATGAAGGTCATCAAATGAGATGTTTGCTTTAAGCTTAGATATTATTTTGGACGTAATAATATACCGATTTTCTTTTGAATCTGGTAAACCTGTGATTATTATTTGTTTACTTAACTTTTCCTGAGTAATCATGTCCATTTCACACTCCAACTGATTAATACTTGATTCATATTCGTCTTGTTTCTTTAATGATGATTTAAGTTGAGTTTTCAAACCTTGATTTTCTTCAGAAATATGATGAATCTTTTGCTGTAAGTCCTCAAATTGGTCGGAGATATATTGTTGTGACTTTTCAATTCCTGACACCATTTCCTTAAGTTGTTTTATCTCTTGTTGAGATTTTTCCACATTTGCAACTATTCTTTTGAGATCTTTGATCTCATTTACTAGATGTAAAATTAAATCCTGATTTTGATTTGTTGTGTCACCAGAAGAATTTGGTGAAGACAAATCACTATTTGTAGGTTCATATGAGCCACAACTATCTGAACAGAGCCATTGAGGTTGAGTTGCTGCTTTGGTGAGGTGGATTCCAAATATTTTCTTGCAATGTGGATGGAAATTTGTTTTACATCCATCACATTGTAAATATGACGTTGTTATATCCCGCTTGCATTGAAAATGATGACATTTAGGTGAATTTATATGACGATCTTCTTGATTGAAAAATGGCATTTTGTTTTCCTTTTCTATCAAACTCACAGATACAACTTCATATATTCCAATAAAAATTCACAGAATATTGACGTTAAGTATAACTTTTATCACAAATTTAATTAATTTTAAGTTGATTTATTATTTTAATTTTACTTCTTTAAAATGACAAAAAATCTCTACATGTTTGTATGTTTACAACGCCATCTAACCAAATCGTTGTAGTAGTTCACAAATCGTTGTAGTAATTCCAGGGAATAAATTTGTTATTAATATCACAAAATTCAATTTATGTATTCCGAACAATGCTGCTTAGTTGTATTACACCAATGATGTGATTTAGTTTTATAAAAAATTTGCCACTACAGATGAACTTAGAACGGTAATGAATTACAGTAGGAGCGGCATTGGTATACCGTATATTAAAAGGAATTTTTGATGTAATCTGTCGATGAAAAATTTTAACTGATTTGATTAAGAAATCGATTACTAAATATTTCAAATCAATTGTAATTGTATTTTAATATGATACGATTGCGTTTAATCCAACTGATGTTGTAGCGTCTCTTGATTTCATCTCTTTATAACCATGACCTTCACATGAGGTTTGAATGTTGATTTAGATGCCTTTTGTACGACCCCACACCTGACACCAAATTTGTTAAGAAATCTTTTGTAACACTTCTTGGCTCGCACGATTGGTAGTATCGTGTACTGATGAGACACTTAACTTTCATTTATATCCAACGGCACTCACTAATTCAACTGTATCATATATGATAATTAATGATAACACTTTTAATTGATTTGATATATAATTAATGAATTAATATTTTTTTATTTACAATTTCATTTAATAGTAGAAAATAATAACTTTTACAATTAATTTAACAATTTTTAATTGTGATGTGTCGCTCAGCACGATCTAAATTATTCTAACTTTAAAAATTTATCAACTCATCAGCTTTATTTTAAATTACATAATTTTTTATTATATTTAACTGAGTTTATTTTATCTCAGTGATTGTCAACATAAACGTTAATTAATTTCAGGAGTTTATAACAACGTGCTGACAGTACTTTGAACTTACTGAAAATACTTCGGCGAAGTTCCTTTATTTAAATTTTTAGTGTAGCTTATTTGCGATGTTTTTAAATTCGTAGACGAATTTGCAATTGATTCTATAAGTTTGAGTTTTCTATTTAATTTGTCCAAAACATCGAAATATGTCATGCATTCCTTAAAGCATTTTAAAGAAATAATTTCCTTTTGAAGTTCAGGTGAGACCTTATTCGTTATGTGAAAAACCAATACTATACTGGGACACCCAACCAATATTGTACTGGGACTTTGAATGCTTTAAGAGCATTATAATGCCTGTTTTAATGATTGATAAATTCTCTAAATGCCTTTGAGTTCGCATCGTTAGCTAAAGGCTTCATAAAATAAATGTTTGACATATGCTTTTCTATGGAACGATTGGCATCATCATAGTATTTGATTAAATTCGACCAAGTCTGTTCATAGTTAGTGTCCAAACACCGAACACCATCTATAAAATGAAATGCTTCACCGTCACTTAAAGATTTTTATAAATAATTAATTTTATAAGCGGTTGGGATGTTAGCATTGTCGTGAACCATTACAAGAAATAATTGTTTAAATGCAATCCAATCAGTAAAGTCCCCATTAAAATTCGTAATCTTTATTTCTGGCATTTGTAATGGTATCGAAGTTGACACTTGGTTATTATTATCAATAGGTTGCGAAACTAGCTTTATGACTGTCTTATCATTGTTTTTCTTTTCCAATAGTTCCATTACTTCAATTTGAAATGACATAACTGCATCTTCAAATTGTTACAAAGAAAAAATTTGATTTTTGCTGGCATCTTTTGTTTCCAGTTGTAACCATGTTACTGGTCGCATAGCTCCCGATCACTGTAAAGATACACATTTAATTCGACAACGGTACACGTGTCTCTTTTGATATTGAACTTGTCCCTTGTTCTAGTTAAGAATCCTTCAAGGCTTGATAATGACCGCCTATAGAATGATGCACTCATTGTTTGATAAATTGACAAAGACTATGACACCGAACCAATACGCAAATACTAATTTGATAGTAAGTACAGTTAAATTATTATTGAATTTGCAACTGTACCGCAAAGATTTTACAATAATTAAAATTATAATGTAATGATAGTAAGCACAATAAATTAAAATGATAGTAAACACCATAAATTTTTATTGAAATTGTAACTGTACCGCAAAGATTTTACAACAATTTTATGCAATGATTTTAAATTTTATGTTTGTAATCACTCTTATAAATACCAGTTATAAAATTACAATATAAGTTAAGTAAATATATATATATATATATATAAGTTAAGTAAATATTTGTAACATCTAAAGTTAGGATGGAGCAATAATTAACGTTTTAACCTTGTAAATACCTGCTGGATTAATCCTTAAATGTCTTGATGATGATTAAAATTGTTTATGATAAATGATGATTTTAAATCCATAAATTTCCAAATTTCCGTGTGGTTTTATTAGATGGCATCCGTCTCGAAGGACCAAAAATGTGCGTTAAGCTCACATTTGTTTTTTAAGAAAGTTTATTAATGAATGCTGGCTCCCAAAACTTCGTGGAATTTTAGTCGTAACTATTATATTAGGCATACATATAATTTTCTGTTTTTTATTTTAATAAAAATTCCTTTAAATATACAACAATCTTGAAGTTTTATTTTAATTTTAATTTTTAACAATATGCCCGTAGTCCATGTAAAGAGTCAACAAAAGAAAAGAATTATATCAAGAAAAACAAACATAAGAGAAGAGGCAAAAAAACCTTTTATCAAATTTAAGTGCTGCCTGATGATTTTTTTTTCTTTTTGAGGCTGTTAGTGCGTTCGTTATCCAACAGGCCCCATCTTCTAAGTTTTCAAAGTGACTTATATTAGAATTGCGTTTTATAATACTTTTTTGAACTTTGTTGATAATATATAACTGAGACTATTTAGAATTGGTATATACATATAAGTAGTTCTGGCTGTAGTATTAATAAACATCCATCAACTTTTGTCAAAAAAGACATTTCATAATCAACTAACTGATATTTTTCAACTCATAAAATAAGTCCGAGATGGGAGAAGCTAGATCTACTACGAAAACAACTTATATATAAATCAATTATGTTGCAGAATTTAAAATATTCTTATAGTTACATTTTTTTTCCAAATTTTGAGTTTTGACTTTCTTTGGGAAAACTTGAATAACTTGCTGCAAACTGCACCCATATTCGTATCTTTTAGCTTAAAAGAAAGAAAATTGAAGCTACTATAGGCTCCAAGAAATTAAAAATTAGTGTCTTCATTTGTTCAAAATTTATGGCGTTGAAAATGGAAAAATTAAAAAAAAAAAACGTGAATTTTTCGTATTTTTTCGACTGTAACTTCAAGAATCCTTCATGGATTTTTACAAACTATAGCTCAAAATGTTTGTTGGCATATTTACTATGCAAATGTTTTATTAATATATTTAATTTGTTTGTTTTGTAAAATATGAGACCCAAAAACCGAAATAACATTATTGATCACTGAAAAAATTGGGTTTTCGTGAATATCTCAAAAACAAGAGCTAACCAAAAAAAATGAATCTGATATTCGTGTTCAAGAGGTCCAAATTCATAAGAATAGTTGGGTTTCATTCAGGGAGACAATAAAAAGTTCAAATTTTGTAAACTAGTGTAATTTAATAATAATTAATTTTTAATTTGTTATGTATGAATTAAACTATGAAGTAAATAAAATTATTTATTATTATTTATTTAAAATGATTTATTGAACGAATTTAGTTAAAATAAAAATAAATCTATAAATAAATAAATATAAATATATTAATTTTTTTCGATTAATATTTTTATTAATTAATTAATTTTAAATAAATTTTATTTCTATCTATTCCGCGCACCGATAAGCGCAAATCCACGTTTTTCTATTAAATTTATTAAAACAGTAAAAAAAATAAGTCGCGTTCGATTTGACTGAAGTAACTGTATTATCTGAAAAAAAACTGTATCGAATTGTTGTTGTTTTTTCGTAAACTAAGCTGTTTTATATTCATATCGACCTCACTTATTTCCATACAAATTTTAACCAAACTAAACCAAAAGAAGAGAAAAACAAAAAAAGGATTTTAAAAAAAAACTCTGAGAGCATTATATTTATTTTTGTCAAATAACTATCTGCCAACAAAATCTTTTCTTGTAAATTTTTATTTTGCCTATAAAGAGCTTTTTCGTCAATTTTTTAATTTTATCCTAAGTGCAAGAGCGAAAAACAAAAAATTAAGCCCGCATGGTTTTATTTTTAAAATAAGTGCGAGTGCCCTTAAAAATTAAAAATCTGATCACTGGTTTTGTATGATTTTTTGGAAAAATATTAGTCGTCGCATTAAGGGATCAGTTTTTGTTGATTTGTAAATTTTTGAGTGAAACCTTCTGAATTGAATCTATACATAATATAATTCAGTATCCATGCGAATAAAATATAAACATCTACGTTAAAAATAATATGAATTTAAACAGAATTGTATCGCATCTCATTACACTTAATTTTAATCTTTATCAAAATGTTTGAAAAGAATATGAATGATTCCAACAATCGAATAAATAGTAATCGAAATGTTGTAACAATCGAATAATTATTCGAAGTGTTTTTTTTATCGTCGACAAAGTAGGACACACCCTAGGGGTCAAAAATTTAAAAAACTCGTTGGATTTATGCTACTTCATTTTTCAGTTTCAAAATAATAATAATTATTTTTAATCTGAAAAATGAAGTGGAAAGCTGAAAAATGAAGTTTAAAAATAATATTAAGAATAATTGTAGTCGGTACTATTTTGTGTGAAATAAACCAAAAAGCTTTCTTTGTATAGTATGGTGTGTAAATCAAATTTCTTGCTATACGATTAAAATAATTAGCTAACAAAGAACTTTTAAGTAAAATTAAACTCTGGTTTAATTTTGAAATTCTTTTTTTTTTTTTTCTGTAATCTATGATCTATAATAATAAAATAAAGTGTTTGTCTGTCTGCGTGCGCTCTCCAGCGAAATCTGTAGCACACAGGAGTCTGAAATTTTGTCAGGAGAAGGCCATTAACAGGTACTAATGCACCTCGGAGCCGAAATTTTAAAATTTAATATAGATTTTTTATAATTAATAATTTTAATTTTCCTAATGGTTAAATGTATGCCTAAATGTATATTATATTTTATACTTGAATTTTATTCAACTTTTACTCAGGTATCTTTGATCGATTTTTTTTCCGCAAAACAGAATTACCATTCAAATGGAAAATTAAAGTATAATGTGACAAACAAATTCATTTAGATGAAAATTATATACATTTATAGATTTATTATATACATACATGATACAATTGTATGTGTCCAACACATTACGTTGCAACAAATATTTCTAATTTACAACAAACACGTTCTTGGTTTAGTGTATATACATATGTAATACATATTTTATTTGGTTTAAATATATGTGATACATGTTCAAAATATAGAAAATTGGAAAATTGAAAAATGTTTTTCCTCTTTTTAGAAACATTGATGCAGCAAGTTTTTGCAATAGAACCTTTGTATTGAAGAAAAGGATTATGAACAATAATATCAAAGCTACAGGTTGAAAGTGTTTTACTTATTAAGAAAAATATGCGTCCCCATTTCAAAAACAAACGAACAATGTAGGTTATTTGAAGAAATCGGTAAAATATATGCAAATATGTCAACAAATGAAGTGATTTCACTGGTTTTAGATTAGTGTATAAGTCTGTGGCAAGATGTTGTAACATCACTTTTGACGATTCTATCGTATTTTACGCTAATCGGTATGCTGTAACACAAAACGACTGTCGAAATACGATAATCGACAGTCGTTTTGGGTTACAGCATACCGATTAGCGTAAAATACGTTAGAATCGTCAAAAGTGATGTTACAACATCTTGCCACAGGATTTATAAATGATATTATTATTTTTATATTATACTACAAATTAGTCTTATTATTATGTTTGTCCAAATTTTTTTTTTAAAACTCTGGCAGAAATGTCGAAATAAGACGATGGCCATAAATCGACAAAACCCAAAAAACGAAAACCTTCACTAAAAATGCTGTCGTTCTTAGACCGGTTTTTCGATCAAAATCGTGTTTCGTATCAAACATCTGCGCTATGCATATTTAGTCTGCTCTTCAAAGTTTTCTTTCAGTGACATGCTCCATTACTAATAAAAGCACACAGAGCAGAGCGCATGTAGAGCATTGGAAATAGTTGGTAAAATATATTTGAAAATCTAAATTGACTTTATTTAAGATCACCAAATAATCTGGATAGATTGATAAATGAAATTAGTCAACATGAAATGGTACGATAAAACAGTAAATTTTAGTGCGGTGTGCTTATTTTGTATCGCAAGTATGACGGTTCCAGAGTAAGTCATTGACAACTGTAACACCCAATAAACGAATGTTTTGACGTTCACCTAATTTTTCGCGACACATATTAAGTCGATTAACGCGAAAAATTGCAAGTGTTTAATTTAAACTCTCCGAAACTCTTTACCAATCACTTTCAAATGTTGACCTTCCTTTCAATTTTCAAACTATCTGGATTGATCAGCTAGAGTGCTAATGATCTCTGTTATTCATATTTCCCAAATGAAAAAATTAAAATAGGCTTCTTCTATTCTCATTACGACTCTTTGAAATTATTCTTACTAATTCAACAAAATCTACGCAAACAAACTTTTTTATAGGCGTAGCAACGTACGCCGGGTCCTGCTAGTAAAAATTAAAATTACATATATGAAAATTAAATTAAACTTTATTCAGGTTACTATTTAAAAAAAACAATTAAATCTAAATTTTATGAACTAAGTCTATTTCGACGGTCGTTAGCTATTTGTCCAGTTTTGGAAAAAACTCGTTCTGAAGGGGCCGAAGTAGCTGGGATGCATGAAAATTTCAAATGCAGCTCGTATAGCTCAGGAAATGTTTGCTTATGCTGTGCCCAAAACTCTAACGGATTTTTTTATCGTTCCAAATGAGGTAAGCTTAAATATTGACGCATCATAGTTGGGCCCATCACATTTGGAGAAATAGTGGTTGCAATTTGCGCCAGTTGAGTATCAAAAAGCTACCATAAAGATGTTTGTTTCGATGGTGTTTGTGTAATTGGTGACTAACACTAGTGCTTGTAGATTTTGTTGTTTTAGCAATTATCACAAGTAGTTCTTCACCTATTTCTGTTTCTATACTTTCTGCATGTTCAGATAGACGAAATGCTGTTGATTTAAGCCTCGGATCAATAAACGTTGACATTCCAACAATTTTATCAGTTTCTATGGAACTTAGACGTTTTGAAACTGATTCAATTAAGCTAATTTGTAGCATAGTTGCAGCCGTTGTTGCTGTAGGAATGCATTCCAAGCTAAATTTTAGTCCCCTTATTAGTGGAGTTACCATTGAGAAAGAAGGATATTTGTCCCAATAATTCAACTGTCATCTCCTCAAACGGTTTTAAAAGTGGAACACACTCAGGTAATCCATTCCACCGCACTTTATCCATTTGGAGCGGGGTAGTGAAGTAATTGATGCTGAAAAAAGAACTTTTATTTGAAGAAGTTTCTCTATCATCGTCAAGCTTGATTTCCATCTGGTTGGTACATCTTGTTTAATTTTCAACTCAGACAATCCCATTTGTTTTTGAAGTTCTTTTAACTTTTGGGACGCGGCAGAATTGTGCTTAAAATGTGCAACGATTGATTTGCATTTTTTTTAAAACATCAGAAAATTCTTTGTTGCTGGGAGCATGGAATTTGTCGTTATATATAAAGTGGCAAGTAATAGTTATGTATCCTTTATTAGAATCAGAAGACCACATATCAGTTCTGATTGCGCCATTTGAAACTGAACGAATTGTTATAACTGGATCTGGGATTCAGTTATGATCCGGGATATTATATATTTCAACAAAAAAAGGAAACCATTATGGCCTTTCCCTAAGAAAATCTCTAATTGTTTTTGCTTAGCAAGCCATAAAGATCATAGTATTAACAGAAGCACAAAAAAGGAATCTAAAGGAAAAGAAAGTTTTTATATAATAACAACAATAAAAAGAAGACTTCTCTTATGATGGTTGGCAGATGTCCAAATCCAGGTCCAATACCAAAACAGCTGGTTAGTTTTTAGATATTTCAAAACGTATTTCACCAAAATCCAATTTTATATTCCAATTCAATATTAACCCCTTTTTCTTTACATTTGCTTCTCCATCACCATTATTATCCAAAAAAATATACAAATATACAAAAATATATATTCAACCTGTGCCAGCATAAATATTATTTCTCTTTTATCACTAAAGAAAGACAAAAAATTGATTCATTGTAGTTATGTCTCTTTTTTCATTCCATCTTCGAAACGTATAACAAGTTTTTGTTGAAGTATTGTGTAATGGATAGTCTGGACTAATGTCAGAACGCAGTGTGTTACAGTCGCAGTTTCCTTAGTTGTTGTTCCTTATATTAATCTGTACCACTTGTAATAGATTCTCATCCCTCCGTCATCAATAGTCATATTTCATGTAGTTTCCTTAACCCATAGTTTCCTTATATTTTTTAAAATCTACTAAATCTGCCATGGCCGGACAAACGTATGGGAGAAAGAAAATTGCACTAATTACCTTGATTTATTTATTCATTAATATAACACAATATTGGTTAATTTGAATTAATCAATAATTTTCCTTAATCATCATCCGTATAATCACTAAAAATTAATCAGAATTTAATCTTGCAACGCACTAAAATTGACGCGCGTTATACTTCCATTCGATTGTTCTCGCCTTACTACTTGAGTTTAAACTCTTCTTTTTTTTCAAAACACAAACCGTAATGAAATAACGAAATTCTCAAAACCTCATAACAGCTACGTGTATTCTGTTTCCAATCGTCAACATACAACGAATTACTATTCTTGCTTTGCTAAACATTTGATTTGTCTTTGTATGAGTGTTTTGCTTTAAACAATCCTTCCGTTATTAAACTGAACTTCACTGTACTGATATTGCAGAATGTAGTTAATAAATGTCTAAACATCATATCATTGATCGAATCTGTATTTGATTCATTTTGAATTCAATTATACGTGTTATGGATGTGTCGGAAATATCTTGTGTCCAAACCTTACTTTCGTACAATATTATCAAATAGCAAACGGTTTTGTGAACTATAATAAGTTCCCAATAATTTGAAAATCTGATGTAAATTAATTATCTCCCATCTAAAACACTATATTCGAGTTATTGCGAGACTAAAAATTTGACTATATAATGAGCACTGTAAAATTATTCATGCTCTTGTGCAGCATCTATCTCTCATGAATGTCGAAATTGCGGAAAATTTTGCATTCATGCTTTTTTCCTTAAAATTAAGTTTGCTATAAGTAGTGTAAATTTTAATTAGCCTCAATTTAAATTCAATTAGTGCAATTAGCAAATTTATTTTAAATGTTCCGTCCAGATAGTTCAATTTAAAAAAAAATTTAATTGTTTTGTGTTGTGTTGTTTAAAACAAAACCAAAAAAAAAGATAAATCATATATTGTTTTGTGCCGTTCTATTAGTCAAACTTAAAACACAAAAAAAAATTATTATATGTATTTTGTGCGGTAACGGAAAACAGTAAACGCGCTCTCTTGATATGTTTGTGTCGTTTAAATTACAAACATAAACTCTCTTAGTTCTATTACATTTGTTTTTTTGGTGTTTGGACGGCTGTCAGTCGTGCATGAGATTTTGTTGGAGGAGTGTTTTTCTTTTACTATGTCGGCAGTTCTCAACAATGGAATAAAATTCACCATGAAGATGACGATCGTGAGTGATTGTGATACATATTACTTTTGATGGACGTCTGGTCCTGCATTTCGCGAAATTGTGCCAATTTGGATAAAAACATCACGTCAAACTTTTGGGCTTGGCTGACATTTTGGATAAGCGCGAAAAAGGATTAGTAAAGGTACCAAAAATTTTATAAAACTGTGAGAATTTATTAGGGACCTGCATAATTCGCTTAACGAATTAGCTTTCTGTTCTAAATACCTATTCCGTGTTCCGATAAATTGTGTCATCATTGTTATTAAATTATTGATCTTTAATCGAGTGAATATTTCAAATATATTAAATATAAATATCAAAAAAAATCATTATCTGTAACTATAAATTATACAAATGCACGGGACTGGCATGATCAATTTAAAATAATTATTACCGTGTTAGTTAAATTGTGTCGTCATTGTTCTTAAATTATTGAACTTTAGTCTAGCGAATATTTCTAATATATTAAATATAAATATCAAAAAAAAATCATTATCTGTAACTATAAATTATACGAATGTACGGGACTGGCATGATCAATTTAAAATAATTATTACCGTGTTAGTTAAATTGTGTCGTCCTTGTTATTAAATTATTGAACTTTAGGCTAGTGAATATTTCTAATTTATTAAATATAAATACAAAAAAAAAAACAAAAAAATCATTATCTGTAAATATAAAATATAAGAATGTACGAGACTGGCGTGATGAGTTGTAAATAATTATTACCGTGTTTATATAACTTTTGTCGTTCTTGTTATTAAATGATTAAACTGTAATTTAAAGAATAGTTCAAATATATCTTAAATAAAAATAGTTTATTCAACGAATTGGATTATAAAATTATTCACCGATTTTGATTGCAATTGGGTTCCATGAATTTGAATACAAATTTAGTCAACGCATTTGACTACAAATTTATTCAACGGTGTGGACTTTAAAATCATTCAACGCATTTGATTACAAATTGGTTCAACGTTATTGTTTATAAATTTAGTCAACGCTTTTGACTACAGATTTATTCAACTATTTGGATTACTAATTTTATCAACGCACTTGATTACAAATTGGTTCAACGTTATTGCTTATAGATTTAGTCAACGCTTTTGACTACAAATTTACTCAACTATTTTTACTAATTTTATCAACGCATTTGATTGCAAATTGGTTCAACGTTATTATTTATAAATTTAGTCAACGCTTTTGACTACAACTTTATTCAACTATTTGGATTACTAATTTTATCAACGCATTTGATTACAAATTGGTTCAACGTTATGGTTTATAAATTTAGTCAACGCTTTTGACTGCAAATTTATTCAACTATTTTTACTAATTCTATCAACGCATTTGATTGCAAATTGTTTCAACGTTATTGGTTATAAATTTAGTCAACGCTTTTGACTACAAATTTATTCAACTATTTGGATTACTAAATTTTATCACCGCAATTGATTACAAATTGGTTCAACGTTATTGTTTATAAATTTAGTCAACGCTTTTGACTACAAATTTATTCAACTATTTTTACTAAATTTTGTCAACGCATTTGATTACAACTTGGTTCAACGATAGTGCTTACCAAATTATTCAACGCTTTTGGATGACAAACTGATTCACGATTTTGAATACAAATGTAGTCAACGCTTTCGACTACAAATTCACTCAACTATTTTTACTAATTTTATCAACGCATTTGATTACAAATTGGTTCAACGTTATTATTTATAAATTTAGTCAACGCTTTTGACTACAAATTTATTCAACTATTTGGATTACTAAATTTTGTCAACGCATTTGATTACAACTTGGTTCAACGATAGTGCTTACCAAATTATTCAACGCTTTTGGATGACAAACTGATTCACGATTTTGAATACAAATTTAGTCAACGCTTTCGACTACAAATTTACTCAACTATTTTTACTAATTCTATCAACACAATTGATTACAAATTGGTTCATCGTTATTGTTTATAAATTGAGTCAACGCTTTTGACTACAAATTTATTCAACTATTTTTACTAAATTTTGTCAACGCATTTGATTACAACTTGGTTCAACGATAGTGCTTACCAAATTATTCAACGCTTTGGGATGACAAACTGATTCACGATTTTGAATACAAATTTGGTCAACGCTTTCGACTACAAATTTACTCAACTATTTTTACTAATTCTATCAACGCATTTGATTGCAAATTGTTTCAACGTTATTATTTATAAATTTAGTCAACGCTTTTGACTACAAATTTATTCAACTATTTGGATTACTAATTTTATCAACGCATTTGATTACAAATTGTTTCAACGTTATTATTTATAAATTTAGTCAACGCTTTTGACTACAAATTTATTCAACTATTTGGATTACTAATTTTATCAACGCATTTGATTACAAATTGGTTCAACGTCATTGTTTATAAATTGAGTCAACGCTTTTGAAGGACAAACTGACTCACGATTTTAAATACAAGTTTGTACAACGCTGCTGATCACCAATTGATTCATCGTTTCTCCATAACGTTCGCGACATACAAAGTATTTTTGCGAGATTTCAAACCTGAACAACGTGCTGATGGAGGGCTGATGGAAGCAGAATAGGAGGACGGGGTTTAATCATGGGGTGAGTAAAGTTATTTTATTACTTCGGTCATAATGATAAAGGGGTGTGAATGTGTGTGTGTGTGTGTGGGCGTATGTGAGTGAACGTGGGGGTTGGACGTGTTGATCGTGGGTCTTTCGCAACAGGGGTCGCCAGAGTCTTCGTTTTTCCACTTGTATTTCTTTCCATTTCTGCAAACTTTCGTGAATAGCGTACATGTCTGTATTTGTGCTGAAGTAGCAGGGTTACTTTATCGTTCCCATGGGCTGAAGCTAGTTTGGGGCTTGAAAATCAATCTCGCTAGGTACGCTTCCTGCTATGTCCTTCTCATTGGTTCGCCAATGAGAAAGCGCTTCATTACAAATTGGCGCCCAACGTGGGGCTTCTCTAAGGGTCCCTACCGCAATGTAGGACTCTGGAGGAGTCCCTCCATATTTTCAAAAATTTTGAAAAATTTTTTTTTGAAAATTTTTTTCTTCAAATTTAATTTCATTTTCCACTAAAACAATAGTAAAGACTCTGGCGGCGTGGAAGCAATTCCCTGCTTCACACGCGCAGGAGCAAAGGAAGTCTGAGATTCCTCAGACTTTTCTTTGATGGGGAGTTGCGTCCCTACGCCTCCAGCAATGATCCCTTTTTTGTATTTTTGAAACGCAAGGGTGAGAATGATTCTTCGGGATCATTCTCAATGGGCTTTACAAACCCACGGACCCTAGTAACGGCTGGGTTTCTTACTGGCACAGGGAATGCCAGAGGTTTCCAGATGCCAGGCTTAGATATTTGTGAAATGGTGTATACGCCTATCACATCCAGCCTGGTCATCTGGTCATGCTCTGGGTTCGCTGTGACAGTGAGATTCTCAGCTGGGCTAACAGCTCCATAACGTTAGAGTCCCCTCCCTGGAGCATTAGCACCCTAAGATCTGAGTTGTCCGGTTCTCGCGAATGATACTGGGGAACATCTTCTAAAGCAGTTTGATATCAACTGCTGAGGGAAGATGTTCGCCCAGCCTTCATGTCGGGAGTTAGTTGGATTAACTCAGATCATAGCACCTCCCCGTATGTTTCGTCGTTCTCGATCGCGGATGAGGGGTGTCGGTTGATTGAATAATGGTGCAGAGGATTTATCCTCTGACCATTCCGGCGGCACTTGTCATCCGTGTGACAGGCCGACGACACATACCCCACCTTATTCCCTTCCCACCATATCAATTCCCTTCCTTATCCATCCCCTCTTCTCCCCTTTTCCTTTCTGATTACCCATCCTTTTAACGTAGCCTATTTTAACTTTTCTTTGGTCCCAAAATAAAATAAAATATAAAAACTAAAATCAACAATATTAAGAAAGAACGGCGATCACCACCTCCAACCCCAGGTGTGGTGAACTCCCCCCGCGATTGGTCCGTCCGTCCGTCGTCAGTAAATAAGTAAATAAATAAATATATTGAATAAATAAATAAATAAATATATTAAATAAATAAATAAATATTTATTAATAAATAAATGAATAAATATTTATTAGTAAATGAATAAAACTGCTGATAAAATCATGTACTTATTGGTTTTTTTTCTCTATCACAATTTTAGATACCAACACGATAAATTATACTTAATAAAATAACAAAAGGATAAAATATACATAAAGTCAAATCAAAGGACAAATCTTACATATACCACAATCCAGATAGAAGTCCACGGCAGAAGTATTAATTTGTAAATATTAATTTAAGTAGCTTAGAGATTTCCTTAAATTATATTCCTGCATGTTAGGTTAAATTTTTATATATAATTTTTTTCTTGTACAGGCAAGATTCAATTTTGTTAATTTTGAGTATTTTCTTGCCGAACCGGTAGGCTTGCCGCACTTCTATATATTTTTTTTTTGTTTGTTACTCAGTTTTGAGTATCGGGAACCGTCAGACCTGCCCGGAATTGGGTCTGTAAATTTTCTTTTGTGCTCATCTTCTGCCATAGTTGTAGTATACCTATTTTCTCTCACAGTACAATTTTTACCTTGTTTGGTCAAATCAAATACAAGCATCAGCCAAGATAGTTTTTTTTTGTGTGTTACACACTCGGCTGTTGTCAGATTAACATTTTTTTTTTAAAAGTAAAAAAAAAAAAAATTTATACTTGTGTCGAATTGGTCAGAACATTTTCATAATTGCCATCTCCTGCCATATTTGTAGCATACTTATTTTCTCTCAAATCTCACCGTTTATTTTTGTTCTGTTCATATATCAGCACCTTGGAAAACATTTGTAAATAGTAGTAAAATAATATCAAGCCAATAATAAATCTTATTTAATCTAACGGACGAATTGGTCAGACATCGCGCAGCTGTTTGAGGTTTGAATCACTAAATTTCCATATAATTTTTTTTAAATTCTGCTCTAATATATTTGAAGTAAGTGTGGTAATAAAATATTTTTGTTGTTAATAATTAAATCGTTTATTTGGTTTCAACGCTCGCATTTGATAGCATATCAATTTTCTTTTCGCTCTCCCTTGCCTTTATTGGTCTAGTCCTGTGCGGCGGTTTGAGTTTTCATAAGGTCCGCTGTGGATAAGATTGACGTATCGTCTTGGTTGGTACATTGGGTCGAATGTCTCAACCTATTGTAGATAAAATATTAAATACGGATAACATAAACTTTTTTGTATTCGATGAAGTCAATTGACTTCTTCAAGCCTCATATCTGGTATCGAACAAACGATTTAATCGGTATTTACGTAGTGGTGAACAATTACTGGTGGCCAGCGTCACTTTAGATGAAAAATTTCGAACAATCCTACGGAATTATATGCCGAATCCCATCGATGTCGCACCAAAACGCGAAATGCCAATTTAACATGGAATCAAACAATTTGGTTACGCAATACCACAGCCAGAAAATAATTTCAATGAAATGAAATTGTGGATTGTAGAAATAGAAAAACATATTCCGGGTGATTTCGTGTAAACAATGTTCAATGTTCACCAATTCTCAATCCCGTGCCGAACGCTATTTTAAATTATTGATTAACGATAAAGGGCGCACATGAGCAAACACAACGTCTTAGATTATTAGAAAAATATAAGAGAATTCAACTTTCGTATTCTAATCACAGTCACGCAGAATTGATGCAGAAAATATAAATTTAATAATAAATCTTGATGTTCCAAATCCATCACTGAATTATTTACATCGAATTGGTCGAGCGGGACGTTCCTGAAGCCTTGGAGTATCAGTAACATTTGTTTAAACCGGCTTGGATAGGTTCAAATTTCAAAAACAAAAATGTCAGTTTTAAAATTTCCAAGTTCTGTTGATTTTGTTACGATGTGGAAGGGTTAAAATATGATGAAGTTTATGATGCTGATGATAGTAGAAATGAATCAATCGATTCACCAAATTCTCAAATAATTGACAACCAGAAATTCTGTCAGTGGCAAGTATATTGAATCACCTATGAATAAATTTAAGAAAATAATTGATAGATCTATTGCCGACAATAAGCTCCGACATTGTCTGTTCCTGAGTTCGCAGATAACCTAATTTCAGGCCAGGTGAAATGCTGGCTTGGGTTTTAGATATTGAGATTCTTCCAAGGGGCGAGGTATGGAGATTGTGGTTACCCGAGGAATACGCTGACGAGTGTATTGCGAGGGCCCCCAGTCCACCAGCTTCCTCTCTTGGGGGTTTAGCCAAAAACAAAACATTGAATTCTGTCGTAATATTATTTTGAGCGATGCGGGGAACTGCAGAAAATCCTCGGTATCGCTCTCACAAAAGTTTGCGAAGCCAACGTTTGAAGGTTGGTAGGTAGCGCTGCTTACGAACTGGAGGACCTGGCTTCTAAACGTAGAGATGTTTACCATTCCAAGGACATTCGCGCCTAACATCGGTAATGAGTTATATTTTTTTTGTCAGTATGATAATGAATTTCGCTGGTGTTTCCCAGCCATTGCAGGTCAAGATTATTGGTTTCGTTTTAAATTAACAGTTCAGCGAGTGTGTATCAACTTTGGTGTTCGGGTCTTGTTTCAAAAAATTTTTTTTGACTATTTGCACGCGAAAATTCCGAGATTGCACGTATTGAATTTGGTTCAATTAGTTACTTTGAAACTATGTGAACAGTTTTTTTTCAGCTTCCAGAGTCACTTGGACGGAAGCGTACAACAGTGTGGCCCGGCTAGAGTAGTCGGAGACGCATGAGACTCGTGGTAGTTCAGGTGTGGGTTGCGAGCCTGCCTAACGGAACAACGAAATTGGGTCTGGAAGATTTCAGTTGTCCATCGGTTTCAATAGAGTAGAATACTGATTTTATCGATACCCCTCCCAAAAGTTTTTTTTTGCATATTCATAGATACTTTGTTACTTTGTTTCTGCTAAGACTGAGTTTGTAATACCGATCGAATTGATTGCTAATCTGTGGTACGTCGAGGTGCTTCACCATACTAATATGTATATACTAGGTCTATTGGCGACCAGCCTATGCCTTTTTCAACTTCTTTTTGGTCGTAAGTGTTCGTCCAAAAAGCACTTGTTCTGTAATGGATAGTCTGGACTAATGTCAGAACGCAGTGTGTTACAGTCGCAGTTTCCTTAGTTGTTGTTCCTTATATTAATCTGTACCACTTGTAATAGATTCTCATCCCTCCGTCATCAATAGTCATATTTCATGTAGTTTCCTTAACCCATAGTTTCCTTATATTTTTTAAAATCTACTAAATCTGCCATGGCCGGACAAACGTATGGGAGAAAGAAAATTGCACTAATTACCTTGATTTATTTATTCATTAATATAACACAATATTGGTTAATTTGAATTAATTAATAATTTTCCTTAATCATCATCCGTATAATCACTAAAAATTAATCAGAATTTAATCTTGCAACGCACTAAAATTGACGCGCGTTATACTTCCATTCGATTGTTCTCGCCTTACTACTTGAGTTTAAACTCTTCTTTTTTTTCAAAACACAAACCGTAATGAAATAACGAAATTCTCAAAACCTCATAACAGCTACGTGTATTCTGTTTCCAATCGTCAACATACAACGAATTACTATTCTTGCTTTGCTAAACATTTGATTTGTCTTTGTATGAGTGTTTTGCTTTAAACAATCCTTCCGTTATTAAACTGAACTTCACTGTACTGATATTGCAGAATGTAGTTAATAAATGTCTAAACATCATATCATTGATCGAATCTGTATTTGATTCATTTTGAATTCAATTATACGTGTTATGGATGTGTCGGAAATATCTTGTGTCCAAACCTTACTTTCGTACAATATTATCAAATAGCAAACGGTTTTGTGAACTATAATAAGTTCCCAATAATTTGAAAATCTGATGTAAATTAATTATCTCCCATCTAAAACACTATATTCGAGTTATTGCGAGACTAAAAATTTGACTATATAATGAGCACTGTAAAATTATTCATGCTCTTGTGCAGCATCTATCTCTCATGAATGTCGAAATTGCGGAAAATTTTGCATTCATGCTTTTTTCCTTAAAATTAAGTTTGCTATAAGTAGTGTAAATTTTAATTAGCCTCAATTTAAATTCAATTAGTGCAATTAGCAAATTTATTTTAAATGTTCCGTCCAGATAGTTCAATTTAAAAAAAAATTTAATTGTTTTGTGTTGTGTTGTTTAAAACAAAACCAAAAAAAAAGATAAATCATATATTGTTTTGTGCCGTTCTATTAGTCAAACTTAAAACACAAAAAAAAATTATTATATGTATTTTGTGCGGTAACGGAAAACAGTAAACGCGCTCTCTTGATATGTTTGTGTCGTTTAAATTACAAACATAAACTCTCTTAGTTCTATTACATTTGTTTTTTTGGTGTTTGGACGGCTGTCAGTCGTGCATGAGATTTTGTTGGAGGAGTGTTTTTCTTTTACTATGTCGGCAGTTCTCAACAATGGAATAAAATTCACCATGAAGATGACGATCGTGAGTGATTGTGATACATATTACTTTTGATGGACGTCTGGTCCTGCATTTCGCGAAATTGTGCCAATTTGGATAAAAACATCACGTCAAACTTTTGGGCTTGGCTGACATTTTGGATAAGCGCGAAAAAGGATTAGTAAAGGTACCAAAAATTTTATAAAACTGTGAGAATTTATTAGGGACCTGCATAATTCGCTTAACGAATTAGCTTTCTGTTCTAAATACCTATTCCGTGTTCCGATAAATTGTGTCATCATTGTTATTAAATTATTGATCTTTAATCGAGTGAATATTTCAAATATATTAAATATAAATATCAAAAAAAATCATTATCTGTAACTATAAATTATACAAATGCACGGGACTGGCATGATCAATTTAAAATAATTATTACCGTGTTAGTTAAATTGTGTCGTCATTGTTCTTAAATTATTGAACTTTAGTCTAGCGAATATTTCTAATATATTAAATATAAATATCAAAAAAAAATCATTATCTGTAACTATAAATTATACGAATGTACGGGACTGGCATGATCAATTTAAAATAATTATTACCGTGTTAGTTAAATTGTGTCGTCCTTGTTATTAAATTATTGAACTTTAGGCTAGTGAATATTTCTAATTTATTAAATATAAATACAAAAAAAAAAACAAAAAAATCATTATCTGTAAATATAAAATATAAGAATGTACGAGACTGGCGTGATGAGTTGTAAATAATTATTACCGTGTTTATATAACTTTTGTCGTTCTTGTTATTAAATGATTAAACTGTAATTTAAAGAATAGTTCAAATATATCTTAAATAAAAATAGTTTATTCAACGAATTGGATTATAAAATTATTCACCGATTTTGATTGCAATTGGGTTCCATGAATTTGAATACAAATTTAGTCAACGCATTTGACTACAAATTTATTCAACGGTGTGGACTTTAAAATCATTCAACGCATTTGATTACAAATTGGTTCAACGTTATTGTTTATAAATTTAGTCAACGCTTTTGACTACAGATTTATTCAACTATTTGGATTACTAATTTTATCAACGCACTTGATTACAAATTGGTTCAACGTTATTGCTTATAGATTTAGTCAACGCTTTTGACTACAAATTTACTCAACTATTTTTACTAATTTTATCAACGCATTTGATTGCAAATTGGTTCAACGTTATTATTTATAAATTTAGTCAACGCTTTTGACTACAACTTTATTCAACTATTTGGATTACTAATTTTATCAACGCATTTGATTACAAATTGGTTCAACGTTATGGTTTATAAATTTAGTCAACGCTTTTGACTGCAAATTTATTCAACTATTTTTACTAATTCTATCAACGCATTTGATTGCAAATTGTTTCAACGTTATTGGTTATAAATTTAGTCAACGCTTTTGACTACAAATTTATTCAACTATTTGGATTACTAAATTTTATCACCGCAATTGATTACAAATTGGTTCAACGTTATTGTTTATAAATTTAGTCAACGCTTTTGACTACAAATTTATTCAACTATTTTTACTAAATTTTGTCAACGCATTTGATTACAACTTGGTTCAACGATAGTGCTTACCAAATTATTCAACGCTTTTGGATGACAAACTGATTCACGATTTTGAATACAAATTTAGTCAACGCTTTCGACTACAAATTCACTCAACTATTTTTACTAATTTTATCAACGCATTTGATTACAAATTGGTTCAACGTTATTATTTATAAATTTAGTCAACGCTTTTGACTACAAATTTATTCAACTATTTGGATTACTAAATTTTGTCAACGCATTTGATTACAACTTGGTTCAACGATAGTGCTTACCAAATTATTCAACGCTTTTGGATGACAAACTGATTCACGATTTTGAATACAAATTTAGTCAACGCTTTCGACTACAAATTTACTCAACTATTTTTACTAATTCTATCAACACAATTGATTACAAATTGGTTCATCGTTATTGTTTATAAATTGAGTCAACGCTTTTGACTACAAATTTATTCAACTATTTTTACTAAATTTTGTCAACGCATTTGATTACAACTTGGTTCAACGATAGTGCTTACCAAATTATTCAACGCTTTGGGATGACAAACTGATTCACGATTTTGAATACAAATTTGGTCAACGCTTTCGACTACAAATTTACTCAACTATTTTTACTAATTCTATCAACGCATTTGATTGCAAATTGTTTCAACGTTATTATTTATAAATTTAGTCAACGCTTTTGACTACAAATTTATTCAACTATTTGGATTACTAATTTTATCAACGCATTTGATTACAAATTGTTTCAACGTTATTATTTATAAATTTAGTCAACGCTTTTGACTACAAATTTATTCAACTATTTGGATTACTAATTTTATCAACGCATTTGATTACAAATTGGTTCAACGTCATTGTTTATAAATTGAGTCAACGCTTTTGAAGGACAAACTGACTCACGATTTTAAATACAAGTTTGTACAACGCTGCTGATCACCAATTGATTCATCGTTTCTCCATAACGTTCGCGACATACAAAGTATTTTTGCGAGATTTCAAACCTGAACAACGTGCTGATGGAGGGCTGATGGAAGCAGAATAGGAGGACGGGGTTTAATCATGGGGTGAGTAAAGTTATTTTATTACTTCGGTCATAATGATAAAGGGGTGTGAATGTGTGTGTGTGTGTGTGGGCGTATGTGAGTGAACGTGGGGGTTGGACGTGTTGATCGTGGGTCTTTCGCAACAGGGGTCGCCAGAGTCTTCGTTTTTCCACTTGTATTTCTTTCCATTTCTGCAAACTTTCGTGAATAGCGTACATGTCTGTATTTGTGCTGAAGTAGCAGGGTTACTTTATCGTTCCCATGGGCTGAAGCTAGTTTGGGGCTTGAAAATCAATCTCGCTAGGTACGCTTCCTGCTATGTCCTTCTCATTGGTTCGCCAATGAGAAAGCGCTTCATTACAATTGAAGCAAAAAAAAATTGTAAGAGAAAAGATTCAATATGCCCGTTTCATCTCTTCATCCTTTCAAATGCGCAACAGATACAAAAATTTTACAAGGAGAAAATCATGTGATCACGTTTAAATTTTTCTCAATTAAATGTGTAACAGATATAAAAAGTTTACAAAGAAAGAATAACCTGATCACGTTTAATATGATAACATATATTTTGTTTATAAAAATACGAGGTGCGTCATCGTTTCCTTACTTCTCCATTTTCGTTTGAAAAAAAAAAAACAACTGGGACTGTATTGTATATACATTAAAACGAAAACAAAAAAATAAACACAGTGAAATGAGTTTAGGAAAATTACACGCTGGTCGATAAGAGAGTCATCACATTTGCAACTGATTAATTTAGATTCATGTTGAACAAAACTTATGTAACGCGAAATAGGTAATATTATAATTGGTGAATGTGGAATATGAAGGGAGTTATCAGGATGTCGGCCTTTGCTGGTAATGCAGTCGGCTTAAATGTCTGACCTGTCAAGTCCCGACTTCCCGACAACCCACCTCAACTCCACAAACGTCACCTGGGAGAATTGTGAGCACAACGGAATCATGGCTTTTAACGTAGAAACTATATTGTTATATTCCGTAGGTAATATTTTTGTCGCAAGAGTTTTCTGGCTTGGTGGAGTATATAATGGTTGTATTCTTTTGGTGTATTCTTTAAAACCTTCGTTTTCAACAATCGACAATGGTTGATAGTCTAAAACAATCATTTTTAATAAAGATTTGTCAATTTCTTTTTTTACAGCATCAGTAAGCTCAGTATTTTTAGTTGACCCAAATAGTATAAGCTGCTTTTGACGTTTAGGTGGGGGAAAAGACTGCAACTCAGATTGCTTTGTTTGAGTTGATGTAGAAGGAACTGGCGGGATTTCAATAGCACTCAATACGGGATCTGTTTCATCTGTGCTGACAAACACGGGGTTAATTATAGTTGGGTAATACGTGTCAGTTGGTCTGTTTAAACGAAACAATAACAAACGAAAAAATTATTATGTTATCACTTATTTCAACATGTTTTATCTATATCGTGATGATTTGCTTCAACGAGATAAAACCCGTTGCTTTAACCAAATTGCATTTGCATCTATACTTGAGAGTTAACAGCTCAGAATTAAAAAGTAAGGTGAAGCATGTATGATCGAGAGTATTTTTAATGCAATTGTAACTTAGAACTTAAAAACTAATGCAATCTTAAATTTATACCTGTAAATTGCTTGTATTTCCGTAATTCTTAAACACTTTTTAACACTCTTGATAAACTACTTCCTTATTATTTACATAAGGATATTTATATTTATATTTATTTACATATTTTTTAATGTTGCCATGCCATCGATTGTTTTGGATGAGCCTTGGACGTTTTGTTTTTAAAAGTAACTAAATTGAACAATTTTTATTATAACCAAAAAAATTCACTCGACAGGAAAATCAATATAAAAATCTTTTTATTTAAGTTTATTTTTTTTACAACACGTTAATTTGAATATTTATTGTTTCTAACTGGGTTCTTTTGTCTTTAAAAATAATTTAACGAACACTTAGAACAATCACTTACAATCACAAAACACTTGACAACAATTCTAATTACGAAAACAAAAACTATACATTAATTAGTGTACTAATAAATTGATTCACCATCGATTTTAAATCTTCACGTGGTTATAGATAGGGAGAGATCTATTATCTACTGCATGTTAAAAATTAAAATAACCTCTTAAATGAATTATTTTTTTACCATAACATAAAACAAATTTCAAAGGGTTGTAAACAAAACACCTCGTCTAAGAAAACCATAATTAAAAGTAATAATAAAACAATAAAAACTAGCAATTTTCAAAAATGCTAACACGTAAGAGATAAAAACTAATTAGACCTGTCGCCAAAAATTGTTATATTTATTTTATTATACTGTTTTTGATAACTTGAAACTAATAAAATCTAATAACACCTATAATTTAGCTACACATCTGGTTAGTTTAAATAATTATCAAATTGAAGCATCATTCATAAATGATCCATTTTATTCATTTGAATTACATTTATATTGATTACTTATTTACAGTAAAGAACTTACCTGCCTATCTTTTCGTTAACCGATCAGCAATTAATTCGGGTAAAATTACTTGAATCACAAAATACTATAATTATTCTTTTGGTAATCTTAAACTTATAAAGCGTACAATCGTTATAGATAATTTTCGTACAACAGTATTTCAAAAAAATATTCAGCTAACACTTTTAGTGTTAATGTTAATAACGCTAAATATATTACAACCTGTTATATCTAAAGTTTAAGAAATCAACAATCATAAATCAAAAATCATAACTCAACAATAATCAATCAACATCTCTTGCAAAGCAATCACAAAACTACGCTAGATGAGCTTAATCAATAAATTTATCAGTCAGTTTTGTCTAATTTCTCTTACTTAATGAAATCCCAAAATGTTAAGATTTAACAATAAACTAAAAATTCTAATTAAAATCCTCGTTTTAATTCCGTATAATATTTTTGTCAAAATCAATATATCCAATTTTTGCAATAACAAAGTAATTTATTTACAACGGAAACATATAATATGTATTTAAAATATATAAATAAACAACGGATATATACTTTTACAATATGCATAAAATTCTTCTACTCCTTTATTCCAAAAGTAATTTATTTACTACGAAGAAAAAATACATATTTAAATATAAATAAACAACGCACATATACTTTTACAATATTTATTAAATTATTTTACTCCTTTATCCTTAGATTATAAAATAGATAAGTAATATTGTTTTTCTTCAAACGTCAAATAATTAGGTCATAATTATACTGAGCTGGCTACGGAGAAATGCAACTTCCATGCCTAGTCAGGGAAAGTGTTTCCTTTTCCCGCCTAGTCAGGGAAAGTGGTGCTATGATACCGCTAAAATAATAACATACAAAATATAATTTTAAACGTCATTTTTATTTATTAAACTAATATTAAACGTGCAATTTCTTAATGCTGCATTTTGGAAATTAAAATCATGCAATGCCGTAGAAGTTTGTGCAGACGAAGTTAAAATTTCTGCAATCAAATGATCTGCTGATTTATATATGTCAATTAATATATTAATTTATATATGTCAAAACGTTTTTTTGTAAACTATCGAAACTACTCATATTTTTAAATCACGCCTTCTTAGTTATTATATAATAATATATGTACTGTATAAGTTGAAGTTTTTTTTAAACATAAAGGAGTGTGCGAATTTAACGTGACAGTGTTTGTATTAAAAAGACACAGTAGCCTAGAAATTTAAATATCATTAAGGTTTTCCGTATCTTGACCAAACATGCCTTTGCCTACGAAATAACATACATACTTATGTAGATTTTAGATATTTGCCGATCGGAAAATGCTCAAACTTATTTACCTTTATTTTATTTTTCTCAAAAGTATTTTGATTTAAATAAAACTGATAATATTAAAACTGAAAATTTGATCCTAACTAAAATTTTATCATTTACGCTTTAAACCAGGGTTGTTCCTTTACGCGTAATCTAAAATAGATTACATTACATGTAATCTATGTAATGTAATCTATGTCATCTGTGTAAATTTGGCGTAATCTATTAATTTTGATTTAAGAAGAAATATGTGGAAATATTGTATTATCCCTATGAAAATTTTTTTTTAAAAGACATGATCAATAATATTGTCAAAAACAAGATCTTGCGATCTTGAAAAAAGTTAATTTATTGCTAAAAAATTTTAGAATTCACATATCAATTAAATAGATTACATTATAGTTTACATTATAGATTACACGAAAATATCTCGCGTAATTTACACGTAATCTATGCGTAATCTATACATGTAAAGTAATCTATTTTGTCTACGGCACAACCCTGCTTTAAACTAAATTTAAAGTGAAATGGATATTGTTTGCTGATTTACTGTTTCTGGTTTTGTTTTAATTTAGAATGAAATTAAAATAAAATATATATTGTTTTGCAGTTACTTCTTTCTGGCAATAGAAGAATAATAATATATTTTTTTTCTATAAATGGAAAGAGATAAAAATGCTGCATGGAATCCTGTATTTTTTTGTTTAGGCTACGTACCGAGTGAAAGCGTTGAGCGGTGCTGAAAGCGTAGACAGCTTCAAAACTACACACGTATAATCAAATGAGAGTGTTCACAGTAAAGTGAAGCTGTAAGCGGTGCGTAAGCATATTCGCAAGCGGTGCGCTTTGAAACTGTTCTGTGCAGTTTTTGAAGCTGAATAGCATGCGTTTTGATTGTTTTTTTTATGATATAATAGATTATTTTTTTGCTGCACATTTGCTGCGAGTTTTTTGATTTTACGTATTTTCAATTGATTCATTTGCAAAAGGTTTTATTTGGTGATAAGACCTTAGAAGTGGTATGGTGGACCTAAGACCGGTACCAAAAATAGAAATTTATGACGTAGGCTAATATAGATAAATAGAAGCGTCTATTCAATAGTAAAACAGAGTTTAAATTGCTGAACAATCATCTATTGTAAATATTCTCTGCCACCTTTTGAGGATAGAAATGTACCTGTAATTGGCACAAAAGAGAACGATCATTTGCTTGGGCTAATTAGGGAGCTAACCGTTTCTCTACTAATTATACATTATAAGAACATAATGTCCAACCTAAGCCTTTGCTTATAGTTTCATAAAATAATGCGGATAATTTTTTTAAATTTTGTATTCGATAAATGCTTTTACAAATTCCTACTAACCATGTATTTGAACCTGATTATATGCATCAAATTAAACTTAAAACATTTGATAAGCATGTAGCACCAATCCTCTGTAAAATCTTATAATAATTATATATAGGGTAGATTTACATTCATCCTTATCCTTCGATGGCATCTTCGGAGACGTTAATATACCGGGTGATTTTTTTAACCTGAAACTTTCAAATATCTCGAAAAATAAGCACTCTACGGAAAAAATGTCCATATTCAAAATTTAATCATTCCGCGGGGAAACACATTAGTGCAAAAAAATAGTCCCCCCACCCCCCCTCTTTGTAGGTGGGCGGAGGTAACTTTGAATCTAAAATAGGAACCCCAATTTGTTATTGCAGATACGGATTCTACGGCTAAAAGTACGTACGATTTGACTAAAAAATTGTGTACGATTCATGATAGATGTAAATTAGCCGGCCAGATCACCAGATCTTACTTCGCCAGATTTCTTTTTGTGGGGCTATCTCAAAGAGAAAGTTTACAAACAAGAACCAACAACACGTGAGAATACGATTGGGCTAATCAAAAATGCTTGTGCCGAAATTCAAGCAGACACACTTCTCAGTTGTGTACACAGTCATTTGAAGAGCGGATTAATAAGTGCATTGAAGTCGAAGGCCATCATTTTGAACACTTATTTTAAGCTAAAATTTATTTATTCACCAGCCATTTACATTAATACACTTTTTACAATGAAAACGTGATATTTTTTATTTCAAATGTATTACAAAATCGTAGGCATATGTTAGTAAAAGAAATCGAAAAAATTGAATTTCGTCGATTACAGCGCCATCTATCATGAATCGAACAAAATTTTTTTAGTCAAATCGTACGTACTTTTAGCCGTAGAATCCGTATCTGCAATAACAAATTGGGGTTCCTATTTTAAATTCAAAGTTACCCCCGCCCACCTACAAAGAGGGAGGGTGGGGGACTATTTTTTTCACTAATGTGTTTTCCCCGCGGAATGATTAAATTTTGAATATGGACATTTTTTCCGTAGAGTGCTTATTTTTCGAGATATTTGAAAGTTTCAGGTTAAAAAAATCACCCGGTATAATTCATTATAACGAACAATAAACATGACCAATAAACAGCAACTCTTAATGTCGCTAGATCAAATTTGATCGAGTCATTAAACATTGATTTAAAATCAATCTTGGATTGGGGTGTTGCTAATAGCGTTGATTGATTTAACACGAGCAAAACTCAAGTTTGCCATTTTTCTAGGTTATCAACACCTAATCTGTTTTCATTAAAGTTAGATTCAAATGATCTGGAAGAGATCGTAAGGTTTTTAATAGCGTGTTGCTTCTTTTTAATATATAAGTCATTTATTCGTCCCTGCATGGAATATTGTTCTCACATTTGGGCTGGAGTCTACGTAAGTAGTTTGAAATGTCTTGATTGATACAGCGGACAGCTGTTATATTGATCGGCAGTTTAAATCTTACTAATGAGCTTGATTCATTGCAACATAGGAGAGATGTCGCTAGTTTGAAGGTATTTTACAAGTATATTATAGATGAACGGGTGTCTGCGGAGATCAAGTCGATTTTGTCTGAACCTGCAAACGTCGTGCGTTACACCAGAGCATCAATAGCAGTTTTGCGGTCAAAGTGACAAGATGTAGGACTGTCGCTATTCAATGCCTAACTTGAACATAAAAAAAATGTTTTACTTTAAATTTAAAAAAAATAAAGAGTACACTCTTAGAAAAACGGAGTTATTGACACTCCGAAGTGGAGTTCAATAGAGTCCATGGACAATCGGTGTTAATCGGTAACTAACAACAATTAGTGAACTGTTTAATGTTTTAAGGAGTTTAAATACAAGCACCGTTTAGTATTTGCGATTTTTATTCGGAAGGGTGTTTTATTTTATCACTTTTAGGAGTTTTGAATTATCTCTGTTAAAAGTTGATTTTTACCTATTTAAGGTGTTAATGTACAAATCATTAAATTAGTTTTTTCTTTTCACCAAATATAGAGTAAATTAACAACTAATATCGGAGTTTATTGTAACAATGATAGGAGTGAAATAAAATTTCGTTTGGGAGTTACGAGTATATATACAAACCTTTAATTTTTCCTTCAACTATAATCATTATTGGTAATAAACTCTTAAAATTAATATTAAAAATCTCATTTTTAATTCGGGTTATGTATACAATTACTATTGATAGGTCTGTGGATTTCAAACGGACTTTTCATTATAAGCTCATCAAATGATATTATATATAAATCTCTGTAGTATTTTTAATCTCATAGCCCATGATGTTCTTGTCAAATAAAATAGTTTCACATTCTTCAATCGCAAAAAAACATTTGTTTTCATTTTCAAAGATTAATATTATTTTACCAAACTTAGGCAAATCTAAATTATTCGAGAATAAACAAATATAAAAACTAGTTCGGTACATGTATCCCATTTCTAATTTTTTTTATAATTTTTATTAAATATGTGTTTACATCTAAAGCGAATTTTTCAATTATATTATCATATATAATACCACGAGAGTGAAAATTTTGTCGGCAAAATTTTTCGATTGTCATGAAAGTTTGTTGCTTGGCAATTTTGCGAATGACATTTTTAACAAAACCACGAGCCGTCAGGCGAGTGGTTTTGGATTAAATGTCATGAGCAAAATTACCTAAAAGCAACGGAGAGGAGAAAGTGATTTCATCGTGAATAGACGTGTATATTTTTTGCTCTTAATATAATTAATATAAAACAAAATAAATATTTAAATTTTCTCTTGTTCATTTATTAATAATTTATTGGTTATTTTATTTATTGAATAATATCATATTATTATCTTAATAATTTGAGGAAAAATGTGATTTATGTAATTCAAACAGTTTTAATGATGATATTGTTGTAATAAAAAATGATACAGAAAATCATGATGGAATTACAATGAGAAAATATCAAAGTGGATTACCAACAACTACAGAAAAATCAACATTTTTATACTATAAAGTTTCGTCGCTTTAATAATGAAATGACGTATACGCAAAAGTATAGTTTCGAGATATTTGAGTTTAAAGTTTGATGTGCGCATGCATTTGCATGGACGTTAATTTATAATTTATTAATTCTTACCCTCAGTCATAAAATAATTCGAAAATGTAAAAACGCCAATTCAAAGATACCCTTATGGGGAATGCAGCGCACCTATTATATAAAAACAACATATAAATAGCATACGTTGTTTCATTATTAAAGCGACGGTTTTATCAGGTATATGTTTTAATACAATGTAGTTTGTTATATATAAATTAATCGTTCAATTGTTTGTTTTGTTTTCAATAAGTTATTTTTGTGATTATACATGTTTATAAAGACTGTCAAATTGTTTTAGTGTGTTAAAAAAATATATATAAAATTTGTTTGAATTGTGAAGCTGACACTGAAATTGAGTGTTGAATTTTGTTAATTTCAATTCAATTCAATTCCTTTATTGAGACATTTTAGAAACATTCATTTTACAAGTATATTTTACAGCGGTTACTAAAAAAAAACTAAACATAGTTTGTTTTTATATGTTGGATACACTGACAAGAACTGTCAAGTGCTACCGTTTTTCAAAAATTGATTGTTTGATATATGAAAATTGTTTTAATTCAATTTACAGTATTTTCTTTAATTCAACTTATTATGAACTGTATCTTATTTACTAGAAACATTTATGCTTGCTCAGGGCATTATATGAAACGTTTTTTTTCAGCATTTGAGCGCTGTTTATGAACTACCTAAAACCAAAACTAATTTATTTACATATTTACAGGGAACAATAAAGTATTGTACTAATTTAGATTGGTTAGTGCACGCCTATTCAGATCACGGAGCACGAAGCCAGGGTGTGTACTTTAACCTCTCAAGTGACTGGTATTTTTCGATTCCCGAATCTTTATAAATAATCTTGTTGTGTATATATTTTTTATTTTTCCTTCTAAATTTGGAGAGACAATGTCTGATGATTTTTCTTTCGAAGAAAAGGAGTTCCTTAGCTACTGTGGGACTAATTGTGAACCAGATAGGGCAAGCGTAAGTTAAAATAGGTCTTATTAATGTTTTATATACAAGAAGCTTAGTTTTGCTTTCAACATTGTTAGATGACAGAATTGGTTTTAGCAGCGGGGCTGCACCTTTAGCTTTGTTTATAGTGGCTCTCATATGTTGATTGAAACAGTTTTGTTTTGGATATTAACACCTAGATATTTGATCTTATCGACGGTTTTGATTTCGCTATTATTGATTTGGAGAGTTAATTGTTTACTTTCTCGTACAGCTAGATGGTGTCCTCTTCCACTTGAGTTTCTAAAGCAAATTAATTGGCATTTTTCGACATTAATATTTATTCTCCAGGTTTTGTAGAATTTTTGTATGAATGCAATGTGTTTTAAGATCTTATCTAATGCAAGATGTGGTCTTTCGTCTTGTGCGAAAACTATAGTGTCATCAGCATAAAGAACTGTTTTGGAGTTATTGGACAATCTAGTTGGAATGTCATGAATATAAGTGTTAAATAACCAGGGTCCAAGTATGGATCCCTGCGGAACTCCTGAATTCACTTGTATTGTGTTAGATTTCCGATTATCAATTTCAATAAAAAGTTTTCTATTTGTGAGGAAACTTTTATAATGCGGACTAAGTAAGGCGGGGTGTTGGCCCTGTGCAGTTTGTATATGTGACCTTTCGGCCATTTGAGGTCAAAAGCTTTTTCGAGGTCTAAAGTGCAAGAGACTGTGCATTTTCTGTTGTTTAGTCCTTTGACGATATTGTCATAGAGATATAAGAGCGCATGCTCTGTAGAGTGTTCTTTCCTGAATCCGAACTGTTCATCAGGGATGATATCAAAATTATCAAAGCAATTTAAACATTATTATTTTTTCCAGAATTTTTCCCATATTTGAGAGCATCGAAATTGGCCTGAAGTCTCTGATGTCGTGTGACGCGTTAGTTTTAGGGATAGGTATAAGTTTCGCTATCTTCCATGCATTTGGAAAGAAACCGTTATCCAAACAGTTGCTTATAATGATCGTTAGGGGCTCTGCCAGTTGTTTAACACCTTTCCTGATGAAGTAGTTTGAAATATTGTCCGGTCCCATCGATTTTTAATTGTTTAGGGCTTTTATTGTGTCCGACGTAATCTTTGTATTACAGAAGAGTTCTAGATTACCCGGATTCAGCGCAGAGCTTTGCTGAGAGAATTCCGTCAATTCTTTTTCGTTGTCTCTTGAGATGTTATTCCATAAATTAATGACCTCATTTGTTGTGTTTAGAATATAAGTTGGGATTTTTTCCTTATATATTTCCTTGTAGAATTCGGCAAACGCGTTTAGTTTTTCGTTTAGGTCGATATAGATGTTATCACCTCTTTTGATTGGGTCTCTTGATACATTTACTTTGTCGCATTTCCCTACGGTAATCTTATTAATTTCCTTAAAAACTCGAGGCGAAGGTTTGATGGCCTCGAGTCTTCGTCTGAAGTTAGTATTTAGTTCACTCGAAATTTTGTCTTTTAGGCAGGTATTGAGACAATCGATTCTCGCTTTGAGTTCTTTGTATTCGGCATTGATTTTGTTTTTGTGTTTGCTAAATATCCTCTTTAGCTTGGTGGACCAGATTTGTTTTAATTTGAGCATCTTCTGTGCAACTTCAGATAGATTGGCGTACTTTAAATCCTTAGGTCTCATTTGTTTGGCATGTTTAAGATTTGTGTTAATAATTGCTACGTTGATCTCATTAATAGTTTTTTCAATTTCGTCGTTAGATAAACTCCTCGAGTGAGATATATTTAAGTTCGTGAGGGCAAAGCTTATGTCAGATTTGTATGTATCCCAGTTTGTTTGTTTGAAAGATAAAATGTGGTTCTTAGTGTTTGTTAACGGGTTAAAATTTTTAATTGTGATGTTTAGTTGTATTGCAAAATGGTCAGATATTCCTGGTAAAGTAGAGCACTTATAGTTTAATTGATTGTCCGTTTTATGAAGACAATTGGACGATATTAAGAACATATCAATGAAGGAACCCGATCTCGGGAACGTTGGGTCCGGTGGGTTTACAATTTCGAAGTTCATCCAGTCTGGTTCCTCAAGTATATTTGATAATTGATTGCCATTCACGCTATTTACGCTATCTCCCCATCTTTTGTTTCTGGCATTGAAGTCCCCTCCAATGATTACCTCGTCTTTATTCTGACATAAATTCAAAATGTTATCTAGGTCCTGTTTCATACCTTGACCAAGGTTACTGGGGATATAGATGGCCCCTATTATCAGAGAGCGATTTCTCTTTTGAGCATCTATGTAATTTATGTCTATAAAGGTTGCCGATATTGACAGCATTTTCAAACGCACAACTCTAATAAAACCAATAGAGGTTTGAGTGCACGTGTCCCAATGAATAATAAAGACCATCATAGCAACAAAGTTGCAACAATCCAATCCCAGACATAATTATAAAAATCCAAACAATGCAAATATTGTTTGTACAAACATTTGTTTGTTCATTAAATTATTAAAAACTCTAATTTCAATTTCCTTCAAAAACATTCCCAAATAGTAATAATAATTAATAAATATTCCAATTTCAATTTCCATCAAATAATAAAAACACAACTTTAATTCTCACCAAATTCAAACAATCGAACCATTCAGATTTCCGTTACAATTTCCACAAAACTCAAATTATCATAAAAATCCAGTTAACCATAAGAAACAAAATCCTAAACGGAAAACTAAAAAATTATTAAGCTGGGTACAGATCAATAAAAATTTACGTTGTGTGGGCTGTGCGTGTTGTATTTTGTGTGCGTGCGTTCAGTGTAGACGTTCTGCCACACACAAAAATATTCGCCACAAACAAAAAACACAAACCATACAAAGTCGGTTTTCTCGCGAACATCAAAGGGATTTGCGCCACAAAAAATTTGTATGTGGACGTAAAATTTTGTGTGTTGAAAAATTAACATTTGACGTTTGTCATTTATAAGTTTATTAAATAAATCGAATGCAAAATCAATAAATACGTTTAGCTGAAATTTGTAATAAAGATTGATTAAACTAGAATTGCATAAAAAAGGAATTCAACGTAAGTTTTAAAAACATACATGTTATTAGTGTATAGTGATATCGATTTCGCGCAAAAATACCACACACAGACGGAACAAGAAGTACAGCGCGCACAACACAATTATTTATTGATTGTGTGTTGCAAATTTGCTCCGTAAATATTTGCGCCGTACAGTAAATTCAACGCACACGTAAATTTTTATTGATCTGTACCCAGCTTTAAATTAAAATATAATTCGATCTAACAAAGTTTTACACATATTTACAATAACAACAAATTTTAATAGTTTAACATAAAATAATTTTTATTAAAATTGAAAATCGGTTTTTGTTGATAAAACAAAAATTCATTAAAGTAAATCAAATTAATTGAAAAACGGTTTTTTGTTTATTAAACAAAAAACCTATTCATAAAACTTTAGGAAAATAGTTTTCTTGGTTGGTAAAAACCAAACGAAAAGTTAGTCTGAACACCGTCGCGAAACTAGAAACAACTAGTACGGGAAGAAATCCTCCAAAAAATTTTAAAAAAGTTAAAGTATTATAAAAAAGTGCAAGTGCTAGTGCAAGGGGTTAATAAATAATCCAAGTGAAATTAAGTTAAGATATTTCCTAAATAATAGTGTACGTTAACGAATCAAATACAAGAAAATATAAATTCCATAGGAATCCGTAACCAATATAACAAAAAGTCAGTGTTTTCATTACAATATATTTAGAAAAAGAAGAGATAGATAATTCAACCACCGTAAGTACACCGGTAGGTATTCATTTCATCTATCACAAAGTGAGCGTATCTAGGGTACGACTTCGGTACTGACCCAGGGACCTCACAGCTCTCGAATGGAATAATTTTGAACTTTATGTTCTTTTTATAAATATTGCTGTGCCTACATTTTTATCTTGTCTGATGATGTTGAAATTTTTGAGGTGTAGCTTGTGTCTGCCATTGAGGTGGGTTTCTGAGATTAGAGCTGCAGTCGGGTTGATGTGTTTAATTGTTTCAAAACAGTTGAAGGCGTTTGTGGTTGGATATTATTGAGTTGGCGTTCAAAGCTAAAATTGAAATATTGTTACAGCTCATATTTATTTTTGGGGTAAGAGAAATGATGAATTGTGGGTATTCAGCTGTTTTTTGACCTTGTTTTCGATTCTCATGTAATTCGGCCAGAATTGGTTGATTTTATCTAACAAAGTACCAAGAGGCATGTAGAATAATTTGTTGGACTCATTAAAGAAGTCTGAAATGTAGTTTTCGCTGTTGTCAGGGTTTTTATCTCTATTTGGGTTGATAACATCTGCGAATGATCTGTTTGGCGTTGTGAAGTTGTTTATGGTCCTAAGGACGCTTTCCTTTCTAGCGTTTAGGAGGTCTCTTACCTTTCCTTTGTTTATATCCCGGTTGTTCTTGAATTTAATAAATGCTTCACATCCTCAGTAGTTTGCCGGGTGACATTCCTTGCCGCAGTTTATGCAGGCAGCCGGTTTATTTTCTTGGTTTCCCTTTTCTCTTGCACATTGGCCTGCTTCATGGTTATCTCCACATTTCACACATCTCTTGTTAAATGCACAGTTTTGGCTTATATGCCCAAATCTTTGGCACCTGAAGCATTGTATGATTTCTGTTTTTTTAGTTTCTCGAAATGAATCCTCTGGTGAAACAGGTATTTAATGTTTAACAATTCACTGAGGTTTTGACCTGTTTCGAGCTGTAAGGTGTACATATTCAGTTGTGTGTTAGCTCTTTTTGTATAGGGAGTTGCAAATTGTTGAATTTTAGAGAACTTTATATTCGGACATTCCGCCAACATTTCATTTTTTATCTCCTCCTCCGTATATCCGCCACTTATTCCTTTAAGTAGTAGTATCTCCTTTCTCAGTTCTTTAGGCGTGAACGTAAAAGCGTCCGCTTTTCGGTCTTTAAAAAAAAAATTAATTGTCTTTGCGTGGATATCTACTGAATCTAGAAATACTTTTAATTTACCATAACCCGTGTTATGGATTTTTATATTAACTTCGTTCGAGAAATTTTTTTATTAAACCCAAAATAGATTTGGCGCTTGCTCCGTTGATATAAATAGGTGGACACCAATTAATTTTTTTGCTTTAATTGATTTTAATAACATGAATTCAGATTGGAGAGTGCAGAGGACTACAATTTAGTCATCATCCTATTATACTAATAAATTACATGAATAACAGTTTTCCGACCGGAGATTGCAGGCGAGAAATTTTAGATACGGGATTGCTGATTGGCGATTGCAGATTATATGTATAGGTGATTGTCCTTGTGATTGTCTCGTAACAGTAGTAGCTAGATACGATTTGCCAGGTGTCTGTAACCGGGTCGTTCACTCCTAACTAACAATTACCTACCTATCCTTACCTATTGTTATGTGTAAAACGACTGTAGGAAGTGGCCCGGCCGTAATCCGGGAGTCTCGCCTAGTGCTTGGTCCTACAGTCCAATCAATCAATCAATCAATCAATCATGAGCAAAATTACCTAAAAGCAACAAACTTGAATACGACAAGAGAAAAATTTTACCTTACAAAGTTTTTGATTAAGTGGTATTCGACATGACTATTTCACGAGAGAAAAACTAAAAAATCATATGTTTAAACGTTTTATTTATTGCAAACTTCAATTATACAAAGCCAAAAAAATAATAACATTATGAAAAAAAAATTACTTATTTATGTAAAAAGTACAATTATTATAATTGTACGTTGTAGCATTATTTTGGGGATTGTTTTGCATCATAACCTGTGATGAATTTAAGTTAGAAACTGAGGATTCCTTTTCTTCATTTTTATTTTCTCGAAGGTTCTCTATAAGTTGGAAATGGTGTTCTTCATTTAATTGTAAATATGGTTTCAAAGAACGGGCAGAAGAATGTCCTGTAAGCTTAATTACTTCTTGTTCACCAACTCCTTCTTTTGCTAATGCAGATATTGCAGAAGCTCTATGTGAATGATTGGTTATTTTTATTTTTTTTTGTGTCTATACCAATTGATTCTGCCGATATTTTCGTCCACTTTGAAATTGTATTAATTCCCAATGGTGAATTTTTGTTTCCTTTCCCCCAATTTGGATCTACTGTTAAAAATAATCTTGTTGTTGTTAGATAAGGATTGGATTCTCTTTTTTCAATAATTTTTAAAAATAAACGAACGGGACACAAATTGTTGTTAGCATTATTTCTTACCAGCCACTTACTGCCAGATAAAGCTTTTGATCCTCCTTGTGTCGTTTTGGAAAAGATTGGATTATATTCTACCCTGCCAGTAAAATTACCTTTATTATCATATTCTTTTTTAAAGTAATTAATATCACAATTAGCAGCTTCATTTCCACGCCATGCTAATTCGAACGAACATAAATGAAAAAGCTTTTTTTGTAACCCATCAGGATTATCTTCAGAATAGCTTTCTACCATTTCCATTAATTCTTCTTCGGTAAACGCGTTAGAACTTCTTTTTCTGGTTTCAGGTTCAGCCTGAAGCTTTTTACGTTTTGTATCCCTGGCCAATCTAGCAAATTTATAGGTAATATCTTTAAATGGATCAATTTTGATGTTAAATTCTAGAAAATATTTTTCCTGAACCATTTGAGCAGTCGTATTCCAAAGTGTTTTCACACTAGCTTCAGTATAATCAGTTCCATCTCTTTTTTTCATGTTAAAACCATAATCTTCAAGATAATCTTCAAGATTGCTATAATTTGTTCAGAAGTATCCTTTTCAAACGTATAATTACGTGCGTCCAGAAACATTCTAAACTGTTCCCACGCAGACTTTTTTGTCTTCATTGTATTTCGCTGTATACTTTGCTTAATTGTACTCTCTATTTCATTTATTGAATTATTTCCAAATCTTGTATTATTCATGTTAATAATACTTATTTAAATTTTTGAAACAGTTTTAATAATTTTTAGACAGTTAAATAAATAAATAAACAACTTAGTTTCCTTAGAAACCAATAACAAAGATTTTATACACATAGATTTGAGAGATTACTAGATTACATAGATTTTTTCACATAGATTTGATATATTAAACGTCAAAAAATTGCCGCGACAAGACAAAAAATTGCCAGTTCAAAACCTTCAAATTTTGTCAGTTATCAATTTACTTTAGTGAAATAGTCTTTCAAATAAGAAGGCAGCAATTCTGATATTGGAATTTCTTCATCTATGGCATATTCAGCTTTAAGATTATATGAATTTATAATGCTTGATTTAGCATAAAAACATTGATGTTTTATTGCTAAAGTTTTGCATACGTTAATAAAATTATGGCAGTTTGCAGCCATCTGCTTAAAGGTATTATGTTTACCTTCGAACCGCATTGTCCAATGATATATGAGGGGTCCCATTTTCTTAATAATTCTTGGGTAATGGATAAGAAAGTGATGTTTTGGAATAATTTTGTGTTCAGTATATTCTGTCTTAAAATCATGAAGGTGTACTGCAGTTAATTCAGGCAATTTGTCAAGAATGGCAATAGGAATGCGCGGAGAAAATACTATTTGCATTATTTCTAAAAGTGAACATACAACTTTAAATTTTGATTCTACAGCAACATTATTTTTTTGAAGGACATCGTAAAAAATAACAGGAAAGTATCTTATAAGACACCAAAACTGAGACGCTTTTTGACCTAACAAGTTGCCTTGTTTATCTAGATTTATAAAGCTAGGTCGGTTTGTATTATCCAATAGTCCATAATTAAAACATGCTATTCTTTCATTAAGCTCCGATGATGTTAATATTTTTTTTTCTTTACAATATAGATCAAAAATAATTTCAATTCGTATTGGCCGATGCCTTCCAAAATATCGTGCATCACATCAACACTCAGCGATGCAAAAGTATTGAAATACTTCAAATCATTTAAAACACAATACGATTTAAAACCAAATTCGTTATTCTTTAAATGATAAGTCGCATTTGTTGGATCTCTTAGAATAATACCGGTCTCGGAAAATGAATGTTGGATATCATCTTTCGAACATATACAGAATCTACAGAAATAGTTTGAATTGAATGATTCATTGAGGCCATACAAAGTGTTGGCTCCTAGATTATCATGAGCCACTGATAAAATAGTACCTTTTATATTGATCTTTTTTCCAAAATATTTAACTTCAATACCAGTTTGTTCAAGAAATTTTATGTCTTCTACAATTGGTTGTAAAATTGCATCAAATCCATTCGATTTAACATCTTCAGAGTAGCATAAGGCTACTAAAAATATATTTTCCAGATGTGAATTTAATTCAAATGGTAAATTTAATATGGTAAAATAGATACCACAAATTTTGTGAACTTTTGTTTTTGATCCTAGGGGATTAACAGCTTCGAAATCATCAGTAAATAACTGTATTTGAAATTTGAAATTCTCCTGCGCAAAAAGTTCATTGTTTTTATAATACAATCCATCGCTAGGTTTTGATATAACACTGGGATCTGATATTTCCTTTTTCAATATGTGAAACAAAATATTTTGATTTAAGGACAGATATTTTAAAGTGTCAATTATAGATATAAACATAAAGGTGTTCGTTTTAGGCCGAAACACATAAGTGTTTTGCTCTTTACAAAAATATCTATCTCTTCTAATAGAAACAGCAATTTCTTTTGGTTGCGGTACTCCAGATTGTAAAATAACTTTCTATCTTTTATAGCTTGAATTTATATTTTTAAACGGATTATCTAAAAACTGTTGAATTTTTAAATTTAAATGTTGGTATTCTACCGAAGTTGTTTGTAACATATTTAAAATGCTTTTAGCTAAATTAGAGACAGAATCAATAATGGAATTAATTTTAGTGTCTGGTATATTTAACTTATTTAAACTAACGCATTTATGCAACAAAACATAGATAAAGCATCTCTCTCTCTCTATTTATATTAAAATGTCATGTCATGCGAAATGTTGCTGCAAGTTTTAGTAAAGATTCATATACTTGCAATAACTCTAAATTAACGTAAAAAGAAACAACGAGCTCTTTTGTTGCATTTTTTAATTATAAACAAACTGAATGTAAACATACGTTGACACTTTTTAGAGTTAGATTTAATAATGCTAAGAGCTTTAATAAAGCTTTATAATAGCTTGTTTTTCTGTTGCAAAGGTGAAATAGAGCTTATAGGTCTATAACAAGTAGTGCTGTACTACTTTGATTTTAAAGCTCTAAATAAGATTATTATGCTAATGTAAAGCTAATATAGTTAGTTCCTGCTCTACATTTTATTAGAGCTAAGAGTTTGTAGAAACTCCTTTATAAAGCAACATTAATTGTTTTTAGAGCTTCAAGTATCACTCTACAAAGTAAAAGAACCACTAGCAACATAGGTAATTTTTTAGAGCTTTATTACAGCGTCACGACACTTAAAGCTCTAAGAATTGTTACTTGGGATATAATCAACTTATTTTGTTACAAAGCAAATAGCTTTATAAAGAAGTAGCATGATTGAGCTAGCTCTATATTTAAATATTCTATTACAAGTAGCGTTATAAAGGATTAATATGTATCATGAAGCTCTGTATTGGTGTAACTTGTCATCATCTTCGTTTTTATAAAGATGGAGTGGAAAATGTATCGCCATTATGACCAAAAATGTTTTAATAACCATTTTTGATAACTATGTATTTTGAATTTATCACGTATTACGATAACTGGATTTTTTTTTTGACGACCATTTATAACTTAGAATAAGTTTTAAATTTTAAAAATAAATTCCCCAAAATAAATTCATTTGACATAACCTGAAACTGTCAAAAATGCTACAAAAAATTCATAATTGTATAACAATTATTTTATTTTCCAGAAATTATCCAATATTTACTAAGGGCGCATTGAAATGTGGGTCTTATATTATCAGGTTTTACCATAAAAATTAATTGGCACCTAAAATTCCCATACATATTCAAAAAATCATAATTATATTATTTATTTAAAGTATTATTTAATTTATTTACGCGACATATAATATATAAAAGTTGAGAGAAAACTCAACACCAACATATTTTGGAACCATGTCGAATATGTATTAGTTTTATAATTAAAAAATATGGAGGGGCTGAAATCTCACAGCTCTGAGATATCAAGACTTCGGTCTGGGTAAAGGATTTTGATATAGTTTTCGGCAAAAAACTTTCACGAGGACATGGTTTTTAGTTTTGGGCAGCGATATATATCAAACATAACTCTTTGTTAAAGTGCAAGTATTTTTTATATCTGTTTAAAAAGTTATTACAAAACTAACACGAAACATCAATACGTTGCCGGAAAATTATAATCAAAATTCCAAAAATATTGCTAAATTAAATAAAATCAAACTTTTTCAAAATTCCAAAAATATTCTAAAAATTAGAAGGAAATCAAATATTTAAACTTTTTCTAAATTCCGTAATATGCAAAAAATTCTTAAAAATTCGAAATTTTCCAAAATTCTAAAAATATTGCAAAAATTATTACAAAATCAAAAATTAAAACTTTTTTCAAAATTTCAAAAATTATAATAAAATCAAAAATTTTTCAAAATTCTAAAAATATTCCAAAAATTCTTACAAAATCAAAAATTAAAACTTTTTCCGAAATTCTAAAGATATTGCAAAAATTATTACAAAATCAAAAATGCAAACTTTTTCAAAATTCCAAAAATATTTCAAAAACTATAACAAGTTTATAAGTTTCCATGTTCAATTTCATTTTCAATTACATTTACGTCATAAAAACAGCTACACTTTTTTTTCCAAAAAATTGGCTAAAAAATAAATGATTTGACATATTTTGACACACTTGCCAACATTTTTTTGACAAACTTATAATGCCATAATTCTCAATAATAATAATAAAATTTCATTTCGAGCAAACAATTTTATTTTTTCCAAAAAATTGGGTAAAAAATAAATAAAATTCTCTCTTTTGACACACTTGACAACATTTTTTTTGACAAACTTATAATACCATAATTCTCAATAATAATAATAAAACCGAAGTAGTTTCATTTCAAACAAACAATTTTTTTTCCCGAAAAATTGGGTAAAAAAATAAATAAAAATCTATCTTTTGACACACTTGACAACATTTTGTTGACAAACTTATAATGCCATAATTCTCAATAATAATAATAAAACCGAAGTAGTTTCATTTCAAACAAACAATTTTTTTTTCCAAAAAATTGGGTAAAAAAATAAATAAAAATCTTTCTTTTGACACACTTGACAACATTTTTTTGACAAACTTATAATGCCATAAATTCTCAATAATAATAATAAAATTTCATTTCCAACAAACAATTAATTTTATTTTTTTTCCAAAAAATTAGGTTAAAAAAAAATAAAAATTTTTCTTTTGACACACTTGACAACATTTTTTTGACAAACTTATAATGCAATAATCTAGTTTTTGATCTCACATACCAATCCCGACCATCAAGATTCCCCCAAATTTAATGTTCCTACTCGTAATCACTTAAAATGAACGTTTTTTAAGCCAAAAATATGAAAATTTGCTATTTTTGACACACATAATGATTTTTTTGACACATTTCCGGTACAGTTATCGAACACAGCGTTCTTTCGGACCTGCATCTTGTGAATGCCTATTTTTAGAAAAAAAAAATTTTGAAATCCTTCCAGCCGTTTTCCCTGCAGTGTAGGTAATGACGGCGGCCGGCCGGCCGACAGACAGACATACATTTTTTTTTTTTTTGCTTTTTTAGAATCAGGAGGTCCTAAAACGTCGAGAAATGTCAAAAAAAGTGGGGGTAAAAATTTCACTTTGAGCTCATGAATGTAATACTTAGGTCTTTCAGACCGAAGTAAAATTTATTAAAAGAAACTATTTGTATTTGTTTTCAAAAGAAAACGTCAAAATTAAGCCTGATAGTAACTCTTAAAAACTCTAACACACAGCTGTTATATAGCTAAAATAGCTCTATTACATATTATTGAACCACTTGTTTAGAGTTATCTGAAGGAGAAATAAGCTGTAAGAGTAGCAAATTTTGCATCATAACAGCTCTGTTAGAGCTGTGGCAGCGCTACTTCAGTAAAATATAAAGCTATCAGCTCTATAGTTTAGCTCTAGAGCACTGTGAGAGCTTATATAAAACTGAAATTGTTACTTGGGTCATATCTAAGATAAACTGTTCAACAATATTTTGAATTGTATCCTCTTCGTTTTGAATTAGTCTAGTAGGGTTTGATTCTAAATATTGATTTGACAGTGAAGATTCGTTACTGGTAGAAGTTGCTCCCAAAGCCGAATTAATAATCTCTTTTGAAACCACAGTTGGTGAATCATTTTTTTCGTGATAATTTAAGTGTTTTCTAAGACCACTAAAAATTTAAATTTTGATTTACACTTATCATATCCACAAAAAATATCAGTTTTATTTTGTTCATAAATTACATGAATTCGCCTTAAATGCCTGATATACATTTTGGGATCAGAAAGAAGTTGTTTGCATACAAAACAAAATAATTTCATTTTAACTTTAACTAATAAACTGAAGTACAAATAAAAAATAGTTTTAATTTATAATTCCAACCGATTTTTTATATCGATAATTCTGGCTGTTGGTTTTTTGGTATGTAACTCATAAATGGTGTAAAATTGTAATATGTTTGATGCTCATCTGGATATTCGCACCCGAAAATAAAAAATGATTTGAAGAGAACGTCAAATGCTACCAGTGATGAGCATCCATCAATTGGTATTTCCTGCCCGTCTAATGCAATTGTATATGTTGATATTGCTGCTATAGAGTACCATATGCAATAATGGTAGGTCCACTTCTTTTCCAATCTACCATAACAACCAAAACAAAAAAAAAATTGCAACAAATGGTATTTAATTTTGAATCTTTTATAATTTGCCTTGTGAAATTTTATGATGGATGTTTTTTGGTAGGTGGCGTTATGTTTTTTCCTTCTTGTTGGAAGTAATTTTAGTAGTATTATGAACGTTGTAATGTCTAAATCCCATTCTAATGTAAAAATAGGCATAATTTGTTTACAGGTTTTTCGTAATATTTATGAAAATATACTTACTGTCTTCATCGCAAATATCTTCATCATAAACTTTAATTTTGAAATTGTTTCCAAGAGTTATAATTTTTTGTTTAATAGCTGGCCATTTTTCAAGGAGTTTTTGATGTTTTTCAGGGTACCTCAAACTAAAGTCTTGTTGAATCTATATATAAAAATTATTTTATTATTTGTATTGTATTTCAAAAATAATTATGTTAATTGTACGTACCAATCCAGGTGTATCCAAAAATCTTGGAAATTTTTTAATGTTTCTTGATTGCTGTGAATTCTTATCGCGATCGTTTTGGCCATTCGTTGAAATATTTCTGATTTTTATTCCGTTGGACAGGCATTCCTCAAAAATCGAATATCCTCCTCGAAATTTTCATGTATTTTTGGGGTTTTCTCTTTTACGGGGTTTACAGTAGATTCGCGTAGTTTGCCGTTGCCTGAACTAGTCCTGTTTACCATTTTCAATCGGTGTCCAATATAACCACCTCTAGTGGTCGGGTCATAAAATATTTCGTATTTTTCAATATCACCCCCACACAATGAGGTAAAAAGTCTCGCTAGCGCTTTTGCCCAATTAATCTTCTCTTCTCTCGTTGGGTGTAAACCATTGACTTCAGTTAAATGCTGAACTGTGAGATTTATTAATCTAACTTGTGATGTATTTCCTAGAGTACCTGATTCCTTATACTCCTTAAAAATGTTTTCTCCTAATTTACTCGATTTTAAATGCCTCTCTAACTCTGTTTTTACAAATTCAATGTCGTGGTGTATTTTTTTAGGAAAATTTCCTATAAAACAATTTTATCGCTTTAATTCACTGTCGCTTTCAACTGTTTCATTTATATCAATTGGATCGGTTTGAGTTCCTTCGTCTCTGCAGTATTCTATTAAAAATAAGGTATTATATTTTTATATGTATAATGATATTTCAGTTATTTATTAGAGATGATTCGCGGACTTTTCATCTAAAACAATTTAATTTTAAAGCAGTTTACCTAAAAACAATTTATCAAAAGCAATTCAACTAAAACAATTCGTCTAAAATAATTTACCTAAAACAATTTAATTAAAATCAAATTACATATAATAACTCGAAAAATATGCTGATCAATATCATCCTACATTAATTTAATAATAATAACAATTTTCTTATATCGTCACATATATTTGAAAATTTGTACATTTTGGTGAAGGAAAATTTGTATGTGTTTTACTACAATAAATTGTTTGTAAATCATTAGACAAACTGTTTTTAGACAAACTATTTTTTAGGTAAATTGTTTTAGATAATTATTGCTTTTAGGTAAATTGTTTTAGTTAAAAAATCTGTTTCCCATTAGAGAAACAAACACTGAAAAAAAAAATTGAAGTTCATGACAACCTCATCTCGAAGTTGGCAGTTGATTATGCACGCAAAGAAAAATTATATGCAAACAATTTCACTGTGATTGGGACAACTACACGATAACATTTTCCTAACAACAGAATGAGGTTTATTTAACATATAAAGTGTTATATCCAATATAACAGTAGTTGAATAAAGATAATAACTATTTCCCTAAAAAAATTTTTCTTTGGCCTTATATCATGAATTTTTCATTTTAAAGTTTAAGTATTTGAGATTAATTGAACTATAGTTTATTTTCACATAAATATCTCGTGTGATTGTCTCAACTTCATCGATTTATAATTGTAGAGTTGTTGAAGCAATTTCGTAGTTTGATTCGCCATATGTGACCGCACGGTGAGGTTGAGACAATTGCATTTCGATTGGAAATAGGACATGTTTTTTTCAGTGAACCTTTGACTTGACATCTTCTCATAAATAGTATTTTTTCTTGGGCGGTTCCAGATTTTATTTCATACTGTAACACTTCATCAGTAATCTCAGCGCCATCTTTATCCTCCAACACATACAAGGTTGTTTCCACAAAATTAAATTTGTTAGAAAAAGCTATAAATGCTGCCAAATATCAAAAATAAGACATATTAATTTAATATAGAATTGCGAAAGTACTATTTTCTATCAACATGTACAGTTCAGACATTTTATTTTAAAATTGTTTGGTGTGAAATTAGGAGCCGACATCTATATTATGCTTTTGCTTGTTTATTCGCGGATACTAAATTCACGCCAAATTTCACAAAATAATAAATTGGTCTATTATTTTACCAGATAACATGATGTCCATAATTGTTATTGTAATAAACTTCGTCCAGAATGGGTTAATTTAATCATAAATAACCAATACGTTCCGCCTAAATGTTTTCTACATTCAAAGATGAATTAAAAGTTAACTCCCTTTAACAAATACATTTTGCATAAATTAAATTTGAGTTCGCTAAAACAAATGCAAGTATGAATGAAAATAGGTGTGGCCTATTCAAGATGTACGGACTACGTAATATTGATTTCTAGTGGATTATAGAAGTTTCGATTTATTTATTTTTCGATATAAATAAGCGAACAGAATATCAGATAGTCAGTTTTAATTTGGCAATTAAAAGTGTTTTACAAATATTCGAAAGTATAAGGAATAATCGGTGGTACTTGAGCCTGGGTACTAATAGTAAAAGAATTTGAACTTAGTGGAATAGTAAATACAGATTTTACGATTCCGAGTATTATTGATTCAAATTGTGGAAAAGCAGTGAAGTTCATCGTGCATAAATTGGAGACCTGGAATTCATTGTAATTAAAATCGGAAGTTGCTGTAACTGGTTGCTAAATAAAGTTTGAGATTTTGTTAACTAAAGATCTGTCTTTTTACTGTCGTATTTGCTCAATAATCGAAAAGAACCAACGAAGAGTCGTTACATTATGTTTGATTTATCATCGCATTCAACAAACACATATTTTATTAATTCATTATATGAAACTCGAAACATTAATTTTTCTGCCATCATCTTTTTATGTTACGCCGAATGGAGTTTTTTTTATTAGTAAAATATACATTTGTTTTATAGAATCTGAATAACGGTACTTCACTATATTTTAAAATGCATGGTGAAATATTTTATTACTTTCGTAATCGAAATAGCTATACATATTATAGAACTTAATTTCAGCTGTAATCACAACTGTAATTGCAAATATAATATATTTAATTAAACGATTTTCGTCCTCGAGGTATATATTATAAAACTGCACTACAATTGTATTTACAACTAACAAAAAAAATAATTATTCATTAACACCGCGTTTAATTAGCATTATAAAAAACAGTGGCACCATTATTCCATTTGTTATTTAAAATATAGCACATTACTCACATTTTATTATTTAATAAACAACACTTAATTTTAAACAAATTTCAATCACTAATGTAATAATTACATACAATAATAATTTCACTATAATATTTTAGAACACTTTGGACTTGTTACTACATCAAATGGCTTACACATGTAATTTCTTCAAAAACTGCAACAATACTCATCGAAATCAATTTACTCTTGTCGGCATTCGTGATTTACGTTTTCCGATGATCGGTCCGTTAACGACAACTCATTTAGGAGTTAATATTATAAATGCATTAATTATAAATGAAACGAAAACTCCTTTCGGTGTAAATATATAATGTGGTTGCAAAAATAACGGTAGCGCACTCCAAAAAGTGCTTAAATTGTAATTGAACATCTAAGCGTAGTTAGAAACTTTTAACTTCGTCGAGGAGTTGTTAGATTACTGAAAAAAGGTGTCGAATTTATGCAACTCCCGGTCTCGGTGTTATTACAAAATGGATTTTTCTAAGAGTGTATATGTAAGAATATATGTTGTAAGTTCTGCAACAGTCATTTATTTGTAGTACAACGTTTCACGGGTCCCAAAAATGAATTTATTTACTATGTATTAGTACATATTCGGAATGAAAATTACAGTGATCGAAATGACGTCCCTGTCGCTATCTGTTGATTTAAAATCTCTTTATGAGGGAAACCTTTAACTGCAATTCTGTATAATTAAAGATTTTGATTTATTGATTGTTAATTTTATTTTCAAGATTGTTTTGAATTTCAATTGCTTCGATTGCTTCGCCTCTTCCGAATTTTTTGAGAATGAAGTTACACGTAAACGCTTTGGAGCCAACGTTATATGTTTTATTTTTATATATTTAACTTATTTTAATTTAAACTAACGTATATTTTTATTTATTGTGCTTTTTACGTGATAATCGATCGAGAAAAACCTCTATTTTTTCAGTTGAAGTTTTAAAGAAAAATTGGAAGCAAATAAAAAAGATTCCAGTAGAACGGTCAGGTGATGCGGGTCCGAATGGTTTTGACGAAAATAAATCGTCATTAAGGATCAAATGAAATGTCGCGCTTCTTTCGGCAATTTAAAAAAAATAAAAATTGTGGATACACAAGCTCGTGGATACACAACTTTATCACCGACACTACCTTATTTGAATATATCCGGCGCTGATCAGGTTTTTCGTATTTGACCCCTAACTGGAATTTCAATTGGTTAAAATTCACTAGAGTATTATCCATTTTAGAAATATATAGTTAAAATCGTTTCATGCATATTTTAGTTAACGCTTCTCGGCTGAAAGACTATAATAATAGTGATTAAGGTGGTATACATGTTTTAATTTTTTCCATTGTAATTTTTTTATTTTAATTTGATTAATTTATGTATATAATACTCGGGATATCCCAATCAGGGCCTCATCTGATTATCCCAATCAGGGTCTGATTCGGTTATCCCAAACAGTTGCCCAGGATAGGGCAAAAGCGTTGCACTTATGATCAGGCTGCCATACCAATGTCTGATCTGGACTAGGGCAAACCTGAACAGGACCTTACTTGAGCCCTGACAAATTTCTGCTCGGGTTATTATAACTGAAGTATAACTTAGTTTGAACTGCACAAATTTAGTCTTGTAAATTGTTTTTTTAATTAGGCACTTATCTCAAAGTAACTATTAATTTTTCACAACTGTTATTGGCGTTTTAATGAAATTGGTCCAAGTTTTTAATAATTTTGGTTCAATTAAAATTAAAATATAATCAAATGTTTCTATGGACATTCTAGTGCATTCCAAAAATTTAGTTTTATCCTCCCGAAGTTGAGGATATAACTGATGAAATTCACCTTTGATTTTTCGATCTAAATTGATCTTATGTATACCACTTTTCGTTTTTAAATTTTTTAACCGTAAATAAAGACTTTCAGTTGAGAATAACTCATCTTCTGATGATGAATTCATTTTGAAAAATGACCATTAAATCAATTTTTGTGCTAGCATATAGCTTCGCGTAAAGCATTACTGTGCGCAGTCAACCGCTTTGCTCCAGCACGAAACAGCACCGCTTTGCGCACAGTACCGCTCAACGCTTTCACTCTGTACGTAGCCTTATTTTTACAGGAGCCTTTTTTTGTAGAAATTATTTTCAATATAAAATTTGAATTTAAAAGATAGCTTCAATTTTTTTATAGTTTTATAGTGTACATACACAAAATATATAAAATATTACTTATCCTGTATATTTTATAATCTAAGCCTTTATCTCAAAAAATGAAACAAAATGTTTTGCTATAATCTATTTATGACAAATTAAAGTATCCTCAAGAGCAAAACACAAATAAAATTTTTCTTGAAATACTTTTTCATTGATGTAATATTTTTTATTCCATTGTTATTGTACTTCATATAAAAATATATAAGGCCGATGTTTTAACAACTTGTTTTTGAAACCTCTCGATTGTTATTTAATTAATTTTTGAATCATTAATTTCCAAATGAATGATAATCAAAACAAAACTACCAAGTTATAAAAAATAATGTAAAATTATATCATTCCTTGATGTCATTAGGATATTATTGTTCTATTTATAATTTTTCCAAATAATTACTCACATCAAATGCCAATTTTTTCAACAAAATATTTTTTTATAGATATTAAAACACAAAGATACACAAACAAATTTTTATCAATAATATATAATATATAAAATAATTCTTCAATTATTCCTTTGAAATTTTGATAAAATAACTATAGCTCAAAGCTTTTTTCTTTGTATAGTTGAACTATTTTCAGAAACATTTTGCAAATAATTTTTTCAACCAAGAAAAGAAAACTACCTACCTATAGTTCAACTATTTTTCAACCTCTCGATAACTATTCGATTGTTCCATTCAACTACTAATTTTAAAACAAATGAATCTCTCGGTTTCAAATTATCTCGGGTAAAAAAATAGTTATTCGAATAAAAACAGTTCGAATGAAAAAACCCTATCGAATAAATAAACTAGTTGTAAAAACCCTTCGAATAAAAAAAACTTTCGAAAATAAAAACTAGTAGTAAAAACACTTCGAATAAAAAACTAGTAATGAAAACTCTTCGAATAAAAAAACTAGTAATGAAAACACTTCGAATAAAAAACTAGTAACTAGTTTTATTCGAATGAATTTTTTATTCGGTGTCTGTTATGAACAATCGAATCACTCGATTGTTTTCATTCGATTGTTCCCATCACTAGTTTAAACCTTAAGAAGTTTCACTTCATATATGCGCACCTTGTGCACACAACTCAATTTTTTTTTATTAGGCTTTATTTAATGCCTTTTAAACAAAAAAGTTGAATGTAATCAGCAAACTAGTTTTTAGTAAATGGCACAAAATACAAAAAGATTCACACTAATAACATATTCAAATGCCTTTTTCTCAAAAACAAAAAATAACGCATGTCTATAATTTTAGTATGCTTTGAGTAAAAAAGAAACCTTTAAAAGTTTAAAATATAAGATGAAAGAAAACTAAAAGGCACTTTTTGAAAAACTATGTTTGAAGAATTAAAATTAAAAAAAAATCATCTAAAAATATAAATTTATCAGTGCAATATTTTTATAAAGCCTCGCTAAGTACCAATTTCGAGCCACAGGTTGGTCAAAACTAGTTAAAAAATAAAAAACACGCATTAAATTTTATTTTTATGCTAACGATTTCCGAAATTTGAAAAAATCGGTAAAAGTCGGGTTCACATGGCGTCTTGATTCGATTTTCCATCTTTTGTGTATTTCTACGTTTTTGCTAAATTTAGAATTGGCATTATGATTTGACTTTTGGCAAATTAAGTATGGTAAATCGTTTCGAATAGGTTTTAAATATCTATTTAAAATGGCGGTCCAAACAATTAAGTATTAAATAAGTCGTCGTTACGAATACAGGAATAAGTTGTTAACTTATTATTGGAAATGTGCTAGACAATCCTGCACTGAAAAAAAATTGAACTTCATGACAACCTCATCTCGAAGTTGGCAGTTGATTATTCATGCAAAGAAAAATTATTTGCAAACAATTTCACTGTGATTGGGACAACTACACGATAACATTTTCCTTACAACAAAATGAGGTTTATTCAACATATAAAGTGTTATATCCAATATAACAGTAGTTGAATAAAGATAATAACTATTTCCCTGAAAAAATTTTCTTTGGCCTTATATCATGAATTTTTCATTTTAAAGTTTAAGTATTTGAGATTAATTGAACTATATTTTATTTTCACATAAATATTTCGTGTGATTGTCTCAACTTCATCGATTTATAATTGTAGAGTTGTTGAAGCAATTTCGTAGTTTGATTCGCTATATGTGACCGCACGGTGAGGTTGAGACAATTGCATTTCGATTGGAAATAGGACATGTTTTTTTCAGTGTGGTATTGTCATATAGAGGAAACAAATAGACTCTATTAAGAACATTTAAAATTATAAGAGTGTTATGACTTAGTAGGGTAGAGTGTTGATGAATCCTTGACGAGTGAGTTGTATTAACACTTAAATTTTTGTTTATGTAACTTCTGCTACTACTGTAATTATTCAATGATAAAGCACCAATCTCATTTTATAACGAAAAATACTCCAAAACTCTCATTTTATAATATTTTACACAATAACAAATATTTATAAGCATAATAACAATAACTAATAATTCATAAAAATATAAATGTATAAAAAATTCATATTGTAAATTTGTTTTGCCGGGAGTATAGTTATTAATTTATTATTTTGTATTTCCTCAATTAAATTAAATAAAAATAATTTCCAATTAATAAATTATGTTATTAATAATCAATAAAGATCAATAAAAAAATAAATATATATAAAAATTAATTTTTATATTTTTCAATATCGGCTTATTTATAGACTATATTATTATTAAAAAAATAGTCTATAAAATAATAATAGTAAAAATAATAATAGTAATAATAATAATAATAATAATAGTAATAATAGTAATAATAATCTGAAGCTGTATGCGTCATCGAAAGAGCACTGAGATATGCTCCTGAAAATGGCAAGTGCATTTTCGGATGATATCCGTCTGGAGTTTGGAATGGACAAATGCAAAACACAGCACATAGAAAGGGGACAACGAATGCCTGGAGGATTCGAGCTTCAAGATGGACTTATCATAGAGCCCATTGAGGAGGGAGATTACTACAAGTATCTCGGAATCCAACAATCACGAAACATTCACCACAAAAAAATCAAACAAACACTACAAAAACAATACACGCATAGAGTAAATAGCATTTTAAAAACACAACTTAATGGTAGCAATACAATCAAAGCTATAAACACATACGCTGTTCCAATACTAACGTATTCCTTTGGTATCATCAAATGGACAAAAACAGACCTGGAAGCTCTTCAAACAAAAACACGCACATTATTCACAAAACACAAAATACATCACCCAAAATCAGCGGTAGAGCGTTTTACATTACCTCGCTCCCAAGGGGGCCGAGGAGTTATTGATATAGTTAATTTACACAATAAACAAATAAACAAACTGCATAGATTTTTCCACAACAAAAAGCTCACTTCAAACTTACACACAGCAATAACTTTAGCAGACAAATCATTCACACCTTTAAACTTAAATAGTACACAAGAAAATACACAAACCATAGTACCAAACACAGAAAAAGTGCAGGCATGGAAACAGAAGGCTCTCCATGGAAGGTTCCCGCACGAACTCAACCAATCTTATGTCGACAAAGTTGCGTCGCACTCCTGGTTGAGTGTAAGCGGAATCTTCTCGGAAACCGAAGGTTTCATGTTTGCTGTACAGGATCAAACTGTACTAACTAAGAACTACAAAAAATACATTTTAAGAGATCCAACAGTTTTGTCAGATGCATGCCGAAGATGTCACAATAAGCCAGAAACCATACAACACATCACAGGATTATGTAACCACATGGCAAACACAGACTACAAACACAGACATGATCAAGTGGCAAAAATCATACACCAAAAACTTGCATTCAAATACAAACTCACAACTGGCAACTCGCCATACTATAAATACACACCGGAAATAGTATCAGAAAATACCACACACAAACTATACTGGGATAGAACAATCATGACCGATAAAACTATACATTACAATAGACCGGATATTGTTTTAGTTAACAAAATAGATAAAGCTACATATCTCATCGACATAGCGGTTCCAAACACTCACAACATACAAAATACAAACACAGAAAAACACGCAAAATACACAGACCTTGCAGTTGAGCTACAACGTCTTTGGAACATGACCAAAGTAGTAGTGGTTCCATTGATCATTAGTTCGACTGGGGTCATACCCATTACACTACATACAAACATTAAGACACTAGATCTCCACCCAAACACCTACAAACAGATGCAGAAGGCAGTCATTATTAACACATGTCACATAGTCCGAAAATTCCTAAACACTAACACTATTATCACAGCATCGGATCCTAGCACAATCACAGAACTATCACAAAGCATTATTCCCAATCCAATTCCTTTACCATCACAAGAAATAGAAACAATAGAAAACGCAGAATTTAATCCAATCTTGGAAGAACCACGGATAGCCACAACATCAGAACCAATCAATGGCACACCCATAATAAGATATCTACAAATTATTCTCACACCACTAACACAAGAACAAATACAATATCACACCACGATTGAAACAAACACAACACAAATGAAACGACCAATCAGGACAGGAGATGAAATATTAGTTCCACCTCCGCCAAAACGACCTCGACGAACCTACCACCAGCCTTGTCATACCGAAACAACCGCACCTTGACGAAAGTCCGGACGGTTGTGTACAACCGGGATAAAGCCCGAGAAAAACCAAAAATAATAATAATAATAGTCTAGTCCTAATGAATTGTTTTTTGTAGGTGATAGTAAATTTAATAAAATATATGTACCCCTGATGTTGACTCGAAAAGTCGAAATATTGGGAAATAAAAATATTTTTTAATAATAATATAGTCTATAAATAAACCGATATTGAGAAATATAAGAATTAATAAAAGACTATAAATTTTTAATAATTATAAAAATTAATTTATTAATTTTTTTTATTAATAAATAAATTATAATAATATAGAATAATTAAAAATTATTTTATTTATTCATTATTTTTTATTTTTTTTTTAATTATCAATTATGTTTTATTATTGTGTAAAAATTTATTAGAAAGAAAAAATTCCCCAAGCAAGCAATAATTAATTGAATAAAATCAGCATAATTTTTTATGCAGAATTTACCTATGCATCTTTTGTAAACTATTTAAAAAACTGCTATACATATATATAACATTCTTTCTTTCTGATAAATTAAAAATAAACGCAAATAACGAGGTTGAAAATTAAAATAAAATTAAATGTTTATAACAAACAATTTTGAAAGATTTTAAACAAATGACTAATAATAAAACTAGTTTTGTATTAATTAATAGATAAAACTTAAATTTAGTAAGCATTAAAATTTAAAAGAGTGATACATCGTTAAGAATAGGAAATGTTTCTATAAATAAATATTTATATATTTTTAGAGTTATTATGGCAAATTAATTGTGTTTAAAACATAAAATCTTTGTTAAAATTTAAAGCACAAAAAAGTTAAATGCAGATGAATTCTTTTTCTTGTGTTTTTGTTTTGTTATGTAAATTTTAGAACGTTTGTTTAATTATTGTTTTACATAAATATTGAGCTCTTAATAATTTGCCAAAAAGCATTAGTTGTGCATTAAAATAAGTAATCCCTAAAACTTTTTTGTCAAAGTTAAATTATAATTACTTATCAGTCAATTACATAAAAAGCTGAACCAACTATGTTGACTTATGTTGGTTAAAATAAAATATATCAAAAGAAAATTATTATATTAAAATTTCAAATCAATTCATACGTAAAATTAAATCACAAATATTTATTATGTATAAAAAAAAAGTTATTAAATAAATATATTAGATTATACCAAATAAACTTTATCTTTTTATTATAATTTCGTCGCCTTAATAATGAAATAACGTATGCCATATATACGTTGTTATTATATAATGGGTGCGCTGCATTCCCCATAAGGATGTCTATAGAGTGGCATTTTAACATTTTCCAATTATTTTATAACTGGGGGTGAAAATTAATATATTGATAATTAACGTACATGCAAATTTGAATTTGGTTAAATATTGAAACAGCGTAAATGCATGTACGATATTTCAATTCCTACAGAATAATAACTTGGGTAAAATCATTGTCGTATATGTTACATACATTACGATCGCCAAACGAAATGGTAAATCTAAAATATTGTATAAGCATCATTCATGACTACATGATAGACCGGTTCATATAAATAAAAAAATTGTAAGAATATCATGCTTTAGTTCAATTATAATTTATTTTAGGCTTAATCGTACTTCCATGCAAAATGAAATAACGTATATGAAATATGAAATAACGTTTAAGGTATCTGAATGACTTTTCACCTCTTTTTAGGTAGAAAATCCAGCAGGTACCAATGTGAAATTTTAATATGTTGTGGGGAAATTAGTCAAGATTAATTGGTAGAAATTTTTTTTCCAATATCTTTATTCATTCAATAGCGCTGCCGAGTTTACGAAAATCAGAAAATCGAAAAATCTTTAAACTCAATTATCTCGAAACTACACTTTTGCGAATACGTTGTTTCATTATTAAAGCGACGATTTATATGTATGATGCAAATTGAAATGATGCAAATTGAAATTATGCAAATCATGAAAATGATTATAAACAGTAGCCAATGCATTAAAAAGATTCATTATTCATTTGTTTTTTTCGTATTCTCGCTTTTGTTTAATGTAATGTTGGCAATTATTTGAGCAATGGCGTTCAGACGTGTTTAAATGAAGCTGAGAGATGAACGTTTAATTTATAAATTTTTCAAACATTTCTAAATTGAAGGCTCAACCATGAGTTAAAGGACAAAACTAATTAATGAAGAGTTAAGTTTTAAAAGTTTTCTGCTTAAAGAAATTGTAACAAAAAATTTCCACGTATTTGCTTCTGAATCTGTATAATATGATAATTTATGATGTTCCATGTTTACGTGTACTGTGAGAGAATGGACAGATATGAAGAAAGCCAAAGAAGTGAAAATTACATATTGGAAAAACAAAGCTGAGATTTGTTTACGCTTCGAGATGTTCCATTTATAAGCTTGTTTAGTGCGGATGATAAAGAAAGGAAATATGTATAAAAAAGAGAAGAGTCGATGATATTAAAGCATTGATGATATTAAGATAGTTTACAGGCTGCTAGTAAACCTGAGTTTTAAACCTGCGAGTAGATTGTAAAGTAGCCAGTCTATAGTCCTTTTCGGTAGACCATAGTTAGATAGTAAACAATATTATACTAGCTAGTATAATCGCGCCATAAAACCAATGAAACTCAAGCGTCTGTTCTCCATGTTAGGGGCGACTTGGAGCGGGTCAAGCGGCTCGCTATACAAAAGTGCAAAAAGCGTCTGTTCCCCATGTTAGGGCGGCTTGGAGCGGGCCTCTGTCTTGGGTCAAGCGGCTCGCTTATAAACGTGAAAAAGTATATGCTGCAAGAGATATAGAATAATGCCTACATATATTAACATCAAAGTCAGCAATAGATCCAAAGCCGCACAAATAGCTAAACAAACAGCAGAAACTACATGGTTAACAAAACAAATTCAAGAACTCTACACAAAAATAAATTACATAACATTAGAAATATACAACCTACAATTACTTATATCTAAACAATATCATCAAATAGAATATAAAATAATAATGGAATCGGTAAAGAATGATATGAAAAGCAAGATAAAAAAGAAAAGTGAAATTATAAAATTGAAATTAAAAAAGTTAAAATAATCAAAACTAATAGAGCTGGGAACTCACAATAGTAACATAATAAATCAATATAGACCGCCACAATATAATAATAGAAAATTACACTGAAATACAATTTAACAATCAAGAAACTCAACTATTGGAAAAAGGATTGAAATACGGCATACAACCAAACAACACAAGAAAAGAAATAAATGAAAATCTGTTAGAAATAGAAAATTCAATATTGAAAACTAACATTCACCACCAAAATGAAATCAGATCAATAATAGTTAATGAAATATCAACAAAAATTAACAACTTAAACAATTCAAAAACCAACAACAAAAAAGAAAAAACAATACGCAGTAAACAAAACAAGATCAAACAAAACAATGCCACAATAACCAAAGCAGATAAAGGGAGTACATTAGTCATCTTGAAAACTACAGACTACAACAATAAGATAGATGAATACATCATTAATAACAACATCGAAAAATTATGTAAAGATCCAACGAATGAATTCAATGCACAAATATAAACACTTATTAACAAATTTATCAACATATTAAGTGATAAGAACATAAGGTATAACAAAATGATAAAACCAACAGCACCAAATATAAGAGGATTACCAAAAATATACAAACCAGATACACCGATAAGACCATTAATTAATTTCATCACAGCACCAACATACAGAGTAGCGAAGTACGTAAACAAACTATTGAAGGATCACATAAAATTTGATAACAGCTAGAAAAGTAAAAAACAACATAGAATTAATCAATAGAATAGAACCAATAATAATTAATACCTCACAACGCAAACTTAGCGTCGTTTGATATAACCAGCATGTATTCTAACATACCAATAAAAGATACAATAAATATAACAAAAAATATGTTAATAATAAATGGTTTAACCCAACAGATACACAAGAAATGATAAATATAATAACCGAAATAACAAAACAAAACTATTTCACACATAACAATGAGCATTATCAACAAAGAGAAGGATTACCTATGGGAAGCCCATTATCTGGAACTTTAGCCGAAATATATCTCAACGATTTTGAAACAAAATATATACATAATAACATAAATCCACACAAAAAAAAATCATTTATTGGTATCGCTACGTTGATGATATAATTTTATTATTCAAAGGAACGAATAGGCAGCAGGCAGCTTGATCTATGACACCAATACATAAACAGCATAGAACCTTCCATTAAGTTCACGTTAGAAAATGAAGAAAATAGCACAATAATTTTTTTGGATTTATGAATCAAAAATGTAGATTCAAAACACACATTCAAAATATTCCGAAAACCAACCCAAACGGATCACACAATAAATATTAAATCTCATCATCCATACCAACATAAACTAGCTGCATACAACCACATGATCAATAGATTGAACACCATACCAATGAATGCAGAAAACTATAAAGACGAATTAAATAACATAAAATACATAACCAGTAAAAACGAATATAAAAACGCAATAATTGACACATTAAATAGAAAACATAAAAACAAGAAAAATTTGCAAACCCTAACAACATTGAAGAATGAAGAAAACTTAGCAGGCAAAAAATACATAGGCGTAACACATAATAAAACAACATTCAAAATAATGCAAAAAACTCTAAAAAAATATGGATGTATTGCATCTTACAAAAACAAAAATAAAATAGAAAATTACCTAAAAACCAAAATACCTAAACCTTAGACACAGGTGTTTATAAAGTTACCTGTGATGACTGTAGTAAATTTTTTATAGGCCAAACGGGGTCCTTCACAAAAAGATTTATTGAACACACCAGTGAAATTAATAAGAGCCATCCAAAGTCCAGGTATGCCCAACATTTAAAAATAGAAAAACACAAATACACCAATATAAACACAAATTTAACCATATTACATAAAAAAAGAAAAGGACAACATCTAGATAGATTGGAAGAAATAGAAATATATAAACATAAAAATAATAGCAACATTTTGAATGATTAAATCAACACTAAAACTAACAAAATATATGACATAATAATAAAAAATAGCAGTTGAAATAGTATATAAGTAATAGTTTTAAGCAAAACTTGTAATAATAATTTAAGAACTGAGGATGACGCAAGTCGAAATCGATAATCAATAAAATATACAAAATCAAATTCAAATTGTTACTATAAGGAAGTTTATATTATTATTAATAAAATAAAAATTAAAAATAAACATATTAAAAAAGTATATTTTTAAATATTGCATTTTAACGTGTAAAAGGGTTGTTTCTGGTGACCTTAAGATGCAGAACGAACCAAAATTTGGGTTGGGCGAAGAGCTAACTCCGCATTTTCGTAAAAAATTTATTTGTTATGAAATCTGTACACTGGCCTCGGAATATCTCGGATTCATCATAAGAACGACCTTGAAAACTCTACCCGGACTACGATTTAAAAATAGGAACCTGGAACGTGCTAAGCCTTTAAAGATCAGGAGATCTCCTAAAACTCACACAACAAGTCGATAACTACACACTGGATATAGTGACATTACAAGAACTAAGATAGCCAGGCAGTGGAATCCATGAAACAGCGAAAGGATGCACTCTTTATTATTCGTGTTATCGACTTCTATCCAATTAATATGCGGTTATACACACTGAGAATCCGCACGCAAAATTTTAATGTAACGATCGTCAATGTTCAAGCACATACTGAAGACTAAGCAGATAATATTAAAGACCTGTTCTTCCTAGAACTCGAAGAAGTCATCAATAACATCCCGCAGCATTAAATAAAAATCGTGGTAGGTGACATTAATGCTCAAATTGGTAGGAGTGCATAACTTAAAACACATATCGGTCCTAACAACTTGCATCATACCAATAACAAACACGGTTTTCGCGCAACCGAGCTGGCTATGATGTATGATTTAGTTATTGAAAGCATTTTCTTGCCTCACAAGAGAAATCACAAGCAACGTGGCAAACAAATTACGGAAAAACACATCGATCACGTCATGATTTCAAAGAGACACTCTACAGGTCTACACTCTACTGACGTTTGATCATACAGAGGTGCTGATATGGACATCGAACATATGCTTGTCATTTTTAAGTACAAGTGCAAATTCTTATCTACATTTAATAGACAAGCATAAACAACCGTGCGCTGGAATGTTAATGAATTTAAACATCCGGAAACGCTGAATATCAGGAAATAATAACACAAAACATAGAAGAGCATGACATCTCTTCTGAGATGCCATTAAACATACAAGAAGAATGGCAAACGCTTCAATCAACCATTATAGCCGCAGCACAAACTACAATCGGAAAACGGCAACCGATCACACAACGAATGGTTTGACGACGAATGCGGCCAAACGAAGCGAACATATGAAGAGCTGTATCAAAAAAATTAACCAACAAGCGGCCAACGCAAGTTCGAAGGAGTGTTTTGCCAATGCACGGAATCTAACAAAATATTTGTTCAGAGTTTCGAACCGGAACCGAACCGAAAACCGTTATTAACCGAAATTTTGGGCTGAACCGTAACGTAACCACAACCGTAATTTTTTATATGTACTGAACCGTAACCGGAACGAAAAAATCATGTTATTTACGGTTCATGTAAAACGGTTTGCAGTGAAAAAACAAAAAAAATATTCTAACAAAAAGCTGCTCATACATTATTAGTAAAAGATTTTCATTTTGCATGTAAAATTAGCTATAGGTTCTACAATTTTGGTTCTAATCTATTTCAAAATTATTTACATTTTTTTAAAATACCATGAAACCATGCAGCAAATTTTGAGAGGCATATTGAACGGTTTCATAAAAAGGAATTTAAATTTTTAAAATGTCTTAAAATATCAGCAAAAGCTTCATGTAAACGAAATCTGCCATCAAAGTTAAGCTCAAGTAGTGTAATGACGCTTACTCCAACGTTATTAGACATAAATTTAAACCTCACAATATTACGGTACTATGTCTGAAAAACTTCTTATGGAAGCCGGTATCGATGTTCTAGAATCTAGATTCAATAATTACTGAAGTTGTTTGTTTCTTTTGAATTTTTGCATAAGAATACTGAAAATCCTTGGTTTCCACATCGGAACTAAACCGGAACCGAACCGAAAACCGGAACGAAAAAATAAACAAGGGAACCAAATCGAAAACCGGAACGAAATAATAGTCGGAACGAAACCGTAAACCGAAACGGAAAACATTTCGGTTCGAAACTCTGGATTTGTTACACGGAATCTAACAAAAGACCCAAGATCTACAGCCATCCAAAATAGAAATAATGAACTTACAACAAGTAAACGTGATGTGCTGGCAGTATGGCGAACCCACTTTCAAAACCTACTGAATAGGACGAATGAAGTTCATCCTATTCGAGCAATTGCTCCATCAACTGAGGAGATCTTTCTCCCTTACCCAACAATAGAAGAAGTGTAAGCTGCAATTAAAAAACTGAAAAATGGCATATCACCAGGTGTCGATGGAATTCCCGCAGAACTATTGAAAAATGGAGGAGCAGCTCTGGTCTCACGTATATACGATCTGATTCTTGCAATCTGGGACTAAGATGAAATACCTGCTGAATGGAAAACAGCTCTCATTGTTCTGCTACATAAGAAAGGTGACCGTCTAAAGTGTGCGAATTATCCTGGCATCGCACTGTTGACCACTGCATATAAAATATTGGCTAATGTCGTACTTGCTCGAGTCTTTCCGTTCGTCGATTCTATCATCAGTGATAATCTATGATCAGTAACTATCAGTGTGGTTTTCGTCCCAACCACAGATCAATGTTTTACATTAAGGATGATTCCCGGATTGGCTAAAATTTGTATTGGTCACCCTAGCATAGCAGGATAAATTTGTTTTGAAATTGTGATTATTTTTTAAGTTAAATCTGTGCGCTATTAAATAAAATATTTTTATTATTTTCAAAATAATTTTTTTAAATTTAGTTAATAGAAAAGTAAAAGAAAAAGTATTGCCACTTCTTAAAGATAATATAATGGTATCAGAAAGATCTCTTATGAGCCATCTGGGAGTAACAATAAGATAACATTTTTCAGAGGTCTAAAAGAAATCAATTTAAAGAGATTATTAACATGGCTCTCACATGCCAGAATTTTGAGGATAATTACAAATTAATTAAAATAACAATAAAAATATTTTTCAGCTATTTATTTTATTATGAACACTATTACATAATCCATCTAAATTTTTAATTATTTCAAATGACAAACATACAAACATACCTCAAATTGTTTGTTTTGATTTCATTTTCTTCATAAAATAAATATTTTTGCAGTATGACCACACCCTCTTCATCTTCTACGAGAAATGGTGTAATAATCTATATAATTTTGCATAATCCTTGTAAAATTAATTGAAAGATATTTTCTAAATTATTGATTTCAGTTCTTGTACTTTTAATTCATTTTCATCTATATGCGTTTTGTTTTTTCCGGTTGTTCTACTACTCCTAAAATATATTCAACAGCAAATCCATGACTAAAAAGTGACCTTAAATAAAACGGCAAATAAAGTGATAAAATATCAATATCATTTCCTTTCACAACATCTTTAACTTTAACGAATTTACCATCAACGCTGGTCTTAAAAGACTACACTAAACCACCACACTCAAATCGAGTTTACAATGGAAAACTGCAAGTACCTACTGAAGTAATTCAATTACTTTACATTAGTCAGCATCAGATCTTCTAGCGTAATTAAGATTCGGTTTGTCGCGCATCTTAATTTCCTTGTTATTATTTTATATTTTAATTTTTTAAACCTATTTGAGTTTAAACCTATCGTTGTTACGTTGCTATTTTATGGTTTAAGGGCGATGATACATGTAAAAGAAATATCTTTCAGACATAAAAAATTTCGCATTTAATTGGTTGAGGGGCGGTAACATTTTTTAAATTTCAAAAAAATATTTTTGACTGAAAGACAGAAAAAATATCTGTAAGATAAAAAAACATAACCTAAATAGATATTTTTTGGTTGACAGTTAAAACTGATTAACTGAAAAATTGATTTTAAAAGTAAGTTTTACCAATAATCAATTACAATTAACTTAATTTGATTATTTAATTACAATTAAAATAATTTGTTTACTTATTCATATAGATTTAGGCATTTTCACATTGGACCAAATTTTTATTTTTTTTGTTGCGATTATCGCCTAATAAGCAAACAAATTATTTTAATTGTAGCTAAATCATCAAATTAAGTTAATTGTAATTGATTATTGGTAAAACTTACTTTTAAAATCAATTTTTCAGTTAATCAGTTTTAACTGTCAAGCAAAAAATATCTTTTTAGGTTATGTTTTTTTATCTTACAGATATTTTTTCTGTCTTTCAGTCAAAAATATTTTTGTGAAATTTGAAAAATGTTACCGCCCCTCAACCAATTAAATGCGAAATTTTTTATGTCTGAAAGATATTTCTTTTACATGTATCATCGCCCTAATTCTTTCTAATGCCGATTCTTAGGCGGGCTATACACCTGAGCTAAACTATGCGAAATATGCGAACTATGTTTTTAAAAAAGTAATGTTTTAATGCGAATAAAACTTTTAAAAAAAAATGTAATGTTTCAGTTTTACTTTTCTTTTTCAAATGTTTTGTTTCCGTAATGTTTTTTTCTATAATTACGTTATATGCATTATTTTTTAAAAACATAGTTCGCATAGTTTAGCTCAGGTGTATAGCGCGCCTTAAAATTATGTGACATTTTCATTAAATTGTTAATTTAATTTTAGGTGCAAATGGAAACACAAAAACTAAAAAAAAGAAAACAAGTTCAATAAAAAAATCTAAAACTTAGAATTAAATTTTAAAACTTTTTATTTTTTGTACTAACGGTTTCAATCTTCTAAAGATCATCTACAAGACTACAGGGACTATACAGCAATTAAAGATTACAAAATATTTTAATCCTATTTAAATATAAAAATGTATGAATGGAAAGTTTGGGTTTATGGAAGGAAATTCTATTTTTGGGGTATGTAGGTAATAAATATTTTACAACTTTATTTTAAATATTCTTATTGTTTTATAGACGGAAAGGATGATTTGTGGGATGTTCTTTTATTTATTGGTGGGAAGACGGCAAACAGGCCGTGGCCCAATTCTTGCCCAGATACATTCAAAAATTTACAAAATTTTTTTATTTAATTAGGATTCTATATAAATCAGGTAAGAAAAATATACGTTGTTATTATATAATGGGTGCGCTGCATTCCCCATAAGGATGTCTATAGAGTGGCATTTTAACATTTTCCAATTATTTTATAACTGGGGGTGAAAATTAATATATTGATAATTAACGTACATGCAAATTTGAATTTGGTTAAATATTGAAACAGCGTAAATGCATGTACGATATTTCAATTCCTACAGAATAATAACTTGGGTAAAATCATTGTCGTATATGTTACATACATTACGATCGCCAAACGAAATGGTAAATCTAAAATATTGTATAAGCATCATTCATGACTACATGATAGACCGGTTCATATAAATAAAAAAATTGTAAGAATATCATGCTTTAGTTCAATTATAATTTATTTTAGGCTTAATCGTACTTCCATGCAAAATGAAATAACGTATATGAAATATGAAATAACGTTTAAGGTATCTGAATGACTTTTCACCTCTTTTTAGGTAGAAAATCCAGCAGGTACCAATGTGAAATTTTAATATGTTGTGGGGAAATTAGTCAAGATTAATTGGTAGAAATTTTTTTTCCAATATCTTTATTCATTCAATAGCGCTGCCGAGTTTACGAAAATCAGAAAATCGAAAAATCTTTAAACTCAATTATCTCGAAACTACACTTTTGCGAATACGTTGTTTCATTATTAAAGCGACGATATACAAGCTATAAAAGCTTAAACAAAAAGTATATACATATAAATATATATATATATACAAAAAAAATCAAATAAAAAAGTCAAGCCTTATTAATAAGAGGTGTGAGTTTGAGTGTGATAAAACTCAAAGAGAGGATAATTGAGGGAGGTTGGAAGGGAGGGAAGATGGAAGGGAGGGAGGTAGGAGGGAATAGTATAGGATAGAGGGGGAGGGAAATTATAACGAAGAATGTAGAATTTCTGGAAAAATACGACTCGTGACAGACAGTGAAGTGTGAAGGAGGGAAGCTAGGAACAGAGAAATTAAATATAAAGACAAGGAACGTGAAGAGCTGAAGATGTTACGCGAATGGGGGTAAAATTAGGGGCTACACATTATTAAGGAAGGAATGTATATTGGTTTTGAATAAGGGTATAGAAATATTGAATTTCTTTAAATCAGAGGAAAGTTTATTGAAGAGTTTTGAAGTACGGATTGAGTACGAAAGAGCCCAAGAGTTGCAAGAAACAGATGGGAGGATGACTTTTTGTACTCGACGAGAAGGACAAAAAGAGAACCATTGCAGCATGAATGGGGGACAATGAAATTTAAAAGTTTTGAAAAAGAGTAGCAGAAGGCGGGTAGAGATGTGATTTAAGAACGAGGTGTGGCACCGCCAGCACAGCCAGCCAGACAGCCAGAGACATGATGATCGCGAATTTTTAGGTTATAAATAAATCTAACTGCCCAGTTGAATCATTTAGTAAGACGGGAAATCCCTTCCTGTGTACATCCAGAATATATTTCGATGCCGTAGTTGAAAATAGGTATGACTAAAGCATGAACAAGTAGCTTCCTAATATGCAAGGGAAGTAAATGGTTAAGGCTATAGAGCTTATAGAGGTTATAAATAAATCTAATTGCCCAGTTGAAGGATTTAGTAAGACGGGAAATCCCTTCCTGTGTACATCCAGAATATATTTCGATGCCGTAGTTGAAAATAGGTATGACTAAAGCATGAACAAGTAGCTTCCTAATATGCAAGGGAAGTAAATGGTTAAGGCTATAGAGCTTTCTCATTGCAGCAGTAGCACGGCCTATGACATAGTTGATATGTGGTTTCCATGAGAGATCTTGGTCGATGATAATACCAAGACTCATCGCGTGTTGAACGAAATTAATGGGGATGCCACCAAGAGAGACTCCAAGTCCAAGATTTCGAAGAGAAGAAGGGCAGTTAAAGAGTAAGGCTTGTGATTTGGTGGGGTTCAAGACAAGCATATTGCTATGGGCCCAATCACAGATTTTAGCCAGATCATGGTTAATTTCCGCGAAACAACGCACAAGGTGGGAAGAGCATGTAAAATTTGAACATCGTCAGCAAATAAGTGGAGAATAGAAAATTGAGTGACTGAGGTGATATCGTTAATGTAGATGGAAAAAAGAAGAGCACCAAGAATGGAACCTTAGGGAACACCTTTAAGGACGGGAATAGAACTAGACAAGAGATTACCGGAAGAAACACATTGGGATCTTCCAGAGAGGTAAGAAAAGATAAGATTACATGCGCAAGAAGCGAAACGGAATTGCGATTTAAGTTTAAAAATGAGAGTTGCGTGATCAATTGAATCGAAGGCTTTACTAAAATCAAGAAGAAGAAGAATAGAGATGAGCTTATTATTTATATTTTGTCTAAGTCGATCAGTGATATCAATCAGCGTGTGGGTAGTACTATAATGGTTACGAAAGCCAGATTGATGATCAGAAAGGAGATTATTGGCAGAAGCATGTTCAATAATCTGGCTTTTTATGATTTTTTTTGAAAACCTTGGATAGAGCAGGCAGAACACTGATTGGACGGAACTCATCACTACCCTTCTTAGGAATAGGACGAACGGTTGCAAATTTCCACGAGGATGGGAAGGAAGAGGTCATAATGATGTGGTTAATAAGATGATGGATATGAGGGAGAATGAAGGGAAAAAGGATTTTAAGAAATTTGATGGGGATACCATCAGAACCAACCGCGGTCGAAGAGATAGAGTAGAATGCTAGTTCAATCTCGGAGAGAGTGACAGAGCGAAAGGAGAAGGAATTGTGGTGTTCAGGAAAGGACTAATCGTAGCGGGGGAGATGTGAGAAGGAGTTAGCGGAAACAAAGGATTGGTTGAGGGAGTTAAGTTCAGAAGGATTAAGAAAAGAGGGTTCAGAAATCGAGTTAATGGTACCTATGCTAGAGAGTTTAGCCCACATTGCTTTAGAAGATGGCAAATCTGAAAACATTTTGTCTCCAAGATCAAGTTTAGCTTTCCCTACTAAGGATTTGAATCGGTTGCGATGGTGACAGAAGATTTTCCAGCTGATGGTTGAAGGGTTTGCTTTGTGAGCTTTAAAAGATAAGTCGCGGAGGTTGCGGATGAGGAGCATTTCGGGAGTTAGGTTGATTGAGTTAGGAGGAGGAGGGAGGAAGGAGCGAAGAGGAGCATGTTTATTGAGAAGGTTAAGGAGAATATTGTTGAGGAGTTGAAGCTTCGATTCTGAATCAGTCGAAGTGTAAAAAGGTGAAAAATCAGTTAAAAGAATATCAGAAGATAGAAGTTGGATAGGTTGACGTTTTTATAGTCATGATAGAGGACAGGGGAAGGTTTATAGACTTTACTTAGGTTAAGTGAGGAAAAGATGAAGGCATGGACAGAAATCCCAGGCACCCAAAATTGGTCACTAAGGAGAGGAAGAGAGAGATCACTAACAAGGAAAAAGTCTATACACGATCCAGTAGGGGAATTGTAGGCACGGTGGGTAGGTAAGTTATTGTGAACAATGTGGAGGTTGAGACGCGAACAGATGTCGAAAGCATGGGATAAGGAATGAGGATTGAGAATATTAGTATTAAAGTCACCCATAAGAATAATATAGGGATAGAGATTGGAGTTGAAAGCGTTGGAGTTATGTTGAAAAGCGGTGATATAATTTTTGCTTCTTCATTTAGCATCTTATTCATTAAGTTTTTATTGTTTGTAATGTAGTAAGATTCCAATGCATCCAGTTTCCAACAGTGGTGGCTCGTTCTAATTATTTTTGAATTTTCAACATCGATTTTGTGTTTGTTCGAGAACATATGTTCTGCTACATTTGACCTATTCACATCAGATTTTTGGTGTTCTTTTAATCTGGTACCAAAATCCCTTAAAGTCTGACCTATATATGCTAAGTTGCAATCTGCACATTTAATCTCATAAACGCCAGACTCTGAATTTTTTGAAGATTTGTCTTTAAGTTTACACACTTCTTTTCTTATTTTTGTACAAGGTCCTGTGACTAAATCGATTTTGTGTTTTCTAAACACTTTTTCTAGCTTATTGCTAATCTCTGGATAAAATGGAATGCCTAATCTGACTGTGTTGTTTTCCTTCTCTGGTGTTAGAGTACTTTTCTGTTTCTTCTCGAATTTTACTTTGTGTTTCCTTACTATTTTTCTGGCAAATTCCACTGAATATCCGTTAAGAGTCGCTGTGCTTTCTATAAATTTTATTTCTTGATCTCGTTCTTTTTTTTCCATAGGGATGTTGAAAAGTCTATTTTTTTTTTCATAAAATGTGTTGTGTAGTAGGAATTACAATTTGTGTTACAATAACATATAAAAACATTTTAAGACCAAGGTCCCACAACAACATACGTTCAAAAGTGTTGATGGACGTAAATCTTTCTTTTTTTTGTTTTTTATATTTTTTCTTAAAGAATGGATAACTAAACAAAAAATCCTATCACTAAACAAATAATCCTATCCTATCCTATCCTATCAAATATGACATAGGCCAATATTTTATGATAGAATAGAGAAAATAAAAGAAAATTAAAAAGTAAATAGCAAATTGTTACAAAAATTTGCTGAAACAAAACAAAAATGTAGTTGCCAATAATCCAGCCGGTTGCATATTCCTTGTTCCTGTGACGCACTGTCTTTCTTAAAGATTAAATCCCACACATAATTATATGAAGGCGCGTTTCTACAAGGAAGCAATAGCGTCTCATCATCAATGATTATTTAACAGCTAAGATTGAGGGTGCTACCGTTGACTGAATACAGTTCATTCGCCACCACCCCTAAGATGTCACCTTAGCTAGTGATATCTCACTGCTATTGCCAGTGGTGTGTGATATCTCACGTCAACTCGTATGTCAATAGCAGGGACTGGAGTACGCGGGGTTGTCACACCCGTAGATCAAAAATAAAAAAAATTTTCAAAACAATAAAAACGCCGCTTGTTTTTGGGATATGTGATGGTTTGAGTCACTGGTGATAAATCTGTTGGCATCTGTTGGTTTTCTATAGATAGCGAATTTTAATGTATTGTTTGGTTTCCTTATAATTTTTATGTCTAAAAAGTTTAAAATATTGTTCTCTTCGGTTTCTACTGTGAATTTGATTGATTGGTGGATGTTGTTGATATGATTAAGGATTTCCGGTAATTTTGATTTTTTAACGACAGCAAAAACATCATCTACATAACATAGTCATACTAAAGGAAACATGTTGTAACTTCCAGCAACAATTGTTTCGAGGTGGCTCATGAACACATTGCTCAAGTATGGTGCCAATTTACTGCCCATTGATGTTCCTGATGTTTGTTTGTAGAATTTGTCACGGAACTGGCAGTAGCTTTGGTCCATTACTGTTGTTACTACTTTCAAGTAAGATTTAATTTTTTGTGGTGGCACTTTATTTTTAATGAGATGTTGTTCGATGGGTATGCTTGGAAATAAAGCCGTAACGTCAAATGAGACCATAATTTCATCTTCTTCTAATTTAATATCCTTAATTTTATTGACCAACTCCAATGATTTTTTTATGCTTTTTCCTTCAGGTTGTTGTATTTGTTGAAGATCTTGCAGGACCCATATGGCCATGTTTTCTGTGGGTGTGGCAATGTTTGATGATATTGGTCTCATTTTTCTACCTTCTTTATGAATCTTAGGTAGAGCATATAACTTTGGGACTTTAGGATTTGTTACATGCATTTTGTATTCAAGTTCCGGTTGATTCGTCAATTTTACTATTGTTTTTATTGTTTTTTTAGTATCACTCACCATATCTTGTTCAAAGGATCTCTAGGATTTCCGTTTTTCCATGTGTGTTCTTCATATAGACCTTCTATGATGGTTTCTGTTACTCTGGAATCGTAATCTGATTTTTCCATTATCACCACTGAATACTAAACTATAATAATTTTATTTTGTATTTTATTTATTTTTTTGATAGATATTTTATGAAATTTAGAGGTTATAAATCAAATATTAATTATTTATCTCGCGTAACAACCAAAATTGAAACTTACATGTATATATCATTTCTTTCAGCACAATAATCTTATTGTGAATGTACTCATCTCAAAACATCAAAACATAATTTTTATTTGCAACAAGTAACATTAAAAATTAAAATCTAAACAATTTTGAAAAGTTTTATTAAAAATGGATGACGATTTCTTTGATTTTGGAAAATAATTTAGTAAAATGATTGTAAAGTCAGGCGTAGTTAATGGACGAGTTATACTATGTCTTGACGCAGCAATTAATTGACTACAATTATCCTACAGTGCAATTAATTGATGCGTGAAGACGTAAAATATGGCAATAATTGAGGACTACAATAATTATGTTTTCAACTCAAATTATTGTAGTCAATTATCTTAGTTTTCGTTATTGACGTTTGGAATAGTTTAGTGGCTCCAAATGATGCTAGAATATTTTTATGTATTTTCTGTGGTTTTTAAATTCAAAATATATTATTAAAATTTTTAATAATATTTAGGACTATTTTAATTATTAACTATACTTTTTCATCAAACTATTAGCTATGTTTTTCTGCTATTGGTAGGCTTCGTTATGGCGCCGAGATTTTGAAAATATTTTTGAAATAATTTTATTTTTCCAAATGGCAAATACTGATAAGTATTCTGTTTTATCATTATGAAAAGGTTTTTTTGTTTAATTTTAGTTAATTTATTAAATATATTTTAGTGAATTGATGGTAATCGTCTAGGTTCAAAAAATATCCTGCAATTAATATTAATTTGAACAAATTGAAAACATAAAATTTGTAGTCAGTTAGTTTTAGTATTGACCACTAAGTGTCAGGTCAAAATATTGCCAAATAATTTTTATAGTCAAGAGTCAAGACTGAAAATAGAATTAATTGATCTGAACAATATATTGTAGTAACCAATTAACTGCTACGTCAAGACATAGTATTAATCAGGATGATTGGATTTTGTAAAGAAGGAAATAAAAGGAATGAAAATTGGAAATGAATATGTCGTTCAACATGAGCTAAATCAAAACCTCCGATATTCTACAAGCCCTATTCATTCACGCCATCTTAAAAAAAACAATGAACATTGCCATATGAAAAAAATTGTATTAGCGTTTTTGATTAAATTTTTTGAAATTTTTTATATGGAGTTTTATTGTTCTACATGGCGTTAAGGCGATTTTTTGAATTTTTTTATATTGATTTTTAATTTCAAAATGACGCTACAAGTGCACGATTTTTTCTGTGCTAAAAAACGAAGAAGGCTTGTATATCGGAGGTTTTGGCTGAATGCACAAAAAGATTTACTGGAGGTATGAGTTTTTGTTTTGTTTTTGTAATATTGGTTTCATATTTCAATTTTTTCAAACGAAGCATCAACTAGCTCAAATAAAATGAATGAATTAGTAATCGATAAAAAAAAACATCAATATAAAAATAAAACTTTATATATTTTCGAAATTCAACTTCGATCATGTTGAAATCAATAATTTACCAATTTCTTTGGAGAAATTTAAAATATTGGATACTATTGATAAAAATTCAGTGGTTATTCTACAGGGGGCAACTGGATATAGAAAAACCACACAGGTGCCTATTAGGGTTTCTCATTTCCCGTAAAAATTCAAATCCCGGGAAGCCGGGACAAAAAATGTTAAATTCCAGGGAAGTCCCGGGAAACGCTAAAAAGCTAGAACTTTCTAATTGGGTGGTAGAAAAATGTGTCAAATTAAAACAGCACAAAAAATGCTCTATTGATTTTTAACTTTCCATTATTTTTAATTAGAAAAACTTTAAAAATTAAATGAAAAAGAATTCATAAAAACAAAACAAAAATAAATTCATAGTGCTAATTTTGTCCGAATTTTCGTGACGAAACGACCTGCCACAGAAAAAGCTCTTTCCGATTCAATTGATGTCGGTGAGATAGTCATTAGTGCATTGTATAATCTAAATTATTTGTGCGCTGCTTAGTTGCTTCAAATGGCAAATCAATTATCAAATGATTTATTATATGCTTATGTATTTGAAACCGATGAAAATGTCCGAAAATTGATTATGGAAAAATACATAAAAAATATAGTTGATACCCATCCTCTTTTTCAGCAATTCAAAACTAAACCTAAAAAAACAGGAAATGTAATATTAGAACCTAAACTGACAAACAAACAAAACACGAACGAGATCGAGACGTTTTACGATTGCGAAGAATACTTTGCAGACGAAATTAAATCTAAATATATAAAAAATGTTTCAGAAGCTAAAATGATAGACGAGATCCAGGAATTGTTTTACGAATGCGAATATGTTTCGGATGAAAAGTATTTTAATTATCTTGATAAAAAAATTTAAATTTTACTTACAATATTACTGATGTTATTGAGATTGATTGTACATTATTTGAATACAAATTAATTCCAAAAGCTCCAGATGATGATGATGAAGAAATTTGTTTAGGTTACTTTTCGGATCTGGACGATTTTTGATTTGACTATATGTTCGTTTTCCCAATCCATTCGAAATTAATACTGTAAAAAAATTCTTGGTTGAATGAATGATGATTAGAAAAAAATTGTTTATATGTATTTTGAGAATGTAAATATTAATAATTTTTAATTGCATAAAATATTTATTTTTATTATATAGAATATTATATTATATAGAAATAAAAATGATATGTCTATTAATTACCTTGTTATTATTTTATATTTTAATTTTTTAAACCTATTTGAGTTTAAACCTATCATTGTTACGTTGCTATTTTATGGTTTAATTCTGACTAATGCCGATTCTTACAATCTTCTATTATCCCTTTTATGATTCAGAGAACCTAATCTTTCTATTTATTCAAAAAAAATCGTTGTTTTGAAAACCGAGATAAAATAAGAATGTTCCAAAAATAATTTATTAAATACAATTAATTACAAAAATATTCAATGACAGTTCACAAACACAACCCGCTAAACATGGTGAATCGTTTACGAACCATTTACGAACCGTTTACGAACCGCATTGTTCGTTTACGGTTCGTAAACGATTCACCATGTTTAGCGGGAACTAGAGAAATAGATCAAATTTTACTTCGGTCTGAAAGACCTAAGTATTACATTCATGAGCCATATGTGAAATTCTTACCCCCACTTTTTTGGCATTTCTCGACGTTTTAGGACCTACTGATTCTAAAAAACCAAAAAAAATTTATGTTTGTCTGTAGGCCGGCCGGCCGTCCGTCATTACCTAAACCGTCATTACCAAAACCGCTGGAGGGATTTCAAAAATTTTTTTTAGCAAATAGGTATACTCAAGGGACAGGTCCGAAATGACGCTGTGCTCGATAACTGTACCGGAAGTGTTTCAAAAAAATCATTATGTGTGTCAAAAATAGCAAATTTTCATATATTTGGCTTAAAAAACGTTCATTTTAAGTGATTACGAGTAGGAACATTAAATTTGGAGAAATCTTGATGGTAGGGATTGGTATGTGAGATCAAAAACTAGATTATTGCATTATTATAAGTTTGTCAAAAAAATGTTGTCAAGTGTGTCAAAAGAAAGATTTTTATTTATTTTTTTACCCGATTTTTGGAAAAACAACAGTGCATTATACAACAAGGTTGAGAAGTAGGCTATTATTGACCGAGAACTTTTAGATCCTGAGGCGCGTAGCGCCGAGGGATATAATGTTCGAGGTCTATATTAGTCTTCTCAACCGAGGTATATATAGAATTTTTTTAACTACTAACACTAATTATCATATTTGCTTTCATTAGATATTTATATTAGTAATTTTCCATTTCAATTTTTAAATATCTTAAAATATCAAGTAGCCTGGAAGTTTAGTTTTATACAAATAAAACGAAACAAAGCAATGCAATTATTATTTGTTTGTGTTTTTTTGTTCATTTCAATCAAAAATAAAAGAAAATTTGTCATTATTAACCTAGGTAATTGTTTGTTATTATTATTGACCTAGCTCATTGAATAAATATATAAGGAAGAATAATTACGTGTGGCTACACGAATATTTTTTGAAGTATGTAATTTGTATATCTGTGCGTTCTTCATCCATGACATTTGACATATTTCGTTTTGTATTTTAATATAAAATGATAGCTTTTATCCGAAATTCTACTTTAAGATATTCAAATTAAACAAAATTTCTAAAAATTAAAGTTTAAATTAATGTTTTCCAAATCATTTATTATTATTTGTGCAGTAGTTTATTCATAAAAATGAAGTGTTCCATTAAAATATGTACAAATAACCTTAAATACACTGACTTTTGATTATCGAATTTCATATCAATGATTAGAATATTTTGACTTATACTACGCATAAAGAGGGTTTAGAATGATGTTTTAACAAAAACATAAAGTATTTGCTTTACAAAAACTGTTATTTTCTAGTTTAATTTTATATTTTATTACCCTACATAAATGTAATTTTTCTTAATCCATCGTTGTCAAACCATATTTCAAACGTAATCACAGCCGAATATAAGGTGTTTTTAAAGTAATTCAACATTATTAAAATATGTGTTGTATGGACAATTAAAAATATTTATATATGGAAATATAAGGAAATATTTTATCCAAACATATTAGGCTTTTAAATTTATATGTAACATTTATTATTTCTTTTATTTGTTTTGAAAATATAAATATGCAAATTGTAAACAGTACCACCCAGCTAGAATGCAAACACTATCAAACTTCACCAATACTAAAATTTAGATGCTTCACTCAAAATGTCTCTTAGTTACTCTTCCTTAGATATTTATTCAATGACCTAGCTTGAGAAAAATTACTTCTCATTGGGGCATTCGAGTAAATAATGACGATTTCTCAAGTTAGTAGTTAAAAAAATTAATTATATGTTTGAAAAGAAATTTTATTTTATTATTATTGAGAATTATGGCATTATAAGTTTGTCAAAAAAATGTCAAGTGTGTTAAAAGAAAGATTTTTATTTATTTTTTTACCCGTATTGTTTATATGTATTCTGGAAAAAAAAATTAATTACTTGATTGAAATGAAATTTTATTATTATTATTGAGAATTATGGCATTATAAGTTTGTCAAAGAAATAATGTCAAGTGTGTCAAAAAATGATTTCATTTATTTTTTTACCCAATTTTTTGGGAACAAAAATGTAGCTGTTTTGATGACGTATATGTAATTGCAAATGAAATTGGACATGGAAATTTTTGAATTTATTATAGTTTTTTAAATATTTTTGGAATTTTGAAAAAAGTTTGTATTTTTGATTTTGTAATAATTTTTGCAATATTTTTAGAATTTTGGAAAAAGTTTTAATCAACAAAATCAAATTTGTAAGAATTTTTGGAATATTTTTAGAATATTGAAAAATTTTAAATTTTTGATTTTGTTATAATTTTTGGAATTTTGAAAAAAATTTCAATTTTTGATTTTGTAATAATTTTTGCAATATTTTTAGAATTATGGAAAAAGTTTGAATTTTGAAGAATTTTTGAAATATTATTGGAATTTAGAAAAAGTTTAAATATTTGATTATATTCTAATTTTTTGAATATTTTTGGAATTTGAAAAATTTTCAATTTTTGATTTTGTTATAATTTTTGCAATATATTTAGAATTTTGAAAAAGATCGAGTTTTTGAGTTTTATATATATTTTTAGAATTTTGAAAATAGTTTCAATTTTTGATTTTGTAAGAATTTTTGGAATATTTTGAGAATTTTGAAAAATTTTAAATTTTTGATTTTAAATTTTGGAATTTTGAAAAAAGTTGGAATTTTTGATTTTACAATAATTTTTGCAATATTTTTAGAATTTTGGAAAAGTTTGAATTTTTAAGAATTTTTGGAATGTTATTTGAATTTAAAAAAAGTTTAAATATTTGATATTATTCTAATTTTTGGAATTTTGAAAAAAGTTTCAATTTTTGATTTTGTTATAATTTTTGCAATATTTTTAGAATTCGGAAGAAAATAGAGTTTTTGAATTTTATATATATATTTTTAGAATTTTGAAAATAGTTTCAATTTTTAGAATTATGGCAAAGTTTGAATTTTTAAGAATTTTTGGAATATTTTTGGAATTTAGAAAAAGTTTAAATATTTGATATTATTCTAATTTTTGGAATATTTTTGGAATTTTGAAAAAAGTTTGATTTTATTTCATTTTTAAAATATTTGTGGAATTTTAAAAGAAATATGAATTTGTGATTTTGTAAGATTTTCTCGAAACGCTAAATGGAGAGGTTTTTGAGCAGTTGTTTAGTGTATCATCTTTTCACTAAATTATGTTAATTTATAATCTGTTATGATTTTCCGGCAACGTATTGATGTTTCGTGTTAGTTTTGTAATAAATTTCTAAACAACGATAAAAATACACTATAATTTAACAAAGAGTTATGTTTGATATACATCGCTGCCCAAAACTAAAAACCATGTCTTCATAAAAGTTTTTTGCCGAAAACTATATCAAAATCCTTAACCCAGGCCGAAGTCTTGATATCTCAGAGCTGTGAGAGATTTCAGCCCCTCCATATTTTTCATATTCTTTTTGTGACAAGAAAATCGCTTATTTTGCTCTAGACAAAAATAATTCGACATTTCGTGTTTTTTTATTACTCGGAGTTAACTCCGTGACACGTAAATTAATATATTATTCTTTTATTACTCATAACCCTATAGAGTTAACTCCGATGACTCTTAATTTTTTTGGGACGTTAAATTTAAATTCAAAAACATAAACGAAAAAAGTACAAAACAATAAAATTTCAAAAGGATAAAAAATATTTAAACAGTTTTATTAATTGGGTTTACACTAGAATGCAAGTGGTACATACTCTACTTATTAGGTCGACTATCAGCAGGATTACCAATTATTTTGATTCAGCTTAAAAATTTTTTACGGGTTCTTTATAAACAAAAAGATATAAAATGCAATATTTAAAAATATACTTTTTACTGTTTATTTTTAAATTTATTTATAATAATAAAACTTCCTTATAGTAACAATTTGATTTTTATTTTTTTATTTTAAAGAATATCGATTTCGACTTACGTCATCCTCAGTTCTTAAATTATTATTCGTATTATTATTAAATTATTATTATGAATAATAATTTAAGAACTGAGGATGACGTAAGTCGAAATCGATATTCTTTAAAATAAAAAAATAAAAATCAAATTGTTACTATAAGGAAGTTTTATTATTATAAATAAATTTAAAAATAAAACAGTAAAAAGTATATTTTTAAATATTGCATTTTAATTCAAAAGTGACAAAAGCACACAAACAGTGAATAATATGGAAAACTATAATAACACATATAAAAAGATATACTTGTTCGAGGATATTTTCTTTTAATTTTTTTTAGGGGAAATAGAGCGGTTCTAAATTTCGAGAATTTTGTGATTTTTGGCTTGAAGACTTCTTTTCAAAGATTGATAACATCGGTTCTGGTAAAGATAGACACTTCTTGTCTGTTTTATTTTAAAGTATAAAGATGGAATTTAAAAAAAACTGTTATATATAAAAATTATTAACAAATTCCTATTGTTATTAACAAATAAAATGTTAAAATTAATGTTTAGTCATTATGTAACAAAAATAAAGAGTGTCTAGTGTGACCATCGTATTCTACGTTCAATTTTCAATAAGAAACGTATATTTAATCAATGGAGAAATGAGTTTTACTGTTAGAAATAAACTAATTTATCGAGCGCGGGACGACAAAAAATTTTATAAATTTTTGTCGTCCGGCGCTGGCAAAATTAACTTATTTGTAACAGTAAAACTCATTTCTCCATTAATTAAATATACGTTTCTTATTGAAAATTGAACGTAGAATACGATGGTCACACTCGACACTCTTTATTTTTGTTACATAATGACTAAACATTAATTTTAACATTTTATTTGTTTATAACAATAAGAATTTGTTAATAATTTTTATAAATAACAGTTTTTTTTTTAAATTCCATCTTTATTCTTTAAAATAAAACAGACAAAAGGGGTGTATCTTTATCAGAACTGAAGTTATGAATTTTTGAGAATAATTCTTCAAGCCAAAAATCACAAAATTCTCGAAATTTAGATCTGCTCTATTTCCCCTACAAAAACGAACTTAACGTTAACTTAACGTAAAGTTCATTTCATTCTATCTTAAAGATTTTGTTAAGGATTTTTTGACGTTTAGTATAAAAACTGAAGAAAACTAATATTTAATTGCAAGTGTCCATAAAAATTAAATTTTATTTTTTAAAAAATGCAAAGGATATAACAAGAGCGACTTTAAAGCCAAATATTAGCATGAAATTAATATGAAAATAAAATTTTTTATTTTTAAATTTTGTATCAAATGTTTATTTAGAATTTTATTATTTTAAATTTTGATTTTAAAATCAGTTTGTTACTTTTAATGAATTGATTGATTTATAAAATTGATTACAAAACCAAAATTAATACCAAATCAAACGTCAAAGAATACGTAATTTCTTACCGACTATAAATCAAAATTTTGTAGTGTCTTAAGTTACGGTTAAGTTGAAGTTAACGTTAAGTTAACGTTAAGTTGACGTTAAGTTAACGTTACCGACTATAAATCGTGCATTATGGTGCTATTACACAGAAATTAAATTAAGTTGCTATCATTAACTTTTCAGATGATAGCATTTATTTGTTTTTTGGCTGTAGATGGCAAAAAGATCTAAAACTGCAGGAAAATAAAAATAATTTTACGAAGTAATAATAATTTTTAAACAACAATTTCTAATAAAATCATTAGTTATTTAGTATTAATATTATATTATATAATCGATTATATCTAAATTAGTAGTATACAAATTGTAAATAAACTATATAATGTAAAAGTAAATGAAACAAAAAAATGGCAACCACAAAAATAAATATATGCTCTATAGTTGTTGTAGCTTAATACCTAATATAATATAATTTTGATTATGATTTTAATATGAAAATCCATTAATGTGATAATCGGTTTTAAACCGGTTGAATTTGCAGATGAAATCATCTAACAATTTTCTAGCAACTAATTAGTAAACCAAATAATTGTTCAAAAACTCAGTTGCTATCAGCTAACTTTTCTTGCAGTTTTTATATCTGTCTCGCGCATGCTATCCCTCTTTTTCTCATACAAAATATTTTTCATCAACTTTTCAGATTATGGTAACTGCAAAATTGATTATGGGAGTTGAATTTAATTTGTGTGTAATAGCACCATTAGTCACATTTTGTTCTAATTTGTTCAGTATGTAAAAGAATGACCTATATATTTTTGATTGATTTGATTGACCTATATACTTGCCTATGAATTTTTAGTCGTCCCACGCTCGATAAACAAATTTATTTCTTATAGTAAAAATCATTTCTCCAATAATTAAAAGTACGTTTTTATAGGAAATGTAACGTAGAATACGATGGTTGTAGTGAAAACTCATTTCGTGGGTGGGGCAATGACTAAAGATCGATTTGAACATTTTATTTGTTTATAACAATAGGAATTTGTTAATAACGTTTATTAATTTTAATTTTTTTTTGTAAACTAGCATCTATTAACTTTAAAATAAAATAAATTAGAGGCTTCTATGTTTAATAGAACCAAAGTTATGAATATTTTAAAATAACTCGTCAAGCCAAAAATCACGAAATTCTCGATTTTTCTATATAAAACCCATAAAAAAATTTCAGCCAAATCAAAAATGTGTCAGTCAGAAAGGTGTTCGGTTTGTAAAAGTATGCGCCCATATAGAAATTGCGTTTTTAAAAAGATTTGTAAAAGAGAACGTTTTATAATTCGATTACATCATGTAATTCAAAATTTTCAAAAAAAACCGGAGAAACAGTTGTAGCTCAGGAGACATACCTTCAAACCCGAAGTCTTCGGAGTAAATAGTTCGAGTTGGTAAGTATTAATGATCGATGCAAACAGTTATAAAAAGAAATTAACTTATTTTATAAATTTAAATTTCATGTGATTTTTTAGCTGAATTTATAAGTAAAAGAATTTTAGCAACAACATAAGAAAAGCCGATTGAACGCGAATAGAAGTTATAACCTCGGATATAACGTCGTTTGTATTGCATGTATCACGAAGGAACAAAAAATGTATACGAGGATTTTCTTCTATTATTTTATCTGCTGTTTTTCTAGTATAGAACAGTGGATAGAACATATTTTTTTTCTTGACTTGACTTGCATGACTTGAGCAGGATAAATTTGTTTTGAAATTGTGATTATTTTTTAATTTAAATCTGTGCGCTATTAAATAAAATATTTTTATTATTTTTCAAATAATTTTTTTAAATTTATTTAATAGAAAAGTAAAAGAAAAAATATTGCCACTTCTTAAAGATAATATAATGGTATCAGAAAGATCTCTTACGCGCCATCTGGGAGTAACAGTAAGATAACATTTTTCAGAGGTCTAAAAGAAATCAATTTAAAGAGATCATAAACTTAGCTCTCACATGCCAGAATTTTGAGGATAATTACAAATTAATTAAAATAACAATAAAAATATTTTTCAGCTATTTATATTTTATTTTTTTATGAACAATATTACATAATCCATCTAAATTTTTAATTATTTCGAAAGATTTGTCATGCCTCAAATTGTTTGTTTTGATTTCATTTTCTTCATAAAATAAATATTTTTGCAATATGACACCATCTTCATCTTCTACGAGAAATGGTGTAGGCTATAGATTTTTGCGAAAATTTGATCAACGTGCATATGCACATAAATATACTAACTGGGGTGGGGTGCTTACTTCAAATTAGGAAGCACATGAAGGCCACAAAATGCAGATTCTGTAAATTGGTTAATTAAGCAAACCCAAAATTAAGAGGAAGCATCTAGAGATGTACTGTATTGACCTCCAAATATATCGGCATTTTTGTTATTAATCGGGTATCGCTATGGAGGTTTGCATGTAGCCCAACATAATAATTTAAAATATAATTTAGGTTAAACTAACTAAACAAATTTAATTGCATTATATACTATATACCTGATATGCGACTACCTAGTTCTCCACGTTCCAGTTTCTTTCCGTACAAACACGATATATAATACTCACTGCTGCAATTCGTCTTGGTTGTGTTATAATAATGTTACAATGTTTATTTGGAACTTTAGCCTTATCTAGAATGAATATAGGCACTAGGGTTTCTCAAACGGGATCCCGTTTTCCCGGCGGTGAATTTTCATCCCGATTTCATGCGGGATCCCGAGTATCCCGGCTATCGCGCTAATTTTTATTAACATTTTTTTACTTTTTTCAAAGATATTAAAAATTTTTTCACTCGAAAATCGAGTAGTTTTTAATTCTGTTCCCTCTGTAGTAATTAATTTCGTTCAAAATTAGGAAAATGTTTTTTTGACATATAGTTTCATGGTTATTTTGTATGGTTTTTTTAACTATAAACACAACAAATTAAAACCAATATAACTTAAAATAGGTAGATTTTTCTGAGAAATCTACCTAAAACAAAACTTGCGCTTCATTTCTCTTAATTTATGTTTTATGGTTCTCTTATGAAGGCGATTAATAAAGGAACGAGACATGTTTACAATGTGATTTGCAATGTCCTCTGGATTTATTTCATTGTTAGCACGAGTAACTGGAATGCCCTACTAGAATGGGGAAAATCAATGTTTTCAACAGCGTTAATCCACTTTTGTTTTCTTGCGGTGTGCAGTGAGTAGATTAAGTCATCAACCACGTCTGCCTTACCACTACTAAGGTGCTCCACAAATAATAAATATATTGCTCTCCCTACTCCAACCAGGAATGTATTCTTCACCGGACGTCTCTTGGGATGCATTTCTTTGCAGTTGAAATTATGGCTCTTACGAACCTACCGTAATTTTTAGGAATGGGTTGGATTCAGTGAATCACTGCATCCAACTCTGACCCATATTTAGCCCAGTCAGTTTTGTTAAAATTGCATCTAGGTTGAGGAGTAGAGTTTACGTGTGGGATTTGGATACCTACCTCAAAAATTACTGGACGATGTTGAGAGCATGGAAAACCTTGTAAGACAGCCCTAGATATTGGACTAGGATTACGTTGTTCGTTTTTTGTGGAAAAACAGAGGTCGGAATTGTAATAACTTGGCCATCTAGCAGATCTAATTAGTTTTTCGTGTCTTTCGTATCATATACCAGGAACATGTTGTCGATTGGTCCCGTCAGTTAGTTGTATGCCATTGGGATTGTTATTTGAGTAGGACCACTAAATGTGATGGGTATTAAAGTCACCAACGTATATTGCTGGGTGGTGAAATAATGGTAGAGTATCAGCTTGCCACGCTGTATTTAGGGGCTTGTTTACATTAACAATCTTCGTGTTCGATATATCAACAACAATAAAATGTATATCGTTGTCCGTCTGGTGTAAGTACATGTTTGTAGTTCATGATTTTTGACTTAATATACGTGCCAGATTCATATGTTTGATGGTAAATAGCACTAATTAGTTTGTAACCAACAATTTTTCCTCTTGAGGTAAGTTGCGCTTCATCTGTTGCATGCGTTTCCTTCCAGAATTACAACGTTGCTATCGAAATAATAACTTTAATACTCTTTCTAAGAGTTCAGTTTTTGACTTGCTAATGCTTTCAATGTTCAATTGTAAAACACGGACTGAGGGTCCAATACTTTTTGTCTTATGGTGCTGAGAAGTACCGTTGTTATTGTGATTTTGATTTTAGTTTATGTTCATTTGTTTGTATCACAAAACATGTAGCATATGACATTAAAAACATCACAAAAGAATTGGTAATATTTGAAGCAACTAAGCAGCGCACAAATAATTTAGATTATACAATGCACTAATGACTATCTCACCGACATCAATTGAATCGGAAAGAGCTTTTTCTGTGGCAGGTCGTTTCGTCACGAAAATTCGGACAAAATTAGCACTATGAATTTATTTTTGTTTTGTTTTTATGAATTCTTTTTCATTTAATTTTTAAAGTTTTTCTAATTAAAAATAATGGAAAGTTAAAAATCAATAGAGCATTTTTTGTACTGTTTTAATTTGACACATTTTTCTACCACCCAATTAGAAAGTTCTAGCTTTTTAGCGTTTCCCGGGACTTCCCTGGAATTTAACATTTTTTGTCCCGGCTTCCCGGGATTTGAATTTTTACGGGAAATGAGAAACCCTAATAGGCACCTGTGTGGTTTTTCTATATCCAGTTGCCCCCTGTAGAATAACCACTGAATTTTTATCAATAGTATCCAATATTTTAAATTTCTCCAAAGAAATTGGTAAATTATTGATTTCAACATGATCGAAGTTGAATTTCGAAAATATATAAAGTTTTATTTTTATATTGATGTTTTTTTTTATCGATTACTAATTCATTCATTTTATTTGAGCTAGTTGATGCTTCGTTTGAAAAAATTGAAATATGAAACCAATATTACAAAAACAAAACAAAAACTCATACCTCCAGTAAATCTTTTTGTGCATTTAGCCAAAACCTCCGATATACAAGCCTTCTTCGTTTTTTAGCACAGAAAAAATCGTGCACTTGTAGCGTCATTTTGAAATTAAAAATCAATATAAAAAAATTCAAAAAATCGCCTTAACGCCATGTAGAACAATAAAACTCCATATAAAAAATTTCAAAAAATTTAATTAAAAACGCTAATCCAATTTTTTTCATATGGCAATGTTCATTGTTTTTTTTAAGATGGCGTGAATGAATAGGGCTTGTAGAATATCGGAGGTTTTGATTTAGCTCATGTTGAACGACATATTCATTTCCAATTTTCATTCCTTTTATTTCCTTCTTTACAAAATCCAATCATCCTGATTAATACTATGTCTTGACGTAGCAGTTAATTGGTTACTACAATATATTGTTCAGATCAATTAATTCTATTTTCAGTCTTGACTCTTGACTATAAAAATTATTTGGCAATATTTTGACCTGACACTTAGTGGTCAATACTAAAACTAACTGACTACAAATTTTATGTTTTCAATTTGTTCAAATTAATATTAATTGCAGGATATTTTTTGAATCTAGACGGTTACCATCAATTCACTAAAATGTATTTAATAAATTAACTAAAATTAAACAAAAAAACCTTTTCATAATGATAAAACAGAATACTTATCAGTATTTGCCATTTGGAAAAATAAAATTATTTCAAAAATATTTTCAAAATCTCGGCGCCATAACGAAGCCTACCAATAGCAGAAAAACATAGCTAATAATTTGATGAAAAAGTATAGTTAATAATTAAAATAGTCCTAAATATTATTAAAAATTTTAATAATATATTTTGAATTTAAAAACCACAGAAAATATATAAAAATATTCTAGCATCATTTGGAGCCACTATAAACTATTCCAAACGTCAATAACGAAAACTATGATAATTGACTACAATAATTTGAGTTGAAAACATAATTATTGTAGTCCTCAATTATTGCCATATTTTACGTCTTCACGCATCAATTAATTGCAGTGTAGGATAATTGTAGTCAATTAATTGCTACGTCAAGACATAGTATAACTCGTCCATTAACTACGCCTGACTTTACAATCATTTTACTAAATTATTTTCCAAAATCAAAGAAATCGTCATCCATTTTTAATAAAACTTTTCAAAATTGTTTAGATTTTAATTTTTAATACTTGTGTTGGCCGTATTTCATAAAACTTTTAAATAAAACTATATTCTCCGATACCATAACGAAAACCTGATTTATTTTTCTTACTTTTTGTTACAAACATTTTGACATTCCATCTTCTTCTAGAAAACAGAACTTAGCGGATAATATTGATGAATAAAGATAGGTTTTTTTCATTTAAGTTCCCGGCGCGACATCTCGGAACAAACGCGGTAATTATTATTTAAATTTATTAATAAAATTCATAACAGTTCGGCCTTCCTGACCCATAATCGTCCTCGATTATATTGAATCAATTTACCCGCTAAATCTGTACATGATTAAATTTGTATTTAAGTTTATAAATCTGTATTTCAAAAGAAATTTATTAAAGTTAATGAAAATGATCTTAACCTACATATAAAATATTACTTAAAAGGAACAAACACATTTTTTTGTGTATAAGCGCAAGGTAATTCAGTTCAATCGCACAAATAAAATAAAACAAAACTCTGATGAACTCACAACTTCATCCATGGTTTCATATGTGACGCTTCAATGACACCTAAATACGGAATTTGGGTCAGTTGAAATCCTTCTACGTCTTCGACTAAATATCGATTATTTTGCAATACTTTCTTAATTCTATAAGGACCTTTAAATTTTGGCACTAACTTTTTCTTGACTCCCGGAGTGTTTACATAATTTGTGATCATAACATATTGTCCTACACTATATGTATACGGGGCTTTATGGCGTTTGTCGTAATATAATTTCGAATAAGTTTGCTGTCATTCAATATTATCTACCGCCTTCTGCCTTATTTCTTCTAGCGTATTTTCATCGTGTCTTTCTAAAACCTCTTTTAAATGATCAATATGTTCTCCCCTCTGCTCAACACCAAATAACAATTTACTTGGACATTCGCCAGTTGTTTGATTCGGGGTATTATTTATTGCATATTCTAATTTGTGTAATATTTGTGACCAATTTGCATGTGGCTCAACCTCTGACAATTTTGCTAACATGGGAGTAATGGTTCGATTCACTCTCTCAACCTGACCATTTGCCTGAGGTGAACCTGTAGCAATTTTAATGTGTTTTATATTGGCTTCTACAAGAAATTTACTAAATTCTGTGGATTTCAAACTACTACCCCTATCAGATACAATAATTTTCGGTCGACTATATTCCAAAAAATAAGACTTGAGACATTTTATAGCTTCTTTGGAATTTGTAGTTTTTACTGCGTATAACTTAACGAATTTTGTAAATCCGTCAATTATTAAAAATATGTATTTCTTTTTATCATAAGTAGTTGTTAACGGCCCGAAATGGTCAATATGCAACATTTGAAACGGAATATTCCCTTTTGGTATGTTATTTAAAAAACCTTCCACTTTTCCAGTTTTTGCGTTAAAGGCTAAACACTTCAAACAATTTGCAATAAAATCTTTAACTTTTTGTTTCATATTTGGAAACCAATAGGATTTACATAACACAAAGTAGCACTTTTCTACCCCTAAATGGCAGATTTGCTCGTGACAATTTCTAATTACCTGTGTTTCCATTTCTTCTGGAACATAAAATAAAATTTGACCATTTTTTTTTCGGTAAACTAAACCGTCTCTCAATTCAAATAAGGAGTGTTCCCTATTGCATAATTCTTCCGAAAGTTTTTGTATCTCTGGGTCTCGACCTTGACATATAGACAAATTTTGTTCAAAAGTATTCTCAACCAGTATTAAAATATTGATGTTTCTGCTCAGAGCATCAACATGTCCCATACGATTACCGGAACGGTGTTCAGTTTCGTATTCATAATTTTGCAGCTCTAACGTCCAACGAGCAATTCTAGGATTTACATCCTTTTTATTCAATGTTAAAACTAAAGAATTGCAATCCGTAACGATTTTAAATTTTTTCCCCATTAGATACATTCTAAAACGTCTCAGGGCATAAATTATTGCTAATGTTTCCAACTCATAGGAATGATAACGACTTTCAGTTGAAGTAGTCCTTTTTGAGAAATAAAAAACTGGGTGAAAACGATTATCACTCTTCCTCTGCATTAATATCGCACCGTAACCATGACTACTTGCATCGCAATGCAGCTCGGTATCGTCGTTTGGGGAATAATTTGCCAATATTGGAGATTCAATAAGTTTTGATTTGAGTATATCGTAAGAATTTATCTCTGCTTCGCCAAATTTAAATTTAATATCCTTTTTGATTAAATCATATAAAGGCTTGGCAATTAAAGCGAAGTCTTTAACAAATTTTCTAAAATATGAACATAGTCCTAGAAAACTATGAACATCTTTGGTTGACTTTGGAATCGGAAACTGTGATATGGCTTCTAAATTATTTTTATTCGGTCTAATTCCATCGTTAGAGATTACATAGCCTAAGTACTCTATCTCTTCCCATAAAAACTTACATTTGTCGAGTCGTAATTGTAATGAATTCTTATTTAGAATATCAAGAACCTCTCTTAATATTTGTACATGTTCCTCAATCGTAAAACTTACAATAAGAATATCATCCATATATATTAATATTTTGCCGCTTGTGATTAAATCTTTAAAACATTTGTGTAAATACCTAGAAAACACAGAGGGTGCATTTTTCAGACCGAAAGGCATTTTAGTAAATTCCCACTGTCCTAATGGGAAAGGTAAAACAAAAGAAGTGTACTTAATAGATTCCTCCGCCATGCTAACGTGATAAAACCCATTTCTCAAATCCAGGGTACTAAAATATTTCTTTCCCTCTAATTGGGCTAAATGATCCTCAATAACGGGTAAGGGAAAATTATCCTTCGTCGTAATCTTATTGAGACTCCTAAAATCTACGCATAATCTATGTTCACCATTCCTTTTTTTCACTAAAACAATAGGAGAACAATACGGTGATTCGCTTGGCCTAATCTTTCCTTCTTTGTGCAAATCATCTACAATTTTTGATACTACTTCTCGTTCGCAAAAAGATAAACGTCGTGGCGCACATCTAAATTCAACATCATTTGTTAAAGTTATTTTCATTTCAAACGGTTGTTCTGAATTATCTGTACGCTTTTCATTTTTGAAATAATCTGAAATTAATGAATTTACATTTTGTTTCACCTTATAATCTAAATTTTCATTAATATTTAATTCAAAATTTTCTTCTTCGTCACAATTTATAGCAAAAATATTATTTTCAAAGTTTACAAAAGCATCAGATAAATTATTATTATTTACATAACTAGTTTCGGGTTTTAAAATATTTACATAATGATTCTCAGTATTTTCAAAATTTGATAAATTATGATTAACAATTTCTGACGTGTTAAGTTTTAATTCAAAATTATTTTCCTGGAAAACATTTCCACCTTTTGATAAATATATATTATTTTGATCCATAAATTCTTTACCTAAAACACAATCTGGCTGCATTGTATTGTTAGGAACTATTAAAAATTTACATAAAATTTTATTGTCCAAAAATTCAATATTAAGGTGTAAGCTATTTAATACAATCAATTTTGAGAAATTAAGACCACTATAATTACTGTTTAAAGTTACTGGATGTGCAGATTCCACAATATGTTTTGGGAAAAACTTTTCTTTAATAAAATTTATAGGGCTGCCCGTATCCAAAAATACATTAATTGAAAAATTTAAACTCATACCTTGACCAGTGTATAATATTTTTGCGACTCCATTTTCCTCTATTCGACTCGATACTGCGTTTGCTGAATTTTGATTCACCAAAATTATATTTGTTTTCCGTTTTGAACAGGTTTGCAAAAAATGTCCCAGTTCCCCGCACACATAACAACTGCCTCGTTCCCTTTTAGGTTTCCGACACTCACTCGAAAAATGACCGACCCGATTACAATTGTAACATTTTGTAGTTGCTTTCAGGTTAACATTAGAATTTCCATGAAAATTAATTTTTGCCACATCAGATTTAATAAAATTTTGCTTCGGCGTTTGATTTTCATACTTCGACTTTACTTTTTCCTTAACAATTTCTGCAAATGCTTCTACGAGCTCACTTGTTGTAGCAAATCTTTGTATTCTTGCTTGAATTTCCAAGTTTGAATCCTCCATTCCTTCGATAACATATTCTAGAAGTTCATCATCCGCCATATTTACTTTGTTTGCTAAAATTATTTTTTCGTGAAAATATGTGATGAAATTTTCCCCGTCCCTCCATTTTCGTTCTTCAAATTTTCGCCTGATTGAAATTTTTGTTTGTTTGAGGTTAAAAAACCTATTCAACTGTTCCAAAATTTCAGTTGAACTTAAGGTTATATTAGGTGGTTTTGAATAAAACCATTCGCCTGCCTTCCCCACTAATTTTTTAACCAATGCCAATTTCATTACATTTTCACTAACACAGTATGTGTTTCTAATAACATTGAATTGTGAGGCCCAGTTATCGAATTCACCTTCAGATCCGGAAAAATCTGCAAGCAGATCGCAAACATCTCTTACACCGAGGTTTAACATTTCGGTTTCAACATGTAATTCTGATTTTTTCGAACTTTTTGACTTTAATTTTTCGTTTTCCACCTCCAACCTTTCTAGTCTTATGCGGAGCGCAACCAACTCGTCATTCTCTTTATCCAACCATTCTACTCCGCCTTCAGACATATCTTCCTCATTATTTAAACACGTGAGTCGATTCACCAAAACATGTTTTACTCCATGCGTTGGTAATTTGCGTTTTTGCAATTTTTTCCTCAACTCCTTTACACTTAAATTGTTTATGTTTTCTTCACACATTTTCTTAAAAATTAATATATCTGTTTATTGTAATTATATAATTGTTCACTAAGAATAAAGCTTAAACTTTTCTTTTCTTAAAAATTTTCTAAACACGTGTTTACATAAAAAGTTTTCTTTCAAAATGTTTCCATAAAACATAATTATATTTTTACATGAGTTTTCACATAACATAACATAAATTTTCACGTAAATCTTCACATAAATTTTCACTAAGTTTTCGCATAAATTTTCAGTAAGAATGGCTTACCACCCCACACCTGATTTTCTGTTGGCCGTATTTCATAAAACTTTTAAATAAAACTATATTCTCCGATACCATAACGAAAACCTGATTTATTTTTCTTACTTTTTGTTACAAACATTTTGACATTCCATCTTCTTCTAGAAAACAGAACTTAGCGGATAATATTGATGAATAAAGATCGGTTTTTTTCATTTAAGTTCCCGGCGCGACATCTCGGAACAAACGCGGTAATTATTATTTAAATTTATTAATAAAATTCATAACACTTGTTGCAAATAAAAATTATGTTTTGATGTTTTGAGATGAGTACATTCACAATAAGATTATTGTGCTGAAAGAAATGATATATACATGTAAGTTTCAATTTTGGTTGTTACGCGAGATAAATAATTAATATTTGATTTATAACCTCTAAATTTCATAAAATATCTATCTAAAAAATAAATAAAATACAAAATAAAATTATTATAGTTTAGTATTCAGTGGTGATAATGGAAAAATCAGATTACGATTCCAGAGTAACAGAAACCATCATAGAAGGTCTATATGAAGAACACACATGGAAAAACGGAAACCCTAGAGATCCTTTGAACAAGATATGGTGAGTGATACTAAAAAAACAATAAAAACAATAGTAAAATTGATGAATCAACCGGAACTTGAATACAAAATGCATGTAACAAATCCTAAAGTCCCAAAGTTAAATGCTCTACCTAAGATTCATAAAGAAGGTAGAAAAATGAGACCAACATCATCAAACATTGCCACACCCACAGAAAACATGGCCAAATGGGTCCTGCAAGATCTTCAACAAATACAACAACCTGAAGGCAAAAGCATAAAAAAATCATTGGAGTTGGTCAATAAAATTAAGGATATTAAATTAGAAGAAGATGAAATTATGGTCTCATTTGACGTTACGGCTTTATTTCCAAGCATACCCATCGAACAACATCTCATTAAAAATAAAGTGCCACCACACAAAATTAAATCTTACTTGAAAGTAGTAACAACAGTAATGGACCAAAGCTACTTCCAGTTCCGTGACAAATTCTACAAACAAACATCAGGAACATCAATGGGCAGTAAATTGGCACCATACTTGAGCAATGTGTTCATGAGCCACCTCGAAACAATTGTTGCTGGAAGTTACAACATGTTTCCTTTAGTATGACTATGTTATGTAGATGATGTTTTTGCTGTCGTTAAAAAATCAAAATTACCGGAAATCCTTAATCATATCAACAACATCCACCAATCAATCAAATTCACCGTAGAAACCGAAGAGAACAATATTTTAAACTTTTTAGACATAAAAATTATAAGGAAACCAAACAATACATTAAAATTCGCTATCTATAGAAAACCAACAGATGCCAACAGATTTATCACCCGTGACTCAAACCATCACATATCCCAAAAACAAGCGGCGTTTCATTCTATGGCCCATTTAACCGCATGGAGGGATCAGTTTTTATTGTTTTGAAAATTTTTTTTATTTTTGATCTACGGGTGTGACAACCCCGCGTACTCCAGTCCCTGCTATTGACATACGAGTTGACGTGAGATATCACACACCACTGGCAATAACAGTGAGACATCACTAGCCAAGGTGACATCTTAGGGGTGGTGGCGGATGAACTGTATTCAGTCAACGGTAGCACCCTCAATCTTAGCTGTTAAATAATCATTGATGATGAGACGCTATTGCTTCCTTGTAGAAACGCGCCTTCATATAATTATGTGTGGGATTTAATGTTTAAGAAAGACAGTGCGTCACAGGAACAAGGAATATGCAACCGGCTGGATTATTGGCAACTACATTTTTGTTTTGTTTCAGCAAATTTTTGTAACAATTTGCTATTTACTTTTTAATTTACTTTTATTTTCTCTATTCTATCATAAAATATTGGCCTATGTCATATTTGATAGGATAGGATAGGATAGGATTTTTTGTTTGGTGATAGGATTTTTTGTTTAGTTATCCATTCTTTAAGAAAAAATATAAAAAACAAAAAAAAGAAAGATTTACGTCCATCAACACTTTTGAACGTATGTTGTTGTGGGACCTTGGTCTTAAAATGTTTTTATATGTTATTGTAACACAAATTGTAATTCCTACTACACAACACATTTTATTAAAAAAAAATAGACTTTTCAACATCCCTATGGAAAAAAAAGAACGATATCAAGAAATAAAATTTATAGAAAGCACAGCGACTTAACGGATATTCAGTGGAATTTGCCAGAAAATTTTTTTTTTTTTTTTTTTTTTAAATAACATATTTTATTACAAAAAATTTAATTTACATTGCATGGTCTTAAAATTATTGATTTTAGATTAATCAAAGCGCTCAGCGACAAACAAGGTCGGTATAAGAGCGTTTTCAAATTATTATTTAGCGTTATTCTTTTTTAAGTTATTCAATTGTATAATTTTTAATGTTATAAGTGCAATTTAGGTAATTTCTAAAATGATGGACAGGAGGATGAGTAGGGTGTTTTATATTTTTTTTTTTTTTTTTTATATTTTATAATTTTTTTTTTTTTTTTTTTTTTTGTTTTTATATATATTTTTTTTTTTTTTTTTTTTTTTTTTTATTTTTTTTTTTCTCTTTACTCTGCTGCAAAAAAGATTGAGAACAAAAAAAACTTAGGGTGTTAGAAAAGCTGTAATACATAAATGATTAACCCTGAGAGTGCAACAAAAAAATTTCTTTCCGTGCTAAGGAAGCATTAGGACAAATGACTTAAATCAAGATTTACAGTAGCAGAGTTGAGAACAAAATTTTTAAGTTTCATATTAAAAGATTTAAGATTATTCGTTAGTATTATATCCGGAGGTAGTTTATCAAAAGCTTTGATTGCTTTATTAAGGAGATTACTCTTATTTCTCTCTGTTCTAGCCGCCATTATCCTATATTTATTACAGTACCTTGTATTATAGTTGTGCACATTGAGGCCTTTTTTTAGAGTTAGGTTGTTCTTTAATTTATTTTTAATTACTTTAAATAAGAACTTCGCTTGTTCAATAAAAATTAATTGTTTAAGATTAAATTTGTTAGTTATTTTATACAGATCAACTGTTCTAGTACGCCACCTAAGTCCATAAAGTCTCTTAAGAGCACGTCTCATTACTTTTTCTACTTTTCTTAATACAAACTTAGTACACTGGGACCAGGAAGTCAAGTTATATGTTATTCTTGAACGAATGTAAGCGTGGTAAATAATATTGGAAAATTTATTACTGTTTAACTTCCTACGTTTTATTGCTCCCAGCAATGAGTTTATTTTTTTTATCATTTGATCAGTGTGCGGTACCCAATTTAAGTTTTCGTCTATTACCATCCCTAAATATTTGTATGACCTAACCCTTTCCAGTCTTATATTATCAATTTGTATAGTCATATCCAACGGAAACGGCCCCAATCCATCTTAACTTAAACAACATATATTTCGTTTTGGACTTGTTAATGCTCAATCTGTTCGTCGCTATCCAGTCATTATATATTTTTAAGTCCCGGTTGATAGTATTAACGAGCTGTGTTGTTTGTTTGCTTTTATACAGTAGAAGAGTGTCATCAGCAAAGATAACATATTTACCCTCTAGTTGAGCTTGCTTAATACTGTTCACATAGATTAAGTACAGTGTTGGTCCAAGGACAGAACCCTGTGGTACACCTATATCCACAACTTTTTTTTCGCTTACCGTGTTACCAAGTTTAGTCCGACAAGTTCTATCTGTTAGGTAGTTTTTGATCAGTACCTTAGCCATTCCTCTAACACCCAATTCTTCAAGGCACTCTAGAAGGATTTCATGGTCCACAGTGTCAAATGCCTTTTGCAAGTCCACAAACACTGCTCCAACATAATAACCCGCATCTAGATACTCATTGATGATTCTCATGCACTCCGGTACAGCCACTTCGGTGCTGCTATGATTAAGGAAGCCAAACTGATTATCATCAAACCCTGCAGTGCTCGCTATAAAGTTTTTAATTCTGCTATTGATGGTTTTTTCATATATTTTTTCATATATTTTTTCAATTGTGCTGAGTAGAGATATCGGTCTGTAATTAGAGGGATTATCACTTGGCCCACCCTTGTATATTGGCTTTATAATTGATTCTTTTAAATGTTCAGGAAATATACCCGTTACATAGCTTCCATTTATGAATTGAGCAAGACTCGAAGATATTTGATTGCTAATACATTTGATATGATCAGTCATTATTCCATCTATACCGGGAGCAGAACTCGATTTTAAGCCGTTTATTATAATCTTTACCTCACTTTCAGTCACCGGGTCCAGTAGCATGGATTCCTCAGTTCGTTTATTGGTAGTACTCCTTACTGAGTATGGTAATTTATTTGCTAATTTCTTTCCGACAGTCGTAAAGTGTGTATTAAGACAGTTAGAAATGCACGGTTCATTAGTGAGCAACTTATCATCACTAATCATTGAATTCACCTTATTTTGTTTTTTTCCACTCGAGATTTTGTTATATAAGATTTCGTTAATTACTTTAAACATTTTTCGCCCATCCTTCCCGGCAGCATCAGCTTTTTTACACAAATAATTTTCTTTTGCTAGTCGAACTTGTTGTTCTACATAAGTTCTTTTGTCCTCGTACAGCTTCTTAATTTTGACGTAATGGGAGCCCTGTGTTGGCTTTCTTTCTAATTTCTCCATCTTCTTGTACAATATGTTACGTCTCTTTATCTCGTCTAACATATCAATTGTCATCCATTTATTGGACTCTCTAACCCTTATATCCCTGTAGGATGTACACTCCGTAATAGTAGTAGAGATTTTGTTTGTGAGTGCATGAATACCGGTGACAATCTCTGCATCAAGGTATTTAGTCATAGTATTCACATATAATGTTTTATTAAAGGTCGAAATTTTAACTTTTTTAATAGGGGCTTTAATAAATTCGCAGCTGTTGTAGAATAGTTGCATTACTTTATGATCAAATTTAGAGTTATGGTGAAGTACCAATTTATATTTGAATTTGCTCGTATGTATATTACTCCATGCGTGATCGATAATTGTCTTGGACACATGAATTAGATTATTATGAGTTGTTGAAGCTGTCCTAGTGGCATGATTCTTATTAATGGTATTAAATAATTTAATATTGTGAGCAGTCAGTAAGTTCATATAATTTTTACATTTCCTATCCTTCCTAAGTAGGTCAATGTTAACGTCTCCCAGGAAAATTAAGTTAGTATGTTTATCAGCTAGGTATTCCAAGTAGTCATTCGCGTTTTCATCGGGTGCTTTGTACATGGTAAAAACTTTCATATTAGAGTTCAATCCTACAATTTCAACAATTATAGAGTTGTATTTGGGACAATTTAGTGTAATGGAGAAATCCAACCCAGATTTTATTAGTATAGCCGTTCCTCCTCCCCGCCCATTAAGTCTACAATTGTGAATGGCTTCATAACCGTTAATATTGTAGTAAATTGACTCTTCATCATATATCCATGTTTCGTTTAAGATCACTATATCAGGAAACTGTTTACCGGCTATCAGCAGTTCAATCTCGTCCATTTTATCCCTCATACTGCGTACGTTAGCATATATAATGTTAAGCCTTTTATTTTTTATTGTCATTGGTGTGTCAGCCATGAAGGTGTCTTTTAAATTTTTCTATAGTTACCCTATTGGTAGTGGAAATATCAGACTTAAAATCTTGGAAAGGAATGAGATTATACGAAATCATATATGTAATTAAGGTCAATCTCCAGTACTTTTTGAAGTTACTTTGGACCCACCTCCCACTCATGAAATCCATATTAATATGAGTATGAGAAACACAGAATTTTGAGTGAATTAGTTTTTCGAAACTTGAATTAATGTCTGATTGGTTTATTTTTGATAATATCCTTTTTTCAAAGGTCTGCATTGTTAGTAATATCCCAATATATCGGCTAATAGTTGCTACTTTTTTATCAGTACGTTGTTTAACCAAAGACAAATGTGACTTATTAATAGAATCTAATGATTCCAAGTAAACTGATTCCAAGTATACCGCACCGCTTACATACTCAAAAAATAGCCAGCCATCATACATACAGAAGTGAAGACTAAAGCAGACAGATGAGTAATTAGATATTTTAATATTGGATTTTAAGATTTTGAATTTTAAGATTTTCTTTGGCAGCACTAGCTTGACTAATGTTCTGATGTAGCTACTGTATAAACCAATAAACCCATCATCACAATTGTTTTGATTCATAATATTCAAGTATTTTCCACAAATATGAAATAGATTAACCATGTAATATTTCCTATATTCACCACTTAAAATGACTGGGTAGCTGACGACAGAGCATATGAGAGGTTTAAGATTAAGTCTCAACCCAATAACAGTAAGAGAGAGCGAAATCAAAGCTTTGCCCAGTAATTGGAACGACAGGAGAAAGATACTCCCTGTATAAAAAGTTATCTTTATTTTGAAATTAGCTCTCACAATAGAGAATTCTACAATACATGATATAGCCTCATCTTGTGTTATGATAGTTCCAATGTATATACTAGAATTTATTGTCTTTACATTACAAATAGTTTCAAACTCAAAACCATTCATTTTTTGAAAGATTGTAGGCAAGATATTTAGTTTGCAGTAGGCATTGTTAAATACATTAACGAACTCGTCATAATAATTTTGGCTTATTAGAGATTTGTATGAAGTATATTTCCCGCTTGAGAAACATATATTGTTTCTCTTAAATACACCAGATACAAGAAACAATGGAGCGCAGACAGAGAAATAAATAAGAGTTATAAATCTAATGTCACAAAAAAGGACAAAAAAATTATTTATATTTGTTGAATTATTCATCATTATATGTTATTCTTTCTTTTATCGCTCGAAGAGCTCTTGTAAAAATGGGACAATTGATATCAGATGCTGCATGCATCGTTAGTGGTCTCGAGTTTCTCACGCAATTTATACATTTTGACAACTCACTACTGCAATCTATTGTGGAATGGCTACCTGAACATTTAGCACAGAAAAAAACTTTATTGCACTCACCCATTTTATGATTAAACAATTGGCACTTATAACACCTCCTTATATTAAGATATTCTTTCACGTAGTATGTGTTCCATCCTATGTAGCGGCGTTTGTTTCCACGATCATCATCCATTTCCCCTTAATTTTCTTCGTATATACAATCTTTATATCAATAGAGTCGTCCATGAATGAGTTTAGACTAACCAATTCTTCTTTTAATTGTACATCATTATTGACAGCTTCCAATCCCTTGATGATCACAGCTGGACTTTTCTTTGCTGTTAAAGAGACCGTATAATCTTTGCTTAAAGCTGCCTTAGTAGCTTGCTCTAATTCTCTACTGCACCGATCACTACTCGTTTTCATTAATATTCCGCCATCCTTTATCATTTTAACTGCTGTTATTGGTATCTTTAATTCAGATGGATTAATGTTATTTTTAATCGCCGTTTTTGTTGTATCACACGATTGGATTACTTTTGGCTTAACAACTACTCCTACTGAACTATTTTCCCCCATTTTATCTGTATCACGTGGTTGATGGTTTTTAAGAATTTCTGCATATGATGTTTTTTTGATGAATTTCGTTGTTTTCTTTCAACTCAATTTGTAGATTAACTAATGTATTCCTTATTTCGTTCATTTTAGTGTTTAAATTTTCAGCTATTTTGTTGTTAATGGTGTTATTAAACTTATTCTTAACCATGTTTCTGAATATTTCCCTGTCCACGTCACATAACCACAATACACAATCATCACTAATTTCTTTCAGCTTTTTATATTTTTTATCATCCCAGCTATAACAAGTCGTATGAAACCACTTGTCACAAAAACCATCACATTGAATTGCTTTCTGCGTATTTTTAACAATTTTATTGCATTTTAAGCAAAGAACATTTTCACCATCGTCATCACTCCACGCCATCTTGATAAGGAAACACAAAATAAGGAAACACAAATAATAAGGAAACACAAAGTAAAATTCGAGAAGAAACAGAAAAGTACTCTAACACCAGAGAAGGAAAACAACACAGTCAGATTAAGCATTCCATTTTATCCAGAGATTAGCAATAAGCTAGAAAAAGTGTTTAGAAAACACAAAATCGATTTAGTCACAGGACCTACTACAAAAATAAGAAAAGAAGTGTGTAAACTTAAAGACAAATCTTCAAAAAATTCAGAGTGTGGCGTTTATGAGATTAAATGTGCAGATTGCAACTTAGCATATATAGGTCAGACTTTAAGGGATTTTGGTACCAAATTAAAAGAACACCAAAAATCTGATGTGAATAGGTCAAATGTAGCAGAACATATGTTCTCGAACAAACACAAAATCGATGTTGAAAATTCAAAAATAATTAGAACGAGCCACCACTGTTGCAAACTGGATGCATTGGAATCTTACTACATTACAAACAATAAAAACTTAATGAATAAGATGCTAAATGCAGAAGCAAAAATTATATCACCGCTTTTCAACATAAAAAAACATCCCACAAATCATCCTTTCCGTCTATAAAACAATAAGAATATTTAAAATAAAAACAAGATAGACCAATTAAATATTTAAAATTAAGAAAATTCCTCATAAAGTTGTAAAATATTTATTACCTATATACCCCAAAAATAGAATTTCCTTCCATAAACCCAAACTTTCCATTCATACATTTTTATATTTAAATAGGATTAAAATATTTTGTAATCTTTAATTGCTGTATAGTACCTGTAGTCTTGTAGATGATCTTTAGAAGATTGAAACCGTTAGTACAAAAAATAAAAAGTTTTAAAATTTAATTCTAAGTTTTAGTTTTTTTTATTGAACTTGTTTTCTTTTTTTTAGTTTTTGTGTTTCCATTTGCACCTAAAATTAAATTAACAATTTAATGAAAATGTCACATAATTTTAAGGCGCGCTATACACCTGAGCTAAACTATGCGAACTATGTTTTTAAAAAAATAATGTTTAAATGCGAATAATGTTTTTTAAAAAAATGTAATGTTTCCGTTTTTATTTTATTTTTTAAATGTTTTGTTTCCGTAATGTTTTTTTCTATAATTACGTTATATACATTATTTTTTAAAAACATAGTTCGCATAGTTTAGCTCAGGTGTATAGCGCGCCTAAATGTAGCTAGTCAGGGAAACTTCAAACTTTTATTTTAAATGCAGTAGTCAGAGAAATGTCAAATTTTTATCTATATAAATAGTTTCAATGTTTGTTTTTCTTATTGATTCTTAATAAAGAGAATTATAAAGCAGGAAAATATAAAACGTATCGTAATAAATTATATTAAATAGAACACAATTAATTATTAAATTATTTGTTATATTATTTTATTCTTTTTTTTTAGGAGAATAAAAAAACAGAAAAATATAGAACATATAATAAATTATATTCTTTATAAGGAGAGTAAAAAACAAATATACAATAGCAAAATATATATCCATAATTTCATTATAAATTATAAAGATACTAAATAAACCTAATAATAAAAATATATAAATAAAAATGGCAAATCAATTATCAAATGATTTATTATATGCTTATGTATTTGAAACCGATGAAAATGTCCGAAAATTGATTATGGAAAAATACATAAAAAATATAGTTGATACTCATTATCTTTTTCAGCAATTCAAAACTAAACCTAAAAAAACAGGAAATGTAATATTAGAACCTAAACTGACAAACAAACAAAACACGAACGAGATCGAGACGTTTTACGATTGCGAAGAATACTTTGCAGACGAAATTAAATCTAAATATATAGAAAATGTTTCCGAAGCTAAAATGATAGACGAGATGTAGGAATTGTTTTACGAATGCGAATATGTTTCGGATGAAAAGTATTTTAATTATCTTGATAAAAAAAATTTATATTTTACTTACAATATTACTGATGTTATTGAGATTGATTGTACATTATTTGAATACAAATTAATTCCTAAAGCTCCAGATGATGATGATGAAGAAATTTGTTTAGGTTACTTTTCGGATCTGGACGATTTTTGATTTGACTATATGTTCGTTTTCCCAATCCATTCGAAATTAATACTGTAAAAAAATTCTTGGTTGAATGAATGATGATTAGAAAAAAATTGTTTATATGTATTTTGAGAATGTAAATATTAATAATTTTTAATTGCATAAAATATTTATTTTTATTATATAGAATATTATATTATATAGAAATAAAAATGATATGTCTATTAATTACCTTGTTATTATTTTATATTTTAATTTTTTAAACCTATTTGAGTTTAAACCTATCATTGTTACGTTGCTATTTTATGGTTTAATTCTGACTAATGCCGATTCTTACAATCTTCTCTTATCCCTTTTATGATTCAGAGATCCTAATCTTTCTATTTATTCCAAAAAAAATCGTTGTTTTGAAAACCGAGATAAAATAAGAATGTTCCAAAAATAATTTATTAAATACAATTAATTACAAAAACATTCAATGACAGTTCACAAACACAACCCGCTAAACATGGTGAATCGTTTACGAACCATTTACGAACCGTTTACGAACCGCATTGTTCGTTTACGGTTCGTAAACGATTCACCATGTTTAGCGGGAACTAGAGAAATAGATCAAATTTTACTTCGGTCTGAAAGACCTAAGTATTACATTCATGAGCCATATGTGAAATTCTTACCCCCACTTTTTTTGGCATTTCTCGACGTTTTAGGACCTACTGATTCTAAAAAACCAAAAAAAAAAATTAATGTTTGTCTGTCGGCCGGCCGGCCGTCCGTCATTACCTACGCTGCAGGCAAAACCGCTGGAGGGATTTCAAAAATTTTTTTTAGCAAATAGGTATACTCAAGGGACAGGTCCGAAATGACGCTGTGCTCGATAACTGTACCGGAAGTGTTTCAAAAAAATCATTATGTGTGTCAAAAATAGCAAATTTTCATATTTTTGGCTTAAAAAACGTTCATTTTAAGTGATTACGAGTAGGAACATTAAATTTGGAGAAATCTTGATGGTAGGGATTGGTATGTGAGATCAAAAACTAGATTATTGCATTATTATAAGTTTGTCAAAAAAATGTTGTCAAGTGTGTCAAAAGAAAGATTTTTATTTATTTTTTTACCCAATTTTTTGGAAAAACATAATAGTGCATTATACAACAAGGTTGAGAAGTAGGCTATTGACCTTATTGACCGAGAACTTTAGGATCCTGAGGCGCGTAGCGCCGAGGGATATAATGTTCGAGGTCTATATTAGTCTTCTCAACCGAGGTATATATAGAATTTTTTTAACTACTAACACTAATTATCATATTTGCTTTCATTAGATATTTATATTAGTAATTTTCCATTTCAATTTTTAAATATCTTAAAATATCAAGTAGCCGGGAAGTTTAGTTTCATACAAATAAACGAAACAAAGCAATGCAATTATTATTTGTTTGTGTTTTTTTGTTCATTTCAATCAAAAATAAAAGAAAATTTGTCATTATTAACCTAGGTAATTGTTTGTTATTATTATTGACCTAGCTTGAGAAAAATTACTTCTCATTGGGGCATTCGAGTAAATAATGACGATTTCTCAAGTTAGTAGTTAAAAAAATTAATTATATGTTTGAAAAGAAATTTTATTTTATTATTATTGAGAATTATGGCATTATAAGTTTGTCAAAAAAATGTCAAGTGTGTTAAAAGAAAGATTTTTATTTATTTTTTTACCCGTATTGTTTATATGTATTCTGGAGAAAAAAAATTAATTACTTGTTTGAAATGAAATTTTATTATTATTATTGAGAATTATGGTATTATAAGTTTGTCAAAAAAATAATGTCAAGTGTGTCAAGAAATGATTTCATTTATTTTTTTACCCAATTTTTTGGGAACAAAAATGTAGCTGTTTTGATGACGTATATGTAATTGCAAATGAAATTGGACATGGAAATTTTTGAATTTATTATAGTTTTTTAACTATTTTTGGAATTTTGAAAAAAGTTTGTATTTTTGATTTTGTAATAATTTTTGCAATATTTTTAGAATTTTGGAAAAAGTTTTAATCAACAAAATCAAATTTGTAAGAATTTTTGGAATATTTTTAGAATATTGAAAAATTTTAAATTTTTGATTTTGTTATAATTTTTGGAATTTTGAAAAAAATTTCAATTTTTGATTTTGTAATAATTTTTGCAATATTTTTAGAATTATGGAAAAAGTTTGAATTTTGAAGATTTTTGGAATATTATTGGAATTTAGAAAAAGTTTAAATATTTGATTATATTCTAATTTTTTGAATATTTTTGGAATTTAAAAAATTTTCAATTTTTGATTTTGTTATAATTTTTGCAAGTATATTTTGAAAAAGAATTTTGAAAAAGATCGAGTTTTTGAATTTTATATATATTTTTAGAATTTTGAAAATCGTTTCAATTTTTGATTTTGTAAGAATTTTTGGAATATTATGAGAATTTTGAAAAATTTTAAATTTTTGATTTTATTATAAATTTTGGAATTTTGAAAAAAGTTGGAATTTGATTTTACAATAATTTTTGCAATATTTTTAGAATTATGGAAAAAGTTTGAATTTTGAAGAATTTTTGGAATGTTATTGGAATTTAAAAAAAGTTTAAATATTTGATATTATTCTAATTTTTGGAATTTTGAAAAAAGTTTCAATTTTTGATTTTGTTATAATTTTTGCAATATTTTTAGAATTTGGAAAAAAATAGAGTTTTTGAATTTTATATATATATTTTTAGAATTTTGAAAATAGTTTCAATTTTTGATTTTGTGAGAATTTTCGGAATATTTTTAGAATTTTAAAAAATTTAAAATTTTTGATTTTATTATAATTTTTGGAATTTTGAAAAAAGTTTGAATTTTTGAATTTGTAATAATTTTTGCAATATTTTTAGAATTATGGCAAAGTTTGAATTTTTAAGAATTTTTGGAATATTTTTGGAATTTAGAAAAAGTTTAAATATTTGATATTATTCTAATTTTTGGAATATTTTTGGAATTTTGAAAAAAGTTTGATTTTATTTCATTTTTAAAATATTTGTGGAATTTTAAAAGAAATATGAATTTGTGATTTTGTAAGATTTTCTCGAAACGCTAAATGGAGAGGTTTAAAGGTTTTGAGGTTTTTGAGCAGTCTGCTGATTGTATCATCTTTTCACTAAATTATGTTAATTTATAATCTGTTATGATTTTCCGGCAACGTATTGATGTTTCGTGTTAGTTTTGTAATAAATTTCTAAACAACGATAAAAATACTATACTTTAACAAAGAGTTATGTTTGATATACATCGCTGCCCAAAACTAAAAACCATGTCTTCATAAAAGTTTTTTGCCGAAAACTATATCAAAATCCTTAACCCAGGCCGAAGTCTTGATATCTCAGAGCTATGAGATTTCAGCCCCTCCATATTTTTCATATTCTTTTTGTGACAAGAAAATCGCTTATTTTGCTCTAGACAAAAATAATTCGACATTTCGTGTTTTTTTATTACTCGGAGCTAACTCCGTGACACGTAAATTAATATACTATTCTTTTATTACTCATAACCCTATAGAGTTAACTCCGATGACTCTTAATTTTTTTGGGACGTTAAATTTAAATTCAAAAACATAAACGAAAAAAGTACAAAACAATAAAATTTCAAAAGGATAAAAAATATTTAAACAGTTTTATTAATTGGGTTTACACTAGAATGCAAGTGGTACATACTCTACTTATTAGGTCGACTATCAGCAGGATTACCAACTATTTTGATTCAGCTTAAAAATTTTTTACGCGTTCCTTATAAACAAAAAGATATAAAATGCA
>OY856188.1:186874763-186926076 GCA_963693315.1 Diogma glabrata | reverse complement strand
GAGAGAGAGAGAGAGAGAGAGAGAGAGAGAGAGAGAGAGAGAGAGAGAGAGAGAGAGAAAGTCAAAGCTCCATAAAAGTTTTTATTGAATATTATTTTATTGAATATTATTTAACGTTGCATCAGCAGCAGCAACAGACGTGTGATCCGAAACGGGTGATCAAACTATACTCACACTGTTACATTATCGAGCACAAATTACAACGAAAATGTAACTAAGGATGAAATGTAACTAAGGATGTGGTTCCAGCCGATTTAGTATGGAAAACCAATTTGGAAGAGAAACTGTAGCGCAGTTTAATTTGTGCTTAAAACATATACAAAACCTTTTTGTTCGGAATCCAACAAGATGAAATATTAAACTGTTCACTGCAATTTGTAGACAAATGAACATATTTAAGCAAAGCCGTCATAGAGGTCCCCATTTGCAGTGAATGTATAATAACTTATTGACCATTCCATTAAGAAGTGTGGAATCGGAACGAGTTTTTTCAACCTTCGGAAATAATATTTCCAAATTAACCTATTTCTTAAAGCATTCGAAAATGTATGGTAATGTTTTTCTTTATGTCGTATTATTAAAGTTTTATTTTGGTTATTCAATTTTTATTTTTTTAAGAAGTTAAATTAGTAAGTTAATTTTTTAGTATGATTATTTTTTTCGACACTAAAAAATGATTAATTTGAAAATTGTGTTTTTTCTTAATTATTTATGGTTTTTCATACAAATTTTAAATCCCGGGATCCCGGGAATCCCGGGATTTAAATTTATGAGTCCTGTAGTCATGGGATTTATAAAACACCACAGGATTGCAATCCCTACATACATATAACAAATCATAATAATAAAAATACGTAATTGTGAAAAAATGCAATCAATTTATTTTAGGATTCCTATTATACTGCGTGTCTGTCTGTTACCGTCCGCTATCTTGTAAACTATAAATCTTTTCGATCTAAAATTTGAGATAAGTATTGCTTAAATCATTTGGAATACAAATAAATAAAATGGGCGTAATTGTTTAATAGGGCTATGAAGTGAAATCGTTTTTACTAAGTTAAATACGGATTCGTATGAAACTTGTGTCTCAATGCTCGTTACAATTTTTAGCTTCTATGCTCGTTAAAATTTATATATTATATACTGACGTTGTGTTTTTTTACAAGAAAATGTTTTTCATGATATGTTTTCGCGTGTGATTTTAGGATGTGATATTTTTACGCCTGTGATTTTAGGATGTACTATTTTTTTGCGTGTGATTTTAAGGCTAGGTAGTCTCCACTGCACGAATACAAACAACAAACGTTTGCTAATGTATACTAACGTTTGTTAACAATCTGTCTCCACCAACCAAACTTTTTCTAAAACAAATGCTTGCTAACATTTGTTTAAGTGCCGAAAGTTTTACAAAAAAACTTTGACAGCTTTCATTTGCCAAACAAATGATAAAATCCATTATTAAAACACATTACACAATTTTATAATATTTTAACAAAAAGTACTTTTTGTTTTATTCTAAATTTTCACTTAAAAAAACCAAAATCAAATATAATTATCAATGACAGATCAATATATACATGACAGACCTAGTTCATAATTTCCTAAACAATATGAAGTGAAGACAAAAATCTATCTCCACTGAACGAGCACAAACATACAAAAACATCAACGGTAAACTAACAAATGCTAGCAAATGTTTGTTCGTGCTCACATTTCATATCTCGACTAAACAAATCTTGTTTGCAAACATTAAGACTGAAATTCAATAGAACAGAAACAGAAATAGAATTTCATACAAATTTTACACCAACAGAATTTTTTGCTGTCAAATTTGTATGAAATTCTGTTTCTGTTGTATGTGAATAGACGGCTTTAGCACACGTTTGGCGCGACTAGTGGGACGATCCTTAAGAAAGCGATATTTTAACGCGCGTGATCTTAGGATGTGATATTTTCCCGTGTGTTTTTTTTAGGATGCAATTTTTTTTCGCGTGTGATTTTAGGATGTGATATGTTTTTGCGTGTTATTTTAGGATGTGACATTTCCTCGCGTGTGATTTTAGGATGTGATATTTTCGAGATGTGATATTATCGTGATGTGATATTTTCATGATGTGATATTTTCGTATAGTGTGATTCTTTCGCTGTGATATTTTCGACGTGATATTATTTCGTGCGGGATTTTTTCGTGTGATATTTTATCGGGACACCAGATTATTATTATAAAAATCGAATCCGTACCAAAACATAAATAATTCGAATAAGTTTATTGATTTATTCAAACCAATAGTGGAGCTCCCTCTTTGAACTTACTTGAATGAAAAACCCATCAAGGCCTTCAATTGCTATTCAACCAAGCGATCTAAGCGATTTTTACGTATTCTACGTGTAAAAAAGCTAAACATGTATTCTCGACTAGTTTTTTTTTTACCGGGAAATAATTGCAAACCAATAATAAAAACTAAAAACTATTTTTTTAATCAACAAAAAACTTTTCATCACAAATACATATATATATATATATATATATATATATATATATATATATATATATATATTATATATATATATATATATATATATATATATATATATATATATATATATATATATATATAAATATATATATATATATATATATATATATATATATATATATATATATATATATATATATATATATATATATATATATATATATATATATATATATATCTATATATATATATATATATATATATATATATATATATATATATATATATATATATATATATATATATATATAATAATATATATATATATATATATATATATAATATATATATATATATATATATATATATATATATATTATATATATATATATATATATATATATATATATATATATATATATATATATGTGTATATATTATTTTCTAAAATACAAATTGTTTTTACATAATCATTTCATGTCTTTCTGTCCAATTTTTTACTCTTTTAAACCTTAAATACTAAAATAACTATCGAAAATCCAAATATTAAAAATTGATTCTTATCAATATTTGAAATACCATTTTTTGGCATAGCTATCAACAATATGGATTTTCCATCCCATATTTGCATGCGTGAAACTGTTATAGTAAACTGTATCTGGCCAAGATGAATTCGGCGTAATTTCTAATACAGCTGGATCACCAGAATCGCATGTATATTGTAATGTGCGGTTGAATTTTTTGAATGTTGCAAAATTATCATCAAGACGGCGATCTACACCTGGTGGATGTTTGCCCACACATAAAGGACCAGCAGCGGTTGGTTTTGGTCGACCACGTCGTGAAAATTCAACACCAGCTAAAACACGAATTTCACTTTGTTTCGCATCTGATAAACGATCATAACCTCCTCGTGGTTCATCGGTGATAACAAGCGGATGATAGTACTCAGGTGAATGTGGATTGTTACCACCTCTAACCTGAAATGAAAACGTATTTATTTACAATTAAACTATTTTATTTGGAATTTTAATGATGTTTTCACTAATCGTTTAAGAAGATCAAAAACGTAATGCTTTGACATTGTTATTTAATATTTAAACAAATACATACGTAATATTTTGTTGAGAAAGTTATAGTCGAGTAAAACCAAAAATTTAATAATTCAGCTCACGATAGTAACAATCTTGAACAGTCGCAACATTTTTCCCTTACAAGAGAATCCACAAATCAACGTGAAAATTTTATGACGGAAGAACAGAACGTAAATCGATTACGCCAAGATCCCTTAGAGATCCCTTAGAGACAAGATCCCTTAGAGACACTCTACAAATTTAACTGACGTTCGATAATACAGAGGTGCTGATATGAACACCGATTATATGATTGTCATCTTTAAGTTCAAATGCAAAATGTCAAATGCATTCAACAAACTAGCATATATGGCCATGCGCTAGAATGCGGACGTATTAAAACATTCGGAAACGCTGAATATATGTTACGAAATGAGATCGTAAAATATAGAAAATGAAATTCTTTCAAAGATTCCCTTAAATATACAAGAACAGAGACAAGCACTTCCATTAACCATTAAATCCATCAGCACTAAATACAAACTTACAACGTCTACCGAATGTACGGAACGATTGATTTGACTACTATTACCATCAAAGCGTTAAAAATAAAGAAAAGTTACGAAAATGCTGGGAATAGAATATCAACATTTTACAGTTCTACGTTAATCTTTCAAAGTTTTGAAGGGTTAACGGGGTAGCTAAAACAATATCCCGGTAACTAAAAACCTTATGTTAAAGCAATTGCTTGATGTATATCAAAAACAAAATTATGTCAATAAAAAATACTCGTATGTCTTATACGTACTCTAATACCGAGGGTATGTGATCTGAGAGGAAACACAACCAAATATACAGCCAAAGTTGTTGAATACAAAGTGGTAAAAAATTGATTATTAGAAGTGATTATACCTGGCTCTTTGGCACATGAAACAGCTCCAAAAGCACTTATAAAAATAAAAATATAACGGCTGACGGCTTATTGAAAATTTAAAGAAGGATTATATACAATTAAAAATGATTTTCAATTGTGTCTGGAGCAAGAATTAAAAAAATGGAAGCAGCCACACAGCCACAGTACAAATTCACATCTACAGAATCAGCAATAACGCCAGATCAAATTATTGGCGGCTATGATACAAAAAAAGCGGTTCAAAGAAAAAGAATTGTTATCGTATATATATAAAAACAATTAAAGATGACACCCAAGCATACATCAGAAAAAAGTCATATTGCAATCAGAAGATTAAAAATCTCACTTGCAGATCGCAAGATCTCGAGTACTGTGACAGTTCGTTTTTCGACATACAACTCAACCAATGGAAGAAGAAATCGAATAATTTGGAAAAACTAATTTATTAAGCAATACAACAAGTTCAGCCGAGAATTCAAACACCAGCAATAACAATCTCTACGTGGAAAATGGAAAGCACCTATAGAAAATTTTTTACACAAGTGATACATGATAGCCAGGAAATGCCACAAAAATACACCATCTAAAAACTCATGTTATAGATCAAGCAGCTGATCTGTTAAAACACTTCACCACATCAGAAGACAACTACCAGGCAGCATAGGCAACACTTAACGCAAGGTATAATAACAAACAAATATTAGTCATACATCAATAGGCTTTTAAATTTCGACACAATCCAAAACGAAACATCATCATCAATTAGGAAATTGGTAGACACCACAAAGAAGGCACCTCTACAATGCATTAAAAAGCTAGGAATCGACACTGATGCATGGGATCTTTGGTAATAGAACTACTATTACCAAAATAAGATTCGTAGACACACAAACTATATGAACAAACCTTGGACGATCCAAAAGAAATCCCTATATTAGAATATTTATTCTCTTTTTTAGAGAAAGGTTTCCAATCATTAGAACTAAGGAATATAAAAACAAGAGAGACAGAATCGCGAAGGGATTTTAAAGCACATCAGACAAACTAAACCATGTCAAAATTTCAACATCAACGAAGATGTCTCCAGGGATACAATAAGCAAATCAGTATTCATTGGCGATATTGCAAGAGAGAGTATTTCATTTTAAATTTTTTAACATGTCAGAAAAGCACGAGTGGAGTTTGTTTCTAAAGTAGGACTATATGCAAGGTCTTCTTACATCATTATAGAGATACAAGATGCACATAAAAATAACTGTAAAATTTGCAATAAAAACCATCACACACACGATTTTACATCCAAACGAAATTATTGCAGCCTTAACAAAAAATGAAGAAAACGTATTATTAGTCAAAACATTCATATAAATTTCTGGCAAGCGATGAACATTGTGAATTGATTAAAGCTTTAATTGAACCTTGTCCCCAAGGAATATTTATAACGGAAGCAGCTTTACAACAACTTAGGCTACGCAAGTACAAAAGTACCGTGTCTGTATTTGGCATAGCAAATACCAAGTCATGGACAGTCACATCACAAGGTTTATCTGGCCATTAAACCTAGGTACACTTCAACATTCATTTTATAATATCAGCCGATTTGCCACAAACATCAATACAAGAATTGAAATTCAACATCTTGGAAGACCCAACATGTTATAATTTCGGACCAATCGATATATTGATTAGAACAAATTATTACGGAGAAATTTTGTAACAAATAAAAATTGTATTGTAACAAATAAAAATAAATGGTTCGCTCAACAGACGAATTAAGGGTGGACCACCAGTGGGGCATCATCAACATCTAAATCACATGAGACAGACCATAAATATGATGGTTCATTTAGACGTCAGCGAACAATTAAATCGATTTTGGGTAATTGAAGAAATAGATTTCAAAAAAACACCTTTCATTAGAAGAAAAAAAGTGTGAAGAAATGTACGAGAACTCTAAGAAAAGATTAGTCAATGGATGTTATGAAGTAAATCTACCTCTAAAAGAAGAAGGGACACTGGGTGATTAAAAAAAAGAAAGCCATGGCGAGATTGCTTAAAGTTGAAAAACGATTGGAACGAAATCCAAAGCTAAAGCAAGACTATCACGCATTTATGAACGAATATTTACAATTAGGACACATGATACCTGCAAAAACATCAGAAAATTAACTAGCAAGAAATTATTTACCACATCATGCCGTCGTCAAAGAACCTAGTTCAATAAAAATGGTAGTATGGTCTTCGACGTGTCGATGAAAACTACATCAGGATTGAGCCTTAACATGACCTTACAACAAGACTTATTCTCAGTTGTGTTGAAATTTAGGTGGAGAGCTGAAACGAGTGAGCTAATAAAACAGTATTGACTATTGATTAAAAACAATTACATACGAGACCTCATCGGCACCATATTTAGCCACAAAAATGCTGGAATGAAAAAATAAATTGCAATCAAAAACAATTGACGTTCTCAAGGACCAATTTTACATAGATGACGTCTTGTAAGGATCAGATAGCTTAGAGGATGTAGTAAAATTACAAAAAGAATTGATATAGCTTTTAAAAGCGAGGGGCTCAACCTTAGAAATAAACTTAGAAATAAACAATATAGTGCCACTATAACAACATTAGGCATATTTTGGAGTCCTTTCAGATACATTCAGCTTTAATACAACGGAAATTACCGACTCCAGAAAACCCAGCACCAAACGAGAGTGCTCCCAAACATCACAAACATTTTTGACCCGTAAGGATGGCTAGAACAAGTAACTGTATCTGTAAAAATTTTAATAGAGAAAATATGGCTGACAAGAATTAATTGGGATGAAGAAATCAACTAAGGTGGTCAGGATCAGTCTAAAACCCACAGGTCCAAAGACCATAGAAGAAAGACCACTCAAACAATTTGAGACCGAGGAAGATTAAATAAAGCCTTCACTATAAATGCATAAAACATAACATCTGATCATACTACCAAAATATCATCATGTGACAAAACTAATCGTCGAAGATACACATTGCCAGGACACTACTTGAAGGAACACAACTGACATAATTGAAGGATTTGATGGATATTAGCTCACTATATTTCCAAAACATTTTGTTTCTAGAGTTGTGGTGAAGTTACAGCCTATGCAATAGCATCGCAATATTTTTTTGGGGTTATTTAGATAGAGAATGATCCAAAACAAGGATGAAATAAAATTTGGTTATGTAAGATTTTTTTTCGATATAAAGCATCCCTTCACACAATTGAAAATTGGGGTGACAACAAAAAGTTCTGGATATATAGTGACCTGTAATCCATCAAATTCTTCAACTAAAAACTCTTTTTATAGATTTCGCGTAGTTCTAATTATAAAAGCAAGTGCTTTGGAGGCCCCACCACTTTGTCCAATACCGTTTAAAAGTTTATTCTTCTCATATCTCCGTCTAATGTTTTCTTTTTAATAAAATGTGTTGTGTAGTAGGAATTACAATAGGTGTTACAACAACACATAAAAACATTTTAAGACCAAGATCTCACAACACCATGCGTTCTAAGGTGTTGATGGACGCAAATCTCTTTTTTAAAACAATTTTTTTTATAGAAGCGATAACTAAACAATAAATCCTATCACTGATAAAATATGACATAGTCTAATATTTCAGGATAGGATAGAAAAAATAAAAATAAAATAAAAGGAAAACAGCAAATTTATATTAATAATTTGCAGGAACAAAAGTAAAATGTGGTTGCCATGGCATGTTCCTTGATAATGCGACGCATTTCCTTCCTCAATGATTAAAGCCCATACATATGAAGGCTCGATTCTTCGAATAAGCAATAACGTGACGTCATCAAGGATTACTCCATAGCTAAGATTGAGGGTGCTACCGTTGACTGAATAGATTTCATCCACCAGCACCCTTAAGATATCACTTGGCTAGTGATATTTCACTGCTATTGCCAGTGGTATGTGATATCTCACGTTAGATCGTATGTCAAAAGCAGGGACTGGAGTAAGCGGAATTGTCACACCCATATATTACGCTAAAGTTTCATCAAAATTGCTTTTTAAAGAAAGCTGTAGTGTCCCAACCGACGAAAATTCTGTTATAGGAATAGAAAAGAGAAAAATATGTTTTTCCTGGAGGTGGAAAACCAGCATTTGGGATGCGTAGAACAATACAAAACATGAGCAATTTGTGGCAAGTTCAGCAAATTTTTGGGAAATTTTGACTTGACCCCTTTTAATTTTGATTATATTTTTGTTTATAGATAGTCTTTCATAAATAAAAAATACAAGTTCTCTTAGAATTTTTTTTTCGACCAGGGGTCTTCACAGGGTGCCCCTCAATTTTTGTTATTTTGTGATGTGAGTGCATTTTGACGAGCGATTGTAGAAAAACTACTGAATCGATTTTCATAAATGATATGTCGTTGAATAGGTATTAGAACAAAGTTTTTAAAAATGTACACTGTTAATTTTTTGAAATAATTTTTAACGGTGTAACATAAGAAAAAAACGGTGTAATTGAAGAAAAGATGGCGCTACACCTTTTTTTTTAAACTAAATTGAAGCGTATTTTATATCTAACTACTTGTGAAAGTTTAGGACATGCGTTATTTTTTGTTTTAAAGATAAAATTCGTTGTGCATATGACTGTCGGGAATTAGTTTTTTTTTGTTCTGAAGGAAAAGTATAAAAATGGCGTTATAAACTAAGAGATTTTGTTTTTATGTTAAATATCAAATATTTTATTATTAAATGAACTTTTTAAAATATTATAAAAATTACATATGTACAATAAAGAAAATATGAGCAATTTCAGCATATATTCCCAATAGCGCTTATTGCTATGTACATTCAATGAAGCTTATGTGGAGTTTAAAAATAAGTTGCCTGATGTGAAAATAGGCTTTACGAAATTTACGTCCCTTCGACCACAAGAATGTATAAAATTATCCCAAGGAGTTCATAATGTGTGCGTGTGTACTGTGTACCATTAGAGATGTTAAAATACGGTATTTTATTTTTTTGGTATAATACAGCGTATTATACATTGTATAATACAAAATAAAATACCGTATATTCTGTACAAAAGTGCAATAGCTGACATACAGTGTTAGTGATATAACAACAAAAAATTACTTCCATCACCATTTTCAATCACAACTAATTCATTTCCATCTAAATAACTGCCCCGACATTTGAATTTCTTATCGTTATCTTTATTTATATTTCTTAAACCAATGCTAAGAAGATCTATTTATTCATGTGATTCTGCTTGGTTTCAATATTAATCACTTTCATTCGCGCCGAGTTATTGTATTTATGTTTTTATTTAAATTGAAAACTTAATCATTTCCCATCGGTAAACTGTTGAAGATTTAAATTATGATTTTTTACATAAACAAGATTACGCCTCTTTGACTTGTAAGACAAATACTTCTTGCAGTATGAGTTAGGCTGCAGATTGAAAAAGATTTTTCTGTTACAGTGGAATATGCGAAACGATGCAACATTCCGAAGAGCCACAAACTCTTTGCCACTAAGTTAAACAATCAATATAGCTGCCATTGGTTTCAAAATGTGAGTTTTGAGATTTGGGTGTTTTAGTTAATCAATTTGAATGTATAGAAAGAGGACTACTCAAAGATGTAAAATTGAATGACAGTCCATAGCTCATAATGAGTGGAACGGAATGAGTTCATGGCTCATAATTTTGATTTGCAGCATAAAAAAAATTTCCTATAACGGTGAACAGTAATGAAGCAGCATTCGATGTTTGAAATTTATGTTCTGTTGATATTACAACAATTTTGTTGCCATAGAAATTTGCGAATCACTAACAATGCTTTTCTAACTGTTAGTAACAGAGGGGCAATAACTCATTAATTTCTTCTGTGTCGTTCATATATTCAAGAGCCAGTAGTATATATTTTTGCAGTTATAAATTCTTCAAGTAATTCATGCGAAATCTCAATAAAATTGCAGATTACTGATTCGCGCGCCACCACAATAGAAAAAAATTTTATAATAAAATACCTTGTATTTTACTACGTTTTGGACAATACGGTATTTTACGTATAATACCGCGTATTATACAATAGTATTAAACACTTTTACATCACTATGTACCATACATCAAAATATGAAACTAATGATTCAACACTCTAAGATGTCTTGGATTACTGATGCTGCTTTCCAGAATTATAAAACATTAATTGACTTTGTTTTATGTGGTGAATTAACAGAAGATTGTCATACTTTGAAGTGCAATGAATGTTCAAAAAAACTTCAACAACTGGAAGAAAGATTACTAAATGATTTTGACGTTAAAGGAATCCTTCAAATCAAATATCAACAATGGAATACCACTGATCGATGCAATTTGGATACTTTAATAGAAACTGTAGAAGAATTTATGAAAAAATTTATTTACCGTTCTCAATACAAAAATAAACCACCATAAAAAAGACTTTAAGGTTGATGCAGAATGGCATTTTCATGCTACCAGCCATGGAAAGGGACCTTGCGATGGGATTGGTGGTACACTAAAGCGTGCTGCACACCGTTATAGTATGGGGAGCAGAGATTTTATTGATACACCAAAAAAACTTTTCGAATGGGCTTTAAAATGGGAATCTACCATGAACTTTGGATACGCCGATAAAAATGAATATCAATTAACAAAAGAAAAATTGCAAAATCGATTCAAAAATGCGATTACTATAAGTGGAACTCAAAAATTTCATTCTGTTGTACCATTAAATACTAAGACAATAATTGCAAAAATGTTTTCCAACTCAGAAAAAACTTTTGAATGTAAAATAAGTAAATAATTTTTAATAAATATATTTATTTTCTTTAACCAACGTATATAATTTGTATGATATTTTAAAAAGTTTATATTTAATATTTGTAATAATATAAAAATTGTAATAATATGAAAATATAAAATATTTGTAATTTAATATTAAAATACAATCTTTTACTTTATGATTCCATAATAACATAATACTTCTCCAGTCAAAAGTTCCTAAATAGATTTAGTTATTTATACGGCTTTTTTGTTTGCAGTCGAGACTGTCAAATTATTTTTTATAAGAGTGATAAGTGATTACTAAAAGTGATAAATAAACATTTCATTTTTTATACCATCTAATACAAAGAAAATAATTGCAGAAGTGTTTTCCTATTCAAAAGAAACTTCTGTTTGTAAAATAAGTAAATCATTTTTAACAATTGTATTTATTTTATTTATTGTACTACATATATATTTTTATAATATTTTAAAAACTTGTTAAAAAGTTATTAGATGATAAAATATTTGCTATTTAACATAAAAAAAAATCTCTTAGTTTATATCGCCATTTTTATATTTTCCTTCAGAACAAAAAAAAACTGATACCCGAAAGTCATATGCACAACGAATTTTATCTTTAAAACAAAAAATAACACATGTCCTAAACTTTTACAAGTTGTTAGATGTAAAATAAGCTTCAATTTAATTTAAAAAAAAAAGTGTAGCGCCATCTTTTCTTCAATTACACCGTTTTTTTCTTATGTTACACCGTTAAAAATTATTTCAAAAAATTAACAGTGTACATTTTTAAATCATTTTTTATCTTTGTTCTAATACCTATTCAACGACATATCATTTATGAAAATCGATTCAGTAGTTTTTCTACAATCGCTCGTCAAAATGCACTCACATCACAAAATAACAAAAAATTGAGGGGCACCCTGTGAAGACCCCTGGTTGAAAAAAAAAATTCTAAGAGAACTTGTATTTTTTATTTATGAAAGACTATCTATAAACAAAAAATAATCAAAATTAAAAGGGGTCAAGTCAAAACGTTGTTGAATCTTCGTGAAATTGCTCACATTTGATCTCTAAGATCAATCAAAATCAAGTATCAAGTATCAAGTAAGTAACCAAGTATCAAGTAATCAAGTATCAGTTATTTGACATTCAAATCTCCATCTATTATCGAAGTGTCATCAAAATTAACTAGTGGGATGGTAATTTGTTCAGAAAATTATGTGAAGATCATTGGCATCAACGGAGAACTTAAGTTCGAATGAGAATTCACAATTAAACACAAAAGAAATATACTATCAGACGTTTTGGGATATCTTAATTCTGGTGGTAGAACTAAACCCGAAATAAATAAAAAGTATTTATCACCAATGCAAAGGTCCACTCCATGACTTTATTTAGAAGTGAATTTAAGTTTTGAGACCAATCGGGATCTCAGTGACCAATTTGTAAAAACATTAACATGAATTTAATGTGTAGCCCATCTACAAGTGTGCAGAAAGAGCAAGTTCTGTTTCTGGATCTATACTGTTTAGTTCAATTACGAAATTACGCCATCAATGTTTTATAATATGTTATAAAATAGTTATGACACTAAAATTGGGGAGGTATCAATGGCGAAGCAAAATGCAATGCTATTAATGGTGCAATGCTTTTAAATCTATAAATCTAAAACTTTTATATAATATATAATATATTTATAGATCTTATCTTGTATATATATTATAGATTTATACATAATTGTACAAGTTTAATGAAAGTGTAGTGCTGACTTTGTGTTTTATTTAAAATTTAATTAAATATTATGTACTTTAAATTTTAGTGTGCTGACTTTGTCAATCAAATTTTGTGCAATTAATTTAAAAACTAGGTTAAATTAAAATTAAAATTGAAATAGTGACTTACTGTGGACGCATACAGTGTTCATTCAACAAGTTTTTAAAAACAAAATTTCTTTAAAATGAATAATTTATGCGGAGATTGCAGTGAAGAAATCACAATATCTATGCCCGCCGTTTGTTGTGAGGGATGTGATGCAAATCTACACCTTGTATGCAAAAGCAGGGAATGCAAGAGATCTAAAAGATCTTCAAACCTTTGTATACAATGTATGGACCTTAAACCGGCTCACATTCTTCGTGCCTTCAAAATTTTAAACATCGACTTGGTTCAAAAAATAAACTGTATTGCCAGTAGCTCTGAGTATGCTGCCAATAAAATAAAATCTCTAGAAGACAGGTGGGCATCGCTAAGTGATGAGTTAGCGATAAGTAATAATAAAATCGAAAACATCAACTTAATTTGTGAAAAAAATTTTAACATCACAAACGACAACAGCATAAGTTTGTTAAAAATACAAAGTAGTCTTAAAAATATTAACAGCTCAATTCAGGTTGTTTCCGATGAATTAGAGATGACATTCAATAATAACATTAAAAATACCGGAGCAAGTGATTGTGTTATAGATAATGTCCGTAAGCTACAGGCTGAAATAATGAAATGCGACAAATCTATTAGTAGTTCTGTTCATTTATTTAAGGATATGATCAAAGAAATTATCAATACTAAACATGCTGAAAATACAAATACAGTGGTTGCTGATCTTCCTTCTGACAACAACAAGGTTGCCGATCTTCCTTTTGACAATAACAAGCCAGTTAGTTCGCATGAGACAAACGTTATTATGGAAGATAAGGTAATGGATAGTCACTCAAAATCGATTATCTTGGTGGATAAAACTGTAACGCTGTCGGCTAATATTATTACTGCAAATCAAAAAACCATTTCACAACCTAATACTATGGAGAATGAAGAGCCTATTTTAGTAATACCATCATCCCAAATTGCTTCTGTTGCTCCCAGAAAAAGGGTTTTTGTTAGTAGACTTAGCACCTCAGTTACCGATGAAGCAATGAATGGTTATCTTAAAAATTCATTATGTGTTAAAGGCGCGAATCCCATAAGATTGCCACCAAAAGTGATAAATGGAGTATCCTGTGATTACGCATCGTACAGAATTAGTGTTCCAGAATCTTACTTCAACACAGTAATAAGTAAACACTCTTGGCCTTCTGGTTTAATCGTTCAAGAATTCGCTTGGCGCCAAAGGAAATCAAATTTTCAACAAAATGGCCTCAATGCATTAATTACGTAAAGGAACTGACCAATAAAACAGAAAATGCTGCAGTTGTCCAGCAATTCAAAACCACTTCACTAGACAGTTCAATGAGAAACGTTTCTTGTGAAGTGTTAGGTAAGATGCTTAATATAACATGTCCGGACATATTTTTCAGATGTAAATCAACAACTGAACTGAATGTTAAGGATGGTTCCACTCAAACTGGTTCTGCTGTTTCAACTAAACCAAATAAGTCAATGCTTCAAAAACTTAAATCGAAGATAGGAATAAAAAATTCAAATGCTAAGTCCGCTGTTTCCATTAAAAGTGACATTTTGGACTTTATATGTGGACTAGCTTCATTTAACGACGGTCTCTCAGAACCAGTGGTTTGGAAATATCTAGTAGTGATTGCAATAAACTTCCAAAAACTTCGATTTTAATTGTGGTTAATCTGTTTAATGAACTGGAAAACGGATACCTGAAAAATTTTTTAAAGAGCAACAAAGTGGTATTAAACGATCATCTTTTTACCTATATCAACTGTGTTACTTCTGCATATATGCTGAAGAATCAACATGTCATCATCATCAACAATCAGCTCAAGACCAGCTGTGAAGATGTTGTTCACTTAATAAAACTTCTTTCAAAGTTACTATGTGAAAAAGCAACCAATTTTCGTATCGATTTCGACTTGCCTTCTAGTGTAGTACAATATAATAACCTCTTATCTTTCATTTCAGGTAGTTTTTAGGTAGATTTCATATAAAAATCTACCTATTGCAATGGGCTTCATCTCGGAATTTCGGAAAAATTTTTGTGCCAAACGACTATATATGATAAGCGGAGACAAAAAAACAAAAAAAAAAATTTATATATATATATATATATATGTATATAAACGATATGAGATATAACGAAAACGACCGGCACTCTCACGGTCGCATTTATTGAGGTAGATCAAAAAAATTTTCTGTACTTGTGTGTTTTAATAATATCTTGGACAAGTTCGTGAATCAGCAAAATCCGACACGTGGTTAAGAAACTAGAGGCTTTTTTCTGAAAAAAATTGATTTTTTAAAACCGTTATAACGGCCGTTTGGATACTAATATTTCAAAAAATTTAACAAATTTAGAATCTTTGGAATCTTTTTTATCAATTTGTTTTAAATCTAGACCTCTGCAGTTAAAGGTTCCTGAATGAGCGGCTCCAACAAAAAAGTTTGCAAAAAAAAATTTTTTTTTGGAAACAACCGGCACTCTCACGGTCGCATTTATAAGGCCAGATCAAAAAACCTTTTCTAAAAATGTGCGTTTTGTTAATATGTTGGACAAGTTCGTAAATCAGCCCAATCCAACACATGGTTAAGAAACTAGAGGCTTTATACTAGAAAAAAACTCTGTTTTTTAGATCCGTTATAACGGCCGTTTGGATTCTAATACTTTTAAAAACTTCATAAATTTAGAATCTTTGAAACCTTTTTAATCAGTTTCTTTCAAAAAAAAGACCTCTGCAGTTGGAGGTTTCTGAGTGAACGGCTCCAACAAAAAAGCTTGTAAAACACAAAATGCGTTTGAATCAACCGGCGCTCTCACGGTTGCATTTGTGGAGCCAGATCAAAAAACGTTCCTTAAAAATGTGTGTTTTAATAATATCTTGGACGAGTTCGTAAATCAAAAAAATCTGACACATGGTTAAGGAACTATAGGCTTTATACTAGAAAAAAAAGTGTTTTTTTTAATCCGTTATAACGGCCGTTTGGATACTAATATTTTTAAAATCTTCATAAATTTAGAATCTGTGGAAACATTTTAATCCGTTTCTTATAAATATAAACCTCTGCAGTTAGAGGTTTTTGACTTGTTGGCTTCAACAAAAAAGTTTGCAACAATCCCCAATTACAATTTCCAAAAACCTTATAACAGTCAATGTCAACCTTATAACAGTCAAAAAATAAAAGATTTGAATAGAAGAAATTAATTATTTTTTCTTAGAAATAAACTATTTTGATATTTTGCAGTAATTGCACGACATATGATATAGAGTAGGTTTGTGTCATAAATTATCACACACATGTTCTGTGGTAGATTTGATATTTGTTTGTTGCAAAATTGGATACATATAATTTTGCTTGTAGGTAGCTAATTTTCTTTTTAAATTTGTTCGATATCTGTTTGAAATTAGTTTGTTTTGTTTAAACTAATCTGATACATCAGATTCTACTGGCACACAAAACTGTCTGATCTCGAAATCTACCTATTTCTAGCGGATATACGTGCCGCTTGGACTTTTTTAATAATGTTAAGTTCAAAATTCTGGTTCCTATTAACAACTTTTTCTCTTTTAATTTGCATTATCGTCGCGGTTCATTTTTGATGATATACCTCAAGTCAAACCGAAGGGAACTATGTCATCCGTTGAATCTCCAAATTTCATGCCATCCAATTCTGATAATTATTTTTTAAATTCAGTAATCGAAATTATGTTTCATTTGAAATTTTCTAAGCAGTTCATTATTAATCATTTTATTAATAACTATACAAACACTAAAAATACTTTACCTTATTCAGCATCTTCGTTAAAATCAGCAAAAATATACGTTTATGATAATATATCCAAGACGTACCTAATAGAAAGTCCAAATACTCATAGTTGGGGGTACGATGGTGTGGAATTGGTTAAATTTGATATCGATTTACTAAAATTCAAATCTGATAGACAATACATATATTGCTGTTCTGCAACTGAAATTTTCATTGACTTTGACATCCAACAGAATATTTTATTAAACAACTACTCCCTTCATAAGATCTCACAGCCTGAAATAATATCCTTAGAAGGGGTTCCTAGTTGTGGTAAATCCACGTGGATTTTCAATAATCATAAGCCTGGTTTGGATTTAGTTCTATGCGCGTCCAGAGAAGGAGTTATTTCAGTTAAAGAAAAAGTTATGAAGTTCTGTGAAGCCAAAAAATTGAATTTTTCAGACATTGAATCGAATTACCGCACAATTGCATCTTATCTGGTAAACTGCACTAAAAAATTTGACACTGTGTTTGTTGATGAATATCTTATGGTACACGCCGGATTTATTGGTCTGGTATGTTTCTTAAGTGGTTGTAAGAAAATGTTTGTTTTGGGAGACAATAAACAGATTCCTTTTATCGATCGTAATCACTTTGTCGATTTTAAGTACTCTAATCCAGGTAAGATTGTCACCTCAACAAGTTCCTTAACACTAACTTATAGATGTCCTTCTGATATTGTATTTGGAAAGGCTTGCGTTCGATGTTTAACATGACTTTGATAATCTTATTAATATAAATTAATAACATTTAGTATGCTCTTTCAAAGTTGAAATTAATAACATTTAGTATGCTCTTTCAATGTAAAATTAATTAACATTTAGTATGATCTTTAAATGTAATAACAATTAGTATGCTTTCTTGAATTATATACATACTTTGATTTAAATATTATTTCTTGTTTATACAGTTAGAATTGGTAATTTTTTATATACACAATTTAATATAAATAGCAGAAATTTTGTTATAGAAATTCTCTTTGTTGTGATATCTCATCCAATAAACAATAATAAAAAATAACAATCAGGTTTACTTTAAAATTTTGCGATAAGAAATTGTTAAACAATAAACAAATATTGGAAGATATTTCATTTAGTTGGAGCTGTTCCAGTATTTGCTCTTTCAGATATATATCCAAATTTTAATACAACTAATTCTATAATGAAATCTGTAGCATTTAATAAAATGGTCTTGGGATTTAGCATTCCAGTAAAAGATGATACTCTTTATATCACATTTCTTAAAAAAGATAAGCAGTATTTATTATCTAATTTGAAAATTCCACCTACCAGTAAAAGTTTAACCATCCATGAAGCTCAAGGCTTAACATATAAACATGTTATTTGCATCAGACTTTCTAGTGAAGAAATTGAGATTTTTAAGAGTGAACCTCATATTATCGTGGCACTAACAAGACACACCGTTTCATTTCAATATTTGTTTTCAGAAAATTGTTCAAACGACGTACTACTTTCGTATGCAAAAAGAGCCATTTACTACGCCAATACTACTGATCTCATTAAGGTTATAGTTAATAAATCGTGTAATAAGGAAGCTGATTTAATTAAGAAAAAACAGACATTTTATAAATCACAACAACCGCATCTTATCTCATTTTATTTTCAGAATGTTAATCGAATGTCTTCTAAAGCTTCCGAATTTCATAAATTTGTGTTGATATCAGATTTCTTTGGATACATTCTTTGTGAAATATCATTAAATGAAAATTTAGCCAGCTCAGAATTCTTTCCTCCAGAATACATTGTTTATCGATGTGACCGCTCAATTCTGAATAGTAAAAACTCAAGTGGTGGTGGGGTTCTATCGCGCTTAAATCTTTCATTCAAAGTGAGAGGGTTGAGCTCTCGATAGAATCTCTGGAAATATTATGTGTTAAAATCGGGATTGGAAAGATGAATCTATTAATATTTGTCGTGTACATTCCTCCATGTTCCCCATACACGGCGTATGCTAACTTTTGTGAAGTGATTAGTGAAATATGCGGCGATGTTAACCCTAAAGATAGAATTCTAATTTTTGGAGATTTCAATTTCCCAAATCTAAACTGGGATTTTGACATAGAATCCAATTGTATGCTGCCATCTAATGTATCAAACAGCGTTGAGTCTATGTTTTTAGACACCGTTTTTGCTCTTGACATGTACCAGCTTAACGGTATAGCTAACAACAGAAATAAGTATCTTGATTTAATTTTTGCTAATGATGTTGATTGGATTTATATCACTGAATCAAATCATCCATTTGTATCGAACGATATTAATCACAAAAGTTTGGAAGTATCTCTCGGGATTAAGGAAAAATCCAACCGATCCGCTATTAGCAATGATTTTCAATTTAATTTTCGTAAAGTACAAAATAATTTTTCAACATATTTAACAAACATTGATTGGTCGTCTGAATTTCAAGATAAAAATATCAATGATTATCTTGATATTTTTTATGAATTGCTCACAATTGGATTTGAAAAATTTGTACCATTCGAAAAAACTATTTCTACAAAATATCCCCCTTGGTATGATAATATACTGATTAATCTCAAAAATAAAAAAAACAAAGCATACCGCAACATGCTTAACAAAAGAACAAAAGAGAACTCTAAGATCTTCAATGAACATTCTAGTGAATTTACAAGTTACTATAATTCCAAATTCAATAAGTATATTGAGAATTTACAAACAAAAATTAAATCGAATCCGAAACACTTTTGGAATTATTTTCGATCTAAAAGAGAATCGCGTATACTTCCTAAAACTATGACTTTAGATGATACTCATTCCTCGGATGATCAAACAATTTCTAATATGTTTGCAGGCTTTTTTCAATCCGTTTATAAAGGAGAAGATATTAACCAGCACAATTTTTCTGAAAATGTCTTGGACCAAAACAATATATTTATCGATACACCCACTATAATAATAATAATAATAATAATAATAATTTATTTATAATATCATAAAGAGCAGAGCTCGTAATAGATATTTACATTTACAAGTTTATAATTAGTGTTACATAACCACAACAAAAAAAAAATATTGAACATGCAAAAACAAATAAAAGAAAAAAAGCTAAGAATGAACAAAACAACAAGAAAAGAAGGAAAAGTAAGGAAACTGAGGAAACAATTATTGAATCTCTTAATAACCTTAAAGATGGATGTGGTCCTGACGGAATACCATCCTATCTTCTAAAACGTTTTAAGGACGAACTAGCGTTGCCATTATCGCTATTATTTAATAAGTCACTCATTTCTCATTCTTTTCCGGATAAATGGAAAATTTCTAAAATCACACCTATTTTCAAATCGGGTTGCAGGAATGATATAAAGTGTTATAGAGGGGTCTCTTCTACATCGATAATACCTAAATTGTTCGAAGTAATTATGTGTAATACATTCAAAGAAAGAATAACAAGTTACATTTCCATAAATCAGCACGGTTTTCTACCTGGCAGATCAACGACAACTAATTTGGTGGAGTTTACAAATTTTATCATAAAAGCAATTGAGCAGCATAAACAAGTAGATACAATTCATACGGATTTTAAAAAAGCCTTTGACTCTTGTAGTCACCTAAAAACATTAGACGCTCTATATGAATTCGGATTTTCGAAACGCTTTGTGCTGTGGATAAAATCATACCTATCCAATCGGAGCCAGTACGTATGTATTAATGGCAAATACTCGGATAACATCAAGGTAACATCTGGGGTTCCTCAAGGTTCACATCTTGGACCTTGGTTTTTTATTTGTTTAATTGACGGAATAGCAAAAATAATAGGTAACTCTCAGGTACTTATTTACGCTGATGATATGAAAATTTTTAAAGTTATTAACACGATTGAAGACTGTATTCTGCTTCAAGAAGATATTAGTCATATTAGTGACTGGTGTAACAAAATGAAGTTGGATCTGAATATTGATAAATGCAAAGTCATAAGTCATTATAGAAAGTGTAATCCTATTATTTTCAGCTACGATATCAATAATATCCAACTAGCCCAAATTTGTGAAGTTAGAGATCTGGGTATAACCTTTACTCAAAACCTAACTTTCGATAAGCACATGGATATCACCATAGCCAAAGCTAATCAAATGCTAGGATTTCTTAAACGTTGGACCAAAGACATAAAAGATATTGATTGCGTAATAACATTGTATTTTGCTTATGTTCGTTCTCAAAAAGAGTATGCTATTCAAGTGATAAAGGTGGTGAAACATACGTTATCGCTTTAGACATCTCCAAGGCATTCGATCGAGTCTGGCATGCCAACTTAATCAACAAGCTCGTTGCGTACGGTTTTCATCCCAATGTTGTGAAGCTGATTCAAAATTTTCTATCCGACCGATACATTTCGGTAACCTTAGACGGATATTCTTCTGAGTCTAAACTAATTAACGCTGGTGTACCCCAAGGCTCAGTATTGTCCCCAACCCTATTTTTGATTTATATCAACGAATTGTTGAAAATCACCAGCAACCCAATAAATAGTTTTGCAGATGATAGTACTCTGCACAAGTCGTTCGAGCCCCTTCCTTCAAAAGGTAAAATGCACGAACGAATTAATCCTGCCCGGAGAGACGCTGCCATAAACGTGAACAAAGACCTGAATAAAGTCGCCGACTGGGGTGACCAAAACCTTGTCAATTTCAACTCCACCAAAACACAGCTGTTGATTGTTTCCAGATTAAAGACCGAGTTCCCCAAAGATATTTTATTTAGTATGTGTGATGAACCAATAGGTGAATATAAAAACATTCGTTTATTGGGTGTCACAGTTTCAAATGACCTACTCTGGAACGATCATGTAATGGCGATGGTAAAAAGCGCTTCTAAAAAACTCGGCCTCCTAAATAGATGCAAAAAATTTTTCACTCCATACCAATTGCTCCATGTTTATAAGTCCTATATTCGTCCTTGTATGGAGTACTGCTGTCAAGTTTGGGGTGCTGCCTCTGTTTCCATCTTGGCCCTCTTGGACTCTGTTCAAAAGCGAGCTATACGAATTGTAGGTGATCGAACTTTGACATCAAAACTTGATTCCCTACAACATCGTCGCACTGTTGCTGACCTCGTTGCTTTTTACAAATATCGTCATCAGCAGTGCTCAGATGAAATCAGCGGCATCATGCCTCAAACTTATTCTTACCCCCGTTCCACTCGGCAATCGGCTGCCGCAACCAGTGAAACGGTAAAGATCCCGCGCTGTCATACTGGCAGATCGCAGAGAGACTTCTTTGTCCGAACTGCGTACAAATGGAATAGTTTGCCGGAACACTTAGTCTCAGGTGGCTTCAACCCACAGATGTTTAAAAAAGCGTTAATCTTCACCTCAGAACGCCAGTTGTTGTGGGACCCACGTTTAGACCTAGGTCTTAAAAGGTATTTATGTGTTGTTGTGACACATATTCTAAACCCTATTACACAACACATTTTATTAAAAAAAAAAAAAAGATGCCACACATTCAACATTCTTAATCTCGATGATAGAGGAAAACTTCTATCATCCTGCTTTTTAGCAAACATCATAAACGGAAATATGAGTTCTCCTTCCATTCTTGAGAATATATCATTCAATGTCCCGGCTAAAACCTTACGTAAGCATGATTTCTTAAATATTCAATTTCATAGAACTAACTATGGTATGCATGAACCAATTAATGCCATGGCATCCACTTTTAATGAAATTTCCGATCTGTTTGACTTCGATATAAATAAATCAAATTTAAAAAACATTATTAAAACACACTACCTGCAATTAAACAACCCTTGACAATTTCGTTCTGAATACCTTTTTAGATTATATTTTAAGTCAACTTTATAAGTAATTTATAATTTATTTGTATATTAATTTTATACTTTTGTATTTTTTTTTACTACTTGCATGAGAAATTTCAATTATTTACTCAAAAACCCAAGACAAAAGTTATTTTTCTCAGCTAAGGTTACTAATAATTATTCCCCACACCTAATAATAAGTATTTTAGCACCTTAGTAAATAATGAAAATATAATTTTTGTTCGTTTGTTAACTGAGTTCATCTTTGAATTTTTTTAGTTTCTTCCTAAAATAATAATAATATATTAAAAAAAATAAGCGTTTTGATTTTATTTTAATAATAATAAATAATGAATGAATGCAAAAATTTCTTTGCAGCTATAGTTTGGTTTATTTGAAATTTTAATTCGTGTTAAAGTTAAACAGAATTCTGTTGAAATTTAGTTTAGTTGTGAGTTGTAGACTAAAAAATTCTAAATTTGGCTCAACAATATTGAATAGATTTTCAATTCAATTCAATTCATGTCAAAAATAAATAAAAGCTATATTTTTTAATGCAAAGCATATGTGATTTTTATATAGTTTTAAGAAAATTCATTGAAAATAAATTTCTAACTAAGCAGCCCTGAATAATAAATATCCAATCACAATCCAATGATATGATACACAATGTTTCACCAAATCAAAATTTTTATTTATTCACCATTTGCTTATTAATTGACATTTTATTTTGTGAATAATTAAGAGTTTTAGTGCATTTTTTATATCAAGTAGTAAAAAAAATAGTATATAAACCTCGGTGAAGAAAATTTTCTCCATTTCGGTGCTTAATTCGCGAGAAACGAAGTCGAAGAATATCCACCTCAATGTAGAAAATTTACTTTATCACCTCGGTCTATAATGTACTATTATTTTAAAATTTATACATAGGAAATGTATTTTTTTTTTATTTTTTATTTTAGACGGCTAAGCAAAGCTTAGTTACAACTATTTATTAATTTTATTAATGTTATTTATTAATTCTTTGTTCTTTTAATTTTTTTTTATAATTTAATGATTACTATTATTATTTGTATAGTTTAATCATCTTTGATTTGTAATCATTTCTGTTTTTTTGTATGTTATGTGAAATCATATTTATGGATTTCTTTTGTAAATAAATAAAATAATAAATAAAAAAAAAATAAAATGCATATAAAAAGATATGAAAATCTAAAGCGGGACACATCACGCAAAGTTTTTGAAAATATGTTGTTCAAAAGAAGCTTTAATATCACGTTATGTGTAATAGTACATTATGATGCTAGGACGTAAAGCTTAAAATTTTGGACGGATGTGGAGCACCCACATTAAGTCCAAAATAGCTTACGTCCGTGCATCATATACTATTTTTTATTAGCCGCAAGCAAAATATTTTAAGAAAAGTTGTTTATTCTAAATGAAAATTATAAATTTTCATAAATTTTAAAATAAAAATATGTGGAACAAGTAACCTTTGACAAAATATTTATTATTTTTTCCAAATTATTGTGTAGCTATGACAACAAATGTTAACAACTATTTTAATTGGATAATGAAATTTTGAATTTAAGGGTTGCTTTGATAAAAATTTTTATTTTTCATAGAATTTAAACAAATACAAATGCCTTTTGCTTTTTTGGACGTAGCTATGACAACAAAATAAATAGTTGAAAAGTGATACTTTAAAGCCGCAAATCACAGTAATAAAGCAACACTTTAATATGTAGGCGAATAAAAAATTTATTAAGGCAATTCGAAGGGAAGAAAAAATTACGTAATATCTAAAGATATCAAAAATTGAAAATTTTCTAATGTTTCGTCAGGATCTTACGTGTCGTAGTGATATTAATATTATTATAAAAAATTGTTCTGTTCGGAAACCTAAAATGGATTAGTTTGTGTTGTCAAGTTTGTCAAATTTGCATACATCTCCCAATTCATTACAAATTGACAATCAATGACATCACTTGTTCAACCACCAACCAAAGAAACATTAAAGTAATTAAAACAGCTGAACCTCTATGACTTCAAGTAGAGAGCCTGTACCTGATTTCACCAAAATATGAATCCACAATAAAACAAGTGCTTGGCAATTACTTTATATAAAAAAAATTTTTTTGGATAGAGGCCCTTTTGAAGAAATAAAAGATATAGCATCTCATAGATCCCAAGAATTCTACACAAGAGTTGAAAACTCTTTGGACATCGATCCTGCACCATGAAAAAATTTTGTTGATCCAAAAACGTCTAAACTATACTCCTGTAGAGTATAACATAAGTCGCTATCGATTCAATCAAATCTAGAATGTAACCAAATTAAAGCTTTTTTTATTTTCTGTTCTGGCATGAAGATTATATTCCTCTTTCTCACTGTGTTCTAGCTGACCATAAAAAAACCATTACAGTCGTTATTATTTATTGGAGTTATTAGCGTAATAACCCAATAGATAATAACACTTTAGTTATAATAGTTGCCTTTTAAGCAAGTAATACCTTGCTTTTTACACATTCAATAGAATGGTCATACGAACTTATTATTGGTCATAAATTGTTCTTGATAATCATGATAAGATCCAAATATATCATGAAATCATATAATGTTTTGAAGGTTGCGATATGCTCGAATTCGTCCAATTTAACCGAATCAGACCAAGATCCCATCACCCTGAGCGATTAAAAATTTGTCTCCACAACAATCAGCAATAGAACGACATGAATTTGAGACTGTAAAGTCTCTTCATTGGATAGTAATGTGGTTACTTATAGATGATAGTGGATTGCAAATCACTAATCACAAATCACCAAAAAATTTCCAAAATCGCATGTCAGTTGATAAAACCAAATTGTTGCTTTTAAGAAACTAAAATAATTAAAGGGATTCACCATGCATACGAAGTGTATACTAGATAAACGTTAAGCAGTATTTTGGATTTCATTAAATGATCGAAAACTAAATTGTTCTCGTTTTCTTTATCGTCAGTTTTTTTTTGTTTTGCAATGTGCATGTAAATTGTGATGATCGAACATTAAAACACAAGAACACAAGGAAAAGCAGTTCAGTTTCTTTGTCAACTTTTTATTTATTTTATGCAAATTTTTGTAATTGATGGTTATTGCCTATTGGTTTTATGTAAATAACAGTACATATAGGTATGATAGATAATATTTATAATAAGCTTGCCAGATCGCCCGGCTAAAGCCGGACTCGCCCGGCTTTTTTTGGTAAAACTTGGCTGAAAAATCGCCCGGTTCGGACGCCCGGATTTCTAAACAAAATCCGGAAATCGCCCGGATTTTTCCAACATTTGTTCATTGAAAAAAAATATATATATATAATATTAATTCGTTTTATAGTCAAAATTTTAATAATCTGTATCTTTCTTATTCAAATATGTTTCACATGTTAAATCTTGTTATTTTCAATGTTTCATATGAAAATATATAAACAATTGACATCATTTCAACGTTTTATAATTTATATATTGTGCTCTCGTTCGTTCAATCGTTTGCTGCAAATCGTGGAGTTTGGTTTAGTTATCCCAGCGGCGGCCAATACGACAACTGAGCGCGTATTTTCTCACATCAATGACATTTGGACAAAAGAAAAAGGCAAATTGACACTGGAAAACGTTCGGGCACAATTGATGGTAAAATTCAACTGGAAGGAGACATGTCCAGAGTTTTATACAAAAATAAAAGAAGATGCTGGTTTTCTCCAAAAAGTTGCTGGAAGTGAAAAATACAAAATGAGAGCTGATAGTTTGTTTGGTACTCAAGAGAGTGGACAGTCATCGACTTCGATGGAGATTGATTGAATACAATGTTGACAATTTAAGCATAGAACTCTTTCTGTGATAAACAGCATTAAAAATATTATTAACAAAATATATTTCAACATTTCAAAGCAATAAAGAGTTTTCAAAGGTTATTTATGAAAAAACATAGTCTTTTTGTTTTCTTCTTTTCTGTGCGATTTTTAAAAATTTTGTATTTCGCCCGGATTTCGCCCGGCTTTTCAAATGGAAATTTTGACACTTGTCGCCCGGATTTTGCCCGGATTTATAAAAAAACCGCCCGAATTTTCCGGCCCGGAATGCCTCCAAAAAAAATCTGGCAAGCTTAATTTATAAGCATGTATATACGTATGATTTTCCAATTGCTAAAAAAAATTTCAAGCACCAAACAACTTGAACAGTTGGAGTGAATATAGTTTTTGTCAATTCGAAATATTAGGTGATCGAAATACAGTAAGGTTTGATTTTATAAATTTGCGGATGTTTTTATGGAACTTTGTGAATCCTGAGATTTTACGATAGCGGTCAAAGAAATATGTTAAACATAATTTTAACGAAAGCAAATTTGAAAATACATTGGTTTCAATCGTTATCGTTTGTTTTCGTAATCTATCGTCCTTTCCTTACGTTACATTACACACAAGTCGCAATATGTTATGACATTTGGCATGTACGTGTAAACATGCAATCGTACTCTATAATATTTGGGGCTGAATAAATTACCCTTAACTTTTGGGTATCTTAGGAAAATCTCAGTTTTGAGATTGTTCAACTTACCTTAAATGCATATGTTAATCCACGTCTCAACCACAACTCAGGAATCATAAGTCCATTGATATACCAAGCTATTCCATTTGAAACATGTCCAGTTATTCCTTGATAACCTCGTTTCCCACCAGCTGGTCCTAATACTGCATTGAATGATCGAATTGATCGATCAAAAATTTGTGATCTTTCCCATATTTCTTTTAACGTTACTTCAGTTCTTGTAAAACTAAAACAATCATTTGCCTGCTCCGTTGCATTGAAATGCATAATAACATCCTGTTTTGGATATATATCATGAAACGTTGGTTCTTTGTTTGAATCTAATCGACCCAAAGCCCATACTACATATGATGGTCGATCGAGAACAAACTCTTTATCACCATTGTCTGAAGAGATTAAAGTTCTTCGGTACGTTATTGAATTTATTCCATTTTCACGTACAAATGTATGAATTTGAAAGCTATCTAAGCCACCAACTACATCATCTCGACAAACTCCTTTGTTTTGTCCTAATACTTGCACGCAAGGCGCTAATGATGTTATATTATAATCTGTTGCATATCCCTGATGCCCATCGATATAAGCTACTACAACATCAGCACCTAACATAGCACTTCTAGAATCTGAACCAGATATCCCAAATGACATGTATTCATCTTCCATTACTTGACCAGCAATTTGGAATGTTATTTGTGGACCGAATACTTCCCATGATATTCTTAAATCTTTATGTAGTTGTTTACAGTTTGGTAAGGTGTCAACATATGGTTGAACTTTTACCAGAGATGGAGGAACATTTAAACCTTCTGGTACTAATATTGAACCAAAGTTTTCATTTGTCTCTAGGTCAAAAACACTTATCCATTGTATATCAAATATCGTCATATCACCAGGTAATTCTAACGTTATAGTTTCTTTGTCATACTCTCGAATTGGATCTAAACTAAAATAATAAAAATAATTAAACGTCGCCGTTTTTCTTAAAAATGAATCAACCAAACGTTAACTTACTATCCCATATCATCTGGAATTTTTTTACCAATTTTGGATGGTTGAGCTCCAACACCAACCCAAAAATGTGTTCTAACTCCTTTGCCATCATAACTAAATTCAGGGATTCTTATCGTTTTTGAATCAAGAATTTCAATACTTTCACTACTAACTCCATGACTTTTTTTTGAGAAACTTCCACCTGTTTGTGACATTGGAGGTTCAAATTCTTCAGGAATGTATATATCACCAAAATTATTTTGACTATTTAAATCGAATACAGCTAACCATTTTACTTCGGTTATTTTTTTATTATCGGGCAGTCTTAATGTAAAGTCTTTGTTTAAATAACGTTCGAGAATATTTGTTCTAGATAATAAAATAATATTTTGAATTAGATGCTCAGATTTTGTGAATGTTTAGTGAAAAAACTTACTTTCCATATTCATCAGGAACAATAAAACCCTGTGGACCAGGGCGATTACTGGCACCAGACCAGAAAAATGTGTCAGCTCCATTACCATCATAGCTAAATCCAGATAGCAAAAATGTATATTGATCTACAGCATAAACATCACCTGAGACTTGATGATGGTATGAATTAAGTTTACCTAAATATTTTCCTTGATACGGACCATCGTCATCTACTTGTGATTCTGAAATAAAAAGATGAAACGAAAATATTGGATTAGCAAATATACAGATTAAAATTTCTCAGCTCTATTCTACTAATCAAACAGGGCTATTTAGTTTGATGTATATAAGTTTTATCATTGTTGATACATATTTGCAAGCGAACTTTTAGAAATACATTGATAGTGCTATGTACGTACTTTCATAAGCGCAATTGTGAATTAGATGTATTGTAGAGCTACGTAAAAAATTTATGTATAAAAGCAAATAGGTTAGTGAAAGTATGTGTTACAAGCTCTGTTAGAAAATTAGATGAAAACTCTGTTAGATTCAAAAAACCTTGTTAGCCTTGTAGCCCAGTCATTTTAGTGATCAACCTCGGAATGAGAGATAATAAGCTGATTTTTCGTATATGCCTTCTTTTTGGCGTTCTAAAATTTGCCTCAAAAGTCTCATAAAATGTCTCGTCGTAAGTTATTCAAGGTCAAAGTTAACAAAAAACAGTTTTTAGCGATTATCTCGGTTTCCATTGCTCCAATGACGTTCACATATATAATAGAAAATGTAGAGCATAAAATTTGCAACAAATTTTATTGAAAACATTTTCTCATGCACTCAGCCGTTTTTGCGATAGAGGGCGGTGAAGTAGTTTTCTTTTTTTCTTGACTCTGCTGCTGCATCAGATGTTTGGCCACAAAATAAACACAGTTTTTTTTAATCAAGCACTTCATTCCTCTTTTTACGAAGTACACTGAGGGATGATAAAGGTTGATCTCCTTCTAAGCGTCGTTTCGATGCCGCTATGGAATTTTTACTGATGTACACTTTTCGACACACAACATGGACATTCACAGAAGTCAAAATATTTAAGAAGTCTATGTCACCATCATTTCAATCGATACTTACAGTTTTTTAAGTTTTCAAGCCAAGCATCACATTATCAAAATCATCTTCTGCAAGTGGTTTCTCACAGATAAATACAAATTTAGCCGTAATTTTCAAAATTTTACGTCCGTCGTTGCCGAGTTCGGAAACGAGAATAATCGACAATTATAAAAATTTCAAGGTAATATTCACAGATATTCACGATTGACCTTGCATTACAGTACGTATGACTGAGCGCTGTGTGCTCACAGCCTTCTATCACAAAAATGGTTGAGCGCACGAAAAAATGTTTCTAATAAAATTGGTCTCAAACTTTATGCTCTACAATTTCTGTAATAGATGTTAACATAATTGGAGCAATAGAAACCGAGATAATCGCTAAAAACTGTTTTTTGGTACCTTTGACCTTGAATAACTTACGACGCAGACACGAGATTTTATGAGACTTTTGAGACAACTTTTAAAATGCCAAAATGAAGGTATATACGCAAATTCAGCTTATTATCTCTCATTCCGAGGTTGACCCATTGTTTATGCTAAAATGACTGGACTATTGGTCTCCAAAAAAAACTAAAGACGACCCTGGTTTAGTTCAATATTTTTTGTAATTTATCATCAAAATGTTTGTAAATAAAAGAAAACATTGGTTAATCATCGTATTGTTTTTATTTTCATATATAGTATTATTAATTAGAAAAATTGCGAATAAAAAAGTATATTTTGCTACAAGAGATGAGAACACAGTTTTTTTGGGAACATTTGTTCAGGAGACGCGTAAGTGGCGATTAGAGTGGCGAAGCGTGCTTCTGAAACTAGGGTAGACATATTCGAAAGTTTTATTAATGTACCAGTAGAAACCAATTAAAATAGTTATACATCTTTAATAATAAGCTTTTTCACAACGTTACGGTGTAGATGTAAGTTAAGAAAATTCGATTTTGGTGTTTTAAAAATTGTTAATTTTTATTGCATTATTAATTCAGAGTCAGACGAAGAAGGTTGTCTCCTAAATTTTAAAAGAAAAAAAAACAAAAAAAAATAATCGAAAATAGAAAAATAAGTGTGTGTTATAGTGTTTGTGTTAGTGTTTATGAAAACAAAAGTATTGAAGAACGGACGCGTACAATTATATAATTGGTGAGATTGTTCTTTATTAAAAAATTATTTGGTATTTTGTGTTTACTATTACCAAGCGGTAGGCAGGTAAAATTTTACCTTTTATTGCTTTGATGTAATAAATTTATTTATTATTATAAAGCATAAATTTGTTTTATATTGCTTGGTAACAGGAAACAAAAAATTTCGTTTTAGTTGTTAGTGATTTTTTTGGATTGATTGAGATTTTTTTTGTGAAGTTTTTTGACATGATCTAGCTCCTCCTACCTCGGACTTATTTTAGGAGTTGGAAAATATCAGTTAGTTGATTATTAAATGTTTTTTTTTTGACCAAAGTTAGGAATTTCCAATTTAACCCTTCATTTGTACTCTTCAATTTTGTTAGTGTCTTTTGTGTCCCCATTTTTTTTGCTTTTCTCTTATCGTGCTACTGTTGCATGAAATCTGCTATCGTGTTTTTGTGACAGAGATCCCCAGTTTCTTTTGTACTGTTTAGTGTTGAAATTTAGGCCTGACCGAATTTCAGTAGCTATATCTGCAATGCCAAAGGGTAAGTCTTTGTCTTAACAAAATGGCCGCAGAGCGAACCAACAGCTTAGCATTGACTTCACCAACATAAGTGGTCTCAATTCGAATCTAAACGTCGTTCATCACTACATCGAAAAAAATAAGCCTGACATATTGTTTCTTACCGAAACAATTGTTAGTGGCAAAGCATCGAAATTGGATCCTGATAAATACCGGATACCTAGTTACGAATTGGAACATTCCTTTTATAACAAGCATGGTGTCTGTGTATTTGTTCGAGATTCACTTTCATGTATGAGAATTAAGGTCTACGAGTTGAACTCTAAGCACCATAATTCTATAGCACTGAAGATCTCAGGTGTTGATGAAACTATGTTTATAATAGGATTATACAGATCCCCAAATTCTCCCCTAGGATGTCCATTTTCGATCAAATATCGGATAATCTAGACAAGATTACCACGGACTACCCCAAAGCAAGACTGGCCATTCTTTGAGACTTTAATATTCATAATAAAGAATGGCTTAAGTATTCATCGCGCACTGACGACGTAGGAAGACAAGCCGAACTGATGCTCGCAGATTATCACGGTTTGACGCAAATGATAGAGTGTCCCACTAGAATCGTAGACAATTCACATGATAACAATAATTTGCTGGATCTGTTTTTGACAAACGAACCAGATACTACGAAGACAAAAGTTGAACAACCCCTCGGAATATCGGACCATTTAATAATATCAGCAATAGTGCAATTTACATCACCGACTCAAATTAAAGCAAATCCTCGTCGCGTTTGGAACTATAAACGCGCCAACTGGGAGGGACTGAGAAACTTTTATGATGAAACACCTTGGAAAACTATTTGTTGTGTTGATCAAGATCCTAGCACATCGGCAATAAGAATGTCTGAAATCATAAAAGACGGAATGCGGCGGTTTATTCCAAATCGATTAATCACTCCTAAAACTGAGCCTTGGTTCACGCGGGATGTTGATGAGGATGAGGCAGTGAGGAATAAACGCAAAGCATTTAAGACATATAACGCTATTTAAACATCTGAAACCCATAGCGCCTATAGGAAAGCCAGAAATATTAGTAAATTCAAAATAGACCTGGACAAAGAAGCGTTTATCCAGAAGAAAGCAAAGAAATTCGCCAAGCACCCATCTGGCTCACGTAGTTTCTTTCAGGCTGTTAAAGCAGTCCAGAGCAATTTTACTCGATCCTCTATTCCAACCTTAGTTCTGAATGACATTCTCGTGAGCGACTCGAAAGAGAAGGCGGATCTTTTGGATCGTATTTTCGCAGAAAACTCAAACATAGTTGAACCTCTCCATTCTCCCACACTCATTCCCCCAGTTGTAACGAAAATGAAACCAATTATTTTTCGTTGCAATATTGTACGGAAAATGCTTCTTTCTATCAATATCACCAAATCTGCTGGCCCCGACGGTATTCCACCCCTCATTCTTAAAAACTTTGCTAGACAACTAGCTCCAATTTTAACAAAAATTTTCTATTTATCTTATAAAACCGGAATATTTCCCGATTCTTGAAAGCTGGCCAGCGTTCTACCCATATCAAAAAAAGGCAGTAAGATAGACCCTAACAATTATAGACCAATTGCAATTCTGTCGGTTTTAGCTAAAATATTTGAAAAATATGTTAACTACAATTTAATAGATTATTTGGAGGTGTCGCGAATTATTGATGATAAACAGTATGGTTTTCGTAGAAGTCATGCAACAGGTGATCTGTTAGCCTACGTATCCCATTTCTGGAACAAATCGCTGGAAAACCATGGTGATTGAAGGAATGGTGATGAGGAAAATCATTTAGTATTTCACTTGACATTTCTAAAGCATTTGATAAAGTGTGGCATGAAAATCTCATAGCTAAATTGAAATCTTATGGCATAGACCATCTTACTGTCTCATGGATTCATAGTTTTCTTACAGGTCACCAATTTCATGTTAATTTAAATGGTATCACATCCAATATTTTCACAACCAATGCTGGGGTTCCCCAAGGTTCTGCACTCTCACCAACCTTGTTTCTTCTTTACATTAATGACTTCCTTATTTCCACAGTGCACCCAATCCATAGTTTTGCTGATGACAGCACATTGCATGCATCACATGCATCTCCTAAATTTCGATCTCATACTGCAGTTACCACTGATAGAGAGCTGCTAATTGATTCTATCAACAAAGATCTGGAGCGTATAATGGAATGGGAAGATCGTAATCTTGTTTCATTTAATCCAACCAAAACCAAACTATGCCGTCTTTCACGAATATAGCGACATAAAAATTTCCCTATTAAAATAAACCATGAGGAATTGCGTTGAGTCAGTTAGACTTCTTGGAGTGGATATTCAAAATAACCTGAAATGGAATAAACATGTGTTCAACCTCGCTAAATTTGCAATGCAAAAATTAGGATTCTTGAGTCGATGTAAAAAGTATTTCAATCCCGAGCAAATTTTGCTAATCTTCAAGTTCTTTATTCGTCCATGTATGGAGTACTGCTGTCATGTTTGGGAAGGTGCCTTTCAGTCAACAATAAAATGTCTAGACTCTGTACAGAGAAAAGCAATACGGTTGATTGGTGAAACCGAACTAACGGACCAGCTTGATTCACTCCAGCACAGAAGAAATGTGGCTGAATTGTCAATCTACTATAAATATAACTTTAGCGAATTCTCCTCTAAGAAAATTCAAAATATCCTTCCATCGTGTGCGCAGAATAATCGAGAAAAAAGAGCTGCCGAGTTATCCCATCCATTTGTTGTACAAATACCTCGTTGTAGAACTGTGTCCTTTCAGAACGACTATTTTAATAGAGTGGCCAAATTGTGGAACTCAATGCCTTCCTCTGTATTTCCCGATGAATTTTCCCCTCAGGCATTTAAAGAAAATGTCCATCATCATTTAAAACAATTAGTATAGTTATCCCCATATCCCCATTCCTTCCATTTTCCTCACCTTTTTTTTTTTTTTTTCTACATAATGAATATTTCATATTTAGTGTGCTAAACATGTCTAACTAATTAATAAGAAAAAATTGTTTTTTTTTGCTTTATACTTCTTTATATTTTTAAATATTTGTCTTAATTCATCATAAGTACTAATAACTATAATATTGATAAAAACTAAAAAATAAACTGAAGTTTTAAATTTTTTGTCCATCAATTCCTTTCTACGATTTTTTATAGCTGCAAAATTATCAATAACTTTTTCTTTAAAAGACGTCTCAAAAGTTAATTTTTTAAACTCTTTCTCAATCGATAATAATGACAAAGCCTCCAGTCTCCAGTCTTGAACTTTTCAGAGAATTTCTTTGCTCATTTTTAATACGTTTCAAAGTACTGTTAGTTCTATCACAAGAAGCTGTGGTCATTGGAATTGTTAAAAAGAGAGTTAATAATTTAACGACCTCGCTACTAGAATAGTATTTTAACCAATAAGTGTTTAATGAGATAGTTTATTACATCAAGTAAAAGTTTGAAATTCGAGCAAGGCACGAGCGAGAATTTTAAATTTGTTGAGAGAATAAAATTCATTAAACACGAATCGATTACAATACTTTATCCTCTGACAAAGGAGGAAGTATTATATAAAATCGAAACTTTTTCTTCTCAATTAAAACAATTAATCTTTATTGTTTTAATTGAGAAAAACAACTTCTGATAAAAAACGCTTAGGCTGCTTTCCAAATGACGACTTATTTATACTTATTACTTATTTGCCGCCATACTGAAAATGTCAAAAAAATCAATTAAGACAATAATGTCTATAATTATGTCAGTTTAAATCTGATTTATAAAAACGTTTGATCAATTTAGTGAGATATATTCACTAAATTAAATAAAAAGTATATATGACAATCAGATTAGATTTTTATGGAAAAAGAGATACAAAGTAAGTCACCTCGCCAGCATACTTATTCGAATAAGTTTAGAATAAGTTACGTTCCACAAATAAGTCGTCGTTTGGAAAGCACCCTTAATGATAAAAAAACCATTCCATACAATCAACAAAATTCAACTTAAAAAAATAAGAGAATTAAAATTAATTTGATTTTTGAGAAAAATAGCAAAACAATGTGATTAAAATTTGAAAATAGTGCATTATGATGCTAGGACGTAAAGCTAAAGATTTTGGACGGATGTGGAGTTTGCAAATCAAGGTGCTAGCCGAGATTTGCACCCACATTAAGTCCAAAATAGTTTACGTCCGTGCATCATATACTATTTTTTATTCGCCGCAAGCAAAATATTTTAAGAAAAGTTGTTTATTCTAAATTAAAATTATAAATTTTCATAAATTTTAAAATAAAAATACATATGTGGAACAAGTAACCTTTGACAAAATATTTATTCTTTTTTTCAAATTATTGTGTAGCTATGACGACAAATGATAACAACTATTTTAATTGGATAATGAAATTTCGAATTTAAGGGTTGCTTTGATAAAAAATTTTATTTTTCATAGAATTTAAACAAATACAAATGCTTTTTACTTTTTTGGACGTAGCTATGACAACAAAATAAATAGTTGGAACGTGATATTTTAAAGCCGCAAATCACAGTAATAAAGTAAAACTTTAATATGTAGGCGAATGAAAATAATATTTAATGCAATCAAAACAATTTGATTAATACAATCATAACCTATTGAATTATGATCATTCTTTATAGGAAAATTTTCATGATACTGTTACGTTTTTATAACCTTACTTCGAATTGGCCTAACTCACAATTCGATAAACGTAATTCCCAATCTCTTCTGAGTTCGATCACTGATTAGTAAGCACCAACACCAGGTTTTATTAAGTATTCAACAACTTAATTGTTCCACAACAATAGGAAAACAATACAGCAAACAATATTCATAACTAGAATATTATTTCAACAGCTTCAGAAACTCCAATGGTTTATTGTAGAAATTTCCAGTAAACCACGTTCAAAATAATACACAAAATATTTCTACTCAATAACACTTATAACTTTATTACACTTATAACTTTACACAAAAACTAATTTAAAGATCACTTTTATAATTTTAACTTCACTATCGCAGGTTTAAAATAAAACTAATTTTACATTTAATTTCACTTTACTGTCGCAGGTCTAAAATAAAACTAATTAAAAACTACAAAAGGTATTTTTCTTATATACCTTCTGCAATACTTCTAGATAATTCGACATCACTTTCCAGAAACCTTGAGAAAACATTAGAATACTCGATTATTTTACGTTATGTTGATTTGATTCATAAAATCGTTTATGTTGACCCTATTTCTAAGAAGAGACTACAACAACAATATTCATTTCATTAATTTGTTTGTTGTGTTTTGTTGATTTTATTTTCCTGGAAGTGACCGTAATCGTCTAGATTTTTCTGAATCGTAACAATACAACAGGTTAAGTTCATAATGCAATAGGTTAGAAAATAATACAATAATGCATACTATTATTATGGAAAAAACATACAAAATAAAGTTGATATTAGAGCTAAACATTGGATAAACATTGTTTTACATTTTCAGGCCTATATATTTTTATAAACAGACCGGACATCCATACTTGATTTCACCACTGTATATTATTGAAAGCTCATTTTTTATCATTCTTTGGTAAAAGATAGTAGCAAAAGCCGGTTCAATTGTTTTGTTTGTTTTGAATTGGTCTCTGTCAACCAATTGTACAAATTTAAATCTACTCAAATCTGAACATTCGACTTCCATTTGAACTGTATAATGACATCAATTATTTAAAACGCTATTTGTCTAAATTGGACCATATTTTTATGTATATCGAAATGGAAAGTTAGCGTCACTCCGAAAATGTTTTTCATACAATTATCTTTCAACTAAAAATTTTAAGACATTTATTAATTTATAATTCTATTAATACATTGTAATTGGACCTTTGCAACAAAAATTTTGTATCGTAAATGAACGATTTAAAACTAATTAATAATACGCCGGAAAAAACCAAATGGTCCAGAAGAATCTTGAAAAATGGGGATCTCTTATTCAGAATAAAGGCCTTAACCCAACATTTCCCGAAGGAAATCAAAATTTAGAATTCAATCAAAAAAAATTAGAATATAATATATATATATATATATATATATATATATATATATATATAAAAAAAATATTAACATATAATCGTATAAAAACCTTATTTTATTTATTTCTTTTGTTGAAGCTGTTTCATCTCAAGTATTAATTTCAGGTACTTCCAATATTTGTGTGAATAATCGCCATTGACGATGTTGATGATTCTCCTTCTAATGACGTGGCAGTAGATGATGATCTCAATTTCCCAATTAACAAAACGTTGTCTTTCTCCTCATTCAACTTATTTAAGCTATTAAGTATTTGTTCTTACAGGATTTTAAATTCATCGCATTATTCCCTCTTCCAGATTAACAGGCCTACTTATTCCTGTCTATCCAAAGGAATTTTGTCTTGACATTTTTTCCCAAATATATATATATTAAAATTACTCTCGTCAATTTTTCTCCAATTTATTTATTATTGATGGAGCCATTATTACAATTTTAATAAAAAAACTAACATGAGCACAATTTATTAGGTTATTATAAATATGAACTATTAAAAACAAAACGAAAAACTTAAAATGTTTTTCGTTTGGATGGAAGTTAAGGAAGTTTGGAGAAACTCTAAAAATATTTGTTTGAAGCACAAATATGGAATGAATTTTTAAAAAATGTCATTTTTTGTTTGACATCTTCCAAATGAAAAAATCAAATCGTGTAATACCAAAGATTCAACAAAAATTAGCAACGACATCTGTTCGTTAGAATTGGAAATAAAATTGAGTACGTTCGTTTGTTTTTTATAGTATATTCGAAATTTAACTAGCCGTTAAGTATTAGAAAATTTTAAAATGATTATTAATGAAAAAAAATGAGCTGAAACTAATGAAATAAATTTTTATTGAATTAGAAAAAGAAGATGAATTGGTTTTATTATTGTTTAGGCGAATATAGCGGACGTTACACCATGAATTCAAGGTAAAAACCAAGATATTTACCCTTGAAATCACAAAACGTCGTCACCCCCTCTACGTCAGAAACCATCGAATTACTTCCCACAACTAATCTGTATCTGGGATCGAGATACCCACAGTCACTGGCGTCAAGACCGATGACCGGTCCCAACACTCATGAAGTCCCTAGGAACTTCACTGAGTACTGAGACCGACCATCCATCCGAACGTCAGCACTATGGACACCCCGATACAACCAGTAAGCATGACACGGGAGATGTGAACCCCAGAGACGACAACCAGCCAGAGGAACGACCCTACCTAACGAAAAGACATCATTCCTTGATGTCTTTCGCGTGATGGACTCCAAGATTCTTACCGCTCATATCTGTGCACTCATAGAGTACATTTCCAATCTTAGTCTTAATCATCGCAGGTAAGAACTTTGGAGCCAATTTTGCCGAGAATTTTTTTGTAGCGTCACTCAAATGATGTTGCCGTACAAACACACGTTGTTGTGGTTGAAAAGTCCGTAGTTTAGATCGCAGGTTATACTGATGTTGCGATTTCTTGAAAGCTGCTTTTAAATTTTCCTGAACCCGGTTCCTGAGCAGAGTCAAATGATCAGAGCGTTCTACTTCCTCACCAGCATCTTCACCAAGCTGGTGTAGTGATCTCAACAAATGGTAAGTATTTCCATCCGAGATTGGATTTTGACCAAATAATAGATAGTACGGTGAGTACTTGGTAGCAGAATGTACTGCAGCCCGCAGTGCATATGCGATTTCACCAATTTGTGAGTCCCACTTGGTATGTTGACCTTTTATGAACGCTCGAATTGCTGCTAGAACTGACCTATTGACACGCTCTGACGCGTTGCTTTGAGGACTATAGACACCGGTCCTAATGTGTTTAATGCCGAAATCTGACAAAAGACTTTGAAAGTTCCTACTAGTGAACTGTTTGCCATTGTCACTGTGCAGAAACTCTGGTACCCCATATGTAAGAAACACTTCATTCCTTAGAAAAGCATTCACCTTCGGTGAAGTTGCGTTTCTAAGTGGTTTCAGTAATACAAACTTCGTAGCATGATCCAGAACTATCAGTAATACCGTATTCCCAAGTGTAGAACGAGGGTACGGTCCCAGAAAATCTATATAGACTCTCTGCCATGGACGTGCTGTTTCGAATTGATATTGCATCGGAGGACGCAATATCTGATTCGTGGCTTTTGTTTGTTTACATGTGTCGCAGGACACAACATAGTTGTGTACCTGTGACGCCATGCCCGGCCAATAATAAAGACGTCGAAGTAATTCTAAAGTCTTTTTAACACCTCCATGAGCAGCAGTACTATCATCGTGATGTTTCTGAATCATGTTTGAAGTCATCGGTTTAGGTACCCAGAGTTTCCACACAGGAACATCGTTGGGTATTGCATCAGGTCTTGGCTCAATACGTATGTATAGCTTATCATCCACGACTTTAACTGAAGGAAAGTCCTTGGGTGATGATTGAACTTTAGCTATCATATCCATATATTCGTTGTGCCGATAACCTTCATTGTCGATTTTAATTTCATTAATGTGATGTACTAATGCTTCCGTCAATTCTTCGTGTGTATCGTCATAAAGACGAGATAGAGCATCAGGGACTATATTTTGGGTACCTTTTTGGTGGACAATGGTAAAATCCATATGTTGGAGTTTTAGGCTCCACCTAGCCAGACGACCACTCAAGTCTTTCTGTGACATAAGCCACTTCAGACTTGAGTGATCAGTCACAATTGTAAATCGGTGACCTTCAACATAGCCCCTGAATTTCTTCACACTCAGAATTGCCGCAAGACATTCCAGCTCAGAAACCGAATAGTTTCGTTGAGCTTTATTAAGTTTTTTCGACATGAAGGCTATCGGACACTCTTGTCCGTCTGTATCAACCTGATACAACACACTACCTATCCCTGTCAGACTCGCATCGCATCTAATAAAGAACTCTTTATTATAATCAGGGTTAATTAATACTGGTGCTGTAGTCAGCAATCGTTTTAAATTTTCGAAAGCAGCTTGCGCTTCCAATGTCCATTTCAATTTCCCAGAACTTTTCTTTAATAAATCCGTTATCGGTGATACCACGCTTGCATAATTTGGTATGAAACGTTGGTACCAACCAGCCATTCCCAATAAACGTCGTATCTGTTTTACTGTAGATGGAGCTGGATACTCTGCTACAGCTCTTACCTTGTCAGGGTCTGTTCGAAGACCATCTTCACCGACCAAAAATCCCAAGTATTTCACCTCTCTCAGAACAAATTTACTTTTCTTGAGGTTTATTGTTAACCCAGCCGCTCTTAACAATGAAGAGACTTTGGACAGCAATTCCATATGTTCCTGGAACGTGGAAGAGACTACCAATAGATCATCTAAATAAACAAAGACATTTTCGTGATATTGATGTGGTATCACTTTGTGCATTAGCCGACACATTGTCTGGGGAGCATTGCACAATCCAAAGGGCATAACCCGAAATTGATACAATGGACGACCAGGCACTGTGAAGGCTGTTTTGTCTCTAGATGCTTCTGCCAGAGGAATCTGCCAGAAAGCATCTTTGAGATCAATACTTGAAATGTACTTTGTGCTATTTAGACGACCTAGTAAGCCATCAATCAAGGGAAGTGGGTAAGCGTCCTTTTTAGTTAGTGAATTGACACGACGGCTATCAATACATAATCTGTTTTTACCAGATTCTTTTTGTACCAAAACCACTGGCGAGCACCAAGAACTGTTACTCTCTTCGATCACGCCCATTTGAAGCATTCGGTCGAGTTCGGCATAAACCTTTAGTTGAACAGCCGGCGATGTGGGATAATGCCTCTGTTTAACAGGTACATTATCACCAACATCGATGACATGTTCAACCAAAGAAGTCTTTCCGAGCCCAGACACTTCAAATGACGGGAAAGAATCCTTGATCATATCCAGTTCATGTTGCTGATCAGTGGTGAGGTTATGTATATTTAAAGTTATTGGCTCTGTACGAGTCAGTTCACTAACAAAAGAAGGAACAATACCAAATTTCTCCCAGAAATCTATGCCCAGGTAGAGCTCTTCTCGTAATCCAGGGACTATATGGAACCGCATTGGTTTAGTGGAGCCATTCACAGTTATTGGAATTTCGATGTAACCCAAAATTTTTGTTGCAGTACCATCCGCCGTACGAATACACGAAGTGTATTTACGGTAGGTTGTACCTGATGATTCCAATAATTCCAAGGAATTTCTTCCAAGTATTGTGATTGACGCTCCACTATCCAATAATCCTGCGATATTTTTGTCCAAAATCCTTATTTTCAATCGCGGCCGAGGATCCTTTGTTTCTGAAAGGATAGATGAAATACAAGCTTTACGAAATAATTTCCTCATCCTCCAATATCTGATGTTACGTTCAAGACGTCTAAAATAAGTTCGATGTAATGATGGGAAATTAAATGTGTTTGATGATTTTATTCGGGTTTCTTGAGTGGTGGGAGATCGTCCTGCGTTCCTACATCTCTCGTCGATTTCTTCGGGCTCATTGGATGTTGAACCGAGGGTACCATCCCCGAAGCATGTACTCTCGGACGGTAGTTTACCGACGGGTGACAATATGAACAATTTGCATAAACCACATCCGGCTTGTTACATTTCCAACAATATAATTTTATCCGATTTTTGGAGCAATCAGGAGCTCGATGACCATTTACTCCACATCTGAAACATACTATTGGTTGTCTGGATATTGATGGACCAGGTTGAATGTTATCCGATGTTATGCCAGGTCGCTGCAGTATCCGTCTCTGTGTTGAATCCACCGCTTCAATATATCCATGTTGTTCTGGTTCAGCATCCACCTCATAATCATCCACCTGCTGTAACTCGCTAATTCTTAAATTTTATGTTCTGGTCGGAACTGATGTGGACCACAAACGTTCAAACTTCTGACATAAAGTCCGAAGTTCATCCATTGAATGTATTGTTGCTGCAAGTGTAGCATTTTTGAGCTCCACACTCAGTCCCTCCCGAGCAATCTCTAGCATTTCTCGGTCAGCAAATGGACGTGCCAAGCGACGGTTTAACGAACCAATCTCCACCAGATACTCGTATATGCTCTCCTTTGACTTTTGTTTGCGGTTCAGAAGAACTCGCAAGATCGCCTTATCATCAGTGAGCGTACCGAAGGTTTGTAGGAGTCCCTCCCTGAGCACTGGATAGGTCACCACCTCATATTCATGAGTTAAGTTCAGATAGTATCTGTCGGCAGCCCCCTTGAGATACCGTGGAACGATAGACCTAAGGTCGTCCCAATTCACACGGTCCCTCCTGGCAGCCGCCTCAACTCTGTGAACAAACTCATGAACATCAGGAGAGTGACCATCTCCTGTGAAGGTTGGAACCCAATTTGAGTCATAACGACTCAAATTGTTCCCACGAACACCTCGGTACTCCACTGGTGCTAACGCTGGAGCCGCGTCACGCCATACCTGAGGAGGTTGGTTGTATGGTGGTGGTGCTGTTAGTGGAGCTGGTGGATATACTGGTGGTAGTTGTACCTGTGGTACTGATGGATAATTTAATTGTGGTTGTGGTTGTACCAATGCTGGATTGTTATGTGTGTGTTCAGACTGGAGTGATGGACCCAATTGTGGTATTGCAAAGTCCTCTGCTCTCAGACCCGATTGCTGGAAATAAGCCGGTGGTAACTGATCTGACCGTCTCTGTTGTTGCTGGTTTGGACGATTCAGACTATGTATTGTTTCCGATATTGGCCGTACTGGGATCGGTGTGGATCTCTCATCTGGCTGAAAAGCAGGTGAAGCAGATGGAGCAGATGATACTCCTGGTTTACTCTGCATAATTGGACGTGTTGACAACGATCCTATTATACTCCAAGTGCGTGACAATTGTGAGATAGCGTAGGTGCGGGCTTCTTGCAAGTCATTGCGAGGACCCAACCTATTCATCCTACCCGTGTAATGTAACACTCGATTCGCCAAACCATCTAAGAAGGTCTGATCAATCGGCGACTGAAGTCGTCGTACTTGATTTAAAATAAGTTGTGCTGCCTGCACCACCATTTGAGATTCCTCTATCAAATCTCTCGCATGAGACACTGTTATTGGAACTGACCCATGATCTACATGGTTTCGCAGTTCCTCTGCCCAATCGGCCCCCCCAAAGTTCACACCCCGAACCAAACATTCGACCAGTAGTTCGCTGGGTTCCAGACCATAGAACGGATGGTCCACGTCTATTTGGTTTGACATTTTGATGGTAAAACCCGTAAAATTATGAAGTCGCAAACACCAACAATACTAAAACCAATTCCCAAAAAATGTAGTTAGTACGCTGTAAATGTAAAAATAATGAAAAACGCAAAAACGAAAAAAACCAACGAACGCCCAATTCGAAAACACAAAAATTTGTAAAAACCGAATTCCGTAAAAGAACAAAACGACCACCGTCGTACCTAATCTTTGCTTTACCTTTCACAAAAATTCCTAAAATATTGTATATAAAGATATAATTTATTTATTTAATTTCAGATATACTGAAATTTCAGAATTAATTATATACCTAAAATTATTTATTGACGATAGCACCCCTAAAAATATTTATTTATTTTTTAAAAAAAAATTGAAAAATAAAAAATATTCAAAAGAATGTTTATTTATCGGATGCACCGTCTTACCTTTGAAATATTGATTTATTTTTAAGAAAAATAAAAAATATTTAGTTATATCTTGATGTAGTGTGTATTTAAAAAAAATTTATTTATTTAGGTACCTAAAATTATTTAATTCTAAAGAAAATTATTTTATTTAATAAAAATTTTATTTAATTAATTTTCAAAAAAAAATTGTTTTATTTATTTTATTTTTTTATTTAATAATTAGATAAGAGATTCCCAAAGTCAAGATTCGTCTGGAGACAATTTAAAAAGTAAGTATGGTACAATATCCATTTTGTTTAAATCTAAAATATCGCGTTCGCGAGCCCACTCCAACAATGCATGTGAGAACCGACTAGAAAAGCCCCTAACGACCAGATTCTACAGAACAGTTTCTCCCCAACCTAATAAAACAATCACAACTGTCACGATTAGACCTTAGGTCCATTTCTACTGACCCAGTTGTGGTTGTTTAACCTCCAAATAAATTACACTAAACCTAATGCGAAAGTTAAAGAACGCTCCCGAGCACCAGACTTCAAAACCTAAACTCCATGAAAAATTGTTTTATTGTAAAAGCTAAGTGGAAAAATGGAAAAGTTTTTTGAATTTGTATGAGGTGAAGCCTCTGATCCTGAAAGCAAAGTATAATTGGTTCTTCTCTTCATTACACCGAAGAAGCCTCTGAGCAAAGAACGGTACTACTGGTTTGCACCTAAGTACAAACACATCAACACCACTCCTCGTCCCTGAGGACTTCCTCGCCGAATGAAGAGAAGAAACCAATGTTCTTCGATCGCATAACCCCGATGGCCATAGGCGACCTAAGAACGTCATCAATGTTAAAGAGTGAAGCTCTATGGATGGCTTTTTAGGCCTACCGCTAAAGAGAGAATTATTTACACCCTAATAAACATAAACCAATTCAAGAAAAAAAACCATTTACTCAAAATAAAGTACTAGCACAAATAGTACTTATTAAAAAAAATTATTTACAGGTAGTGCAAAAATATGTACAATGCATACCAAAAGAAAATTATATACAAATTATCTATATACAAAAATTTATTTACAAAAATATTTACAAAATGTACAATATATACATTACATACATTATATACATTGGCGGTATAAAAAAACAATCTCTGAAAAAAATTACCACCCCAAAACGGTTTTTTTCCAAACTAAAAATAATTAAATTTAATTAATTATACAATGGGGAACAGGGGCCTCCTGTGGACCAGACCACTCCTCTTCCTGTCGCGTGGTCGGTGAGATGGGAACCTCCTCAACCAGCTCTTCTGTTTGAGTACTCTTGGTCGAGGAAGCTCCGAGCTCCACGACCAAGCGACTCTCCTTCTCCTTCTTCCTCCTCTCCTTCCTCTTCAAGTGAGAGCTCCTATTCTTGGCGATCCTCCTTCTCTCTCTCCAGCCCACATTTACTTCCTCATTCACCACAACCATCTCATCCGCTTCTTCATTCACCACATTCATCCCATTCGCTTCCTCATTCACGCACTCATTCACTATATCAACCACCATCCCATCCAATATCTCATCATACTGCTCTTCACAAATGTCATCCATCAAATCCAAAAAAATCCCATTCTTCACCTCATTCATAATCACATTCATCATCCATTCCACCACATCCATTGCCTCATCCATTTTCTCCTTCCATGCCACATGCTCTCTCTCCTCCACCTCATTCATCCACGGCTCAAACCCCCCTGGTCGACACCTCCTTCGCACCCCCTGACCCCTCATGTACATATTATAAAATTCAAAAACAAATATCTATCTATTCCTAACAATTTGGGCACCCCAAATACGCAGAAAAAAATATTATATAAAAATAAAAGGATATAAAATAAACCAATATCTGGTTTATCCCAAAAATTAATTCCACCAATTATTATTACAAAATATTTTGTTATTAATTATTATTTAATTCAAACCAAACCGGTTTGACAACGCCCTATCCAAAAAAAATAACAATTTTTGCAAAATTGCAACCTCCACACAAAGCAGGTTTGCCAAAAATTTGCAAAATTACTGTATCGTACGATAATAAAATATATATAAAAAAATACCGAAATAACCGCCAAAATAACCAGTTGGTTACGCCCTAGTATATTTCTATATATAAAAACAAACCCACGGTCTTTGTTTCGAAACGCCACGTATTGTAATTGGACCTTTGCAACAAAAATTTTGTATCGTAAATGAACGATTTAAAACTAATTAATAATACGCCGGAAAAAACCAAATGGTCCAGAAGAATCTTGAAAAATGGGGATCTCTTATTCAGAATAAAGGCCTTAACCCAACATTTCCCGAAGGAAATCAAAATTTAGAATTCAATCAAAAAAAAATTAGAATATTGTTGCGAAAACAACCTAAAAGAAATAGAAATAAATTAATTGTACTACACAAATAATTACCATTTTAATTACAAATATTTTAATTTGTTTTGACATCAATTTTGACAATTCAATCAAAACAAATCTTTCACATAATGAGTGCGTTTAATTACAACATTGTGCTATAATTGCTGGTTATGCTGCTTTACAGACATGATGACATCTGTAGTAGGGAATAACAACGATAAAACTCAATTACAACAAAAGAAACGAAACATGAAATGAAAGAGGCAGAAATATAATTTGGCGGTATATAAAGCATACAAATTTGATGACAGATCTCATTCTCATGGTTGATCCTGAATACAAAATAAGGCTTTTTCGTCAAATAGAAATTGTGAGCCTGCAATTTCATGCTGATAGGAGAATCAACTAGCTATTTAAAAATTAAAAAAAATATAAAATTATTTGTTTGTAAAGATTTAAGAAAATCAGATTTACATCTTTGTTAATAAAATTTATGGAGTTTATGACAAACTTTTTATTATAATTTCAGGAGAAAAGTGAAACTTAGCCATTTTACTCCTGTATTGATTTTGAGTTGTGTTATTTTGCCATTTTCGTTTCCATCCCAGCCAAACGTCGTAACATTGGGGGCTCGTCCGGGAACTAGGATGGAACAAAAAGTGGAGCAATTGTTGAAGTTGGTTCAAAATGAACAAGAAGCTCGGAAAAATGATAGGGAAGCACTTCGCCTGGAGCGAGATAAAGATCGAGCTGACTTTCTACAACTCTCAGCACAACTAGACCAAAAAATACAAACCCTGCATCTGGGTACCAGCAAATCTGGACAAAACAGCGATGCCGATGCACGGGTAAAGCAACTTGAGGTAATAATTGGAGAACAACGTATGGAACGCGAAGCGTTGCAGAAGATGACGGCTCAGTTCGAAGAAAGATTACAGAGTTTTGATACCTTCCAACGAGAACTGTCCTTACTAGCACTAAGTACTACTCCGGGGCACTTGCAAAATAGCACGATTACAAAACCGGACCAAAACGATTGTAACGTAGAAGACAGAACTTCACACCATATAGGTCCTGATGAAGAAGTAACTGGTCAGGCTGGCTGCAGCAATAAGGGTAAAGTGAAAGTTAGCACTTTTGATGGCTCATCATCCTGGAAAGATTATTTTATACAGTTTGAAATTGCTTCAAACGCCAACAACTGGGACGGTGCACAGTGTGCAGTGCAGTTAGCCACTAATTTACGAGGCGATGCAGTCAAAATTCTAAGCTTACTGAAACAAGAAGATCGAACTGACTACCGAAAGCTAACGTGTGCATTGGACCGACGATATGGGCAGAAACATCTTGAGCAACTTAGTCATACTCTATTAAGACAGAGATCTCAAAAACCACGGGAAGAACTTCAAGTATTTGCACAGGCAGTTGAAGCGTTAGCACAGCAGGCTTTTTACGATTGTCCCACACATACGCAGGAAAAAGTAGCTATGCTTCAGTTTATAGATGGCATTGCAGACCCCGAGGTGCAAGCTCAGACAAAACTGTCAAACCCGGCAAACTTGGATCAAGCACTGAACAAAGCTCTGGAGGTTCAGATAGTTTATGGCACCAATCGCAGTGGACAGAAGATGATAAGGCAAGCTGAGATCGAAGAACCACCACGAAGAGAACAGGATCAGCGAATGAATTTGAGAGAAGGTTACAACCAACAAGAAGAAGACTGGCGTCGCTTAAATCCAAGAAGACGCTCTGGAAGACCTTTTTGGCGGCCAAGAAGAGTTACAATGGAAAAAGGCTCCAACACCGAGAGTAGGATGACATCACCACCTTCGGAAAACGACCAATCGTCGGGTTCGAGGGTTTGAACCCGACGAGCAACACTAAGCCCATTCAAGATTTTAGAATTAATTCATTACGCTTCAAAAATAAAAATTTGATTATCACTGGAGATGTTGAGGACGTACGATGTAATATGCTAGTGGATACTGGAGCCAATGCAACACTAATCAGCAAAGAACTATGGAAACTACTTCGGAAAAATGAATCGGATCTTCAACAGTCTAATATTGTTTTGAAGACGATCACCGGCGAGAAAGCTACCATATACGGTAAAGACGTATTACAGATTCGCATTGGTCAGTACACTTGCACCCATCCTGTGATTGTCGTGGATATGGTCGATGAGTTTTTATTAGGCTTGGACTTTTTAATCGACAACCAGTGTAAAATTAATCTTCAGGAAAACACACTTTATGTTGGAAAATGCCAAGCTAATTTCGATTTCGTGGAAAAATGCACTGATGTTGGATCACTAGTACTACTAGAAGACATAGTGGTACCTCCTGTTTTTACGAAAACCATTCGAGTGGGAGCTACGGCGGGATGCGGAGAAGTCGGTGTAGTTTCAACAACACCCACTTTCGCAATTGAAGGGTTATTTGTGGTTGAAAGCATTAATTCAATCGATGGTGATAGCACATTTATTAGGCTCGTTAACGTAACTCAGACGCCAATTACGTTAAAACAAGGTGAAAACATCGCGAAATTCGAACAACCATCATGCATATTAGGAGATGATTTCTTGGAAACAATAGATAGCGGTGAGATTCCTCCAGAACAGCTCCCAGAACTCTTAGAAGATTTGGCTATACGTAGTTCGGAAAATTTAAATGCAACTGACAAGCTTCAACTTCGTAAGCTTCTTTGGAAGTACAGGACAGTTTTTGCAGAATCAGCCACCGACTTTGGCAGAACTTCAAGAACTAAACACAAAATCGATGTAGGAGATGCACAACCTATAAAGCAACCACATAGACGCTTTCCTCTAGCAAAAATAGATGAAGTTACTACCATAGTTGAGAATCTGAACAAGCAAGGAATAGTTAAACCATCCCAGAGTCCGTGGGCCTCTACGGTGGTGCTTGTAAAGAAAAAAGATGGGTCTGTAAGGTTTTGTGTTGACTATCGTAGGCTGAACGAAGTCACAAAGAAGGATTCTTACCCATTGCCGAGAATCGATGACACTTTGGATGCCTTATCTGGATCACAATGGTTTTCTACGATGGACCTTCAAAGCGGCTACTGGCAAGTTGAGATGGCTCCAGAAGATCAAGAAAAAACTGCGTTCACTACGGGTACTGGACTTTGGGAATTTACCGTGATGCCATTTGGTCTATGCCACGCACCGGCTACATTCGAGAGGCTAATGATGTCCGTTCTAAGTGGACTGTCTTGGAACATTTGCATGGTTTATCTTGATGACATCATTGTACATGGGAAGACGTTTGAAGATCAGATCGAACATCTACAAAAAGTACTTTATCGTTTAAAGATGGCTAATTTAAAGTTAAGTCCTCGGAAGTGCCATCTACTACGTAAGGAAGTGAAATATTTGGGTCATATCGTTTCAGATAAGGGCATCCACACCGATCCTGATAAAATAGAGTGTGTTAAAAATTGGCCAAACCCAGTCGACAAACACCAGCTACGCAGTTTCCTGGGGCTTTGCACGTATTACCGCAAGTTTGTTCAATCATTTTCAACTATTGCAAAACCGCTACATAAATTAACGGAAGATGACCAAGCATTCATATGGGACACCAGTTGTGAGCAGGCTTTCCAAAGTCTGAAACAGAAGCTAATTTCGGCACCAATATTGAGCTATCCTGATCCTCATCAAAATTTCATTGTTGACACAGATGCCAGTAATGTTGGAGTGGGAGCAGTATTGTCACAGCTGTACAACAACGTAGAGCATGTGGTCGCGTATTACAGTAAAAGTCTAGGTAGAGCAGAAAAAAATTATTGCACAACACGGAAGGAGTTGCTTGCTGTAGTTAAGGCGGTTGAAAACTTCTACCCTTACCTTTACGGTAGAAAATTTTTGCTTCGTACAGATCATGTTGCCCTGAAATGGTTAATGTCTTTCAAAAATCCAGAAGGACAAATAGCGAGATGGATAGAACGTCTACAACAATTTGATTTTGAAATCAGTCATCGACCGGGTCGTGTGCATAATAATGCTGACGCTCTATCTAGGAGACCCTGCGCACAAGGTAGTTGTCCACATTGTGATAAAAGAGATTCGAAAGCAGAGAATCACGAAGTTAAACGAATTAGCTTTGCAGACATAGGTATTGATAACAACACACTTATCAAAGAACAAGAACAAGATGAACATTTGAAAATTATTCGAACGTGGTTATTATCCGAAATTCGCCCTAAATGGGAAGAAATTTCCATGATGGATCGAACTACTAAAATTTATTGGTCATTGTGGAATTCTCTATCGTTACAAGATGGAGTACTGTGCAGGTGTTGGGAAAGTTCAGATGGTAAAACACAAAGCTATCAATACATCATTCCTAAAAGTCTCGTAGCTGATATAATTAAAAGTGTACACGACTCGTCAACCGGTGGGCATTTTGGCATAACAAAAACTTTGGCGAAAATACGTCAACGTTTCTACTGGACTGATTGCCGAAAAGATGTAGAAAAATGGTGTCGAGAATGTGATGTCTGCTTTTCTAAGAAGGGGCCAGCAGTTAAAACTCGTGGAAGACTTCAAATTTACCAAGTTGGGGCACCTTTCAAGCGAATCGCTATTGACATCCTTGGGCCGCTACCTATCTCCAAGCGAGGCAACCGTTATGTTATGGTTGTAATGGACTACTTCAC
>OY856188.1:186571392-186874563 GCA_963693315.1 Diogma glabrata | reverse complement strand
TCTCTCTCTCTCTCTCTCTCTCTCTCTCTCTCTCTCTCTCTCTCTCTCTCTCTCTCTCTCTCTCTCTCTCTCTCTCTTTCTCTCTTTCTCTCTTTCTCTCTTTCTCTCTTTTTCTCTCTCTTTCTCTCTCTTTTTCTCGCGTTGTCTGGGTCCTCTTCGACGAATACCAGCTAGGTAGCCGTTGTTGTGATACTTTTTTTTATCATTATAAATCATCTTGTTGAACACCAGATGTTATGTCAAAAGAGTCAAAAACTGACGGATTACTATTCTACAATTTAATCCCTATGTTGTGAGTTTACACAGAGAAACAAGATTCTTTGGGATACCAAGGATTAAGGAATATGATCGGAGATAAACTAATATTATATGGTTGCTTGAAATCAACGTAAAGCTAATGAATGCTGATGTTAATCACCTAATATTTTTCAAGAATCATCCTTAAGGTAAAACATTGATCTGCGGTTGGACGAAAACAACACTGATAGTCAGCGATGATAGATTCGGCGAACGGAATGAGTCTAGCTAGTACGACATTTGCTAGTATTTTATATGCAGTGTACATCAGTGCGACTCCATGATAATAAGCACACTTTAGGCGGCCACCTTTCTAGTATTTCTTATTATTTTCCATTCAGCAGGTTGTTGTTTTTGGTCCCAGGTTGCAAGAATCAGGTCGTATATACTACTTTTACGTTCTCACGGCGAGTAAAAGTATCATTTATATTTGTATACTCTATCGGTGCATATAGTTTTAAATCTGGTAAATTGACAATGGCAATCTGGCAATACATATTTTTTCCTTCGCGCATATTTTTATTCCTTCTCAATTTTTTTAATTAAAATTGTGTAAATAACCTTCTCAACTGGCTAATGTTCCTTAAATTTTTAAAATTAATATGAAAACATGTTTTACATCATTTTTTGGGTACATACTCCTTTTTTATAATTTTTCTATTTACAAAAATTTTCTAATTTTCTTTATATAGTGCCATTTGTAAACGTTGTTTCATTAAAAAATGTTACGTTATATATGTATACATTAAATTTGTTCATGAATATTAGCAATTTTAACAAAGAAACAAAAATAATCGTTCTCCTGAAATATTTTTCTCACTTTCTTGTCGGACTGGCCGAACGCGGCTATATTTTTGTCGGACAACTTGATTTTTTATAATAACAAATGGTTTTTTATCGTGTTTCATTTTTGTCCGACATGTGGTAATCAATAAACACTACCCCGCCAGTATTCCGATTTCCAGTCGTCGGACTGGGAAAACGCGGCCGAAAATTTGTCGGACAATATGACCCTTCAATTTCACTAATTTTTGTTAAACAATCCTGTGAAAATTAGTTTTGTGGTAATTGATTTTCAATAACTTGGTATTTTGGCAAGTTTGGGTTGTCGGAATCGACAAAACCAGACAATTTTTTGTCGGACAAATTTACCCTCGTTTTCTAAAACAAATTTCCACTCCCCTTAATAAATAACAAAGTTATGGTAATAAATATACAAGACCTCTGGATATCGCCATGTTTCGGAGTTTACGGAGGAAAATGCGGCCGAATCAAGGAAAATGGCAGATAAAAAGTTGTAGGACTCGTCAAGGACAAGCGCCTTACGAAGTATAAAATATGTGGTAAATAACAAATTAAGTAGGTGAAGGCTCAGGGATTATTGTAGACTGAGAGCTAGTGAACCCTTTAGGTAACGATCCTTCTGTAAGGCTAGAATTTTTTTTAGTGATAAGTCATGAAATGCGAAGAACGGTAACCGGTAAAATTTAATTTTAAAAGACTAAAAATAATAGCATTACACCAAAATCATTTTTATTATTACTAAATATTTAAACAAAGAATTCAAATTAAACAAAAGTTTTTGATTTTCAATAGATTTTATCTGTCATATTAAAATTTTTATTAGTGGTGAATAATTTGGTGATGGTGAAAAATTTGTCGTTTCGTACGACTCACAGAATACCATTTTAGAGTCGGTACGATACGAAATAATTTTTTGACGTTAGATACGACACGACTATCAGAATTTCAGAATTAAATTTAAATATTTTCCTAGAGAGTCGTAGCCAAAAATGGCTACGACAAAAATTGATTGTTTTTGACATTTCAAGTCGTGTCGTACGACTCTCAGAATATCAATTTTTTTACCTCTGTCGTATTTAACGAAATTTGTCTTATCGAAATCGAACAGACTGTTAGAATACCATTTTCGTTTTGTCGTATCGTTCGACTCTAAATACGACTGTCAGAATAGCCCTGTATGTTTTTGAGTTATGTGTGAAAAACGAATATTGCGAATAACTCGAATAATATCGCTCTATGGAAAAAACGGAGTTGAATATTTTGACTTTAAATGTGACTCTTTATCTATTTTCGGGGTTATTTTGAGTGAAAAAATTCCACCCCCGAGAAGGGGTGGCATCTACCCCCAGGGAAAAGCGCAAATCATCGCTATATCACCTTTGATTTTTTAGTCATCCTTTAACTATTCAGCAAATTTCAAGTTAATTGGTCAAGGTACAAAGAATTCAGAACCGAAAACGTTTGGTTACTACACTATAAAGTGTTAAATCCAATATAACAATAGTTGAATAAAGCTAATAACTATTTCAATGAAAAAAAATTTCTTATATCATAAATTTTTCATTTTAAAATTGAAGTATTTGAAATTAATTGAACTATATTTTATTTTCACATAAATATTTCGTGTGATTGTCTCAACTACATCGTTCTGTAAATGTACAGTTGTTGAAACAATTTCGCAGTTTTATTCGACCGCACGGTGAGGTTGAGACAACTTCATTTTGATTGGAAATAGAACATGTTTTTTTTTCAGTGTATATTCAATTTAAGTTTTGAAATATTGTTTATTCTCTTCCATTTAATTATATCAGCTTTATTTGTATGTTTTTTCGATAATAATAGTATGTATTATTGTATTGTTTTCTAACCTATAGCCTAATGAACTTAACCTATTGTCTAATGAAAATTTTCCCATAAAAAAGTTATCAGTATTCAATTGGTATGATTCCAATTGATCAAATTGTTTTGATTTCATTAAAATTATTTTCAAATTATAATCACAATTGCTTTGATAAGTTTTGTTCAAAAATCAAATTTTAATTTAAATTCTCTTATTTCGTTTAGTTGAACTTGGTTGATTGTACAGGATGGGGGTTTTTCATCATCAGGGTTTTTTTAATACGAAATTTGATTTATCAATTAAACAATATTGTTTTAATTGAAGAAAATGTTTTTATTTTTTATAATACACAATTCTTTATCAGAGAATAAAGTATTGTAATCGATTCGTGTTTTATGAATTTTATTCTCTCGCAAATTAAAATTCTCACCCGTGCCTCGCTCAAATTTTAAATTTTTGCTTGAGAATAAACTATTTCATTATACACTCATTGATTAAACTACTATTTATAATTTATAATTAAATTTATTTAATAGAAAAGTACAAAAGTATTGCCACATATTAAATTTACTGCTATAAACTGCAATAAAAACAAAAATAAAAAAAATCTATTAATATATCGAGTTCATACATCGACGAAAAATAAAATCCTCGGATGAAGATACATCTTTATTCACGGATTTTTTCTATCCATTCTTGTTCATACAATCGGCCCTAAGTGTTATTTACAGATAATTCAATCACACCACGATATTGAATAATTGCCATTTTTTCTGAACACATGTTCTTTAAATCACATTAAGAAATAAAACAAAACAATTGTTTTCCATGAATTATGGTAAATAGGTATTCATCTATTTTTTTTTTTTTTTTTCAAAAAATATAAATATGATTTTTTTTTTGTTTATAATTGTAAAATCCAAATTCACTCAAAATATTTTTTAATAAATCAATTTTATTTAAAATAATCTTTACTACATGCTTCGAAATTCAAAATTTCATCAACAGGCATTTTCGTACGATTGTACGGAAATACCTGTCGATGAAATTTTGAATTTCGAAACATGTAGTAAAGATTATTTTAAATAAAATTGATTTAATAAAAAATATTTTGAGTGAATTTGGATTTTACAATTATAAACAAAAAAAAAATATTATGTTTCACTCAAGTCGCTCCGGAGAAAGTTTTATTTTATATCAATATTGTTTTATTTAATTTCTGTAAGTGTTTTAATGAACAAAAACACCAAAATACCGTTATTTTATTAATAGTCCAGTAACTTTATACATTACCGTATGCGTCAAATCCTATAGTTCTGATTTTTTGCAGACTTGTTTATGATGTTGGCCTAATGAATAATCCAAGTTTGTGACCTCGAGCGCCGAACGCAACTTCGTCAAAAATCGCAAAAACCGCGAAAAAATCGTTATTTTTTCAAATTTTGGCGATTATAACCCTAAAGGACTAGTTTTTTCTTTAACCTTTCTTCGGCCGTAGACTAAGTAGACTAAATTTGCTACAATATGATACTAGAACTGTCTCTGCAGACCCACTAGTTTCCGAGATTAAGCCTTTCAAAGTTTATCTTTTTTTTCGAACTTCGCAATTTTTTGCAATTCTGTCGTTCTAAATGAACTTTGACCCTGAATATACTATCGAAGCCCTATACTTTTATGATGGGATGTTAAAAAAGGAAATGAGAAGTATGAACAGTGTGCACATGTATGTTGAACTTTCGATATTTTTCCAAAATCATCCTTATCGAGAAAAGTGCATCGGTAGTACCTCAGCCCCGCCGGAAACCATACTGATATTCTCCAAACAGTTGTTCAGCAAAAGGAAATAAATGATTAAATTAACAATTACATCAATATTTATAAATTTTATGCATTTGTTACAAAAAATGGTGTGTATACCTAGTGCGAATGCGTTTTCCAAACGCGAGTTATTGCAGCACTCCCTACTGTCATGCTGCAAACTAACTCTTGTTTGGAAAACACATTCGCACTAGTAATACAATCTACTATTTCTCATTGGCCACCACACACACATGTATTTATTAATACAATTATTAGGACAGGGATGTACAAAACTCTATAAAGGTATAAATTGCAAAAAATTGCGAAGTTCGAAAAAAATGATAAACTTTGAAAGACTTAATCTCGGAAACTATTGGGTCTACAGAGACAGTTTTGGTATCATATTGTAGCAAATTTAGTCTACTTTCCATCCAAAAAATTTTAAAGAAAAAACTAGTCCTTTAGGGTTATAATCGCCAAAATTTGAAAAAAAAAAAAAACGATTTTTTCGCGGTTTTTTCGATTTTTCGATTTTTGACAAAGTTGCGTTCAGCGCTCGAGGTCACAAACTTGGATTATTTATTAGGCCAACATCATAAACAAGTCTGCAAAAAATCAGAACTACCGGATTTGACGCATACTATGAGAGCTACCGGATTAGACCCCATACTCTCAGGCGGCAAAGTTACTGGACTACATCAAAAAATTAAATTAATTTAGCCCTCTTGGAAGGTTCCGCTTGAGGTTCATCCGCATCTGGATCGACGTATTGGGATGGCATATCCCCATCAGAGGATGGTGATGAATCGTCGACGTCGTGTGCCCACAAGTCATCCTCCATTTCGACATCGGAGAGATCGTCACCTTCTGGGATATCTGCTACTGCAACTATAAAAATGATCAGGTACAGTTACATAATCTTCTTTCCTCATCGGCCACCACACACATATATCTATTAATACAATTATTAGGACAGGGATGTAGAAAACTCTACAAAGGTATATTGCAAGCAATTGCGAAGTTCGAAAAAAGTGATAAACTTTGAAAGGCTTAATCTCGGAAACTAGTGGGTCTGCAGAGACAGTTCTAGTATCATATTGTAGAAAATTTAGTCTACTTTAAAAACGGCCTAAGAAAGGTTAAAAAAAAACTAGTCCTTTAGGGTTATAATCGCCAAAATTTGAAAATATAACGATTTTTTCGCGGTTTTTGCGATTTTTGACGAAGTTGCGTTCGGCGCTCGAGGTCACAAACTTGGATTATTCATTAGGCCAACATCATAAACAAGTCTGCAAAAAATCAGAACTACCGGATTTGACGCATACTACCCCATATACTCAGGCGACAAAGTTACTGGACTATAAGATTTACCGAAGTTATTAAGAACTTGTCGTAAATATCAATAAAATATAATAGTTTTTATAAAAGTTATCAAAAGAATTAGTTGACATTAATTTCACATAAAGCTATACTCAGCTTCAAAAGATTTCAACAAGTGACGAACCTGACATTTAAGTAAAAATCTGAATAGCATTATTATTTTATGTGACATGAAACGCTGTAGAGTATAAGTAGAAGATACAGAAATATATTAATAAAATACAGAAATCCTTGACAAACAGACATGTCTGCGTCAACAACCAAATTCATAATAGTGATTCATAAAAACATTCTTATGATAAAAAGGTTATCTTAAGCAAATCACATTAATGTTAAGATTATTTCAATTTCATTTCTTGATAAAAAAAAACTACAGATATTATATATTTTTTAAATTTTCCGTTTATGGTTAATTAGAAATATTGTGTAATTGTGTAATTAATACTTTCTGTAAAATAACTGGTATTTGTTGATTCGACCGTCACAAATGAAATAGTGAAGAATTTTTATTTATTTGGTTTATTTTTAGTTATATATTTATATAACAAATATCTTGGCTGGTTTGGACTTAACTGAAATAAAAACAGCACAGTAATTTTTAATGTCTAGTTTAGTTTGTGTGTTGAATTCTTATAATTGTTGCAGTGTTTTTTAATAAATAAACTTTCTTGTTCGAAAACTCAATCCAATGTTATAGGAAACTAAAAATCTACATAACGTCGTGTCTATCATAAATAAACAAAAGCAATGTAGAACACATCCTAAATGATACGAAGCCAAGAAAATGATTACTGACTTAAACATGGCGTTCTTGAAAACCTGATCTACAAAAATGAAACATTTTGCCTTTCTTCATGGACATTAAGTTTATAAAATCATGCTCACAGAAAAAAGTAAATCTCGTATAAAGAATGCATCATTGTCAAGCTAGTTTAGCAATTAACATTTCTAGCATAACATTTGGTCAAACAAGCTCATTCATCTTTACTTGCTATAACGATGAACACAAAAACTGATTTGCGTTTATTGCAAAAATAATGCGAATAGTAAAAATATTATATATAAATATGGCGTTGATGAATTTTGAACACACATCAGTACAGATATGTGGCTTATGGCTGAAGGTTCCTCAGATAGTTTATTCGCTAAAGAAATGATGTTGGACCTATGAAAAAAATTAAATTATTATTGTGTCTCTGTATCGCCCACAGAACTAAAAGTGGTATCTGGCGGCAAAACCAATTCGTAGTCACTTGTTGGTCGAGAAAATGATAATATTAGTAGCAAAGTTCTTTTGTTGTGTAAACTGTTATTCAAATCTATTTAACCAACCAAACCAGAAATTATCACTTATGATTTGGACCGACAAGAGGGGGGGAGGGAAGGAGGAGTTTCACCCCGGGCCCGGCTTTTTAAAGGGGCCCGAACCTCCACCAAAATGAAAATATTATATAGACGAAAAACAATTTTTAACCAAAACTAAAGTATATGTGGATTTGATCTTCCACTAAATCTTACCATTAATAAAATACACGATGATTTAATTAATTTGGGTTCAAGGTTTAAATAGGAAGTTTTTCTTTTCCAAGATGGAACATATAATAGACTCCACATATGTGATTACAAATATAAAGTAAACGACAAAAGGCGGTCAATTTTGCATTGTTATTGGCACATGAGTTAACGTGAGATATCACATACCACTGGCAATAGCAGTGAGATATCACTAGCCAAGGTGATATCTTAGGGGTGCTGGCGGATGAACTGTGTTCAGTCAACGGTAGCACTCTCAATCTTAGCTAATGAATATTCCTTGATGCTGGAACGCTGTAGCTTGCTCGAAGAAACGAGCTTTCATATAACTATATATCTGAGCATTAATCATTGAAAAATATACTGCGTCCCATAATCAAGGATTATGCCATTGGCTGGACTATTGGCAAACCAATTTTAGTTTTGTTCCTGCAAATATTTAAAACAAATTTGCATTTTATCTCTTATTTTATTTTTATTTTCCCTATCCTATCACGAAATATTGGCCTATGTCATAGGCCAGGATTTATAGTTTAGTTGTCCATTATTTAACAAAAAAAATTAAAAAAACAAAAAAAACAGATTTGCGTCCATTAACATCCTTAAAACGCATGTTGTTGTGGGACCTTGGTCTTAAAAGGTTTTTATGTGTTGTTGTGACACATATTGTAATGCCTACTACACATCACATTTTATTAAAAAAAAAAAAAAAAATACGATTTTAAAAAAACTAACCGTAACCAAAAAATCAAAGTATGGAGATGAAATTTAAATTAATTGTTTTACGGAGGACTTGAAAAGACAACGTTTATTAATCCTGTTTTGAGCGCTTGTATTGGCAACTTGTTTTTGAGCACCACCCCATGATAAATATTTATTTTTCTTTCACAAAAACAAAACAATTAACAAAAACCATTCGCGCTTTGAATTTCTAATATGCAGAATATATTACACGACTTAGTAAATGTTTTCCAAATTTAAACTTTAGTTTCAGCTTCCTCAGGAAGAAAAGTTAATTCTGTTTGTAAATTCGAATCCCCGATTCCTTTAACTTATACATCGCAAGGAGAAAACCAAACTTAAAGCATATTGGGTTTCGCCATGGTTTTGATGTTGTTAGTTAGTTTAGAAGATAAAATAAAAAAGTCACAAATTACTGAAAATGTTATTTGTCGATAGTATATGTAAATGCCTACATTGTTTGCCTGTGATCGTTTGAATAAACAAACTGTTGTAATTAATTATTTTTTTCTAATGTTCATTTGAGTTTTGTATTTGCCGCTTAATAGTTACACATCAAATTAGTTTTGTGTTTTGCCACTTCTCTTTGTGGCAGTGCAATGTTTTATCTACCACAATATTACTTATATAGATATATTTTGAGGTTACCTTACTTATTGCCAAAAATGTCTTAAATAAATAAAAGGGTCTGTTAGAATTATTTTCTGTTAAAAAAATTAAAAGTATTTGTTTAGTAGATTACATTTATTAAAAGTAAAAGGCAATGTCAGGTGATAAATAGTTACATAAAGGTCTGATTATTTTGGATATATTTTTGTATAACTTGTATGAAGAATAAGTACATATGATATATGCCACATGGCCTGTAATATAACCTATTGTATTATCTTATGTTACAGGCGCCTTTAAAGTTTATGTTTGACAAAGAACGATTAATACAAATAAAATTATAAGTATTTAAATAGTCAAAGAACCTTTTATTTGTCCTATATAAAAATGCAAAGAAGAAAGTGTAAAATAACACAAACCACTTTCTAAGTCGCTCCTTTTCAAAATTTTACCAAAAGGAGAAAAAATTGAGCTATGATTGGTTAGTTTTGAGCTCCAAAAAAGATCCAGAAAAGATTTTATTGCCTACCGTGTCGAATATTTAGCACGAATAATCATTAAAATTGTTCTCCTCTATGTCGTCCTCAAGGATATTCTTAAGCTAAATTATACGACAGATTACCGGCTTATAATTATTTTGCGATCAAAACGAAGGCCAAGCAAACATATGGAGGCACATTTTAAAAAGAATTTTAGATACTATTTTGTTTTTAGGTGAAAGCAGCAGGGTAGCGAAAATCCGAAATTCTACGTCCACGCCGGGCTACCTGGGTAACGCTAACAGAATTAGGTTGGTGTAGTTGAGAGGGGCAGAGTAAATACTGCTTATACTCAATGATTCTGCACCATGGCGAGTCATTGGCGCCATAAAACCAATGCAACTCAAGCGTCTGTTCTCCATGTTAGGGGCGGCTTGGAGCGGGCGTCTGTCTTGGATCAAGCGGCTCGCTATATAAATGTGTAGAAAGCGTCTGTTCTCCATGTAAGGGGCGGTTTTCAGCGGGCGTCTGTCTTGGATCAAGCGGCTCGCTAAATAAACATGTAAAAAAGTTGTTTCTGGTGACCTTAAGATGCAGAACGAACCCATTCACGAAAATTTGGGTTGGGCGAAGGGCTAACACCCCATTTCCGTAAAAAAATTATTGTCATGAATTCTGTACACAGGCCTCGGAATATCTCGGATTCATTAATGGAACGACCTCGGAAACTGTACCCGGACTACGATTTAAAAATGGGAACCTGGAACGTGCTAAGCCTTAGAAGACCAGGAGATCTCCTAAAACTCACACAACAAGTCGAGAGCTACACACTAGATATAGTGGCATTACAAGAACTAAGATGGCCAGGTAGTGGAATCCATGAAACAGCGAAAGGATACACTCTTTATTATTGCGGTCATCAAAACGGAGGAGAATTTGGAGTTGGCTTTCTTATACACCATCGCGTGAATCAGCATGTTATCGACTTCTGCCCAATTAATATGCGGTTATGCACACTGAGAATCCGCACGCAAAAATTCAATGTAACGATCGTCAATGTTCATGCACCTACTGAAGATAAAGCAGATGATATTAAAGACCTGTTCTTCCTAGAACTCGAAGAAGTCATCAATAAAATCCCGCGGCACGATATAAAAATAGTGGTAGGTGACTTTAATGCTCAAATTGGTAGGATTGCAGAACTTAAAACACATATCGGCCCTAACAGCTTGCATCATACTAGCAACAACAACGGTTTTCGCGCAGCCGAGCTGGCTATGATGTATGATCTAGTAATTTCCAGCACTTTCTTCCCTCACAAGAGAATTCACAAGGCAACGTGGAAATCAGATGACGGAAGAACGGAAAATCAAATCGATCACGTCATGATCTCTAAGAGACACTCCACAAGTGTAACTGACGTTCGATCATACAGAGGTGCTGATATGGACACTGATCATATGCTTGTCATATTTAAGTACAAGTGCAAATTATCATCTACATTTAATAGACAAGCAAAAAAGACCGTGCGCTGGAACGTCGATGCATTTAAACATCCGGAAACGCTGAACAGATATCAGGAAATAATAACACAAAACATAGAAGAGCATGACATGTCTTCTGAGATGCCATTAAACATACAAGAAGAATGGCAAACGCTTCAATCAACCATTATAGCCGCAGCACAAACTACAATCGGAAAGCGGCCACCGAAATCACCCAACGAATGGTTCGACGACGAGTGCCGCCAATCCGTTGAACATAAACAAAAACTGCGAGAAAAATGGTTAACAAGGAACACCCGAAGCTCCCAAGCTGATTATTTATGCGCCAGGAAAGCCTCAACAAAACTTCTACGTAAAAGGAAGTGCGAACACATGAAGAGCTGCATTGAAGACATCAACCAACATGCGGCCAACGGAAATTCAAAAGAGTGCTTTGCCAATGCACGGAATCTGACAAAAGATTTCCACCCAAGATCTACAGCCATCAAAAATGAAAATAATGAACTTACAACAAGTGAACGTAATGTGCTGGCAGTGTGGCGATCCCACTTTCAAGACCTATTGAATAGGACGAATGAAGTTCATCCTATTCGAGCAGTTGCTCCATCAACTGAAGAGATTTTCGTCCCTTACCCAGCAATAGAGGAAGTGGAAGCTGCAATTAAAAAACTGAAAAATGGCAAATCACCAGGTTTCGATGGAATTCCCGCAGAACTGCTTAAAAATGGAGGAGCAGCTCTGGTCTCACGTATATACGATCTGATTCTTGCAATCTGGGACCAAGAAGAACTGCCTGCTGAATGGAAAACGGCTCTCATTGTTCCGCTACATAAGAAAGGTGACCGTCTAAAGTGTGCGAATTATCGTGGCATCGCATTGTTGAACACTGCATATAAAATACTAGCTAATGTCGTACTTGCTCGACTCGCGCCTGTACTGTTTAATTTGGCGCTGGAGTACGCGATAAGAAAAAGCCGAATTGAGACGCAAAACTGCATATATAATAAATCTAGTCAAGTTCTTGGCTACGCAGATGATATTGTGCTTCTCGGACGTAGAACGAGCGATATTAAAAATAGTCTCTCTCAGCTTGAAAGAAATGCTAAACGACTTGGATTATGCATCAACACCGGCAAAACCAAAGTGTTAACTACATCTAAGAACATACCTCCCGGAAATCTGGATACTGGCGACTACAAAGTGGAACGCGTGGAAAACTTCAAATACCTCGGGTCTGTAATAACATCGTCAAATGACATGAAGGCAGATATCAAAGCCCGTGTCTCTGCCGCATACAGAGTTTTCTACGCATACTCAAAACTTCTGCGATCAAAACATCTTTCGCGGTCGTGTAAGCTCACACTTTACAAAGCATTAATTCGACCTGTGCTTACATTTGGAAGTGAAAGCTGGACACTGACTTCCTCCGATTGTAAAATTTTATCAACATTCGAGAGGAACGTCATACGAACAATTTATGGTCCATGTAAAGTTGCTGAAAATCAGTATAGAATCCGAATGAATCACGAAATCAGACAGCTCCTTGGAGGCTGCGATGTAATCTCGGATTCATTAAATCTAACCGGATTAGATGTTTTGGTCATGTAGAAAGGGCACCATTAGATAGAATGATTAAAAAAGCGTCCCAACAACAACCAGCTGGTGTTCGTCGAAGAGGAAGACCTAGACAACGCTGGCGTGATGACATCATCCAAGACCTTCGTGATATAGGATGTCGAAACTGGGGTCAACTGGTCATGGAACGAGATGATTGGAAGCTTATTGCACAGACGGCAAAATCCCTTCATGGGATGTAAACGCCAGAGAGAGAGAGAGTGAAAGCAGCATGGCTTTGAGCATAGACAGCCATATGATTGATGAGCCTAATACCGGTAACTTCTTGGAAATTGAGCAATCGAAAATGAGCTCATTCAGTTATGTGCAAGCTATGTAGAATTAGTAATTCAAACTGAACGAACGAGAGGGGTATGATAACGCAAGCAACATGAAAAGTGAAAACAAAAGTACGGAAAGAGAGATTTGTAGAGAAAACCTATATGCTGTGTATTCCCCAAGTGGAGCTCACAGTCCATGACAGAAACATCATCATTCAAACAAGACAAACAACAAATGGTTTAAATATTTCTTCTTTTTTGTCAATAAGTAAAAAAAGAAAACGGTTCGGTACATTTTCTGGAAATGCAAATGAAGATCCTGAAAACATCCGCATTTATGACCAACCAAGAAACAGAATTCAAAAGACATACGATTTTAGTTATTGCAGATTTAGTAATATCAAACATTACGCTTAAATTCTAAGGAAAAATGAGGAAATAATAACCTGTACAAACCAATCCGTTGCAATATACAAGGCATGTATTTCAGAAGAGTTGGAAAATGAGGTAATTCACCTCAAACACGTATATACGGAACATTTCGAAGAAAATCTTTCGCTCTAGATTTATTGAATGCAATTGCCATTAAAAATATTGATACTATTTTTGGAATCAAAAAGTTCCTCAAATCCTGTTTCTTTCAAGAGCGTGTCTTGCGATTTTGTACTAAGAATCAAAATTAGCGAGGCAGTTAAATTTCGGAGACATTATGGATGTTTTTTGCATCTACCAAAGCACTGAAAGCTCAATTGTTATAAAAAAATAAGAACAACTCACAAAATTCGTACTTAAAAATTTACGCATGCAGGGATCATGTTTTTTAATTTGTATTTTTTTTTAATTTTTGATCTACGGGTGTGACAACCTCGCGTACGCCAGTCCTTGCTATTGACATCCGAGTTCACGTGATATATCACATATGCCACTGGCAATAGCAGTGAGAAATTGAGATATCACTCCTGATCGGTACCACCCCCAATCTTAGCTATGAAGTATTTCTTGATGGTATTACGTTATTGCTTGCTCGAACAATCGAGCCTTAATATAACTCTATGTGTGGACTATTCATTGAGGAAGACAGTGTAGCTGGATAATTGGCAACACCATTTTTGTTTTGTTTCTGCAAAATTATAAATCAAATTTGCTATTTTTTTCTTATTTTATTTTTAATTTCTCTAACCTATCACCAAATATTAGCCTATGTAATATTTTATATGTGTTTAGTTATTCATTCTTTGAAAAAAGTGTAAAAATAAAAAAACAAATATTTGCGTTCATCAACACCTTAGAACGCATGTTGTTGTGGGACCTTGGTCTTAAAAGGTTTTTATGTGTTGTTGTAAACACATATTGTAATTCCTACACATAACACATTTTATTAAAAAAAATTAATTCGCCTATATTTATCATTCTTGTAAAATTGTTTTTAAACAAATACAACCTTTTAATTTTTGTGATATTATAATTTAATAGGTTAAAAGAATAACATAAATGTAAAGAGATGCCCGTAATTTATTTCCCCCCAGGCCCGGTTTTTTTCTCTACGGCCCTGCTTATGATACAGTGTTTTGAAAGTTTAATATAGGACGTTTCATTATTTATTTATTTTGACAAAATCACCTAAGAAGAATTAAGTTATTAACGTAATATATTCACTATGCACTAGTGCGGAATGAAATAATAAACAATTCTAATTGCCATGACAACGATTGTCATGAAATTTTCAATTGAAAAATAAAGCACTAATTACGTACAACTTTTTTAAAAGAATTTCAAATTAAAGTACTGATAAAAATTCGTATTAAATTCATTTATGAACTTCAATGAGCCTTGCCCGCTATGATTACAAAAATTATCTTAATACGATTATTTCAGTAGTTTATTTCTATTTTATTTCTAGTTAGTTCGTCAAAAAATGTATAGTGTAAAACTCACACTGAATTGATAATATTAAGGTACATACTCTTAAGAATTTAAGCCACTCCCGAAGCTTTAATTTAAACCGTATTAATATCATTATATGCTTGAAATAAAATTTACTATTAATTAAGTTCAATAAACCGCACAATTGTGCAATAATTTTAAAACTGTATTAATCAAAATTTATAAATAAAAATATCGAAATCCATTAGAACAAAATTAATCGGTTGAGCGATTTCAACATAATTAATTAAAACTAAAATTAGGTCAAAAATATATATAATGGTTCGGGAAATGATAATTGTTTGCAGTTAGTTTTTCTTAAAAGACCAATAATTGTTTAAACAATTAAATTGACCATTTAGTTATGTTAAGGCTTAGTTTATTTTAAAATTAGAAAATCTTTTCTTTTTTTAATAATTAATGTCAAATCGTTTTCAAGTTCATGTTCAATTTCAACATTTTTGAAGTGGTACAAACTAAAGTGTGGCTTCTTAACATCACTATGTGTGATTTCGTAGGATAGAGAATATTGTATTCTGTAACTTCCAACTTGTGTTATAGTTCTTACTGATTCCTTAAAATCAATTTGAAACTAATTTGCGACTCACCGACGATATCATTTTGGAAGTTGTTGAGCAATAAACTGAAATAACCTTGTAAATTCTTTGAAATTTTTTTAATTCGAGATCAAGAATTTTTTGAATTCGAATATTGACTTGGCCAGAGGTTTTGTTGTTGTTTGGGGGTTAAAAGTGTTGCGAAGATTTTGAGTTTAAAATGCAGTTCTTTCATATTAACTACTGTCAGTCAACAGATTTGAGGTATTTTTTTAGGAGTTTCCAAAACTGTCGAATTTACGGCTAAACGTTCCGCAAACCAAGATACATTTTAATTTCGATATTCAAGTTTGAAAACTATCTTATTATTTGTTGCTAAAGTTGAATTACTTGTTTCTTCGTTCGACGATTATACAGATTGTCTCTCTTGGGAATTATTTAATTTCTGAAAATCCAAAGAATTCACTAAGTTACTTGAGTTTGATTGTTGACAGACTTCCAAAATAACTCCAATATTGGCCTTGAGTCGCAAATTGATTTCAAATTAATTGAAAACTATCAATAATAACTACAGAAAAGTTTTAGGATATCAAAAATTAAAATATTCCTTATCTTACGAATTCACACATAGTGATGTTAAGAAATTAAATAACTCCCAAGAAAAAACAACAAATAACGGTCTAACGAAGAGTAATTCAACTTTAACAATAACAAATATATCTCTATGTTCTATTACTTAAAATCGAACCGTATTACTGATGAGAGAAGTCCTCGATCCTACCCAAAACACGGAAAATTCTTAGTCTTTAATAAAATTGTAAAGTTTATTCAGAGAAATCTAAAACTGATTTTAAATTGGAAAACTTCAAAGGATTCAGAAAGTTACTTAAGTTTGATTGCTCACAAACGTCCAATTTAAAACAAATTTTATCACATATGGGTTATATTGCAGTTTGGAATTAGCGATTTTCAACTAATCATTCGGTTCATTTACATTTCTGTTTCGATTTTGCATTTTTCCGTAATGCAGTTGTTGTTAAAATATTTCATAAAAGTTGCAAAAAAAAAAGTTATGTTCCAGTTAAATTGATAGATCAGTGCAGATACCTTAAAAACAGGCAAAAAATGGAAAAAATTAGTAACAGCATGAAAACTTTTGGATAAGTAAGAAATATTGCGCAAATGATGGAAAACATAAATTAAAGGTGATCCTAGCTACGAGAGTGAAATGGGGTGAGTTTTTAGGGGTAGAAAATGGTTTTTCACGATTTTCAGCGAAAAAAGACCTTCTATCGAAAAATTTTAAAGTAAAAGTTGTATAGGCAATAAAAAGGTCTATAACTTTTATATAAGCCATTTTTTCACATAACTTAAATCTTGCCGCGAAAATAGAAAAACTGAGAAATTCGTTTCTAGTTTTTATCTCCCACAAAAAAAAAATTTTGCACACATTTTGGTGAAAATGTACCTTATTATGTCCCTAATACACTGTAATTTTTTGGAATCAAAATATTTATTTTTACGTTTTCAGTTTCAAAAACTTTGGAAATAAACTGTCTTAAAACAACATATTCACCATATTTTTCGGCATGCCTAATATATTTCCTACACTATGCATGCAGTTTTATTTGAAAAAATTCAAATGATATGAGACGTTTTAAAGTTTTATTTATTTTTATAACAATTTTCGGTGCAATATGACACTAAGAGCATTTCCGTATTGCATGTTGATATTAAAAATTCTAAAATTTTCTAGTTTTCTATAAATTATTTACCAAAAATTACACTGAAAAAATAATTAAAGTAATGACAACCTCATCTGTTGGCAGTTTATTATTCATGCAAATAAAAATTATTTGCAAACAATTTCACCATGATTGCGACGTGTAGTCGTCGTCGTCGTCGATTACATTTTCCTAACGGCTTAATATAAACCTCATTCACCTCAAACCTCACCTCAAAATATAAAGTGTTATATCCAATATATAACAGTAGTTAAATAAAGTTAATAACTATTTCCCTGAAAAAAGTTTTCTTTGGTCTTATATCATGAATTTAAGTATTTGAGATTAATTGTACTATATTTTATTTTCACACAAATATTTCGTGTGATTGTCTCAACTACATTGGTTTATTATTGTACAGTTGTTGAAGCAATTTCGTAGGTCGATTCGCCATATCTGACCGCACGGTGAGGTTGAGACAACTGCATTTCGATTGGTAATAGGACATGTTTTTTTCAGTGTATGAAACAATTCATGTAAAAATCTTTTCTTACATAAACACAAGTTTCTGGGATCTATCCCTCTGATGTAACACTGAATCGCAAATATTGGAAGGGAATCTATCCCATCTGATAAAAAACTGAATATCCCAAGGCTTGAATCAGCTTTTAAACTTCATCAAGGCGTATGTGCATACATCCATGAGAGTGTTGCATATAAACGCTTTACATATATTTTGAACCACATGGTGATGGTTACAACAAGTAGTATTAAAGGTTTGTCTACCTGAAATGTCTTTTTTCACAATAGCTTTATACCGACCGGTTAGCAAACAAAAATAATAACAATTTTTTTAATCTCCTGACTAATGTTGTAGACGAAATTAGAGCGAAATTTCCTACTTGTGAGGTTATCGTTACCGGAAACTTCAACGTCCACAACAAATCGTGATTAGAATTTCCTAGACCACCGACGACGACAACAATAGAAGACAGGCAGAAATATTTGCCACATCGCACGACCTGACACAAATTACAAAAACCCAAACTTTTGCGTTGATAAAAGTTTTCTTTTATAATAATAATTAGTAAACCAACGTCTTTTTTCACTTCAAAAACTTTATTTATTTTTAACACCGAATATTTTCTGTCTCTAAGAGACCTTCTTCTTGGGTTAATTGTTTTCTAAACGAGGTGTTAAAAATAAATAAAGTTTTTGAAGTGAAAAAAGACGTTGTTTTACTAATTATTATTAAAATCGCTTCAAGTAGTTCAAACAAAAAAAAAAACAAAAAAAAAAAAAAAATTATTTAATTTTTCTTTTATATCTCTATCTTACATCTATGCCAGATATTGCGAGTGTCGATGTCAAAAAGGGTAGTATTGGAAATTCTGACCATTATCTAATCACATCAGTTATCAAAACTGATTTACTAAAACATAGAGTTCCCAAACCCCGTAAAATATTTCACTTCTCACAAATTGACAACTATGGTCTCCGAATTTTTTTCAAGGTTTACCCTTTTGATCGTCATTGTTTCTATACTGACAATGTAAATGTTTTTGCTCAACACTACTAAGACCATTCAATTCGGTATTAATAAATTCCTTCCCTTTTCAATAATGAAACCCCAAACAAAAATATTTGTTTTCGAAGGCGGCCAAATTGGCTCTCAGAAACAAACGTAGATTATTTAATATTTGGATGCATAACAAAAATCCTGTTAACCAATCCTAATATCTAAAATCTAACAGAATATCAAACCAGATAATCGAAAACGAAAAAGCAGATATTGACAGATCGAAAGCGGCAAAACTTTCAACTATGTCAATTTCTGACAAAAGTTTAAATTCTTTTAAATTTTGGTACTAAATCTTCTATACCTTCTATAATTAATGGTAACTTAATCATTACTGACGCTGCAAGTAAAGCTACATTGTTCACGGAACGCTTTGCCTCAAATTCGACAGTTATGAAAACTCCTAAATAAATCCTCCAAATCCAGTATTTAGGAGTTAATATGAAAGAACTTCATTTCAAACCCCAAATCATCAAAAAACTTTTAAGGGGGTTAAACAACAACAAAGCTTCTTTTCTGGACAATATTCCTCCTGTTATTCTAAAATCATTTTTAAAAGAACTTTCACCCACTCTAATCAAAATTTTATACAAATCCTATAAATCTGGTATCTTTCCTTCGTGCTGGAAGTTGGCAAATATCCAACCTGTCCTAAAACAGGAACGAAATGTGATGCTTCAGTTATAAACCAATAGCCCTACTCCCAGGCCTTCCTAAAATATACGAGCACTATATTAATTCACATATATCTAAATTTTTGGAAGAACCTTTCAATATCTGACAGCCAATACGGTTTTAGAAACAAAAGATCAACACCGATCTATTGAACTATGTAGCACATCTTTGGAATAGAATACTTGATAAAGGTGGTGAAATGTACGTTATCGCATTAGACATATCAAAAGCATTTGATCAACTTGACATGCCGATTTTATCAACAAGCTACGGCGTACGGTTTTCATCCCACAAACGTGAAGCTGATTCAAATTTTCTGTCTAACCGATAAATTTCAGTATCTTTAGATGGCTTTTCTTCTGAGTCTAAATTGATTAACGCTGGTGTACCCCAAGGCTAAGTTTTATCCCTACTCTATTTTTAATTTATAGCAACGAACTGTTAAAAATCACAAGTAACCCAATAAATAGTTTTGCAGATGATAGTTAGTACACTGCACAAGTCATTCACTGCACAAGTCATAGTCCCCTATTTTCAAAAGGTAAAATTCATGAACGAATAAATCCCGCCCGGAGAGACGCTGCCATAAATGTTAATGGGGACCTAGAAAAAGTCGCCGATTGGGGTAACAAAAATTTGGTCAATTTTAATTCCACCAAAACAAAGCTATTGATTATTTCCAGATCAACTACCGACTTTTCCAACGATATTTCAATTAGTATGAGTGACGACCAAATAGGCGAATGTAAAAGCATTCGTTTATTGAGAGTCACAATGTCCAATAACTTACTCTGGAACTACCATATAATGGCAAGGGCAAAGAGCGCGTCAAGAAATCTCGGCCTCCTCAATAGATGTAGAAAATATTTCACTTCGTATAAATTACTACACTTATAACTCCTATATTTTTCCTTGTATGGAGTATTGTTGTAAAGTTTGGGGCGCTGCACCTGTACCATCCTGGCATCGAAAAATGTCTGCTATTGTCGAGTCCAACAACACCAAAATTGTGGTAGCAAATTTACAAGATCCGGGCAATCGGCATTTTTCGGAGCTTTTCGAATGAAAGAGCGGCCGAATCGTGGAAAATGGCAGAACAAAAGTTTTTGGACTTGTAAAAGACAGTGATCTCACCAAGTGTACAATATGTGGTAATCATCAAATGAAATCGGCGAGAGCCCAGGAACTATATGTTTCATTTCCGTTAAATAAAATGAGAATATCTAGTTTTGTTGTTTAAATAATATAATATTAATTTGTTTTTGATATTGAATTTTTATAAAAAAAAAAAACAAATTTCGATAAGTAAAGCGTGGTGTCTGTTTGTTTGTCTAATTGATTGTTCTAGTTGATTATGTTATCCATATGGTTTTATATTCAACACGATCATAAAACGTCCTTGCTGTTCGGTTACAAACTGGTTTTCCTTATTTTTTTTACTACACATACACACATAACAAAACAAAACCAATGTTAATCTAACGAAAGGAAAATCAAGAAAGATTAGATGTATTTTGATCGTCTTCGAATGAAGATAAAAAAAAACCATAAAAAAAATTAAAAATAAAGTGAACATAAAACATAAAATAAATCGTGTCTTTTTTGTGATTTGTGAAACAGAAAAATATACAGTCCATCGAAATCGAAGAAACATTTGGACCATCGAGCCAAATTTGAGTATTCAATTTAATTATAAAGAAAGCACAAGCACGGTTTCGTAGCACGGTTTGTTTGACAAAAAGAAAATATATATATACATGTAACATAAAGCCAAGCCAACGCCATTTTATGTTCATTGTTCAAAATTATTCATCAATTCAAGTTGCAGTTGTGACGTCACGCAGGCATTGTGCCACAACCGTTTCACAAAATATTCATTTTGTTCATCAATTCAAAAACAAGTTTCATCTACTATCTACATCAAATCAATAGGAAAATTTTGAAGGTTATGTACGCAACGCTACAATCTACATTCTACAATACACTGGAATAATAAGCTGTTAATCTACTTACAACAAAGAAGAAAAATAATCTTTATTATTAATGGATGTTTGAATTTGTTTGTTAAGTTAAGTTTATTTTATTTATATTTAGATTAAAATAAAATTGTTAAAGTTGATCTAATTCAATTGTATTTTACAGCAATTGTATCAGTTTATATTAAGAAGAAATACTAGTAGTTAATATGGGACCAAAAATAAGTGAATACGAGTTATGCAAAAGATCTGTAGCAAATTGTCGGGAAAGATTGGAGTTTTTTAGAAAATCGTATGAAGAGAAACATGGTGTTTATTCTAAGGGTGAGTTACAATCGATTTTAACACGATTGCAGGGCGTTTATAGTAGATTCGATGAAAGTCAATTAAAGCTTGAATGTTTGAATGAAGAGGAAAAGGTGAATAATGGTGATCGTAATGATTTCGAAACGGATTACGGTAATTTTGAAGCTCAATTACTTAATTCTATTGAGAAAATTGATTTAAACAAAACAGGTATCCAAATTCAAAATAAACCTGAGGTAAATGCGGCTGGTAGTATTGATACCAAAATACCGGTACCGTACCCTGAAATCAAACTACCTGAGTTTGATGGCTCTTTCGTATCTTGGACGAACTTTCGCGATATTTATTGCGAACTTGTACATAACAAAAACGATATTTCGCCGACTCTCAAATATTATTATTTGCAATCCTGTTTACGCAATGGTAAAGCGTTTCATTTTATTGAATCAATGCCGCGCTCAGCTGAAAATTATGAAGTTGTGTGGCAAAGTTTATTTAAACATTATGAAAATGAAACGAGAGTAAAACAGCTTCATATGCGTGAGCTTTATTCACTTAAGCCAGTAAAACAGGAAAACTCGGCTCAAGCATTACAATATTTTATAGATCAATTTTGGAAACAGTATAATGCTCTTAAGGCCTTAAAAATTCCAGTTGAGCATTGGGACTTATTTTTAGTGCATCATATTTGTGAACTTGTTGATCCATCAACTCGGAAACATATCGAACTGCAAAAACCAGTTGACAGACTTATTAGTATTTCGGAATTAATGGAGGTAATTTCCAAACGCGCTCGTGTGTTAGAAGCGATGTCATCCATTAAATCCTCTGACCCAAAACCAAAGTTTGTCTCTCCGAGTAAAACGTCTTACACTAAACCAAAATCTGTTAAACCCAGTCAATCTTTTGTGGTGACAGATTCAGTCTGTCCCTATTGTAACGCTCAACATTCAATATTCAGATGTGATACCTTTATGAAATTATCATGGCCTCAAAGAAATGAATGGGTGAGGAAAGAAAACCTCTGTCGAAATTGTTTGAATAAAGGTCATAATACGGTTGAATGTAAGTTGTTTCAAGTTTGCAGGGTATGTCGTCGCAAGCATCACACGTTGCTTCATATGAACGCGGCAGCATATTTTGATTTTAAAACCATACGTGATCAAGAGCGTCCATCTCAAAATAATAACTTGTGTTTGTTGCCCACCCCATCCAACCAAATAAATAATTTAGAGAATATTGGTGGGGCAACTCAAATTGGGTTGGTAAACAAAGAGAAAAACGTTTTAATTAAATCTGACAAGAAAGAAACCGCTAGTTCATCTAGCTCAAATGGACAAAATAGTGTTATACCGCAGACATATATGTGCTCGTCCACAAATCAGATAATGTTGTCAACGGCAGTGATTTGGGTTGAAAGTTCATCTGGAATGCGTCTCCAGTGTCGCGTTTTGATTGATCCTGGATCAATGTCTAATTTTGTCACCGAAAATCTTTGTCAAAGATTGAAGGCTCATAAGACATCAATGTTTATGCCTGTCGCAGGAATGTTTGAAAATATATCAACCATTAAATACCGTGTCAATCTATCAATTGAATCACGAGTTTCTGCGTACAAAACCAACTTGGATTTTTTAGTACATTCAAAGTTGGCAGGTGAACTGCCAACTTATCCGATTCCATTTGATATTAATAAAATCCCGGATTCCATTAAATTGGGAGATCCTCTATTTCATATTCCTGATAGAATCGATATGCTTTCAGGAGCTGAAATATATGCTGACATTGTTTTTGGAGATAGAGTAAGGATTACTGAAGATTTACCTGCCTTCCATAATTCTGAATTTGGATATCTTCTGTTAGGAAAGGTAAACATAAAGGTTCCTAGGGCTAATTCAATTTCCCTATTTTGTTGTAATGTTGATAACCTATCAAAACAAGTCCAAAAATTTTGGCAAATAGAAGAAGTCAATGTGAAAAATAATTTCTCGATCGAAGAGAAACATTGTGAGGAAAATTACAAACAAAACGTTACTCGGGATTTAAACGGCAGATATAGTGTAGCATTGCCAACCAAATTAAATCCTTCAATGCTGGGCGAATCTCGAAGTATTGCTTTACAACAATTCAAGTCACTCGAAAAAAGATTTGCGAACAATCGTATTTTATATCAAGAATACACTGAATTCTTGGAGGAATATGAAAGGTCGAACCACATGACATTGCTCACTTCTGATCAATGTAAATCCGAAATATAATATTTTATGCCTCATCATGCCGTACTTAAAGAAAATAGTACCACCACGAAACTTAGGGTTGTTTTCAATGCGTCAAGCAAAACAACATCTGATCTTTCCTTAAATGACATATTAATAACTGGTCCAACAATCCAACCAGATCTTGTTTCACTACTTATTCGGTTTCGAAAACATCGCATTGCCCTAACGGCCGATATTGCTAAGATGTACAGGCAAGTGATGGTACATGAGGAGTATAGAGCCTTACAACAAATACTTTGGCGTAAATCGGCACATGATCCTATTTTGACTTACCAACTCAACACTGTAACGTACGGCACTGCTAGTGCCCCGTTCCTGGCCATTAGAACGCTTCATCAATTAGCTGCAGATGAATATAAATCTTTTCCAGAGGCATCGAAAATCCTTTTGAAGGATTTCTATGTGGACGATTTGGTGACAGGCGCTGATGATATGAGGCAAGCGCAGCAAATTAAAGACGATCTAACGGCATTGTTAGCTAAAGGAGGTTTCGAACTCAGAAAGTGGTGTTCAAATATTAAAACTATAAGATCTGAACACGAAGATCAAGTAGATCCTATAAGCATTTTAGGCATATTATGGAACTCCAGTAATGATACCATTCAAATTTCATTCGATAATATTTTGTCAGTTAGTTCATTTACCAAACGCTCTATTTTATCACTTATTGCCAAGTTCTTTGATCCTCTCGGAATTTGTGCCCCTATAATATTTACGGCTAAATGTTTTCTCCAAAAATTGTGGTCAATTCCAAAACTACTTTGGGACGACGAACTTTCAGAGCCACTACACTCAGAATGGTTAACATTCATAAATGAACTAACGAGTTTAAACAATCCCATTAAAATTCCCAGATGTATAATGCCATGCAAAACCACAAAGATCATTGAGCTGCATGGTTTCGGTGACGCTTCCGAAAAGGGTTTCGGATGTTGCCTCTACATTGGAACTATTGATGAAAATGGTGAGGTTAATTGTCAATTTTTATGCTCCAAATCAAAGGTTGCTCCATTGAAGCGGCAAACTATTCCGCGACTAGAATTGTGCGCTGCATTATTGTTGGCGCAACTAGTTTATAAGGTCGAACAATGTATCGAAATAAAATTTGATCAAATAAAATTATGGTCCGATTCTGAAATTACTTTGCACCGCATCTATTCTCCTCCGGCTAAGTATGCAACCTTCGTGGCAAATAGGATTTCTCAAATACAGGAGCTCACCTCCCCAAATCAATGGACACATATACCAACAGATCTAAATCCAGCTGATTTAGTCTCACGTGGTATTATGCCATCTAAAATTGAATCACTAGCGATGTGGTGGAAAGGACCCCCTTTCCTATCACAAACTGAACAATCATGGCCAAGGTCATCGTTTGATACAATGGATGCTGATGATCCTGAATATAGCAAGTCACAAAATTTCCTTACGGTTAATGGTGTATCAGAAGACAATTCTATTTTTACGCGATTTTCTGATTATGAAAAACTTATTCGTGTTACGGCACTCATGTTCCTTTTCGTAAAAAATTCGAAAACAAAAACCAAAGAAAATCGTTCATATAAGATAACTGCTAAAAATCTTGATGATGCGATGTTAAAGTTAATTAAGGTAATTCAAGGTCAAACTTATCAATCTGAAATAAAACTTCTCCAATCTAAAACAGCAATCAGCCATGGAAGTCACCTTAAAGGTTTAAATCCCTTTTTAGATGATAATAACATCCTGCGTGTCGGTGGTCGGTTAGCCAATGCACCTCTACCATATGATCAAAAATTTCCCATATTAATTCCGGCCAATCATAATTTCTCTCGTTTACTAGTAAAGAAGGAGCATATTAAAAATTTACATGCCGGACCGCAGGCATTATTGTGTTGTTTGCGTCAACGTTTTTGGATAATAAATGGCAGGAACTTATGCCGAAAGGTGGTGCGTGAATGTATCCGTTGTTTTAGAACTAAACCTGTACTTGTAGACCAAATAATGGGACCGTTACCAATCAATAGAGTTCAATCAGTTCGTGCATTTGAAACCATTGGAATCGATTATTGTGGATATTTCAATGTTTCTTATAAAATTAGAAGCAAAATTACGTCCAAGGTTTATATCGCAGTTTATGTTTGCTTTGCAACAAAGGCAACGCATTTAGAGTTGGTTCATGATTTGTCCACCTCGTCGTTTTTGGCTTCTTTCAGACGTTTTGTCTCTAGACGAGGAAAACCAGCAAATGTCTATTCTGATAACGCTACCAATTTTGTAGGGGCTAAATCTGAATTGAAAAATTTGCAAGGTTTATTTAATTCTGCAGCACATCAAGACCAAATGCTTAAATTCTGTGCTGAAGAAGGTATTCAGTGGTTGACCATCCCAGCAAGATCACCTCACTTTGGAGGCTTGTGGGAGGCAGCTGTAAAATCTGCCAAACATCATCTTAAACGCGTTCTTGGCAATTACACATGCACTGCAGAAGAACTCAACACGTTAATTATTCAAATTGAAGCCTGCTTAAATTCGAGACCTCTCACTCCGATGTCAAGTGATCCGTCTGATCTATCAGTTCTTACACCTGGACACTTTCTTATTGGGACATCCCTAAATTCATTGCCAGAAGCGTCTTTATTTCATCTGGATTGTAACAGACTTTCAAGGTTTCAACGTATGCAGTACATGCTTCAGACCTTTTGGAAGCGATGGTCGAGCGAATACCTTTCCGAACTCCAACAGCGAAAAAAGTGGAAACAGGTTAAGTACAATATCCCAGTGGGCACTCTTGTTCTGTTAAAGGAAGATAACGTTCCTCCCTTAAAATGGGTTATGGGTCGGGTAACACATACTTTCCCAGGTTCAGATACACACACCCGAGTAGTAGAGGTGAAAACTGCTTCTGGTCTTTTCAGACGAGCAGTGACTCAACTCTGTGTATTACCAATTGAAACGTCCAGTGAAGACGTTAAAACAAATTCTACTTCAGAAGTGTAATAATCACGTTTCGGAATCATTCGGTCATCAACAAATAAATTCAAGTTTTGTTTGATTCAAGTGAACACGTATTTCTCTTCAGGCGATTGGATCACTCACTTCAACATTTTCTAGTTATATCGAAATAAATAACCATTGTATTGTATTCATTTGTTTTGGTTTAATATTGCTACATTTTAGATTTTTATAGTAATTATTTAATTTTTTTTTTATGTCAAACTAATTTGTAAGGACATGGAAACAAACATACTTTTGTAATATCAAATAATGTGATTTAACATAATTTAAATTTGTCTTAGCTTTAATAACACATGAATTATTATTTTGAAATTATTGTTTCAAGGTGGCCGGTATGTTCGGTTACAAACTGGTTTTCCTTATTTTTTTTACTACACATACACACATAACAAAACAAAACCAATGTTAATCTAACGAAAGGAAAATCAAGAAAGATTAGATGTATTTTGATCGTCTTCGAATGAAGATAAAAAAAAACCATAAAAAAAATTAAAAATAAAGTGAACATAAAACATAAAATAAATCGTGTCTTTTTTGTGATTTGTGAAACAGAAAAATATACAGTCCATCGAAATCGAAGAAACACTTGCCTTCATATTAAAACTAAAACTTAAATATCGATCCTTTAGATCCGGAACAAGATCCATATGACCGTAAGTTTGTAAAGTAGGACAGCAGACGTTGATCTGGTTTTCGATGTTTTTCTATTACAATTAAAAAAATTTCTGTTGATAATTCAGATACCGACAAAACATTTGCAAAACTGAACACTATCCGAAGGATGTTGAACACGGGACGAATTGGACGAAATTTTTTGAAGTGGTCCAAAAAATTCTCAATTGAAACATATAAGTATTATCCAGCTGAAGCAATCGTGGACAAATTCAAAATTATCTAGGTATTTATAGCAGGTATTACAAGTCCTTAGATATGTTGGAATGGCTGGCTCTTTGTGAAGAAGATTTGTTAGATTTCTGGTGTTGTTAAATTTTTTTCCACCAAAACCTAAATATGTGATATATTCGGAACTATTTATATTTTTTTTTTTTTAATAAAATGTGTTGTGTAATAGGGTTTAGAATATGTGTCACAACAACACATAAATACCTTTTAAGACCTAGGTCTAGACCTGGGTCCCACAACAACTGGCGTTCTGAGGTGTAGATTAACGCTTTTTTTAAACATCTGTGGGTTGAAGCCACCTGAGACTAAGTGTTCCGGCAAACTATTCCATTTGTACGCAGTTCGGACAAAGAAGTCTCTCTGCGATCTGCCAGTATGACAGCGCGGGATCTTTACCGTTTCACTGGTTGCGGCAGCCGATTGCCGAGTGGAACGGGGGTAAGAATAAGTTTGAGGCATGATGCCGCTGATTTCATCTGAGCACTGCTGATGACGATATTTGTAAAAAACAACGAGGTCAGCAACAGTGCGACGATGTTGTAGGGAATCAAGTTGTGATGTCAAAGTTCGATCACCTACAATTCGTATAGCTCGCTTTTGAACAGAGTCCAAGAGGGCCAAGATGGAAACAGAGGCAGCACCCCAAACTTGACAGCAGTACTCCATACAGGGACGAATATAGGACTTATAAACATGGAGCAATTGGTATGGAGTGAAAAATTTTTTGCATCTATTTAGGAGGCCGAGTTTTTTAGACGCGCTTTTTGCCATCGCCATTACATGATCGTTCCAGAGTAGGTCATTTGAAACTGTGACACCCAATAAACGAATGGTTTTACATTCACCTATTGGTTCATCACACATACTAAATAAAATATCTTTGGGGAACTTGGTCTTTAATCTGGAAACAATCAACAGCTGTGTTTTGGTGGAGTTAAAATTGACAAGGTTTTGGTCACCCCAGTCGGCGACTTTATTCAGGTCTTTGTTCACGTTTATGGCAGCGTCTCTCCGGGCAGGATTAATTCGTTCGTGCATTTTACCTTTTGAAGGAAGGGGCTCGAACGACTTGTGCAGAGTACTATCATCTGCAAAACTATTTATTGGGTTGCTGGTGATTTTCAACAATTCGTTGATATAAATCAAAAATAGGGTTGGGGACAGACTAATTTAGACAGACAAACATAATTGTTAGACAGACAGACAAATATAATTGTTAAATTTAATGTGACCTATCGGAAGTAGAACATGATCTGGTTTTATTAGACCTTCGAAATCAACAACGATTTTTTATTTTTTTGATATTTTGTCCGACACAGAAATTTGTGTTGATACTTGATTCTTGGCCATCTAAAGAAATGTAACTTTTGGCACAATTCGTTGTAAGTGGATTTTTGTTGGGTTGGAATTTTTTCCAATATTGGATCTACGTGTCTACCCATTCCAGTCCCTACTATTGACATATGAGTAAAAGCCCAAATTACATATACTTATATCACTTATTTTTAATAGAAAAATAACGTCTGTCTTCTAAACATACAAAAGTCGGAAAAAAACCCGTTCGATCTATTACATAGGCGTTAAAATTTTAAAATAAACTCATTTTTGATCCTAAAGAAACTAAAAAAATTAAGTTCTACTAATTCTACATTAATAATGGATCTATTTATAATCATTAAGCTCTGTAGCTTCTAGCTAGATCCTATATAATATATTCTATCTATTACTTCGGTCTGAAAGACCTAAGTATTACAATATCGAACCAAAAGTGAAAATATTACTTCACTTTTTTGGCATTCCTTGACGTTGACGTCATAAGGATTATAAAACAGGAAAAAAGGCCAGCCGTTATAGCTGACCTAGTCCAGAAAACCGCTAGAGTTATTTCAAAAATTGGGGCGACTGGAACGATTTCAAAACATGGTAATTTGCATATTTTTTGCTTAACAAACGTTCATTTTATGTAATTACGAGTATAGTAACATTAAATGGGGAGAAATCTTGATGGTAGATATTGGCATGTGAGACCAGGACCTTGATTATTGTATTATACGTGCATTAAAAAATACCGATTTTCATTTAGTTTTTACCAAATTTTTTGGAAAAAGATAAAATTAACTATTTGTATGACTTGAAATATAATTGAACATGAAATTGGACATATGGAATATAGTTCTATCCAATTTCAACTCCTTCCATTTTATATGGGAACAGTTGGAAAATATCGAATTTTTGTAGATTAAATGTCGCTTTTTAATAAAAATTGTAATTATTATAGGGAGATGTTTCTTGAGTAATTTTTTGTGTGATTCCAAGGCCCACGACTTCTGTTGGAAAATAAGATTATATTATATAATAATATAATAATTGATTATGTTATAATTTTTGCAATATTTTTGAAATTTTGAAAATATCTTCAATTTTTGATTTTGGAATATTTAAAGAATTTTAAAAAAACGTTAAATTTTTGATTTTATTATAATTTTTAAAAATTTTTGGAATTTTGAAAAAAGTTTGATTTTCGTAATATTTTTTTGAATATTTTTGAAGAAAGTTGAAATTTTTGATTTTATTATAATTTTTGGATTTTTTAAAAATCTATTCAATCACAACCCCTCTTTATTTCCGGCAACGTATTTATGTTTCGTATTAGTTTTGAAATAAACTTCTACACAGAGATAAAATAGTACTTTTACAAAGAGTTTGATGTGTAATATACTGTATACATCGCTGGCCCACCACTAAAAATATGTCCTCGTAAAAGCCTTTAGAAATAATACTTTCTCCCTCCTCGTGGATGTGAAAAAAATGCCATTTTGTTTCTTTTTGTAACCAAAGATATTTCGTTTTTTGAAATTTCATCAATGAAAAAGATTTATCAACAAATTTTCATACTACATTTTGTGGATAATTGCATAACTTAAATATTTCTTCGTGTTGTTAGCAAAAATTGCTTTTCCTTTATAAAGTATTTGACATAATGACTGGAAATAACTCAATAAATTTAAATTGCTCTCGTAATTATTGTCATTTATTTCATAAAAATTACATTAAAAAATTACAACTATGAAGAAACCATTTAATATTTTTTGGCCTTTTAAAAATAGAATTGTTTGAATTGAAAAAAAGTTTTCGTAGTAATAAAACCCTCGATAATCAAAGGCTGACTATTTGACGCCATAGGCGATGACTTATTGTTCCATAAACCCGTTTTGTGTTATGTTAATCTGGTCTATATAAAGCGATATTTGCGTTCGTTGTGAACTATAAATGGAAGGTCTTCACCTCTATTTTTATTTATGTCCTTATTATAATAGTGTTATTATTTGAGCTTAAATTTATTATTATGTTTAACTGAATTTCTTGTATGGTTGCCAATTAAATGTTGTGCTTGCCCATTAAATGTGTGTTTTCATCAATATTTTCACTATAAGACAATTACAGAACTGCTACAAAAACAAGTTTTCGTATATTGTGGGAATAATAAAAAAGATTTCAAGCATTTAGGAGTATATCTAAACATTTGAGGAACATTGTTTATATTTATTCTATCTTAAACCTATCTTTAAAACACAACCCAGTATTTGTTTACTTAAATGGAATTCTATTTCACTTTCAAGTTAAACTAGTTTCGCTAGTAACCACACACATTTTTAGTAGTTTTTATTTTATAGATCCGGATGTTTTTTTTTAGATTTGTACGATAGATTGGTATCGTACATGGTTCAGGAAATAAAAATATTCCATTATAATTAGATTTTAAACAAATAATTATATTTATATTTTTAAAATTTTTATTTATAATAAAAATTCAAACGACTTTCCAGATACAACTTATAAATTTTTCATGTAATAACATTCTACTCTGACCCTGGTATAACTTTTATTTTTATTTTTTACAACAAAATATCCAAAAGTGAAAAAGCTATAGATATAAATAAAACTTTTTTAAAAGTTCAATACAATACATTTTTTTTAAAAATAAACTTTTGAAACTGACGTCATGGTAACAAACACTGATGGTAACAACAAGAAGTATTAAAAATTCCAACTTTTGAACAAATAATAAATTTTTATTTTATCTTAGAGTATAAGCAAGGTAGTAAATATATCATCTTACCAACAAAATGAAAATATCCAATAAAATAGAATAATAACAGTGGCTTAAATATTAAATTGCACCAAGAAATTTTTTTTATATTTATTTCACACATAATATATTTCTTTCACTTTTTCTTAAACTATTATTATTTTTACTATAATAATTTCTAAAACCTATTTTTATTTCTAATAATTAATTATTAATATTTGTAATTGTAATATTAACACTTTTGAAATTATTTTGAAAATTATTCATTTCTAACTATTTTAATATTATTATTATTAAAGCAATCACTTTCATTTGTTTTAAGTAATTTAGTTTACGACTGATATTGTAAAACAACACTGGCTAAACAACTTATTTTCTATTTATAAACATAAATTTTTTTTGACATAAAACTTTAATTTATTTTACTTAACTATATTTACGATTATGCTTTTTCTTGTTTAAAGTTTAACCTCAACTGAATTGTGTATTTCTCTTGCTTGGTTGATTCGCTAGAGTTGGACAAGTATATTATAAAATTAATAATAATAAGAAAACTATATAGTTTTTGTTAACAAATAAAATGAAATGTTAATTATTTATGAAAACGTATAGTGTGTTGAATATTAATGCTTTCTGATTTATTGGGAAAAAAGAAAAGAATAGTTAACGGGTTTTGTTAAGTTTTATTGTTGAACATGTTTCCGTCATATGGAGTTTGTAATAAATATATTGTAAATATACATGCACATGATATAATATATAAAACGTTTAACCACTATATACCCCGCTTACTACCATACTACAACTACTATACAATTATTAAACCGCCAACGATAACGGAAATTTATTTCAGGGTAATTATTGAGGCTAAAATTTCGGATGTTTTGGGCGCACCCTCGCAGATCGATATTTGCTAATATATATTTTTTTTCTACTCCTATCACAGTAAATTATCAACTACAACTATCACCTACAACTCGCCCGATTGCTCTTTTGAGCACCTGCTATAAATTGCTAGAACGGCTCATATACAATCGTATCGCACCGATATTGAATGACCAGATCCCAGTCGAACAAGCTGGTTTTCGTCCCAATCGCAGTTGCACTGACCAACTGCTCGCTCTAACATCCTATATCGAAGCTGGGTATCAAAAACAACTAAAAACAGGTGCAGTATTCATCGATCTTACTGCAGCATATGCAATACCTTGTAGCACCATCTCGCGTTTAATTAACAACATGCTGAGTAATCGTGTATTCAAAGTTCATCTAAATAATTCCTGTAGTAGGTCTAAAATGCTTAACAACGGTTTACCACAGGGTTCCGTCCTGGCGCCATTACTTTTTAATCTGTACATTCATGACATTCCTGACACAACATCAAAGAAATTTGGTTACGCTGATGATTGGACCCTGGCCACTCAAAACAAAGACATGGGTGTTTTGGAGGATTTACTCTCAACTGACCTAGCGATAATGAATGACTATTTTTGAACATGGAGCTTATTTCCCAATTTAAGTAAAACCGAGAGCTGCTGTTTCCACTTAAACAACAAACTGGCAAAACACGAACTATCAGTGTTATTTAACGGCACTGTTATTAAATACAATCAACAGCCAAAGTACCTGGGCATTACTCTCGATAGAGCTCTTTCTTTTAAACTCCACCTAGAAAATACGTCACAAAAACTTAAAACGAGAAACAATATATTGCACAAATTGGCAGGCTCTACATGGGGTGCTACTCCAGCTACCCTCCGAACAACTGCTCTAAGTCTGGTTTACTCAGTGGCTGAGTATGGCGCACCAGTCTGGTTGAATAGCACACATACTCAAAAAGTTGACTGTCAGCTGCATGCCACGATGCGTACTATAAGTGGTACTATCAGATCCACCCCTTTACCTTGGCTCCCTGTGTTAAGCAATATCGCTCCACCTGCACTCAGACGCTCGCATGCTCTCATGCGTGAACATAAAAAGGTAACCAACAACATCACGTTACCCTTGCACGAATATTACGGTGACCACACTCGTTGTCGATTGAAGTCAAGAAAGCCTCCACATAAAACTGTCAGCAACCTGCTGACAACTGATTTTAATATCTTGGATGCCTGGGACACCTCCTGGCAACATTACAACACAACTGGCCTTTCTATTATTAACCCGACTTCTACCCTACCTGGTTTCGATTTGCCACGTCATACCTGGACTACACTAAACCGAATAAGAACAAACCATGGACGTTGTGCTGATTCTTTCTACAAGTGGGGCATTTCAGAGTCCCCTGAGTGTGACTGCGGCGCTCCACAACAAACTATAAAACACATTGCAACTGTGTGTCCAATTCGACGTTACAATGGAAACATCTCAGACATCCATTTGGCTACTCCAGATGTAGTAGCATGGATAGACTCGCTCGATGTAAACATCTAATGTTCAAATGTACTGTCCAATGTTCAAATATTTTACTTTTTAATTTTTACTTAAAAGACGCGCAATCAAATCGATTGTAAGTTCATTTAATGTGTATCCATGTTTTGTTTTAGGTAGATTTCATAGAAGAGTCTACCTATTTTTAAGTTTAATTTTTAATGTGTCACAAAAAAAAACCATACGCTAAATAAAAAATAAAAATCAACTACATCACACTATCCATGACATGTAAATTGATTATTACAATAAGTGTAACGTAATGCGAATCTAAAGTGTTACGTAATGTATATACATATATATATATATATTACCTAACAGTTTTAGGAAAATATGCTTTTTGCAAACTAGAATTTATGGTATTATTGAAATTTTCACAGCTTTTAATAAGAACTAGGAGGGCCCGGCGTGCTTCGCTACGCTTATAAATAAAGTTTTTGCGTAGACATTTTGTTGACGTAGAAGCAATGATTTCAAAAAGTGGTAATGAGAAATGCAAGCATATAATTTTTAATTTTTCTTTTTAAATATATGAATGAAAAATAATCAAAACTCTAGCTGATCAGTTCGGATATATGAAAAATTAGCGATCAAATAAGTTTTCAAGTAAGCTTATTTGATCACTAACTTATTTGATCGCTAATTTTTCATATATCCGAACTGATCAGCTAGAGTTTTGATTATTTTTCATTCATATATTTAAAAAGAAAAATTAAAAATTATATGCTAGCATTTCTCATTACCACTTTTTGAAATCATTGCTTCTACGTCAACAAAATGTCTACGCAAAAACTTTATTTATAAGCGTAGCGAAGCACGCCGGGCCCTCCTAGTTTCAATTATTCAGTTATTTTTCTTTTTACTTGCAAAAATATACTTAAGTCGGATGAAATTTGTGGCACCTATTCACAAAACATTGACACCAATACCAAAACTACGTGAAAAAGCCTCAAAAATTCAACCGCGCATAACTCCGATTCAGAGTACACAAAAAATAAAAGCAGAAATAACTTTTTTCCTTTCGTCAATACCAACAAAATATCAAAATTTCAGATTTTTTAAAAATCAAAAATTTAAAAATCAACAAAAAAATGTACGTTTTCAAAATAATAGCCCTCCTATAATAAAAAAACAAAGAAAAATATTACGTCTATCGACCCCTAAATCAATTCATAAACTAAATTCTCTAAACTTCAAAGGAAATGTATAAACTAACTAAGAGAAAATAAATATAAAAAAAGAAAAAAAAGTTTTAAGTTTTAAACCATTACCAAAACTACGTGAAAATGCCTCAAAAATTCAACCGCGCATAACGCCGATTGAGAGTACACAAAAAATAAAAGCAGAAACAACTTTTTTCCTTTCGTCAATACCAACAAAATATCAAAATTTCAGATTTTTTAAAAATCAAAAATTTAAAAATCAACAAAAAAATGTACGTTTTTAAAATAATAGCCCTCCTATAATAAGAAAACAAAGAAAAATATTACGTCTATCGACCCCTAAATCAATTCATAAACTAAATTCTCTAAACTTCAAAGGAAATGTATAAACTAACTAAGAGAAAATAAATATAAAAAAAGTAAAAAAAGTTTTAAGTTTTAAACCATTGCCAAAACTACGTGAAAATGCCTCAAAAATTCAACCGCGCATAACGCCGATTGAGAGTACACAAAAAATAAAAGCAGAAATAACTTTTTTCCTTTCGTCAATACCAACAAAATATCAAAATTTCAGATTTTTTAAAAATCAAAAATTTAAAAATCAACAAAAAAATGTACGTTTTCAAAATAATAGCCCTCCTATAATAAAAAAACAAAGAAAAATATTACGTCTATCGACCCCTAAATCAATTCATAAACTAAATTCTCTAAACTTCAAAGGAAATGTATAAACTAACTAAGAGAAAATAAATATAAAAAAAGAAAAAAAAGTTTTAAGTTTTAAACCATTACCAAAACTACGTGAAAAAGCCTCAAAAATTCAACCGCGCATAACGCCGATTCAGAGTACACAAAAAATAAAAGCAGAAACAACTTTTTTCCTTTCGTCAATACCAACAAAATATCAAAATTTCAGATTTTTTAAAAATCAAAAATTTAAAAATCAACAAAAAAATGTACGTTTTCAAAATAATAGCCCTCCTATAATAAGAAAACAAAGAAAAATATTACGCAAATATCTTTATATCAATAAACAAAATAATCGAAATAATATCGAAAACCGTCCTTGTTCAAAGACAAAAGACGACTGATTGTTCAAAGACAAAAGACGACTGAAATGAATGAGAAAAAAAAGTTTCGTTTTTGTTGTTCGTTGTTCGCTAATATATAAAAAAGAAAATATAAAAAAATAAAATAAATTTTTAATTTCGTTTTTATATGTATGTAAACTTATAATGCATATGTATATAAAAAGTTTTCCGTATATAATAACTTTTTTATTTATGATCCGATTTGTGTGAATAGTAAGCTTATTTGATCACTAACTTATTTGATCGCTAATTTTTCATATATCCGAACTGATCAGCTAGAGTTTTGATTATTTTTCATTCATATATTTAAAAAGAAAAATTAAAAATTATATGCTAGCATTTCTCATTACCACTTTTTGAAATCATTGCTTCTACGTCAACAAAATGTCTACGCAAAAACTTTATTTATAAGCGTAGCGAAGCACGCCGGGCCCTCCTAGTTTCAATTATTCAGTTATTTTTCTTTTTACTTGCAAAAATATACTTAAGTCGGATGAAATTTGTGGCACCTATTCACAAAACATTGACACCAATACCAAAACTACGTGAAAAAGCCTCAAAAATTCAACCGCGCATAACTCCGATTCAGAGTACACAAAAAATAAAAGCAGAAACAACTTTTTTCCTTTCGTCAATACCAACAAAATATCAAAATTTCAGATTTTTTAAAAATCAAAAATTTAAAAATCAACAAAAAAATGTACGTTTTCAAAATAATAGCCCTCCTATAATAAAAAAACAAAGAAAAATATTACGTCTATCGACCCCTAAATCAATTCATAAACTAAATTCTCTAAACTTCAAAGGAAATGTATAAACTAACTAAGAGAAAATAAATATAAAAAAAGAAAAAAAAGTTTTAAGTTTTAAACCATTACCAAAACTACGTGAAAATGCCTCAAAAATTCAACCGCGCATAACGCCGATTGAGAGTACACAAAAAATAAAAGCAGAAACAACTTTTTTCCTTTCGTCAATACCAACAAAATATCAAAATTTCAGATTTTTTAAAAATCAAAAATTTAAAAATCAACAAAAAAATGTACGTTTTTAAAATAATAGCCCTCCTATAATAAAAAAACAAAGAAAAATATTACGTCTATCGACCCCTAAATCAATTCATAAACTAAATTCTCTAAACTTCAAAGGAAATGTATAAACTAACTAAGAGAAAATAAATATAAAAAAAGAAAAAAAAGTTTTAAGTTTTAAACCATTACCAAAACTACGTGAAAAAGCCTCAAAAATTCAACCGCGCATAACGCCGATTCAGAGTACACAAAAAATAAAAGCAGAAACAACTTTTTTCCTTTCGTCAATACCAACAAAATATCAAAATTTCAGATTTTTTAAAAATCAAAAATTTAAAAATCAACAAAAAAATGTACGTTTTCAAAATAATAGCCCTCCTATAATAAGAAAACAAAGAAAAATATTACGCAAATATCTTTATATCAATAAACAAAATAATCGAAATAATATCGAAAACCGTCCTTGTTCAAAGACAAAAGACGACTGATTGTTCAAAGACAAAAGACGACTGAAATGAATGAGAAAAAAAAGTTTCGTTTTTGTTGTTCGTTGTTCGCTAATATATAAAAAAGAAAATATAAAAAAATAAAATAAATTTTTAATTTCGTTTTTATATGTATGTAAACTTATAATGCATATGTATATAAAAAGTTTTCCGTATATAATAACTTTTTTATTTATGATCCGATTTGTGTGAATCCGAATCCGATTATAGGTTACACTAATATCAGTTAGCTGTGAAAATTTGAAATGAATCCATCTGCGAATAAAAAAGCCTTAGGCTCCACAAAGTTTTGATCTAGCGTATTAATATATAAAAACTAGCGTATTAATATATAATGTTACGATTGCAGAAAAATCTAGACGATTACAGAAAGATCTAAACGATTACGGTCACTTCCAGGAAAATAAAATCAACAAAACACAACAGAAAGTGAATGAAATGAATATTGTTGTTGTTGTCTCTTCTTAGAAATAGGGTCAACATAAACGATTTTATGAATGAAATCAACATAACGTAAAATAATCGAATATTCTAATATTTTCTCAAGGATTCTGGAAAGTGATGTCGAATTATCTAGAAGTATTGCAGAAGGTATATAAGAAAATTGCTTCTTGTAGTTTTTAATTAGTTTATTTTAAACCTGCGATTGTGAAGTTAAAATTATAAAAGTGATCTTTAAATTAGTGAATAAAGTTATAAGTGTTATTGAATAGAAATAATTTGTGTATTATTTTGAACGTTGAGTTACTGGAAATTTCTACAATAAACCGTTGGAGTTTCTGAAGCTGTTAAAAGAATATTCTAGTTAGGAATATTGTTTGCTGCATTGTTTTCCTGTTGTTGTGAAACAATTAAGGTGTTGAATACTTAATAAAACCTGGTATTTGTACTTACTAATCAGTGATCGAACTCAGGAAGAGATTGGGGATTGCGTTTATCGAATTGTGAGTAAGGCCAATTCGAAGTAAGGTTGGAAAAACGTAACATTGGTGACATCGGCGGATTAGTTAGCTGTTAATAATGGTTTTATTAAGTGATTTGAAGGTTCTTGAGTTAAAGAAAGAACTAGAACAACGTGGATTGGCAACAACCGGCAACAAAACTGAATTGACGATACGGCTTCGAGAAGCTATGGAAGCTAGTGGAGTAGTTGTGGAAAGTTACCAGTTTGGAGTGATTAGTACAAATGCTGATTCAGTAACAGTTGATGAAGAGAAAAGTTCTGTTGCGGAAACAACAACCTCATTGCCACCTGCAAATTGTAATTTTACGCAGTTAATTGCTATGATGCAACAGATGAGTTTGAACATCAGTCAACAGAATCAGCAATTGGCTGCCGTAAATGCCAATATGAATCAAAAACTGGATGATGTAAATACAAACATGGCTACCACTAAGCAAGAAATTAGTTGTAACATCAATCAACAAATGGCTGCTACTAAGGAAGAAATCAGTAGCAACATCAATCAACAGCTGGAAACAGTCAACAATAACATTGCTGTTAATAAAGAAGAGATTACTGCAACTCTTGCTGCAAATAAAGATGAGATGAACCAGCAAATAAATGAGTGGAAAATTGGAATACATCAACATTTGGATGAGAAACTTCTACAAATGTCAACGGCATTCGATGGAAAAGTCGAGAAAATTCAAAGCGAAATCCAAGAATTAGAACAAAAAGTGCTTGACGAAAACAAAAAGGTACTTTCCAAAGTTGATGATTTCGAAAAACGGTTGCAGGATGTTGAGACGACAAAAGTTACCTCACAGGTGGTACATCAAGTAGCAAACATCAAATTAAAACCACCATCATATGACGGTACCACATCTTTTGGCATCTTCAAGTTCCAGTTCGAGACTGCAGCAGATCAAAATGTTTGGAACGCCGAAAACCGTCTTGCTGCATTGATAGTTGCTCTAAAGGGGGAAGCAGCTGAAGCATTACAGGCTGTGCCGGAAAAAGACCGAAAAAGCTATGCTGAAGTGATGAATGCATTGGAACGTAAATATGGCAGCGACCATAAAAAGGAATTATACAGGATTGAGCTAAAAGGTCGCTTGCAACGAAATGGTGAATCTCTACAGGATTATTCCTCGGCTGTAGAGCGGCTTGTTCATTTAGCACACTCAAATACACCACCATATTTCATGGAGAAGATGAAGATCGAGGCGTTTACTGATGGTATTCGTGATCCAGAAACACGAAAAGCTGTAATGTTGTCGTCAAAACCAACATTCGCTGAAACTATTGCTTATGCCTTGACAAATGAAACCGCGCAAGCAATTATAAAACCATCGATTAAAATACGCCGGGTAGAGTTGGCTGATGACAACGGTTATAAACCAAAACTACGAGAGAGTGTCAGAAGTGACAGAATTCGATGCTGGCTATGTGGCAAGTTGGGCCATATTTCGAGAGAATGCCGACATGTTAGAAGGAAACGAGCAAGATCAGCATCGCCTATGCAGAGACGTCCAGCAGAAGAACGGGTGCAGCAAGCTAGAGAGGACGATGGAGCAGCACCAAATCAGTTAAACTACAACGAGCCAGCCTAAAGGGGCGTAATCTGGCTCCCACAACCGATTGCCCCATAACCTTCATCCACGTATCGAGATTGACAAGGGGAGGTGACAGCCTTACTGTTAGGGCTAATATTGATGGAAAAAGTTGTGTCATCACGTTAGATACGGGAGCAACAAATACAATTGTCCGCACTGATGTTGTGAAAGGGAAACTAAAACCAGCAGGAAGATACCGAATGCAGACAGCTACTGGCGAAAGTGCAAGTATTAAAGGAAAGAAAGTGGTCAACTTTGAAATCGGGAATACTCACTTTCAACATGAAGTGGTTGTAGCTGACATTGTGGATGAAGTAATCCTGGGAATGGACTTCATGAGGCCAAATGGATTCGTTATTGATGCTGGCAAAGGAGTACTCACGTACGGAAATGTTGAGTTGCCACTCCAATTTAATGGTGAAGATTCAAATTGTGTTCGTCGAATAATATTAGATCACAGGGAAAAGCTGCCACCCCAATCAGAAACAATCATTTGGGGAAAATTGGAAGGAGGTTCTGGGTCACCCAGGTTGTGGGTTGTAGAAGCCAACAAAGAACATCAAAATTGTAAAGAAGTCGTTATAGGGAAAACCTTAGTTAGATCGGATGCTGATTACAAAATACCAGTAAGAGTTTTAAATCTGTCAGATACCCAGAAAACAATGAAGAAAGGATCAATCATAGGACAATGTGAAGAGGTAGCTAAAATAATAATGTGCGAGCAGAAAAACATCAATTGCTCGGTCAACACAAAACAACAAAAGGCAGAAATGGAACAACTTGTGCAGAAATGGACAGAAGGGCTTTCAGAAGAGCAGAAGAAAGCAGTACGTCAATTGTTGGAGCAACACAAGTCTGTATTCTGCAGTTCACCTGCAGGAAATGGCAGAACCAATTTGGTAAAACATCGTATTGACACTGGAGCAGAAAAGCCGATACGCCAAGCACCAAGGAGATTACCATTAGCTAAAAGAGAGGAAGCTGATAAAATGGTGAGGGATATGAAAGAAGCTGGTGTGATTGAGCCTTCAGACAGTCCCTGGAGCTCACCTGTGGTGTTAGTTGGCAAGAAAGATGGGAGCTTGAGATTTTGTGTTGACTACAGGAAACTAAACATAGTTACGAAGAAGGATAGCTACCCATTGCCTAGGATTGATGATACACTGGATACATTATCGGGCTCAAAATTGTTTTCAACATTGGATCTGCAGAGTGGTTACTGGCAGGTTGAAGTTGCGGATGAAGATCGCGAGAAAATAGCGTTCAGTGTAGGGAATGGACTATGGCAATTTAATGTCATGCCATTTGGGTTATGCAACGCGCCCGCAACTTTCGAGAGATTAATGGAACGGGTACTAAAAGGCTTGCACTGGAAAACATGCCTTGTATATTTGGATGACATCATCGTCATGGGAAAAGACTTTGATGACCACTTGAGGAACTTGGCGGAGGTACTGGAAAGGTTGCAAGCAGCCGGTTTAAAGTTAAGTCCCAAAAAGTGTTCACTTTTCAAGGAAGAAGTAAAATATTTGGGACACAAGGTTACGGCAATGGGAATTCACACAGATTCTGACAAGATTGCAGCAGTTATGAACTGGCCAAGACCAAAGAACCTACATGAACTACGAAGCTTCCTTGGATTGTGCACATATTACAGACGGTTTGTGCCAGGATTCGCCAACGTTGCCAAAAGTCTGCATGAGTTAACAAGAAAAGATAAAGCATTTGAATCGAATGAACCTCAGGAACAAGCATTTGTGGAGCTCCGAAGGAGATTGTGTACGGCTCCAATTCTATCCTATCCTATACCAAATGTTCAGTTTATTTTGGATACTGATGCCAGTAATGAAGGTATAGGAGGAGTATTGTCGCAGAAAATAGATGGTCAGGAAAAGGTGATAGCTTATTTCTCCAAAATGTTATCAAAGCCGGAGCGAAATTATTGTGTTACCCGGAAGGAGTTATTGGCCATTATGGAATGCGTCAAACATTTTCATAAATACTTGTATGGTCAGAAATTTCATCTCAGAACTGACCATGGTGCGTTAAGGTGGTTACTCCAGTTCAAAAATCCAGAGGGACAAGTAGCACGTTGGATCGAACGGTTGCAGGCGTACGATTTGGACATTGAACATCGAAAGGGTACTGCACATGGGAACGCTGATGCATTATGGAGACGACCCTGTCAAGTTGAATGCAAGCATTGCAGTCGTCAAGAAAATGAGGAGAACATCATCGATGTACGATTACTACAAGTGCTACCTGACGATGAATGGACAGCTGAAGCCATAAGAAAAGATCAATTAGAAGATCCGGATCTTGCACCCATCATCGAGTTCAAGGAAAGGGGTTACAAATCAGTATGGGGAGAAATTTCTGATAAAACTCCAACTTTGAAGGCGTACTGGGCGCAATGGGACAGTCTCCAGTTAGAGAATGGATGCCTAAAGAGAGTATGGGAAAGCTCAGATGGCAAGATAAAGCAATCCCTTACAGTGGTACCAAAAGGGAAAATAGAAGCAGTACTAAGGGAGTATCACGAAGGAACGAGTGGAGGTCATCTTGGGATCAATAAAACTCTTGCAAAAATACGACAACGGTTTTACTGGGCGGGGACTCGGCAATCAATTGTGGAGTGGTGTCAAAAATGCGATAAATGTGCGGCGGTGAAAGGACCCGTACGAAGAAGTCATGGAAAAATGAAGCAATACAATGTAGGTGCTCCATTTGAAAGGATCGCAATGGATGTAGCGGGACCATTTCCAACAACTGATAATCAGAATAAATATGTGCTTGTGATCATGCACTACTTCAGTAAGTGGCCGGAAGTGTGTGCGATTCCCAACCAGGAAGCAACCACAATCGCTGAAGCTGTGATAAATAATTCGATTAGCCACTATGGAGTTCCTATGGAGATCCACACCGATCAGGGACGGAACTTCGAGTCAGCTGTATTCCAGGAAATTTATCAAATGCTGGGGATTAACAAAACGAGGACGACAGCTTCACACCCACAGTCAGATGGGATGGTTGAGAGATTCAATGCTACTTTGGAGGAATTTCTAGCAAAAGTGGTCAGTAAGAATCAACGTAACTGGGATCAACACATTCCTTTATTTTTGATGGCATACAGATCAGCAGTTCATGACACCAAGACCATGACACCAGCTCAAACTATTTTTGGAAGTGATTTAAGACTTCCTGGTGACCTCAAATTTGGAGCGGTACCATCAACATCATTGTCTGCGCAAGAATACGTCAACCGAATCAGGAAGAACCTTGAGGATATTCACAATCTTGTTCGGCAGAAGATACAACTGACCAGTGATAAAATGAAAGCCCGATATGATATACGATCTAATAACAAAGGTTTCGAAGAAGGACAATTAGTATGGCTACACAACCCACAACGAAAACGAGGGTTATCACCAAAACTGCAAGCTGCATGGGAAGGACCTTACAATATTATAACGAAGTTGAATGACGTGGTTTATAGAATTAAGAAAGGCCATCGAGGCAAAGCGAAAGTAGTACATTTGGAAAGATTGGCCTTATACCAAGGAGAGCTAGATCCTGTTCGGGACGAACAGGCTTAAGTTGAGGGTATTGTTACGATTGCAGAAAAATCTAGACGATTACAGAAAGATCTAAACGATTACGGTCACTTCCAGGAAAATAAAATCAACAAAACACAACAGAAAGTGAATGAAATGAATATTGTTGTTGTTGTCTCTTCTTAGAAATAGGGTCAACATAAACGATTTTATGAATCAAATCAACATAACGTAAAATAATCGAATATTCTAATATTTTCTCAAGGTTTCTGGAAAGTGATGTCGAATTATCTAGAAGTATTGCAGAAGGTATATAAGAAAATTACTTCTTGTAGTTTTTAATTAGTTTATTTTAAACCTGCGATTGTGAAGTTAAAATTATAAAAGTGATCTTTAAATTAGTGAATAAAGTTATAAGTGTTATTGAATAGAAATAATTTGTGTATTATTTTGAACGTTGAGTTACTGGAAATTTCTACAATAAACCGTTGGAGTTTCTGAAGCTGTTAAAAGAATATTCTAGTTAGGAATATTGTTTGCTGCATTGTTTTCCTGTTGTTGTGAAACAATTAAGGTGTTGAATACTTAATAAAACCTGGTATTTGTACTTACTAATCAGTGATCGAACTCAGGAAGAGATTGGGGATTGCGTTTATCGAATTGTGAGTAAGGCCAATTCGAAGTAAGGTTGGAAAAACGTAACAATAAGATAAGAGACCTGTCTTAATGTATAAAGAGAAAATCCAGACAAGTTGGAGTCAGAAATCCTTTTTATACATTTTTAGATCGTAAATCAAATGTAATTTAAATATTTCAATTCTTTTGACACAGACTAATGCAAAGCCTGCAACAATTTGTAAACTGTTTGCATTTAATTTATAATTAGTAGTTCATTTTTTCAAGTAATTATACACGTTTGTGCATTATAACAAAGTCGTAGAAAAGGTATATAACAAAACTTGAGCTGCAAACCATTTTCCATGCTCGTGAAGGTACCGCACTCGCTGCTACGCGACTCGTGCGCAATATTTTCCCTCGCATGTAAAATGCTATTTACAGCTCTAGGTATGTAATATACTATTACGTTTGGTTAAATAATACCCATAACTGTTTATGGTGGCTAAAGAAAGAATAATGCCAGTTTCTAAATCATGTATATTGGAAAAGATATTATCAATTGTTGTTGGTTCATGAATTTTTCTAACTAAATTTTTGGTATAATTACCAAAAAGCTACAGCGAACTGTTAAAAATTTAACCTATAAAAAATAACAAGTTTTAACAATTAAAATTTCAATCATTGAGATTTAATGGAATGCGTATACCAATAACAAACGGTTGCAACTTGGACCATGAAGATTACTAACTAAATGGTAATGGTCATCCCTAGGGCATGGTCGATTAATCGATTGGGACTAAATATCGATTAACGATTAATATGAAAATTTTAACATAGATTAATCGATTAATCGATTAAATAAAATTTTTACTAATTCTAATATTTTTATTAATTTTTTTAAACAAATACGCGCGTCATATTTAAAAGTTCAACTTTTACAATGACATAAGAATAAACAAAAATTTAATAGCTATCTATGTATTAAGGGCGTAAAGTAGGTCTTTTTTGCGTGAAATTGTTGCTCTAGGCTTTAGCCTAGGATTTGTATCTCCCTCTCTGTCATTGAAGTTTTCAGACCTTACAAAATTATGTCTTTGAAAATATACTGCACTAATTGAAAATGATAAGAAAGAAGCTGTTTCCTTCAGGATGGAAAGTAATGGAGTTCAATATACTCCAAACCATAGTTTACTGGTTGGATTAATAATAAAAATATTACTTAAGGCATAGTAAAGATTTTTGTATTGGGATCAAATTTTGTTATTAATATACTTTGTGTTATACCCATAACAACTAAAAAAGTAATTCGTAAGGAAAAGAGAATACATCTTCAGACAATAAACCTTTTCACAATTTAATACAAAATTCGTTAAATTAATTTGTAAATTTTAAACATTTTCGTAAATTTAGATTAATCGATTCATAATTTTTTTGTTCGATTAATCGAACAATTTGCGAAATGATCAATTAATCGAACAATCGATTAATCTAACCATGCCCTAGTCATCCCGAATAACGTTTTTTTAAACCGAGTTCATCTGACTAGCCATAATCGATTTAAGACCATTTCAGAACCTTAATATTATAAAATAGTTTCTAAATTTCGTTAGATTTAATTAGTTACTAAAATATGCATTTGCTCCAACGTAAAAAATTGATCCTTATTAAAAATTATTCTACGTGAATGTATGTAGACACAAAAATACGATTTTAAATCGAAAAGTGTGACTTTGAAAATAACGGAAAAACTGTTTTAGACTAGAAACAAAATAATCTTTCATATGACACCCCAACCGCTGTAGTTTTCGTTCAATCTTTACAACATTACCTATAACCGTGAAATTTTTTTACTTTTTCGCTTATGAAATGCAAATATTCAAAGATAAAGGGGAAGATAGAAACAAATTTTCACATTTTTGAAAATAAGTCGAAAGCCGTGTTCTCGAAAATTACAAAAAAAATATTTTGAACTACAAAAAAATCACCTTTCATATGACAAAAAGGTCAAAAGTATTTTTTTTTTCAAAATTTCTACTCTCAACACCCTCCAAAGAACATTTGAAATTATAACGACCAAAACAAATTTTAATTTTTTTTTGACAAGTTCCTACAACCGTGAATTTTTTCTTTTCTTTGTTCGAAGATAAGTGGGGGGGACAAAAATAAAATTTCACTTTTTCGAAAATAAGTAAAAAAAAAAAGTCCGAGCGGCAGGTATATCCGCTAGAAATAGGTAGATTTCGGGATCAGACAGTTATGTGTGCAATTAGAATCGGATTTATCAGATTACTTTATAAAAAACACTAATTAAAAACAGAAGTATTAAACAAACTTTAAAAATAAACATTATTTTATACAGTTTTTGGGCTCTAGGTTAAGTGCTACCTGTACCCCGATATGGCCAATTGTCAAACATATTCAGGAAACTGTTTGCCGCAACATACCCAGAAAATATTTTTAGCGTAAGTGAAAAAATGCGACCGTGAAAGTGCCGCAAAATGCCGTTGTACTTCACACAGTTTATTGCAGATAGCTAAAGAACCTTTTATTGCAGATATCTGGCTTTTTAAAAAATGATAGAAATATGTTCAAATAATTAATATTTATAAATTTTTTACATAATTTGCCCCAAAGGGCCGTTATAACGCTTTGTTTTTAGAAGTTTCAAGGCTCCAGACTCTTAACCTGTACCCGGATATGGCCAGTTGTCGAACTTATCCAAGAAATTGTTTGCCGCAATACGCTCAGAAAAAAATTTTGGTCTAAGTCGAAAAATGCGACCGTGAGAGTGCCGCTAAATTCCGTTATACCTCATATCGTTATATATATATATGTATAATTTTTTTTTGTTTTTCCGTCTCCGCTTTACATATATAGTCGTTTGGCATATATGAAATCTACCTAATATATGAAATCTACGTAAAACACAACAAAATTCCTACTAACATATGTAATTGGTTCTATATGCAATTTGAATACAAAACAAAAATTCAAAATAAAAACAATACAAATAAATTGAAAAATTGCATACAAATGCAATCTTCGCAATTATACATCTAACGCAACGCCATACATATATACATATTAAAATTTTCATCACCTATTAAACATTTTCCATACGCGCATTGTTTTATTTAGTTATCTATTGTTATACAATACCAAGATCGTTTCCGAAATACATATAAAATAGTTTCCCAAATCACCCACATAATCGTTTAATTTTTCAAAAACAAAACAAAATTCCTAATAACATATGTAATTGGTTCTATATGCAATTTGAATACAAAACAAAAATTCAAAATAAAAACAATACAAATAAATTGAAAAATTGCATACAAATGCAATCTTCGCAATTTTTCTTTTATATATACAATATCTAAATAACCATGAAGAACAAAAATTTGGTTAATTAGATTTGGGGGTGATCATTATGGTTTTATGTTATTAAATATGAATTTTTTTAAAGGCTGTGTGATATTAACACATGTTTTATTAAAGTTTATACATATCTGTTATTTTTATAGGAATTAACATGCTTAATTTTACTGTTTTATTAACACTAACTAATTATTCGGTTGGTAAATTATATAATAGCTCCCTAAAATGTTTTTCATATATAGATCCTTTTGAACGCCTATCGCACAAAGATCTATCAATTTGTTCGAATAGTATTTGCAAGTAAATGTCAACAAAACTAAAACAAAATTCAATATTAATTTTATATAAATTTTCATTTTTTTAATTTTCACATATATTAGGCTTTGTAAGATATGTAAAAGGTTTTTTGTTTAAGCTTATAAAATTGGAGCCTCTAGGGATAGAAAGCTGAAAATTTCTGAGATTATAGTTGAAAAGTTAATCTAAAAGAAAATATGAGTTTAAGCAAAAGAAACTCAAAAACGATGAAGACATGGACGTTTGCGTTTGTTTTTGTTTTAACCGACCCAGGGTCTCAACCTCTGAACTTAAACAATTTATTTTTTAAGTTTTGGATAGATTTATCTACGTATTTATGTTTTGGAAGGTTTTCATTTGTAAGCTTGGTTATTTTCATCTATATCGAGGACAACAAAGTTCAGTACATTTTTAAAACAGCTGATTTTTCAGGAACCTTTTGCGCTGAGGTTTTCATTTTGCAAAAAATGATAAAAAATAGTTTAAATATTCAATATTTATCAATTTTATTTAACCATTATGATTCAAACGGAAGTTATAACGTCTTAGATTATTCGACTTTTAAGGCTCTAGCCGCTTAAATGGTACCCCGATATGGCCAGTTCACGAACTTGTCCAAGAGATTGTTTGCCGTAATATACACACATAATATTTTTGGTGTAGGTCGAAAAGTGCGACCGTGAGAGTGCCGGATAATTCTGTTATACCTCATATCGTTATATATATATATATATATATATATATATATATATATATATATATATATATATATATATATATATATATATATATATATATATATATATATATATATATATATATATATAAATTTTTTTTTCATTTTGATTTTCCGTCTCCGCTTATCATATATAGTCGTTTGGCACCAAAATTTTTCCGAAATTCCGAGATGAAGCACGTTACAATAGGTAGATTTTTATATGAAATCTACCTAAAAATATGCTTTCGAAAATTGCAAAATAAATTGTTTTAGAATAGAAAAAAAAATAACATTTCATATGACATGATCAAAAATATTTTTTTTTCGTAATTTTACTCTCAACCCTCTCCAATAAACATTTGAAATTATAACAACCAAAACAAAAGAAGGGTTTTTATGCAAAATTCCTACGACCTTAAATTTTTTCAATTTTTTGCTTTTGTAATCTTCGAAGTTAGGGGGGGGGACAAAAAATAAACACACGTTTTTGAAAATAACTTCAAAACTAATCAGTCGATTTTCAAACGGCAACAATGCGCATTAATACCAATGAATTTAATTAGCTTACCGCTTGAAGATTTGTAAAATTTAAAATTGTTGGTCTATGGGTGTGACAACCACGCGTACTTTAGTCCCTGCTATTGGCATATGAGTTATCTTGAGATATCGTATACCACTGGCAATAGCAGTGCAATCTCATTAGCCAAAGGGATATCTTAGGGGTGCTGGCGGATGAAGTATTTTCAATCAACGATACCATCCCTTACTCTAAGTTATGGAATATTCTTTGATGATACGCTATTTTTTTTAAAATAAAATGTGTTTGGTAGTAGAAATTACAAGGTGTGTCACAACAACACATAAAAAACTTTTAAGAACAAGGTCCCACAACAGCATGCTTTCTAAGGTGTTGATAGACGCAAATTTTTATATCAATTGTTTTGATTATTTTAAATATAAAAATGTATATAATAGTTGCTTGGAATGCTGATAGATATGAAACGAATGCCGATAGATATGATTTTAATTTAAACATTCTGAAATTTTAATTTGCTACAATAATTGGAAGATACAATAAAACACAGCTATTTCACAGATTTGAGTTTTCACGTCTGTTGGCAGTCCTTAACACTGTCTTCTTTTTTTATTTATTTTATCACAAAACAGTATTGATAGATCCAGTGGCTTTACTGTCCTTTGAAAAATATATATTATATCAATACTTCTCGGTTCTGTAATTCTAATTCAGTAAATATATATATTGGATTTGACTGGATTCGAACCTTCGACCCTAACAATGTATAGACTAGTGTTTTAACACAATCGGCTTTAATTCTAAACTACATAATGGTTAGATCCATTTTGATCTACCAAATGTTAATAAAATCTTGAACTTAATCTAATTATTTCTGTCTGATAACCGTCATTGCTTGTAATGGTTGCTGTTTGTAAATTATTTGGTATTGTATTAAAAATATTTGTATTATACATATCTGCTTTTGCACTTTGTTTATGGTCATTGCAAAATCAAAATGTATTTATTGGATAACGCCTCAATTTGGATTCGATAACAGTGGCCATCATTCGTATGGCTGACAGAATCATATATTCCTTAATAAGTAAGAAACTTTAAACCTATTTTATTGTTCATAACTTTTTTCTTTGGTACTATGGTTCCATTGCAAGGACTTGGTATATCGATGGTTTTAAGAAGAGGGAAGTAAACGTCAATTTTCAATTTTTGGAACATGTGGTGGCTGCTTTGAAAATGCAAGCGGATTCAAGATTTTCGTTTAATCATTTCTTTTTCGACCTAAATTACTTTACGCCCTCTATTACTTTACTTTATGGCCTCTTATTATTACTTTACCTCCTCTTATTGTTACTTTACGACCTCTTTTTGTTACCTTACTCCCTCAAGTAAGAATTATAAAAAATGTTGTAGTAGAGGTGTAAAGTAAATTTAATTCCTAGCGAGTTGTTGCAAGTTACAAATTCTCACTCGGGTTTAAATGTATTACTTTACACCCTTGGTACATAAATAACTATTTTATACTTTCTATGCATAATGAACTATTTTTTACTTACTTAGATTTGCGTAAAACATAACTTCTTCATCCTTTATTACATTACGCCCTCTATTAATTTACGCCCTCTCGTTATTACTTTACACCCTCTTATTATTACTTTACGTCATCTTAATGTTACTTTACTTTATGTCCTCTTTTAGGAAGTATAAAAAATGTTTTATGGACCACAGGTGTAAATTTAATTTCAGCCCGAGTGAGAACTTGTTGCGACGTTAGTCGAGGTACATAAATAACGATTATATTTATAATATCGTAGAAAAAATTGCATTTCCCAGACGAGACAATTACGTTTTTCGTTCGCAAACTTGTCTCACTTGACGCTAGCGCGTCTCGTGAACAAATATTTATTCATGAAAAAACAGTGTTCATCTCTTGTAGGGAAAAATATAGTATTCTATGTGTGAAGACTCAATGTTGTTTGTTCAACTCAATTTTGGTGTGAAAAATGTCACTTTGTCGCACTAGAGTGCAATAAAGTCACTTAATCACACCATAGTGCAATAAAGTTACTTATGTTAGAGAAAACAATAACAACAAAAAACTACTTATTTTAGTATAAGCTTGCCAGATTTTTTTTGGAGGTATTCCGGGCCGGAAAAACCGGGCGGTTTTTTTATAAATCCGGGCAAAATCCGGGCGACAAGTGTCAAAATTTCCATTTGAAAAGCCGGGCGAAATCCGGGCGAAATACAAAATTTTTAAAAATCGGACAGAAAAGAAGAAAACAAAAAGACTATATTTTTTTCATAAATAACCTTTGAAAACTCTTTATTGCTTTGAAATGTTGAAATATATTTTGTTAATAATATTTTTAATTCTGTTTATTACAGAAAGAATTCTATTCTTAAATTGTCAACATTGTATTCAATCAATCTCCATCGAAGTCGATGACTGTCCACTCTCTTGAGTACCAAACAAACTATCAGCTCTCATTTTGTATTTTTCACTTCCAGCAACTTTTTGGAGAAAACCAGCGTTTTCTTTTATTTTTGTATAAAACTCTGGACATGTCTCCAGTTGAATTTTACCATCAATTGTGCCTGAACGTTTTCCAGTGTCAATTTGCCTTTTTCTTTTGTCCAAATGTCATTGATGTGAGAAAATACGCGCTCAGTTGTCGTATTGGCCGCTGGGATAACTAAACTAAACTCCTCGATTTGCAGCAAACGATTGAACGAACGAGAGCACAATATATAAATTATAAAACGTTGAAATGATGTCAATTGTTTATATATTTTCATATAAAACATTGAAAATAACACGATTTAACATGTGAAACATATTTGAATAAGAAAGATACAGATTATTGAAATTTTGACTATAAAACGAATTAATATTATATATATATTTTTTTCAATGAACAAATGTTAGAAAAATCCGGGCGATTTCCGGTTTTTGTTTAGAAATCCGGGCGTCCGAACCGGGCGATTTTTCAGCCAAGTTTTACCAAAAAAAGCCGGGCGAGTCCGGCTTAAGCCGGGCGATCTGGCAAGCTTATTTTAGTATATATAATACAATTCGAACAATTGGAGATGGTAACGTTAGAGGACAATTGTTGCTGGGGTGAAATTGAATTTTTTAATGTAGTTTAACGAGAAGTTAAATTTGAGTTTATCATCCCGTGCATCTGCTTTTTCTCCTAGTATGACTGCGATTTTCTTTTGTTTTTTATAGAGTTTTTCACATATCCCTTGCTCATCCTACGCTCTTAGATTGTCAATGTTCGGTGGACGCAAATTTGAATTTTTTTTTTTTTTATTTCCAGATTGTTTCAACAAAATATATTTCGCCTATATTTCTTGACGTAATGGTTAATTCTCAAGGAATTTTTGTTTTTCGAAAATCGCAAAAATCGTTTTTTTATAATATTTTCAAAACACATTATATTTTATCATTAAAAAATTTCATCATTAGCTTCAAGGAAAAAAAGTTGAATTTACTTCCTAGTCAATACTTTTCACTTTTTCGGCTTGTAACTCTCAGACTTCCTTTTCAGAAATGCCAACAGACTGTTATACTTGCTTATATCGATCTTGTTTTTAGGGACAGGATTGTCCGCAACATGGAATAATGGCTCCAGAGTGATGACGCTTTTAAATCTTTAGATTTTTGCTTAAAATATGCGAGCATGATTTTTTCGTTCCAGGTTTTTACTCGTTTCTCCTCGCACCGAATTTCCCAAATGTTCGATAAGCCATTTTGTACTGCATTTTGGATTTCCGTGGCACTAATGAAGCTTCAGTAGCTGCGGATTATGTTTCAAAATCGAAGGCAATACTATCGCTACTAGTAGGTTGCAAAGTTAATTATTGAAAAATATCTAAAATATTTTTGCAATTTTTTGGTGAATAAAATTTTTGCCAATTGATTGTTTATAAAGAGAAATGTTCTTGCAGTCACTTTAGTTACGAATCAGCTTTTGATAAAACTACAATTTTTTCCTTCAAATTTGTAAATCAAATAAATTTGTGGTTTTTCTAATAATTTTTTTTTGTAATTTACAATACTTTTGGTAAACTTAAAAAAATTTTGTAAATTGTATACATATTTATAAAAAATTTCTAGAATTTACTTTTGTTTTTTTTGACTGTATTTTCATGCATGTTTAATTCCCTGCGAAAGTGACCTTTTTTCACTCTAGTGAAAAATGATTTCCACTTAACAACCAACTAAACTGTAGATGCTATGATATTTCCATCTTATTTTACAAAGTTTTTAAACTAAAGCAAAAATAATATGAATGTTAGCTTTTTCTAATTTAATAAGTTTTTGCTGGTGAACGTAACTTACTCGGCGCTAGTGCGTCTCGAGAACAAACGTTCGCTCACGAAAAAAAACAGTTTTTCATCTCTTGTAGCCAAATATACTATTAGAATTTTAAATTTACTAGACATGAACTTTGAATAGGTTTTGAATTGTTAGGGATTTTTGTGAGCACTTTAAATCAAGTAAATAAGGAAGTCATTTGAATTTTTCAAATCGAAAGTATATTTTGGATTTTTCTCAGATAAAAACTACATTTCTCTTATACGTGTTGCGGACTGAGATTTGAACCTTCCTCATCAGTGTTTCGAGTCGAATCTGTTTTGGCAGGCATGCTATCCAATGCGGTACCGTAGGAACTTTTTGTTTGTGAAAGACAAAGTCAAATGAATGTATTGCATTGCAAGGAAAGGGCCTGAATTTTATAAATGTTCATCCAGATAGATTTTTGAGGTTAAAAAAGTATCCACGTCCGAATAAAGTGTTTCACCTCCAACAAATTGTAAGTTCATTTTGAAGGTAACGAAAATATCCATTACGAGAGAAATATTTGTTAGTACACTATACGATATAAATTTCCAAGACAGCGAATTATAGCCTACATCATATGAATCGCAATAAGTTTTACAAATATTTAGCTCCCGCGCATGGAGGATCAATTTTTTTTAATGTAATTTTTTTTTATTTTTTATCTACGGGTGTGACAACCTCGCGTACTCCAGTCCTTGCTATTGAAATACGAGCTAACGTGAGATATCACATACCAGGTGATATCTAAGGGATGCTGGCAGATGAACTCTATTCACCTTGCTCTTGAAAGGTTTTTATGTGGTGTTGTGACACTTATTGTAATTTCTACTAGACAACATTTCTACTAGAAGGTTTCATCGGTGGGAATCGTCTACCATATTTAATAGAATTTACGCTAAATTTTAAAAAATTCTTTAATTTGCGGCAAATATTTGAAAGAATAATATAATTCATCTAAAATCATCCCTCATACTGCGTTTAGAGGTTGAGAAAATTTGCCAATTCAAATCATGATCCAATTTCAAAGAATGTGGCCAAATATAACAAATCTTTAGATGGTTGGATCAATCAAAATTGCATGTTGGGTGGTAAAAATATCCAAAACTAGATAGTAAATTTAATTTTCACCAAAACCGCTCCACATGTAATCAATTTTTATATGGGAATGGGGTGGAGAAATGTTTGAAAACTAGAATAACGTTCTTTTCACAAACCTCTAATTAAATCAAATCTCGGTTAAAATTCAAAGAACCATGCAAAAACCGACTGCCATGATCATACATTTTTTCAATATGTGTCGTTTGCATTCAGGATGCATTTTGAGGTGTAAAATTCAACATAATATTGAACGAACATATTTACATGTTGACTTCACAAAACCGGTAAGTAGCTAGTTGCCAACTAGTTTTCCTGGTTTGTGCCAAAGTTTAAAAATATTCAGACAATCACTATTTTATAAACATTTCCGTTTTGGGGAGGTGAAACTATCCTAAATTTATAAAACATCAAAACTAAAGTCATCGAATACCATGTAAAGGTTAGTGTTTACCTACTAAGTAATCAAATCAGAATAGTGTTTCGTAATTACGTATATCAAATCGCTAAATAGTTCACCATTTACTTTACCAAATGGTTTTACAACTAAACAATTTTTACCAAAACTCATAACATTTAAAATAAATAAATATTTAACTTCAATATTACAATTAAATAACAAATAAATTATTTTACAATAATAAAAATTAACTTTGATTTTTATATAAATAAAATTGATAATTACTTTGATAATCCATCTAATAATGAATCTAATAATTTACTTGAATAATTACACTGATCAAACAGAATGCCCGATGCCGAGAATTTTCTATCTTTGTTTCTTTATTTATATACATTTTCATCACATAATCTCAAATACAGATCCAGTTGAATTAGAAAAAAGAAAACTAAGATAATAATCATGTTTTTTCTTCATAAAAATAAAATCTCGTGTAGCGGCGCTATTTCTATTCATATCACAAAAAAATTAAAACACGAAAATCAAAAACTACAATTTCATAAGAATAAATCTAACTAAATATGGTGTGCAATTTATGAAATGTTTTGCTATCCACACAATTGTCGATCGATCTAGTTTCGAACCAATAAGAATATATACTTTTTATATGGTGACACCATATTTTTTTAGATTCAGTCTTATTATTCGTGATGGGAGGAATTTCCATCGGAGTGATGTTATATAACAACTAATTTATTTAATTAATTGTAAAAATTCGTATTTAAAAAATTCTGAATAATCTGAAAACTCATTTACCTTGGATACTTTAATAAAGTTTCATATTCTCTGTTTGATATATGTATGACCTAATTTTTATTATTGAGGCAGGTCCAAATATGAAAATATAAAAGTACAAATTGAATTACGGAGTTTCTTTGGATATTTTGGCCTCAAGGTATTTTATTTTGATATAGAGTAAAAATTGAAATAGAACAATAAGTTGTTTTATGGAGTTGTTTTTAGATGGCTTTGACTCTTGATTTAGAGCAAGAATGGAAATAGAATCGATCGCTACAGGCGGAGAGTCTACCTAATATAACTCCAAAATCGGACACCTTCTTGAATGTCCTGATATAATACATTGTATCCGCTCAAATAGGATTTTTGGGTTGTGTATGTTCAACGAGCCATTTCGTAGTCTAGAGTGCAAATGTACTTTAATATCTCAGGAAGTGAATGACGGCCAAAAAAACCACAACTGCTATCATAAACGTCGAATGACCTTGAAAGGCATGTTGGCATGCTGATTGCGAATGGATGTTATGAATATTTTATGCTGGTTAGTTTGGCGACGCTCTTACATGGAACATAGCCACCATAAAAACCGTAGCTCGATATACCCAGCTCAAAGTGTTTTTAAGTGAACCTCCAACAACCATCAACTTGAGCTGAAACGTAGAGGCTGTCTATGAAACCGTCTATAAAATATAAACGGCACCAAAAAAGTGCTCATAATAACATCAAATACCTTAAAATCTCTGATATTTGTTGCATATTATTAACCAGTGAAAATGTTCAGAAACAAAAAACAGACATACATATAAAACTTCATTTATTTTTTTATAAAGTCTTACAAGGCATCAACATCTCATTATTGTTAGCAGAAAAAACAATGAAATGGAAAGCTATAAAATGATAAAGCCCAAAAGATCACGGCGATGTTAAGAGATTTCTCTTTTATTTTTGTATTTCTTTATTTTATCTTACGATGGCGGCAAAAATTAGCAATTATGTTATTAAAGGTGTGTACTTATTGTTATCTGTATCACTTTGGCCGATATTGATAAAATTAAATTTACTATATGATCGTAATTACTATTTAGTGTTGTCCGTACGATTAAATTAAGCATAATTTGGAAGTGTGGGCACACAATTAAATTGAAATAGAATTTTTCAAGTTATTTTTATGGTAAATTTACATAAAATCATATCAAATCTGTAAAATAATTTTTCGACATATAGGATAGTCTACAAACATAAGAATTTCGACATGGCTTATTTCGTATATTAATATAAAACCTTAACTATGTCTAGCGTTAACGTAAAATTATCAGTCCCCTGGTGTGTCCCTTTTTGAAAGTCAAAGCTGGTAAACTAAATAATTAATGATTCTAAGTGTGTAGAGACAAATTGACACTGTAGTAATAATTTTTAATAATAATGCGTTATAGCAATATGTAAATAATCATAAAATTACTCTATATTTCATTTAAGATATATCCTATTAAATTTTGTCCCTCGAATTTTTTATCATTCTCCTGCCAAATCAAAACACATTGAAAATATTGGGAATTCATATTTCGATCAAGTTATCGCTCGTCACAGGAATTAATTAAAGTACAATAAATATAATATTGCAAGTGTTTTACTTAGTCCGAGGTTTTATCAATCAAAACAGTCATCATTGCTAGCAAGATCGTGTTTTGTCCAGACACATTATCAGTACCCTGGTAATTTTCGTAAAATGTGTTTTAATTACGGGTAATTTTTTTCATTAAACTTAATTTTGTCATTTTTAAAAGAACACCGAAAAAAGCTTGTTTGATTTTATGTCTAATATGAACGTGGTTATTTTAACCAATGTAGCATTGTCAATTTATTTTAAAAAACGTAACTAACGTAAATTTTCATTATTTAAATCAACAACGGCGTGATCAATTTCGTGTTCAAACAGTCACAAACCATAGTTGAATTAAGTAGTTTGTTCATGTTTTTGTTTGAGAATTATTGTGTTTGTTAAAATAAAAAACGAAGAGAACCAAAATTTGTTTAATGATAATAATAATAAACAAAAGAATAGGAAAATAAAAAATTTTGTATATATTCTAATAGACTGAGAGCCAGTGATCGGCAGACTTACGGTATGCTAGCAAACTCCATATTGATGCTAGGTATAGTTTTTCACCTGCCGTAGGTAAAATAGGTATTCACTATCCCCGTCGATGGTTGCTTTGGGCGTGTACGCAAGTCGAACAACGTAAAAATGGACCTTAAAAACGTGATTTCAGCATGTCTGCCGTTTTAATATCTTAAAGTACACAATCTTTTTTTATTAAAATATCCAATGGCAGACACTTACCCCGGTTCCTAGTATTTTTTTTTAAATTTCAAAGTTTTAAAATTTCATGAAAATTTACTTTATTTCAGCACAGCTGAAATTTGTATTTGTTGTTTTTTCTACTCCTATCACAGTAAATTATAAATTACATCACACTATCCCTGACATGTAAATTGATTATTTCAAATAGCGTGCGGTAAGTAAAAAATAGCGTGCGGTAATGGATTTTCATATACATATATATATATTACCGCACGCTTTTAATAAAAAGAAAAATTTTTATTTAAAGAAAAATTTGATTTTTAAAAATTAAATATTTCAATTCATTTTGACACAGAATAATGCAAAGCCTACCACAATTTGGAAACTATTTGCATTTAATTTATAATTATAGTTGATCATTTTTTCAAGTAATTATATGCGTTTGGGCATTAAAACAAAGTCGTAGAAAAAGTATATAGCAAATCTCGAGTTGTAAAGCATTTTCCATGCTCGTGAAGATACTGCACTCGACGCTACGCGTCTCGTGCGCAAAATGTTCCCTCGCATCTAAAATGCTATTTACAACTCTAGATATGTAATATACTATTACAGCATTGATAAAAAATTATTATCATACAAAATAAAAAATTATAGAAACGTCATCTCCATCTCAATTCTCAGTCAATTACACAGTCGTTGCCGCAATCAATGCAACAACCGTCAACTTCTGTCTGTATTCCTATTTTAATTTGTACGCTTTGTTAAAATAAATATATAACCAAATCTGTATGATTAAGAAAACTTAAAAATTTAGTTTAACTCTAGAAGAAATTATATTTTTATAAAAAATTATTCACAATGTATGACTACTGATTCGCTTTCATTCCCATTCAGACAAAGAAATCCTTATAGCGTCTGCCCGCATTTTGGAACCGCCCTGTGTGTGCTTCTTAAAATATATATGTATATAATAATAATGTAAATAACAAATACAAATTTCAGCTTTGCTGAAATAAAGGAACTTTTCATGAAATTTTAAAACTTTGAAATTTAAAAAAAAATACTAGGAACCGGAGTAAGTGTCTGCCATTGGATTTTTTAATAAAAAAAGAGTGTATACTTTAAGATATTAAAACGGCAGACATGCTGAAATGACGTTTTTAAAGTCAAGTTTTACGTTTTTTGACTTGCGGACACACCCAAAAGAACAATCGACGGGGATAGTGAATACCCATTTCACATACGGCAGGTGAAAAACTATACCTACCTAGCATCCCAGCTAGCACAAATTTGTAGCAATGGAGCTAATGTAACAAATAAAAGAGTCGCAAGATTAGATATTTAATGCGACTGAAAAAGCAGAATTTACGGTATATTTAACAAATTTAGTCGCAATGAGGGGACAAATGTGTTATAGCTATGCTAAAATGTGTTGTTGTAACAATCTGGATAAGTTATTGTTTTGTTAACCGAACAGATGTAATATGTATTTGTAACTTTTTTATGTTACATTTCAGTTATATTAACGAAACGAATATTTTGATTTATTTCAGTTGTATATTGCAGTGTTTTTTAAAAAAAAATTTAATAAGTATTTCCTTATATGATTTTATTGAAATAATTTTTAAGATTTATAAGTTTTAAAAGTCAGACATTACTTAATACGTACTATGAAATTGAAAAACTCATGATTTTTGGAGCAACATTTTATAACGAATGTCTTTTTGTCGTTAAATGTGGGTGTTTTACCTCTAAAAAATTCACGCGCCACCCAAAAAATGAAAATTTGGAAAATAATTGGAAAATAATTGGAAAATAATTGGAAAATTAGAAAATTTTCGAATTTTTACTTCCACCATAAAACCCACAAATATATATTTAAATTCATTTTATAATGCTTCTAGTGTCATATTGCATCGTAAATTGTTATAGGAAATAAATAATACTATTGAAAATCGCATTAAAATTTTCGCAAATAAAACCGCATGGTGTAGGAAATACGGAAAATATGGCGAACCTAAAACTTTAAGACAGATTGCTTTCAAAGTTCTTCAAACTGAATAAAAACCTCAATGCAGCATCCCTGAAACTAATTGGATATGTAAAATTACAGTGCTCGATCCGTTTTCTTCTTCTGTCATTGAAACTGTATAACAACCTCATTGCAGCGTCCTTGTAACTAACTAAACTTCTTGAACTACAATGCTCGAACCTTGTTTTTATGTCATTGCAACTAAATAAAAACTTCACTGCAGCGTCCTTGTAACAGTAAATTGAGTAATGTATGTTAGTCACATTAAGGTTACTAACTCATTATCGAATTTGTGGCAGCTACAATAAAATAACATTTTTAAGATGTGCTACAACAAGAAATGTTTTATTAACGTTAGTTTAACTCAAACATAACTTCTTTTTTTGCAACTTTTATGAAACATTCTAAAAACAAGTGCATTTCTCCGTAACAAAATTAAAACAGTATTGTAACTAACCCGAATGATTTGTGGCAAATTGCTAAGTCGAAACAGTAATATAACCCGTATGTGACTAAATTTGTTTTAAAAAACTGAATTACAACCGAATTGTAACATATTTATGTTACAAATCGAAATCTGTGCTAGCTGGGATCAATATGTAGTTTGCTAACATACCGTAAGTCTGCCGATCACTGGCTCTTAGACTAGAGCATGGCTGATTTTATTTAACATTTTAGGAAATAATTTACTTGCGTTGTTTTTGAATTGAATAATTTTAATATTATCTGCACATAAAATTATGTGCGAAAGAAATTTTTTTGTGAATATAATATCAACAATCTTGTTAAATTAATAGGCCCTTTCCATAATTAATTTTAGTGATTTAAAAAAATTATTATATGTTTTTAATATTTTTTGTTTTATTCAATTCTTGTTTCTGCCGTCAATTTATCAATATTTTAATTTAATTTTTCATAATAATGAGAAAATTATGGAAAATTAGTATTATTTTCTACACATAATTCAAATATTTAAATTTTTGATTTCTGAATTTCGGTCTTTTAAATTGTATCATTAAAAAAATGGCGAAAAATGGACGTATCATTTACAAACAAAATCACACTCATACATTTCTTATTTAGAACGTAAATATACGAACGCTTTATACATAAAAATGTTTGTCGGGTTTGATGCGAAATACATACTTCTAATATAAAAAATTTTAAATATTATATTTACGAAAAAAACGAACCCATACAAACATCGATAGCAGCAAAAAAAAACAAAACAAAGATGTACCAAACCAATAGATTTAATACGGAGTATTGCTTGATTCTATCACAAACGTATTCAATATCACTATTTTCAGTTAAATTTTTAATTTACCACGTTTGTAGTCAATTGAAAATTAAATCAACCACGGCATTGTTGCTCAAAAATGAAATTATAGTTGACTCAACTACAGACATGGTTAAATCAAATATGTTTGTGATACTTATAAAAAAATATATCAACAACGGTTAAATTGTTAATTTAAATACGGAGCGTTGGTTATATCAAACACAAACGTATTTAATTTCCCAATTTTCACTTAATGCTCGATTAACAATGCAACATGTTTGAATCAACCAAGATTCGAAAAGAATCTTAAGAAAAACCTTCGGTGAAGAAAAACCAAGAAAAACTTTCGGTGTAATACTGAAAAATTATCTGTCCCCTGGTCTCAGTCCCCTGGAAGTTTTAAAAGCGGTATTTGACTTAGATAAATGTTTATTTCGTATTTTGAGTTCAAGAATCGCTTGTACCTTTGGTACAGCGAGTTTTATTATATTGATGTATTATTCAAATTACCAGTACTATTGATTTACTATTAAAACTCAACATTCACCGGTACCATTGAGGCAACGATTTTTATTATATTGACTAAATATTCAAATTCAACAATTGGCGTAACTTTTTGTTATTTTATTATATCAATTATTACATGTTATTTACTAGGTTTGGCTAGTATGTGTGGAAGAAGCATGAAGAGTTGGATCAAGTACAAATTATGGGGTGAGTGAAATATTTTAATTTTTTTAAATGCAATAGTTAAAGCCTATGGTTTTTGTCATTTGCTGCACCATGTTCTCTTCTCCACTTAACTTCTGTCGTTATGCTGCGTTTTTATTGTTTTCATATTCTATGAAATTTCGATTTCATTTTGTTTTTTAGCATTTAACTATTTCTTAATAATGTCTATAATTTTTCTTGACCGTTAAGTCTTGTTTATAAATAAGGCAAAGACAAATTATAGAAAAATTATGTCGCTCAAAGCTATACGTGTAGGTTCGTTACCGAATTGATTGATCCCCCTGCCCATTGATCCGCGTGCTGTATATATTTGCTAGAGAACTCCGAACGAATTTGATATATAATTAGGACTGTTATTAAGATCAAATCCATAAATTTTGGAGATTTTAAATTCGTTTCTAGTGGTACCAAATATTCTTTGGTGCTTTTGTCTTCAATTAAGTAACATACATGGTAGTTGGGTGGGTGACTGTCGAACTTTAATGTTCCTACCTTTCCAATACTTTTTAATGATGAAAACACGCGTATATGTATGGATACTTGATTGATACGGTATTCTAACTTGGAACCCATTTGTTTTTTTACATAATTGCCAGTTTAATTTTGCAACTTTATTTATCGCTAGAAAAAAATCGTGAAAAAATAAGAGATAAAAGTTTTAATAAAGAGAATTGTCGTTTAATTTCATTTCTACAATTGGTTAAAATTAATATTAATTGCTTGTCATCATGATTTTTGTTATAAAGCAAGAGGTTAATGTACTTAAAAATTTTCGAACATCGTTTTTGTTTTGTTTTATTTCGAATTCGTTGCTTATTTTAAGATTTGCTCGATCTATAATCTATACGGAACTTGAAATATCAAAAGAAGTTGGAAGAAAATGGTCAAATAACTAGTTTAAATTATCTAAAAATACGTTCACTAATTAGTATTTTAATTAAATTTCCTTATATAGTAGTAAAGGCAATTTATTACAATGTACCTATCAACAAAAATGTGGGCTATGCATTGATGTAAGCAATTAAAATAAAAATATTTCTTTTAATCAATAAAAATGTTCTTTGTCTCGCTTATGGTAAAGGTTTAGATCTTTCCTCCACCTCTGCAATATTAACGTTCAACTTTTTATGTGTCAAAACAACACATAAAAACCCTTATTTCTATTTTTTTTAAACAGAAAAAAATTTCCAAAAATATTTATCAATACATACTTACTACAAAAAACTATACAAACGATTCCAAACAATCTTTCATGTTTGGTCTTTCAAAATTATCACTGTGTGTAGAGGAATCACCTGTTTTAATGGTTTGAGTGATACGTACTTGTTACAACTCCAAACAAAAAAAATTTTACAAAATTTTAGTACATGGTTTGTAGATTCTGAAATCAAAAGAATATGTCAACATTTTGCCCAACACTTTTAATTTGTTGGTTACAATTAGGGTTTCTCATTTACCGTAGAAATTCAAATTCCGGGAAGCCGGGACAAAAAATATGAAATTCCCGGGATCCCAGGAAATCCTGGGAAACGCTAAAAAGCTAGATTTTTCTAATTGGGTGGTAGAAAAATGTGTATAATTAAAATTGCACAAAAAATGCGCTTGATTTTCAAATTTCCATTATTTTTAATTAGAAAAACTTCAAAAATTAAATAAAAAAGAATACATAAAAACAAAACAAAAATAAATTCATAATACTAATTTTTAAACAATTTTTCAAAAAACTAGGTTGTCAATGGCACCATCACTCAATTTTATCCGAATTTTCGTGACGAAACGTCCATTGAACCATCCGTCCAAGAGAACCATTAAACACAAATTAAGAGAAATGAAGCACAAGTTTTAGGTAGATTTCATAGAAAAATCTACCTATTTTAAGTTTGATTGGTTTTAATTTGTTGTTTTATATGTGTCAAAAAAACCATACAAAAAAACCATGATACCATATGTGTCAAAAAAAAACATTTTCCTAATTTTGAACGAAATTAATTACTACAGAGGGAAAAGAATTAAAAACTACTTGATTTTCGAGTGAGAAAACTTTTAATATATTTGAAAAAAGTACAAAAAAATGTTAACAAAAATTAGCGGGATACCCGGGATGAAAATTTACCCCCGGGATCCCGAGGAAAACGGGATCCCGGGATCCCGTTTGAGAAACCCTAGCTACAATAAATAATTTCCAAAACTATTTTTCATTATTGCAAAAAACTACAAACGATTCCGAACAATCTTGTATACTTGGCTTATCAAAATTATGATTGCATGTACGGGAATGCTTTGAGTGATAATTATTACAACTACAAATAAAAATGTTTACTACAATCATCTACGTTTTTGCAAAGTCATATAGTGTGTTAACACTATCGCAATCACATATTTAGTTCTATTTAATTTTCGTTTAATTAAATTTGCAAAATGTTTTCGCTTAGTCCAACTCACTATAGTAGCCGTGTTCGATTTGACTGAAACAACTGAAGCAACTGAAAAATTAAATGCAATTGTTGTTGTTTTTTCAGTTGTTTCAGTCAAATCGAACGCACCTAGTATAAAGACAAACTTTTTATGATTTTCTTTGTCATTCTTTATGAACAAGATTACTTTATGTACCTCTTTCTTAATTTTTGTTTTATATCTTAATTTTACTTTTTACTGTTGTTACAAGAACCCGTTTCTTTCTTTTCTTTTATGTGGTTTGTTTTGCTACATATATTTTATTTAATAACTTAACCAGCCAGTTCCTTTTACTTTTTTTGTTATTGTTATGAGTCTGGTGTATTTTGTGTACTTTTTTGATTGTGATTATTTTATACATTTTGTAAAAATAAACAACATATCACACGACAGTCGATTGATATAACGTATAGACAAAACGAACTTCATTATTTAGTGGTCAAAACTGCCTAGTGAGATCAACTTTAAACGGTGACAAAGTGCAATGAATAACATGATGCTTTTCTTTAATGCACTGATAATAATGGACACTCGGGCATTGGAGGTCATTCTTCATCGTCAACCTATAAATATGGTTGATATTATCCTTCATCTCATAGTCAAGTCACAGTGAGCCTGTGACAAAATCAGTCATTCGCTAAGATATGTGGCATTTCTCTAGATTACAAAAATCATAGCTTATAACCTCATTACCTAGTTTTCTAGTTTTTGTCGAATGAAAAACTTCAGAAAACATACTAGAAGGAAGTTCTGAACGAACGAATTAACACAAATATTAGGGCGTTGATAGCTACAAAACTGCACAGCACACGTTTAATCAAATGAGTGTGTTCACACAGAACACTCTGATTTGATTATACGCGTGCAATTTTGTAGCTTCAACACCGCTTTGCGCACGGTATCGCTTACATCTTCCTTACTTAGCCTTATATTTGTATTCGAACTTTTACTACAAATAATTTTGATCTAGTTCCTTAAATTGAAAGTTTATTTCTTATAATAAAAGTTTTCAAAGTCAACTCAATTAAATTTTTTCTACTCCTATCACAGCAAATTATAAATTACATCACACTATCCATGACATATAAATTGATTATTTCAAATGCGGTAAGTAAAAAAAGCGTGCGGTAATGGATTTTCATATATTCGTCGCTTTAATAATGAAACAACGTATTCGCAAAAGTGTAGTTTCAAGATAATTGAGTTTAAAGATTTTTCGATTTTCTGATTTTCGTAAACTCGGCAGCACTATTGAATGAATAAAGATATTGGAAAAAAATTTCTACCAATTAATCTTGACTAATTTCTCCACAGCATATTAAAATTTCACATTGGTACCTGCTGGTTTTTCTATCTAAAAAGAGGTGAAAAGTCAATCAGGTACCTTATACGTTATTTCATATTTCATATACGTTATTTCATTTTGCATGGAAGTACGATTAAGCCTAAAATAAATTATAATTGAACTAAAGCATGATATTCTTACAATTTTTTATTTATATGAACCGGTCTATCATGTAGTCATGAATGATGCTTATACAATATTTTAGATTTACCATTTCGTGTGGCGATCGTAATGTATGTAACATATACGACAATGATTTTACCCAAGTTATTATTCTGTAGGAATTGAAATATCGTACATGCATTTACGCTGTTTCAATATTTAACCAAATTCAAATTTGCATGTACGTTCATTATCAATATATTAATTTTCACCCCCAGTTATAAAATAATTGGAAAATGTTAAAATGCCACTCTATAGACATCCTTATGGGGAATGCAGCGCACCCATTATATAATAACAACGTATATATGGCATACGTTATTTCATTATTAAGGCGACGATATATTACCGCACGCTTTTAATAAAAAAAATTTTTATTTAAAGAAAAATTTGATTTTTAAAAATTAAATATTTCAATTCATTTTGACACAGAATAATGCAAAGCCTACCACAATTTGTAAACTATTTGCATTTAATCTATAATTAGTAGTTCATTTTTTCAATGATATGCGTTTGGGCATTAAAACAAAGTCGTAGAAAAAGTATAGCAAATCTCGAGTTGTAAAGCATGTAAAATGCTATGTACAACTCTAGATATGTAATATAATATTAATAAAATTTGTGTGTTATCAAATTTTAATCAAATATATTACAACAGGAGTTTATTGCATTAGTGTTTAATGATATATTACATCTGGTAGTAACTCTACGAACACTTTTTTATTAAAAATTTTCATCAAACAAAATTTCTGTAATTCAAATCAATTCAAATCTAGTGAATTAAAAATTTTAAACAAGTTTAAAGCACTATGCGAGATAAAAACATTTTACGTCTCGTGAACAAATTTTCACGAAAAAGCAGCGTTTTCATCACTTGTAGGAAAATATATTATTATTCAATTTCAATACGTATTGTTTGGTAATTTGAAAATAAAATTACCTCCAACGTAAGACATCAAATTTTGCACTAATGAGAAACCACAAAACAATCATATAAAAAACTAATATTTTTTACATTGAAAATTCAATACAAATAAAATCATTTCGCATTTCACTTATAAATCGAAAAATGAACATGAACAATGAGCCTACTATAAGTTCGAATTTATTAGTTTTATATTATTTTAAATGTGAGCGAAATTTTTAGTTTGATACGTTGAGTAAAAAATCTTTGCGCACCAGAATAAATTAGTATATTACATATCTAGTGTTGTAAATAGCATTTTACATGCGAGGGAAAATTTTGCGCACGAGACGCGTAGCGTCGAGTGCAGTATCTTCACAAGCATAGAAAATGCTTTACAACTCGAGAAAATAGTTTACAAATTGTGGTAGGCTTTGAATTATTCTTTGTCAAAATGAATTGAAATATTTAATTTTTAAAAATCAAATTTTTCTTTAAATAAAAATTTTTCTTTTTATTAAAAGGGTAATATATATATGAAAATCCATTACCGCACGCTTTTTTTTACTTACCGCACGCTATTTGAAATAATCAATTTACATGTCATGGATAGTGTGATGTAATTTATAATTTACTGTGATAGGAGTAGAAAAAGAGCTATTTCTTTTAATAACGCACTCATTGGAGTTGTAAAAACTAATAGTGTATTCTTTTCGGCTGTACCGAACAAGTTCCAACACCAAATTATCGAATTTTGTATTCTTTTGGAATGAATTTCAATACAAAAAAAATAATTTGGTGTTGGAACTGTACTGAAATTTGTTCGGTACAGCCGAAAAGAATACACTATAAAACTAACTAATACTAAAACTAATACATGTTAAATTTTGTTAAAAAGAAAGTTAAAAACGTATTTAATAAAATTAAGGATGATTGCGATTAAACGTATTTAATGGTTCTTAAAAAGTATGCATATGCACTTTAAATCAAGATACGACAACTTGCTATGGAATCAAATTTTGTAAATATTAGCAGTGTATGTATATTGATTTCATTAAAGGAAAACTTTATTGCAGGGAAAATCTTGTCAGACAGAACATGTTCCTTGACTGAAATATCAGCCAAATTAGATGCCCATCTTAGTACATATTTTAGACGACATTGTACAAAGTGGTAAAGGGTCTTCAGAAAAACTATTCTGTTCTTAATCGTTTAACAGCCTTATAACCTGATGACGGATTCCGGTAAAACTTAATTAGAAATTTTTTAGCATAGAACTACAAAACTCTGCAGAACTTGAAATAAAAAAAAACGGCTCACTTTTTTGTTTCATTTTTTCTAATAAGAAGTGTTGTGTTATAGGAATTATAATATGTGTCACAACTCACAACAACACAGAGATATACCTTTTAAGACCTAGGTCCCACAACATCATGCGCTCTGAGGTGTTGATGAACTCTTTTTTAATCTTTTGTTAACTGAACGCCCTCGAGACTATTGATTCGAACAAAGTATTCCATTTGTACACTGTACGGACAAAGAAATCTTTCTGCATTTTGTCACTATGGCAGTGAGTGATCACAACAGTTTGACTGTTTGCATAAACCGACTGAAGTGTTAAACAGGAAAAGGTGACGATATTTATAAAAAACAACGAGATCAGCAACAGTGCGACGATGTTGTAGGGAATCACGATTTGATGTTAAATTTCGATCACCCACAATTCCTATAGCACGCTTTTGGATCATTACTTATATATGTCTGTATGGTACAGCCATCATTTATGAAATTAATATTTTTAAACGATGGTACTATGTTTTTATCTGTACGAGAAGAAACGATTAGATTTTCGTCGATGTTAAACAAAAATGCTATGTGCTATAGACAACCGTCTGATTTCTGAAGGGTTGATAAACGCTCTTTTAAAACTTTTGTGGATAGAAATCACCTGCCATTTAAAAGTACAATATATTTTTAGCAACTATAAGAACGAGGAATATGCTAGGACGGGTGGAACACTTCAGGTTGAATGTGTTAATAATTTTGTGTGATGTCTAAAACGTTTTTCTTACAAAACACTTGATAACTGTCTTATCGATCAACATCAACACATAATAAAATTTTATAAATTTAAAACAAATGCAAATTTGCTCAGCCTGTACTAGCAGGAAGAAGAGACCTTAAAATATATTCTTTATTATATTTTTTGTTATTTTTTGCATGTAAATATATATTTAAATCGACCATTTTGATAAGATCAAGATTTGATAAATTTGTTCTTTTCAATTTTTACAAAGATTTTAATTCTGTTTACTTATCAATATATTTTCTTTATTTACCATGTTCATTATTATTACACTTCGATATTGCTTTTGGTGTATTGTTTCTGATTAAACTTGACATCCGTCGCTTTTATGCTCGAAAATTAAGATTTTAAAATGAGATCGACAGAACAGATTTTAGGACATAAATAAAAATGGCAGAAAATATTAAAATAAGTTCTTGATTCAACTGTAACAATAACTATACAAAAACGTTGGATAAATTGAAATTAAGAGATTTGAAAGCGACTCATGTATAGAAATAATGGTATTACACAAAATAAATATTTAAACCCGTAAACAATAGTTATACATACTAGTTTTTATAACAAATGCACAATATGGAATGAATATATTATATATTTTATTTAACAAATATACAAACAAATTTACGAAAGTTAAATCTAAACTAAAGCACGTCATCTTCATTGTAAGCTTTGTATTCAAAATTATTACTAATACTAGGTAGATTCCAGTCCAGTTCGCTGCTAAATTATACTAAACTGCTAAGTCTAAATTTGAGTTCGATCAATTTTAATTTTATTAGCAAACATGTAAATCTTATTTAGAAAAAAAATTTGATTTAGTCAAACAAATATATAAATAATATAAATAAATTTTCAAAATTTAAACACATACCGACAGTGGCGGATTATGCCTTTAAGGGGCCCGAGGCGGAGCAAAATTTTGGGGCCTAAGATTTTACCAAAAATTTTGCAAATGAGTTTAATTAAGACCATTTCTTAAATAATTTTTTATCCGCTTCAGAACGGAGAAAGATCGTTCCCCACTTGCGTTGCATATCGGCAATGTAAGAAATATTTTTAAAATAGTTTCCACATTGGGAAATGAAGATTGCAGGCCATCAATGATTATCTTGTTCATCTTAAATGGACAAGTGATGTTCTCTTCTTTTATATATTTTAAAAAATGATGTACTTCGTCTTTAAAATATTGTACTTCTATATACCTCGCATATGTATTTGACAATTCTAAAATACACTTGTCAACTTCATCACTGGATATATTTTGATCAAACAATAATTTAAAATTATTTAAAACAGTTTCATATATGGACGTTCTGGTAGACATTTCAGTGGCAAGTCTATCACAGATCATATTGTGAGTATTTATAATAAACAATTCTCGTCCTACTAGCTGTGTATCATTTGCAGATGATTCATCATACATAATTTTGTGTTTTCTTTTTCGTCCTTCTTTGTAGCTAATATTGTCTGTTAATAAGTTTGCTTGCTTTTCTATGCTCTCAAAATCATTCCGAACATCCGTTATAAATTGTGACAAAGAATTAAACAGTTTTACTCCTTGTAATAAGTTCGTTTGAATATTTTGAAATGATTTTCTAGTACTATTGATTCATTGCAATAATATATCCCATAGAACGGTTAATAAGGCAATTCATATTCATCGAAAGAGCTAGCTAATTCTTTAACCTCAACTTTAGTAATCGGTTTTTCGTCTTCATTTTCGCTAATTCGGATAAGAACGCTTTTAATATTTTTGTAATTAAACCGCAAGGTGGATACTGCATCAGCTCTTGCAGAGCATCTTGTCACTTGTGTCACTTAATTTTTTAATATGTTTGGAATTAGGATCGGAAAAATTATCAATAAGCAACTTCCATCTATGAGTAGATGAAGAAAAGAATACATATATATTTTGGATAAAGTGAAAATAATAAACCGCAGTAGAATAGGCATCTGCAGCATAATTTCCAATTAAATTAAGCGTATGACTTGTGCAAGGAATAAAAATGGCGGTCTCACTTAGAGTTTTAATTCTGGCTTGTAAACCATTATATTTTCCGGCCATATATGTTTGACCGCAACAATTTTTAATATCCAAAGACAAATTGTTTAAAGTTTTCAAAATAAGTTGTGCTAGATATTCTGAATTGTGATTTTCAATTTGTAAAAATCCAAAAATCGTTCTCTCGCATCGCCCACTTTATCAATGTACCTTAATATAAAACTTAGTTGGTCAGTGTGGTTCACGTCTGGCGTAGAATCAACAATAATTGAATAATATAAAGAGTCCTGAATTTCTTGAATTAGGTGTTCTTTTACTTCAGTTCCCATTAAATTTATAAATTCATCGCATGTGGTATGTGATAAATAACTTACATTACCTTTTCCTGGATGGTTGTACCTCTCCAAATGATTTTAAAGAAAATCATCAAATTGGGATAGGTACTCAATGCATGTCATGAAATTTCCTTTTCTGTTCGAATCAATATCTTCTCGATGACCACGAAATGCTAAACCCAAAGTAGCTAACAGCTTTACTGTAGCTGCAACTCTTTTTAAAACTTCCCGCCAGCATTTTTGTTGTACTTCAATTTCACGAGCTATTTGAGCATCAGTCCAGTTACAAACAATTCCTTTTTTTAAAATTTTTCAAACCAATTTTTTAGACAATCTTTTTTCCAATCAACGTTGATAAAACGAAATATACAACTAAAGCTAAAACACCTATACTATGTCAATCATATCATATGGAAACCCTTTTCAAACGTTAATCCAAATGATGAATTTAGCATGTATTGTATAAAAAATACATAGATTTTAAGCATACAATAATAGATTTCAATTCTACACGTTAAAAAGTTTTCATTTATTTAGTTATATATGAAATTAATCTAAAATATGTACAATTATATGTTTAAAATTGAGGTTTTCAGTTTAATGCTTTCAATAAATTGTAGGTCTTAAAAGAAATCCAAAATCATTGATGAAAACATAAAACTCAAATATACTTCAAATATCCAAAAAATACTTATCTGGATTTTGTTTTTATCAATAATTTTGCGATTGATAGCCGTGTTCGATTTGACTGAAACAACTGAAGCAACTGAAAAATTAAATGCAATTGTTGTTGTTTTTTCAGTTGTTTCAGTCAAATCGAACGCACCTGATATAATAACAGCCCATTGCAAATAAAGTTTTAGTATTAATATTCATTCGTAACAGTGGAACTTTTCAAAACAAAATGTTTTTTTACTATACAAATTGGAAAACGAATTTGTACATTAAAAAATTATAAAACTATCAAATTAGAATTATTAAAATAAATACATACATGAAAAAAAGTAATACAAATTGACAACCTAACACTTTTACATGTGGGATTATATTAAAAAAATCTTTAGGTTTAAAAACTTTGGTTGAATGAACGCAGTCATCTGATATTTGAATACCTATAAAATATCAAAACGATTTGTAGCGAGGGGGCCCCTGTGTATGTGGGGCCCGAGGCGGCCGCCTCTTCCGCCTCTATGGTAATCCGCCACTGCATACCGATTATTAAAGACACCATATATCAACAGTATAATATATTCTTCGAAATTTTAAAAATGTAAATATGTATAGTAAGCCGACTATAAACATACGATACTTATCAATTTGATTTTAAACAACGAAAATCTTAAAAAAACTAAAGAAGTTAAAAAATTAAGAGTTATTTTGTTTAAATGCTGTGTGCGAACTGACGAAATAATGACAGATGACAAATATTAACTGTCAACATTTTGTTTTTTGGAATATATATTCACCATAACGAAACGTCAAAATTTGGTATAGCTTTTTAGCATCATCAAATTGTGACAGTAGGCATAACAAATTATTTCAGGAGGAACAACAATTTATTGCAGAAGTTTTTTTAAGTGCCAAAGTAGTATTTATATTAGTATATATGTTATATATATTTATTAACAGCAAACATAAATATTACGAAGTTTTTTACCTTATGTCAAAATTTTGTTTTTACAAATTTCACCTTCACCAAAAATTGTGTTCTGTCGTTACATGCGATCCTTTGGAACGAAATAGCTGCTCAAAGCAGCTTTTGAGTAGATCACCAATGGAACGCCGAAAATTGGAAAAATTTTCCAATATAGCCACACAATTTTATTATTCTCAAAAGATTTTGGGCTGATGTTTAAATCCTACTGGTCAATTTTATTATTAAAAATACTACAAAAATTTTATAAACGATCTAAATAAAATCGAAAAATAATCTGCTTTTCAACTACACAACTTATTCGAGGTAGAGTAGATCAAAGCAAATTTGAGTAAGTTTGATTTTCAATGGAACGCGCCTATTATTTCGTCAGTTCGCACACAGCAAAAGTTGCAAACTTCTGATATTTGACGACTTTGATTTTCCTAAAACTTTCAGGATATATTATTAGTACTGTGATAAGAAAATGTGCAATTTACAACCACTTGGACTTGAATGGACCCCAAAGTTAAAGATCACGGGTAAATCGTATAAATTATTAGATCATTCTACTTCATAAAACAATGAGTCACAATGAGTTCAATAAGTTTGAAACAAAGCTTTAATTATACCATACTCCATATTGTGGAGTTTAGGCTTCAGGCTTAAACCCCATGTTGAAAGTATTTGTTTTTTTAGTACAAGCTGTTTTTATTGTCCAATATGCGTTTTACACACAGTTGAAAAAATAACTGCAATTTTTTGCAATATGAGCTATGTATAGCAAGCTATTATTAAATTACAAAGCAAATGTTGTATTAAAGCTTTAATGCATATCTACAATTTATTTTTAAATTTAACTTGCTACAATAATAAATAAATAATTGTTTTTTTCGTTAGGTGCAAAAATGTTAACCGGACTTAAGATTTTTTCTTTGTTTGTTACATCATTTTTATATTTGTATTGTTTTTTATGGTAAAGTATTGTAATAGCCTAGTAAGTATAGTATTGTAAGGAATTTTGGCGCCCTGTTTCGGCGCCAATTTGTAAAAGCCTCGAATAGTGGAAGCTATTACTTTGAAACATACATCAAAAGTGCCGGTAGATGGTTGAAACCCCTAGTCACCTTTGGGGATGTCCGGCCCTCAATAATACATCTCACACACACACTCACTATTATTTTTTTATTCCGACGTACTCTTACTATTATTATTCATTTTATAACTTTACTTTTGTATATTGAAAAATTTTTGTCTATACGAAGAGTTAAATATTATTACTTACTTCTAGTACGGTTGTGTTAGGCTTAGGTCTTGAGTTCTAGCCTGTTGTCTTCCAATTCCACTGAAAATAATTGGTTGATGTATCGTTCGTAAGGTTATGGAATAAAAATCAGCACCAGGTTTTCCGTTCTACAATCTTTTATTTATATATTCGAAACTTCTTTCCTCTCTCTTTCTTCATTTCTTCATTTCATTTCTTCATTTAATTTATATTTTTAACAATAAAAAAATCTATAATGGTTTTGGTTTTATATAGATTTTAATTTAATTTTGGATATATTTTTTTTTATATTGATTTTAAGTTAATTTTGTATATATTTTTCTATAGATGTTAATTTTAGTCTTTTTTTTAAATTTTAATTAATATTCTTTTGATAGTATATAGTATATATATATTTTGAATAAAATTTTATAAATGATATTGAATTTAGTTATCCTATCGTTTTATTTTTTTTGACATTTTAATTGGGTAACTGAACAAATTTTCTTTTTTTTCTTTAGAAATAAACACAACTGTAAACGGTTTTAAATGTATATAACCAACAGAAACTTTATTTTTAGCAGGTACACTTTGTATAGTCTATCAATTAATCTGCTACCGTTATATTACAACTTTATTTAGTTTAGCTAAGAACTAATCACACATACATTGTTTAATTTATTTCAAGTAAAGATCGTTTTACAAACAATTAAAGCGTTATTAATTTGTTTAAGACGTAAGTAATTAAGATCAACTTTGTTTCTTAAAACTAAAATTTTTACTTTAACCAACTTAACGCTAACATCCGCTAAGTACGAACGAAAAAAAAATTATTTTTTTTAATTAATCCAAATTTAACTTCCTACTTTCGTGGTTCACTATCGTCTCACTCAAAAAAATCATCGTTGTTTTTCTGTTTTTCTCACACCACGACCGGTATTGTCTTTTTTAAAAATTTTAGAAAGAAAAAAAATTATACGAATTGCACTTTTTCATGGGAAACTTGTTCTTGTCTTTAAAAGTAAAAATTTAAGAATTAGTAAACCGCTTCCGCCACTTGCAGACTAATTTGATAGTAACGAATTAAAGTTTTTTTTTCTTTGTATTCAAGTAACACCGTAGATGTAGTTGTCCATGAAGACTTCGTACATCATGAAAATTAAGACAAAATTTAGAATTAGAAAACGAAGGTTTTGAACGGGATTTAGAGACTGCAAGTGGTAATGGTCTGAGAAAAGTTATTACCATAGGGTAACACATATCATGGATAAATGGGAGATTCATTTCCTAACAGTATTTTGGATTGAAATTAGAAACGAAGTTAGATTAAGTTTTGAAATGTCAAAGTGATCTGAGTTGTTTTTGAGTAGATTAAGTGTTAATTATATTGGTTAAAGTATGCACGTTAAAAATATAAAATTAAATAAATTAAGTATATGTTTTAAAAATACATTATAGAACTCAATAGTTGTGGTGATTTTGTTTCAATAACAATTAAACTTTATTAATATTTATGATTTATATGACAAATGTATAAGTGAAGTGATATAAATTTTATTCTAGTTTTTGTTTTATTTTTCAATATAATATATATAACTAATTGCAGCAAATAATATTTGTGTTAAATACAGGTGCGTAATAATCAAAGTAGCTCTAAATTATAATGTAATTTGCATTAAAATGTCATACAAAGCAAATGCTGCGCGCAATATTATTTAACGCAAATAATAGACATTTTTAATACAACAAGCTCTATATCTTATATATTAATACGCTAAAAAAAACTTTCTGGAGCCTAAGGCTTTTTTATTCGCAGATGGATTCGTTTCAAATTTTCACTGCTAACTGATATTAGTGTAACTTAGGTCTTAAAGATTTTTCACACAAATCGGATCATAAATAAAAAAGTTATAGACGAATTAAAATGTATTTTTGAATTTAACGGCCCCCCAGATACAATATCGTTGTGTTGTTTTTTATTGTTTACAATATTGTTTTTTTATTATTATTTTATTATTATTTTCAAATTTCAATTTAGTTTATGCATTGATTTAGGAGTGTATAGACGTATTATTTTTCTTTGTTTTTTTATTATTATTATTAGTGAAATGAAAGTTGTGAATGAATGATAATGGTATGAGTGAGTTAATTTTTATTATTATTATTTTTCTTTGATTTTCTTTGATTTAATTATTATGGTGTTAATGGTGAAATGAATGTTGTGAATGAATGATAATGGTATGAGTGACTTTATTTTTTATTATTATTATTTTTCTTTGATTTTCTTTGATTTAATTATTATGGTGTTAATGGTGAAATGAATGTTGTGAATGAATGATAATGGTATGAGTGAGTTTATTTTTTATTACTAGGAGGGCCCGGCGTGCTTCGCTACGCTTATAAATAAAGTTTTTGCGTAGACATTTTATTGACGTAGAAGCAATGATTTCAAAAAGTGGTAATGAGAAATGCTAGCATATAATTTTTAATTTTTCTTTTTAAATATATGAATGAAAAATAATCAGAACTCTAGCTGATCAGTTCGGATATATGAAAAGTTAGCGATCAAATAAGTTAGAGATCAAATAAGCTTACTTGAAAGCTTATTTTATCGCTAATTTTTCATATATCCGAACTGATCAGCTAGAGTTCTGATTATTTTTCATTCATATATTTAAAAAGAAAAATTAAAAATTATATGCTAGCATATCTCATTACCACTTTTTGAAATCATTGCTTCTACGTCAACAAAATGTCTACGCAAAAACTTTATTTATAAGCGTAGCGAAGCACGCCGGGCCCTCCCAGTTTAAGTAAAAACTGCAATATATTTTATTCCAAGTGTTTTGTTAAATAATAATGCAAAGAGAATTAAATTTAACTATACAGCAAGCTTTGTATTGTTTTGTAATGAAAACTTCCGTAGGACCTATATGTGTAGCAATTTGCATTATAGTCCCTGGGCCTTCACCTACATAATTTTCTGATTACCACATATTTTAAACTCCGTGAGGCGCCTGTCCTTGACGAACCCGAAAACATTTGTTCTGCGATTTTTTTCAAATCGGCCGCTTTTGCTTTCGGCAAGCTCCGAAAAATGCCGATTGCCCGGGATCTTTTAAATTTTTGTTTTTTTTCAACTATGGGGGTTGGAAATTTGATTTAGAACACAAGGGTAACCTTGTCCGACAAAAATTTGTCTGCTATTGCCTAGTCCGACAACCCAAACATCAAAATGTCAGTTGTCGGACAAGCTTACCCTCGTATTCTAAAACAAATTTCCAACCTCCACAGTTAAAAAAAATAAATGTGGTAGCAAATTTACAAGATCGCGGGCAATTGGCATTTTTTGGAGCTTACCGAAAGCAAAAGCGGCCGATTTGAAAAAAATCGCAGAACAAATGTTTTCGGGCTCGTCAAGGACAGGCGCATCACGAAGTATAAAATATGTGGTAATCAGAAAATTATGTAGGTGAAGGCCCAGGGACTATTACATATATATTCAATTTTTTTTAAACAGTGCACATTTTACCTATTTCTCAAGAAATTTTTTACTTTTTAATGGTCATAAATCAATTTTTAACTAGGGCCATAATTGGTTTAGTAAAAAAATACAAAACTTCAATTCCACAGTACGGAGTGACGTTCCACATCGAACAAATCAAGGCTATGTCTAAAATTCTATCAGTCGTAAATTTGTTTATGAACCAAATTGTAGATTATATACATCGCAGTAACTAAGAATAAAGTTACTGCGATGTATATATTTTTATTTTCTAAACACGTATATAACCTGTTTATAAACTAAAAGTTTCAAACGTCGTCCCTAGCCTGTACAAAAACTCCCAAAAAGTATTTCTTGTTTTAGAACGGACACTCCATTTAACGAATAAGTGTAATAAAACCTTATTTCGATGTAGTTTGGTTTGCTGAGCACGAACCTAACCATACCTTGTAGAAAAATTCATCATTTTGCTCGTGAACCAAAAAAATCTATTAAAATCTGTATTTTGAGCTCTACGATCACCCAAGTTATTGAGAAATTTGAAATCGTTTCGAATCGAAATGACTCAAACAGTAAGGTTATATTCATTTATGGTGTATATTGTAGCTTAGTTTATATTAAGCTTGCCAGATTTTTTTGAAGGCATTCCGGGCCGGAAAAACCGGGCGGTTTTTTTATAAATCCGGGCAAAATCCGGGCGACAAGTGTCAAAATTTCCATTTGAAAAGCCGGGCGAAATCCGGGCGAAATACAAAATTTTTAAAAATGGCACAGAAAAGAAGAAAACAAAAAGACTATGTTTTTTCATAAATAACATTTGAAAACTCTTTATTGCTTTAAAATGTTGAAATATATTTTGTTAATAATATTTTTAATTCTGTTTATTACAGAAAGAGTTGTATGCTTAAATTGTCAACATTGTATTCAATCAATCTCCATCGAAGTCGATGACTGTCCACTCTCTTGAGTACCAAGCAAACTATCAGCTCTCATTTTGTATTTTTCACTTCCAGCAACTTTTTGGAGAAAACCAGCATCTTCTTTTATTTTTGTATAAAACTCTGGACATGTCTCCTTCCAGTTGAATTTTACCATCAATTGTGCCCGAACGTTTTCCCGTGTCAATTTGCCTTTTTCTTTTGTCCAAATGTCATTGATGTGAGAAAATACGCGCTCAGTTGTCGTATTGGCCGCCGCTGGGATAACTAAACCAAACTCCACGATTTGCAGCAAACGATTGAACGAACGAGAGCACAATATATAAATTATAAAACGTTGAAATGATGTCAATTGTTTATATATTTTCATATGAAACATTGAAAATAACACGATTTAACATGTGAAACATATTTGAATAAGAAAGATACAGATTATTGAAATTTTGACTATAAAACGAATTAATATTATATATATATATTTTGTTTTTCAATGAACAAATGTTGGAAAAATCCGGGCGATTTCCGGATTTTGTTTAGAAATCCGGGCGTCCGAACCGGGCGATTTTTAAGCCAAATTTTACCAAAAAAAGCCGGGCGAGTCCGGCTTTAGCCGGGCGATCTGGCAAGCTTAGTTTATATAGTTTCTTATGATATTTGGCATTTTCCTAAAATTCAAAATGGAAGACCAATTTCTAGATTTCGCCGGTTCGTTTTTCGAATTAATTAATTGATTAACTAATTAATCGTATAACGCTTCAATGTGACTTTATCGATCATTGTTTAGACTTTAGACGGTTGGTGTCACAAGTAAGTCAGTTTATAGTTTATGTTTTTTGGGTGTAAATTATTTAGATTTAAATACATTAACCTTTACAAACTGTCTTCAATTAACGGTAGCATCCTCTTAGTTCTGAAGGATTCCTTGATGATGTCACAAGGCAAGGCAAGCAATAAGCACGAAGAATCTAGCCTTTATTTTCCCTATCCTATCACTAAATATGTCATATTTTTTATATGATAGGATTTATTAGCTCTATTCTTTAAAATCTTATAGAGTATATATAAATATACAGAGAACATAGCTTTAAAATTGTATAAAGAGAGACATAACAAACAAAATGGTGATCATTGATATGTCATATTCACTTTCACTTTTCTCTATTTTGATTTGTTTTTATTTACAATCACAAAACTTTTAATAAAACTATAAATTTAAAACGAAAAGGTTAAAGTGTTCTTCATAGTTGTGCTAATTTTTATAAAATGAATGATAATGAAAGCAATTACAAGATTAATTGAAATTTATTGTGTTGTTTCCAGTGATTATTTAACTCAAATATTTTAAAAAGGACAAGCAATATTTACATACTAACAATACGAACAAATATTTAAGTTATGTAAATACTTTCAAAGTATATTATGAAAACTTCCTGCAAACTTTTTTTATTATGGACAAATTTATTTTTCACTGATAAAATATCAAAAATTATATGTTTGGTTATAATAAAGCCAAAACGTCATTTTTTCATTTCGGGATTTTTTTCTTATAGATTTAAAAAAACTCGCAATAATTGTACAATTTTGAATCAAAAGAAAATGATACGCACGTTTATGAGAAGACATAACTGTTTCTCTCTAATACAAAAAGAAAAAAACGAACAATCAAAAAAAAGATTTGACATAAGGGAATTCACGCTAAATATTAGCTGTTCGGTTATCGGTTGTTTAAAACAAAAAGTATGAAAAAAACATATACATTTACGCCCATCAACACCTCAGAACGCATGTTGTTTTGGAACCTAGGTCTTAAAATTTTTTTTGTGATATTATGATACATACCTACTGTACAGCATATTGTTACGTTTTTCTAACCTTACTTCGAATTGGCATAACTCACAATTCGATAAACGCAATTCCCAAATCTCTTCAGAGTTCGATCACTGATTAGTAAGCACAAACACCAGGTTTTATTAAGTATTCAACAACAATTGTTCCACAACAACAGGAAAACAATACAGCAAACTATATTCCTAACTAGAATATTCTTTCAACAGCTTCCGAAACTCCAACGGTTGATTGTAGAAGTTTCCAGTAATGCAACGTTTAAAATAATACACAAATTATTTCTACTTAATAACATTTTAAACTTTATTAACAAAAACTAATTTTAAACATCACTTTTATAATTTTCACTTTACCGTCACACGTTTAAAATAAAACTAATTCATAACTACAACAGGTAATTTGCTTATATACAATTCTGCATAGTTCTCGACCATTAGAAGACATTCTTTAGAAACCTTGAGAAAATAATCGAATATTCGATTATTTTACGTTATGTTGATTTGATTCATAAAATCATTTATTTTATATTGACAATGACCCTAATTCTAAGAACATAACAACAACAACATTATTCATTTCATTCATTTGTTGTGTTTTGTTGATTTGATTTTTCTGGAAGTGATTGTAATCATCTCGATTTTTCGGTAATCGTAACAATATGTTATTTAAAGAAAAAGTTATAGTCATAAGAGATTAATCGATTAATGTTAAGAAAAATCAATGGCTATTATTATTATTTTTATTAATGAAAACAAAAGTGTATTGGTGCGTGAATCTTATTTTATTTCTAAATGTAAAGAATTTTATACTAATTAATTTGTTTTGATACAGTTATTAGGTGCATTTTGATGATGTACGATTTCTAAATTATCTGTTATTTATTGCATATAACATCATGTGAAAATTGATTTTTGTTATTTGTTTATGAGACCCTAAAAAAAGAAATGGCTAGTTAAAATATCGAAAAATCCATTAAACTTTAAATTAATTTATAATTACCAATTAAGAAACAACTATAAACAGTCAATTTAAATTCTTGTGCAAACTATTGCTAAATGTTTTTGATGGCGTTAAAGTTGTATTATTAGCACTTTTAATTCGTTTCCGCATGTGCTTAGGAACTGGACGAATTAAATCAGTTTCAATCTGCACTGGCATTGTACGTTGTCTTCTAATAAGCCCTCGTTTTATGGATTGCGAATTATGCAAATCGGGTAATGAATTTGAACTTTTATTCCGTATATGTGCGTCTACTTGTGGTACAATCCTGATTGGAGATTCGTAAACACTTAATTTTTCATTTTTGATTTCAAAACCATTATTTGGATTATCTGTTTTCAGTTTAGGATCATCTTCATCCGGCGTTGAATTGCGTTGAACGGCATTACCACGCTGCAAAGTTAATCGTCGTGTTGCAGCTCTATCATATTCATCAAAATTATAATTCATTCTTCCTTCTGAGTCGAATGAACTTTCATTTAACGTTTCATACGAAAATTGATTATTTGGTTGATAATCAGAATCATTTTCATCCTCATCGTCTATATTTGGTGACGGGAAGACGGATTTTTGTTCTAACTTGACATCAGTTATGCCATACATTTCGGTTTCATCAGAACTTGTAATTGTGCTACCATGTAAAGTAGATTGATTCCTTGCTTGATATTTTTGTTTTGCGTTGTTTTGATTTAGAGTATTTTCCTCAACCATATCATCTAATGACTGATCGATAGCTGCATTTCCAATCGATGATGGTTTTTCTGAAACAGAGTTATTATTCATGCTCTGAACCCGTCGTCTTGTTAAGAAACCTCTTGCACCTGCTTGTATTTTTGTAGCTGCCGAGTTATAAGTCGATTCTGAATCCGTTGATACATAACTTTCTAGTGCTGTGCTTATATTGAAATCATCTTTAATTAGTTGCATTTTACTGGTATCGAAATAATCAGAATCAGCTTCAGAAATCGCTGTTGACAAATATTTGTTTGGTGATAGCTTGTAGTTACTTTTCATATCTTCAACTACATCATCTTCTTCTATTATTTCAATATGAGCATGATCACTTAAAAAGCTGCGTTCATCTAGTTCTATTTTGTTTATTAAATCAGGTTGGTCATCACTTCTATCACTTTCTCCTCCGTCATTATCAACATTATCTTTTTCATGAATTTGATTTAAGAATTTTTCCATTCTTTTTTGAGCAAACAATATTGGATTATCATTAGAAAATGATTCATTTGTTTCGATACTGTTTCTAATGAAATCTGGTTCTTCATCATCAAGCGAGTATATTTGTTGATTTGGAATATCAAGATGGTGATCAGAAGTCACAGATGCTCCATCTCCAGGTTCCCGTTCCTTAACTTGTTTATCGTTATCATAATACAGCGCAACTTTTCCAATTTGAACGTCTGCGTCATCATCGGTTGACGATTGTGCTGTTTGCAGTTTAGACAAATTATCAGATATCTCATGAAAATCAAGAGTCAACTGTTTTAAAACAATATCATCACTATCAGTTTCACTATTACAGGTAGTTGAAGGTGTTTTAAAATCATGAACACGTTGGATAGGGTTTTGTAGTCTTTCTTCGCTTGTCGTGATTGCATTAACAATTACAGGAATATCAATTGGACTAGTATTTTCTTGTGTTTCAACACGATGCATTTTATCTAATAAAATTTCATTCTTCCTTAAGCTGTAATACATTGCTTCAATTGAATCTTTGTCGAACGATGTTATATCAACATTTTCGATTTCTTTAATCTCATCTGCAGAAATGCCAAGTGAGTTTGGTTGAGAAGTTGCTATTTGTGACAAACTGTCATGTACTTTTGCCGTTGTGGAACGGGATAAAGACTCTAGTGGTTTTATTTCTAATTTATCAATGTAAGAATCACTAAGTTTTAGATCTGTTTCAATTGGTGGATGGGTTTCTATATCCAATTCAGAAAGCGATGTTGAGTTTTCGCTACTTCTAAGTAATTGTGTTAACTTACTGTGATATTTTTTTACGCAAGGTTCTTCTTTTATATCTGCGTTTAGAGGTTTATGTTCATCATCATTAATGGAAAAGTTGTCTAGACTGTCAACATCTATTTTATCATCCTGTTTCCCATCGGGAATCGGCTCTAAAGAGTCGACTAATTTTGATTCATCATCAATAAAATGCGATGTGCGAATATTAAATTTATTTTTCAAATCTCGACGAATACGATAACCTCGAAAGAATTTTTGGATGGTGACAACAGAATTAAATATCGAGATGTCACTATCTGACATTTCTGACACACTATTATTTCCACAAACCAATTTTTGCATTTTATGTTGAAGTTTCTTGTACGCTTTTCTTTCTTTATAGCCACGGTAATGTTTTTGAATTGTTGTTGCGGATTGCTCAAGCTGAGTAGTTAAAATATCTTTTGCATGAGATAAAATAATTTGAGAAATATTTTCGCTTGCCGTTGGTGCTTGAACTAAATTATCAACATCCGTGGTAGGTTGAAGTTCGGGCAAAATTGGAGCGCTTGGTTTAGGATTTTTTTCTTTAACTTCTTTTCGCACCATGTAACCTCTGTAGGTTTTTTGAATTTTGGTAGCAGCATTATGAAGATCAGTTAAATTTTGATCTGTAGGAGAAACATCTAGCTCGGCAGGTTTTTCTACATCGTTTTGATTAGATTCATAATCAAATCTAAGCTTATTGTCATCCAAAATTCTTTCGACTGAAGATTCTTGTTTTTTACTATTATTGAGCTCAGAATTAACGTTATCCAAAGGTAGTCCAATTTTTATCTTTTCCAATTCGTTAATTATCTGTTTCGATTCTTTATTTTGAATATCGTCGAATATTTCTTCTGTTTTAGAAGTTACATATGCATTATTAAAACTTTCCATATGTTGTTCATTTCCTTTGGTTTGATTATTCTCTGACTCATTGTATAATTTTTCATCATTTTGCTCAGTCAAGCATTTTTCGGAACTATCTTTGGTTTCTTTTTTCTGAAGAGATTGATTTTTCAAGAACTTTCTGTTCTTGTGACCTCTAAAAGTTTTCTGTATTTTCAATGCAGCATCCGCCATTTCCGGATCGGTTAAATCTGGCAATTCATTTTCCTCCACAGGTTCCGTTTTATTTAATTTTACCTGTAGATTTTGAGATTTTCTATCTTCAGAAAGACTATGTTTTTCTTGAATCTGGTTCTTTCCTTCTTGCGATTGTCTTGATACTGCATCAGTTGGCTGTGAATCCTTTGAATCCATCAATATACTATTATGACTATTTTCCTCCTTATTAACAATATCACCAACAGTTACGTTGTTTTCCTCAGTATATTCGTTTTCTTGCAATTCAGAATGGTTATTGGTTGTCGTACTTCTTTCAGCATTATCAAAAAATTCTTGTTTAACTGGTTCATTGGATTGTTCTGTTTTTTCATCAGCAGATGTGATAATATTTATATTCATATCATGTGTTCCTTTTCCAGAAATATCTATACCAACACTGTCTGCCATGGTTTTGCTTTTCTCTAATCCAATTTCATTTGCTTTTTCAACGTTTCTAACTTTATGTCCTCTGAACGATTTTTGTATTTTTAATGCAGCTTCGGTCGTTTCCGGATCATTTAAATCAGGTAGCTCAGTTGAAGTACTTTCAATAAAACCATTGAACTGTTGAATTTGTTGCTTTTCATCAGAATCCAAATCGTGTTCTAATATTTCAATGGTTGATTTAGACTTTGTAGTACTTGATTCACTTTCTGTATTGTTATTGTTTAGATTATGTGTTATTAATTTTTCACTTTTGTTATCGGGCTTTTTCTTTACGGTAACATCGTCGATGGGTTGCTCTGTTAACATTGTTTCATTTGTGGTAACGTTATAATCATCTTCCATCGTTGTTTTATTATTCGGAACAGATACAGATGTGACCAAAGCTGTTATCGTTGGTACCTCAATTAAAGGTGCATTGTTTGAACCAAAATTATTAACGTCATTTAACCTTGTAAGCGTTGCTGAACTTTCAGTTTTGTCATCCTTCATAAAAGTGTTTGGAATAACTTGAAATTCATTTCCATCATTACTTTCATGTTCAACTAGTTTTTCGATGTTAGTTTGTGAATTCAGAACCAGATTTTCAACTAACTGATTGTTATTTCTAATTTCAACATCGCTCTGCCCTATGCCAACCTCCACAGTTTCAATTGAACCTGTTTGGTTACTGTTATCTTTTGAAGACATCACTTTATCAACAGCCAGCTTGCTGTTATTCATGTTATTAGACATATTACCATTTCCATTTATCAAAATTGTGTCACTATTTGGGTCATCGTTTCCTTGTGCATTTTCTATTTCATTTTTTACTGTTTGTTTAGAGTTTACATTTTCTTTTCGTTTAGTATGACCCCTAAAGGATTTTTGTATTTTCAATGCTGCATTTTCCATTTCGTGGTCATTCAAATCTGGCAGCTCATCATCATTTGATTTGGTAGTATCTATCATGGTTGTGTTGGTATTTATCTTATTAGATATTTTGTCATTTGAATTTTTCAAAATTGCGTCATGACTTGGTGCAGCATCGTTTTCTTGTTCATTCATTACTTCATTGTTTATGAGTTCTTCATATTTATGTAAAGAAATTCTATTTTCATTTCGTTTCGAATGACCTCTAAATGATTTTTGTATTTTCAATGCTGCATTTTCCATTTCGGGGTCATTTAAATCTGGCAGCTCATCGTCTTTCGATTTGGTGCTATTTATCATGGTTGGGTTATTATTCATAGTATTAGATATGTTGTCACTTGAATTTATTAAGGTTGCGTCATTAGTTGGCGTCGCATAGTTTTCTTGTTCGTTTATTTTTTCATTGTTTCGCTCTTCATTTTTTTGTTTAGAACTTAGATTTTCCTTTCGTTTCGAATGACCTCTAAATGATTTTTGTATTTTCAATGCTGCGTTTTCCATTTCAGGGTCATTTAGATCTGGTAGCTCATCATCATCTGATTTGGTGTGATGCAATTTGCTACTCTCCAAAATAATATTCTCACTTTCTTCTTCTGGATTGTTTGGACTGACATTTTGATTTGGTATTATATCATTAATATCCGCAGATAATTCTCTAACTGTAACTGTATCAGTTATATTTTCGTTCATATTAGTCGATGTGTCACAATCACCCTCAATTTTTACATTGGCTTCTTTTTCTTCTGAACAACCTTTTAATTTTTTATGATTCCTAAATGATTTCTGTATTTTTAGAGCTGCATTTTCCATCTCAGGATCATCTAAATCAGGCAAATCGTTATGTACCTCATTCACTAATTTTTCTAACACTAAACCATCGCTTATTAATGGCAATGGTAAGACTATGTGTTCGATACGATCGGTTTCATTTTCTTGATAATCATTGTTATTAGCTCGAAGTGTAAGCACTTCTCTAGATGATAGTGTTAATTCCTCAATTTCTTGTATGGTTGACTTACCATTCGTTTCAACAAGAATGTTATCCATATTTTGGTCACTTTTATCTGTAACAATCTCAACTTTTCTTTCGTTACCAATATCATTTACTTCTGTTTTTACTGTACTAAAAGATATCGACTCATTTTTAACTTTGACTTCATCATGTTTCATTTTTAGAGCTTCATCAAAAAATTCTAATTCTTCTACATTTTTGCTCATTTCAACTTCATGACTAATTGCTTGAAACTGATCTTTAAGTTTATCATTGGTTTCAACCAATGAGACATCTTCCAAATGGTTTATTATTTCAGGTTTAGAGTATTTTAAGTCTATTTCATCATGTTTCACGTTATCTCTTGTTTTTGATTCAGTATTTCCGTTTGCTTCATTGCATGGATCCAAATTAGTATTCTGAATTAAACTAGATTCCTCCTGAGAAGTCTTAATATCATTTTCAGCATATTCTTTATTATTTGCATGTAAAAGTAATTCGCTAGATTTATCTGTCTGTTTAAACGCTGGTTTTTCAATTATAGCCTCCATCTCATCCTGTTTCGATAATCTAGCAGAATTTGTTTTATTTTTAACATTTCTTCTTGTTTGGTGTCCTCTAAAAAACTTTTGAATTGTTATTGCAGCAGCTACCATGCCAATTTCTTTTCCTGGTTCAGAACAATCTAAAAATAAAGCCAGGTTATTTTTTTATTATAAATATTTAAAAACTAACAAGTTTTCTGTAGGTTTGGTATAGAATTTCTCAAACCATCCCAAACTCATATTCGAATTTTATACTTTTCATATATGCAATGTTGTAATGTTAAGGAAAAATTATGGCTCATTCCATTTTTACGGACATCAGGTATGACATCAATTGACAACAAACTTAAGTTCAAATGATTGTTTTTAATTTTCGGCAGAGACGTATCTCAAAAATAAAGATCTTTAAAAAAATAAAGGTTACGGTTAAGAATGCGTTATAGTATGAACATAACATATCATAAATTCACATATAGGACAAATCGGGTAATCGTTACATCGATTTGTCACACATTTTTTGATTTGCTTAGTGGAATAGAGCTTTCTTAACTTTTCGTCAAAGAAAACTTTTTTTTGCAAGCGGTTCTTCCTTTATGACAGGGCTAATTTTAACGGATATTTAAATTTTTTTTGTTCTTTTTGATAAAAATATTTGAAGTTTCAATTTTTGATATCTAATTATAAGTCGGGCAAGTGCGAATATAATTCGCTCGCTGGGGGTGCCGTGTATATAATATTTGAGAAAACAACAGGTTTTGTTAGCATAGTTTCACGTTGGGTTGCATTTTACCCAAAGCTGTTCATGGTGGCTAAAGAAAGCTTTAATAACGTCAGCTTATAAATTATTTATATTGGAAAATATATTATCAATTGTTGTAGCTTAAACTGTTGTTGGCTCATGAATTTTTCTTTGTAAATTTTTTTGTAGAAAATAGTTTGAGAGCAAGTTTTGAGGATTTTTATTGAAACCAACCTTATTAAAATCACCTTTCAAAATAGTTGGAGAAAAAAATGTCGTCAAATTATTGCCAACGAGTGCATTGTTAACACAGTCGAGCGATTTGTCTACTGAACATTAGGTAGATCGGTATACCAACAGGATTTGAACTTTAGCTAGTTGAACATTCACAATGACTGCCAGCAGAGCTAAAATCGAAGTTATGGTATAATGGCTACTATTTTTCTGCACTAGTGGTTCTTTATCACACCTAACAAGAAAAACATCTCTCCAACCACGATTTACTTGACTCTACCAATTTTATACTTCAACAAATTTCCTGGTTGAATTCAATAATTTCAACAATGTTTGTAATTAGTGAGTGTAATTAGTGTAGTGTAATTAGTTCTCACAGAGAACATCTGCAACGCAACCATATTAAATGATAATCTATCGAATAGCAAACAGGTTTGTTATCGCATAATTTTTAAACCTAAGGCCTTTCGCCTGAAGTTGAGTTCTTCTGACTTGTTAAACTTGTTTGATATAATCTGATCTTGTTTGTTAATTTCTATATTTAGTTTGTCTCAATATTTTACTATAATACACATTTCCTACAACGTAGCAAAATTTATCCTCTTCTACGATTATTTTACGTGTATAGTCCTTCACAAAAACACACTTTTAGAATTTTATTTAAATTAATCAAAAACAGAGTTTTCGAAAACTACAAAAATAATTCACCTTTCATATGACACCCCATTCGCCAAGGTTAAAAATAATTTGTTTTCAAAATTTCCACCCTCAACCCCCTCAAAATAACGCTTTAAATGATAAGCCGACCGCTATAGTTTTGATTCAACCTTTACAGCATTACCCATAACTATGAATATTTCCAATTTTTTTCGTTCGTAATGTTCGAAGTTAAGGGGGGAGGGGGGTATAGGAAAATTTTTTCAAATTTTTGAACATAACTCAAAAACTGCGCTTTTGAAAATTGTGAACCTTTCGAACCTTTCATATGAAACCCCACTCGATAAGGTCAAAAATGTTTTTTTTTTTCAAAATTTCCACCCTCAACCCCCTCAAAATAACATTTGAAATGATGAGCCGACCGCTATAGTTTTCATTCAATCTTTACAACATTGCCCATAACCATGAATTATTCCAAATTTTTTTTTGTAATCTTCTAATTAATAGGAAATTTTTTTCACATTTTTGAATATAACTCAAAAACTGCGCATTTGAAAATGGTGAACCTTTTGAACCATTCATATGACACCCCACTCGACAAGGTCAAAAATGTTTTTTTTCAAAATTTCCACCCTCAACCCCCTCAAAATAACATTTGAAATGATGAGCCGACCGCTATAGTTTTCATTCAATATTTACAATATTGCCCATAACCATAAATTTTTCCAAATTTTTTCTTTTGTAATGTTCGACAGGAAACAGGAAATTTTTTTCACATTTTTGAACATAACTAAAAAACTGCGCTTTTTAAAAATTACAAAACAAATTCTTTTGAATTAGGAAAAAATTAACCTTCCATGACACCCCACTTCCTTTTGACACCCCAAAAAATTGTTTTGGACTAGAAAAAAATTAACCTTCCATATGACACCCCCCCCACTGGACAAGGTCCAAAATATTTTTTTTCAAAAATTTCACTCTCAACCCCCTCAAAATAACATTTGAAATGATGAGCCGACCGCTATAGTTTTCATTCAATCTTTACAACATAGCCCATAACCATGAATTTTTCTAAATTTTTTCTTTTGTAATCTTCGAATTAATAGGAAACTTTTTTCACATTTTTGAATATAACCCAAAAACCGCAAAATGAACCTTTTGAACCTTTCGTCTAAGGTCAGAAATATTTTTTTTTTCAAAATTTCCACTCTCAACCCCCTCAAAATAACATTTGAAATGATGAGCCGACTGATATAGTATTCGTTCTATCTTTACAACACTGCCCATGAATTTTTTCTTGTGTAATGTTCGAAGTTAAAGGGAGGACAGGAAAAAAGCACTCGTTTTTGGAAATACATTATGACACCGGTATCTATATTATGGTGACACCGAAATCTCACCAATAGGGTACCGTTTTTACTTTTTTAAAGTACGAAACCATAAAAATTAAAAATAATAAGGGCTGAAGAATTATAACCTCGTTTTTTTATTTTTGGTCTATAATTTCACAATTTAATCGTTTTTCTACATAATACCAACACCTTTGGTTCTGGCAATTTTTTTTATATTATAATCAAATTTTTAAAAAAGTTTCACCTTTATAGGTAAAAATTTATTGATAAATTTCTATACATAATTTTTTAGTTATTTATTTTTTATAACAATATCATCAAAAACTGTCATTTTAATTATTTTTATTGAAAACGACTTATTCTTACTTGTAAAACGAAATAAAGTTTATTTAAATCCGTACGCATGGAGGGATTAGTTTTTATTAATTTGTTAATTTTTTTCTATTTTTTGATCCACGGGTGTGACAACCCCGCGCACTCCAGTCCCTGTTATTGGCACATGAATTAACGTGAGATATCACATACCACTGGCAATTGCAGTGAGATATCACTAGCCAAGGTGATATCTTAGGGGTGCTGGCGGATGAACTGTATTCAGTCAACGGTAGCACTCTCAATCTTAGCTAATGAATATTCCTTGATGCTGGAACGCTGTAGCTTGCTCGAAGAAACGGGCTTTCATATAACTATATATCTGAGCTTTAATCATTGAAAAATATACTGCGTCCCATAATCAAGGATTATGCCATTAACTGAACTATTGGCAAACCAATTTTAGTTTTGTTCTTGCAAATTTTTAAAACAAATTTGCTTTTTATCTCTTATTTTATTTTTATTTTCCCTATCCTATCACGAAGTATTGGCCTATGTCATATTTTATATGTGATAGGATTTATAGTTTAGTTGTCCATTATTTAACAAAAAATATTAAAAAAACAAAAAACACAGATTTGCGTCCATTAACATCCTTAGAACGCATGTTGTTGTGGGACCTTGGTCTTAAAAGGTTTTTATGTGTTGTTGTGACACATATTGTAATGCCTACTACACATCACATTTTATTAAAAAAAAAAAAAAAAAAAAGTGGTTCTTAAGCTAGGGGTAGTTTTTAGGGTTCCGTACTTTGAAAAAGTAAAAACGGTACGCTATTGGTGAGACTTCGGTGTCCGTCCGAATTTCTACATAATCATTTTACTCACAAACTATAGTCAGGGCCGGCGCTTCCATGGAGCAGTACGAACAGTTTGACGGGGCGCTAAAATTGGAGGGCGCCAAAACCCAATTAATAAAAATAAATTTAAAATAATAAAATAAGTATTTTAATTACCGAAATTTATTACCAAAAATATTTTTTTCACTGTGTAAAAATTCTTAAATTTTTTTTGTAAAATTTCTTTCAATGCAATCTTTGGCATTCAGGGGTGTGTCAGACAGGTTATACGACAAAAATAATGGTAATTTTCTCAAATCAGTAGAAGTAATTGCTGAATTTGTCAATGTTCTTTCAGAACACCTACGACGGATAACTAATAATGAGACGCAAAACAAATATTTGTAAAAAAGCATTCAGAATGAACTAATTTCAATCGTGTCTAAAGTTATTCAAAATAAATCGATGATATGATAAAAGGTGCAAAATATTTTTCGATAATTGTTGATTGTACTCCAGATCAGAGCCGCAATGAACAATTATCACTTATTGTTAGAGTTGTTCATAGAAATCAAAACAAACATGAAATTAAGGAGCTTTTTATGGGTTTTTTAAAAGCTACAGATACGACGGGTAACGGCTTAACGAATTTAGTTTTAGACCGACTAACTTCTCTAAAATTTTCAATTAGTGATTGCAGGGGGCAAGGCTATGATAATGACTCAAATATGAAGGGAAAAAACATTGGAATGCAAGCTCAAATTAAACAAATAGAACCCCGAGCATTTTTTGTGCCATGCCTATCACATTCAGCCAACCTAGTCCTTCTGGATTCAATTCAATGTTCACTTCAAGCTGTAAATTTTTTTGATACTGTCTAATGTTTATATGTTTTTTTCTAGTTCTGTTTCAAGATGGGACATTTTGAAACAGAATGTGAAAACATTAACTCTCAAATCACTCTGTACGACAAGATGGGAAAGCCGCATAGAAGCTTTAAAACCCTTAATGTGTAGTTTGGGTAATATTTATGACGCTTTAGTTCAAATAGGAAGTGACAAGGATAAGGAAACAAGATAAACAAACAAGAAATAACGCGAATAGTTTATCTCTCAAAATTATTCAATTTGAATTTATTTGCTCAATAATTATTTGATATAATATTCTTGATAAAATTAATATATTTAGCAAATATTTACAAAGTCCTGCTATTTGTTTAACGACGGCAGTACATTTGTTAGAGGGCACAAAAGAGTTTTTGACGAACTTACGAAATGAGGAAAAATTTCTGGGGTGTATCTTGCAAGCTAAAGAAATAGCTTTAAAATTAGATGTTCCACCAAATTTCCCGGATGCTCCAAGGCGCCCTAGTCGAAAACCTCAACTTTTTTCGTACGAATGTAGAGACGAAATTATATCAAATCCTGAACAAAAATTTGAAGTTAAATTTTATTTTCAAATCCTTGATCAGGCGATTAAATCTGTTAGCGAACGGTTTGATCAAATTTCGGAACACAATAATATTTTCAAATTTTTGCATAATATTTCTGTGGCTTCTTTAAATGCTTCTGATCATTTAAATAATTGTCTTTCCCTAGAAAAGCATTTAACTTTCAATTTAAAGTCTGATATACTAGGTTTAGATTTATGGGACGAAATTAAAACATTCCAAAGTATAATTTTAGGAACTTTAAGCCCTATAGAATCATTAGATTTTATATTTGAAAAGAAATTCGACCAGATATTACCAAATCTAGTTGTAGCTCTTAGAATTTTATTGACAAAAACCAGTCACAGTAGCTTCCGGTGAACGTAGCTTTTCTAAATTAAAAATTATTAAAAATTATTTACGTAGTACAATAGGACAAGAAAGACTGGTAGATTTAGCTAGAATATCTATAGAAAGTAAATTTCTGAGCAACTTGGATTATAGTGATTTGATAGACGACTTTGTAAGAATCAAAGCGCGTAAAATAAAAATTAATTAACTAATATATTTTACAATTTGAAAATACACGCTTGAATTTTAGTGCTATTTATCCAATTTTTTTTAATTTTTTGTTATCGAAATTCGTACGCTATATTAGTAAGTACGATAGCAATATTAAATCTTTATTTATTTTTTAAATATATTTTTAATATTAATTTTTGTTATTGAAATTCGTACGCTGGATTAGAACGATAACAATATTTAATCTTTTATTTATTTTTTTAATGTTTATTTTTGAGGACTATACCTACGTGGGATACCTCATTAAAAAAAATGCACTGCATATCCTACCTTTTGGGTGATGTGGAAACGGATTATTTACGACAAATAGATTTTTTTAGGGCGGCATTTTTGAAAACTGCACCAGGCGCCAAAATCGCTAGCGCCGGCGCTGACTATAGTGCTATCAACTTGAAATTAAAATTAAAATTAAATGTGTTGTCCCACACCTGATAATAAGAAAAAAAAATTTAAATATTTGTTTTTATCAATATTTTATGGACATAGATAAGGAGATAGTAAAACAAAAGTTTTTTTAATGAATCGAGTTTGGTCTAGAAAAATCGAAAAAAATTGAAGTATTTCAAAAACAATTTTCATTGAATTTACGACTTCTTAGTTTTTGAGTTATTACCAAAAACGAGTGGTTTTTTTGTCAACAGCCGAAAGTTGGGATGCATAACTGTATTAAACCGTCCTAAATCCTTATGTATCAAGGTTCATCCAATTCAATTATCAGGTACAGATGTTATTGAGCTTTCCAAAAAACAGGTGCCCGGGAGACCCCCATAACTTTGTTCAATATTACTCAAAAACTAATCAGCATCGTGTCATACATTTTGCATATTTTTTTAAAGTGTTTCAAAATATAGAGTGAGAAAAATCACCTGTTGTAAGGTGGAGCCCCCAACCGGTTGTCTAATGTACCCAAAAAAACTAATGAAATCTTTCTCATATATTGATTGAAATCTTTAACCAAACGTTTCATGGAAATCGATTTGTAGCCGAAGGGTGATGTCACACTGGTGCTTGAAATAAGACTCCCTATAACTCTGTATATGTGGGCTTTAATCATTAAATAAGACAGTGCGTCACATGATTACGCAATAATTCAATAGTTGGATTATTAGCAACTGTAGTTTTGATTTATTGCTACAAATTTTCAAAAGTTTTGTTTGTGCCACTTATTTACTACGAAAGCGATGTAATCGTTATAGAGATAGTTTATGCGATCGAATTCCTGTTCGTGTGTGAGTGTGTCTATGTACACACGATTTTTTAGAAATCGCTTGACCTATTGACCCTACATTTGGTACGCAAGCATCAAACGCCAATATCTGCTATAACATTCATATTCAAATCTATAGATAAATTTTGACCCGAGATATGGGGGTCAAAAGATAACCATGCATTTTATTTTGTTTATATTCAGCAATGTATGATAGAATTTCTCTTTGATTTTTTGACTTAGGATGTTAACTATAATAGAAATACAACCCATTCTCTGAATTCACACAATAGTACTGTCTAGAAACATAAATGCAAAACATCTCCAATAAAATTACAAACATTTCCATAAAAAATTATGTCTAAAACGACAACTGAGAAATTCAACTTAAGTAAATAACTGATGATGAAGTTTCAACTTCGAAATATCATATCGTAGTGGAATCACGGCACTGATAAGGTTTATAAGTTTGAATCCCAAACGAACGTAAAGAGGAAAAATGGTGTTTTTCTAAGAAAAAGCCAATTATACCTTTGATTTGAAAAAATTCAAATCATTTCCTCAATTACTTGAGTTTAATTGCTCTCACATCCCGAACTAAACCCTTTCACAAATACATTGTTCTAGCTACATCTAACATTATATGTACTTTCTCAAATTCTATCTCACTCTTGTCATAAATCTTGACCTAAAGCAGCTAGTGTTAAAATTTACAATTAGTTAGATGCGGCTTCTGAGCAATACAAGTAAGCTTTTAGTTATGTACCTATATGCTTGTCAACCTATTACTTGAATTATGTTGCGCATTAAACAAATTGTACCTATTATTAACAAATTTTTAGTTTGACTCTGTGTTTTCAGATGGAAAGAACTGATATATTTGTATAATGTTTCCGAATCTATTAGAGATTTGGTTTTTGACGGGAAAAAAGAGCTGATCCAGATGAAATTGAATTCCTCTTCAGAAGACTCTAGTTAATTGAACTCGAGTTCCACATCCAATGAATTGTACCAAATGTTATAAATTTCTAGACGTTTTTTGATCTATTTAAGATTCCTGTTCACGTGGATAAAATCTTTATAATTGAGAAAAACGATTTATCCAATAATAAACAATTTATCCAATAGTTGAAATGTTTCGACGGTGCTTGAATTATTACTTTTTGGGATTTACTTGCCTTACGCCGCCCCTCCCCCCCCCCCCCCTATTTTGGTTATCTGAACCTTAAATTCATTATCTATTATTGGGTCGTTGAATATTGACAGTTATTTATGACATTTTTATTTCGTTTGCAACTTTATATGATTATATAGAGCTTCGTACTTCAAGCATTCCAGCGGTAAGATGCAATTGTAAAATATTAAGAATAAAGGCTGTAAAATTAAACTTTGCCTCTAGGGAGAAGGTTAGTCATACTTGTTTTACGTATAACGTCATTTTGCGACAGCAAACGTAAAATACATAATAAAGATTATGAGTCATATTTGTTAATTTTTTAAGCAAATTGTAGTATTACTATTGCAAATTGTTTTACTCGTCATTTGGTTCGTGCAAACAGTCAAACTGTTAAGATTACTCACTGTCATGATAACAAAATGAAAAAGGACTTCTTTGTGCGTACATCGTGCAAATGGAATGCTTTGCCTGAATCAATAGTCGAGTACCTTCAATCCACAAACATTTAAAATAAGCGATCACCATCACCTCAGATGTTGTGGGTCCTAGGTCTTAAAAGGTATCTATGTGGTGTTGTGACACATTTTGTAATTCCTACTACACAACACTTTTTATTAAAAAAAAATGACAACAAAAAGTAAATAAGTATTTTGGTTAGATTATGCAATTTTAAATTATTCTATAACTATGACAACAAAAAATAACAAATATTTTGATTGGATTATGAAATTTTGGATTGAAAGGTTGCTTTGATAAAAAAATTTTATTTATACAAATTTAAATGTTTTTTTCCTTTTTTGGAGGTAATAGTTAAACTGTCAACAGTTAAACTGTCGAGATTACTCACTCTCATAGTAATAAAATGCGCAGTAAAATCTTTGTGCGTACATCGTACAAATGGAATGCTTTGCCCGAATCAATAGTATCGAGTGCCTTCAATCCACAAAATTAAAACAAGCGTCCACCAACACCACAAGACGCATGTTGTTGTGGGACATAGTTCATAAAAGGTATCTATGTGTTGTTGACACATTTTGTAATTCCTACTACACAACACTTTTTATTAAAAAAAAAAACTATGACGATGCTCAATCATATTTATAAAATTTCTCTCCCCAATAGGGTTCGTTATAAAATCGGAACCCTAAAAATGAATTGAATTAAAATTACAGGAAATTACAAATTAAAAATATTATAAAAGATAAATTAAAAAATAAAAATATGAAATCTTCGAAAAACCACAAAAAAATAACTGAACTCAAAAAACTCAAAATACACTTTCCTCGAAGTACACTTGCCTTGTCATGGGGAGAATACTTATTACTAAAATGAGTATCAAAAAATAATTCTGACCTTGACCTCAAAATACTCAAAATACGTCTATGGAAAAAAAAATTGCCGACGCAAGTGTTTGATAGAAAAAGAAAATATTGTTTCACTAAAAGTTGATTATCAATAAATAAATACAATAAATTTACAGAATATTTTGTACAAGGTTTTAATTTTTTGAATGGTTTTCAGACATGAAAATCCAATATTTGCATCCCTTTTATCTCAATTACATCTCAATTTAAATTAATCTTAATTTATGGATTTATCTTAGTATTGTGGTATTTAAGCAAATCTATAATTATTTGCTTTTTTAAGGCGTTTGGATTTTGGGATTTAAAGTCGGGGCCGAATTCGGAAATAGAAGAAGTACCTTTCGGATTTGTTTTAATTTCGCAACCTCATGGAGTTGGATTTGGAATAGAATTGGAGTTAAGCTCAAAAAAGTAAACAAACGTACAGTCAATTAAGACTACATATTTCAAAAGAGACTACAATCTTTTCCTAGTATTGGGGAAAACTTTTTCTCATCATACACATTTTCCATTAGCACAATTTATATGAAACAAATTTTATATCAATATACACTGCAAAACATATGTTATGGACTCAACCCAATCAATTTTAAGCATCAAATAAAATTTAGTACTATTGACCATATATGTTTCCAACGTTAAAATCGTAATGTCAATTGTACCCAATTTTAGACAATGTAACTAAATTGATTTTGTTGAAACAATATTGTAGTACTATTTTATACCAATTTTTTTCTGTGTAACTTGAAAAATTGTTAGCTTTTCACCTACCGCTTACCTTGTTTAAAATTTTTGTTTAACTCTCTATTATTATCTGCCTGTGTTTCTTTATGACGTAATTTGAAATCATTTTGACTCAAATCTGCAGACGAATTATAAACTTCATTAAAATTATCACCATGTTCTAAACTGCCATCACCTAAACTTTTCCCAGAATCGTTTCTTTCAGAATCTTTTGTGGTCAGATCTACCTGCAAGGGTTCAACATCTCTAACATTTTCGTTATTGTTTTCAATTTCAACACCACTTGATTTCTGATCAATTACAAAATCATGATCATCTGAAATATTCGCTATTAGCAAATTATTTTTCCCTACATTAACAACATTATGATTTTCATCGACCAAAATTTTTTTATCATCTTCAGTATCCGTTTTATTTTGTCTTAAGCTCTTTAACTCCTTTCTAGTTCTATAGCCTCTAAATGATTTCTGAATTTTCAACGCAGCCTTGTCCATATCGATTTTATTGTGTTCGTTATTGGGTAAATGTTCTATTATAGTGTCAGCTACCTTCGCTTCGATTTTTTCGGATTTATTTGAATTGTGTTCCTGTTGCAAATATTCTGCTAATGATTTACTATCCTCTTTTACAACTGTTTCAGTAGGTGTCAATGTTTCTGCGTTTTGTTTTTTTCGAAACATAAAGGTTTTGTAACATTTTTGAATAATTAAAGCAGCAGTTTCCATGTTCATTACATTTTTAAATTTTTTTGTGTCTGGAACAAGATTAGAAGTTTGAACATCAAAAACATTTTCTTTGTGCGTTTCCGATTTATCCGAACCTAGTTCAGATTTTGATTCTTCTGTTACAGCGAGTAAACTAGTTTTGATAATCGGTACTTCAACTTTAGGTGCATCAATATATTGCGGAGCCGATTTCGTGTTATTGGTTTTTTCAACCCAAATAGTTCCATTTCTCTTACCTTTATTTGCTTTCAATTTTTTCACACCAACAATTTTCTTTTGCTTATTATATCGCCGAGATTTCTCGACATACGAAAACTTTTCATAATTTTTCATTAAACTACCATCACGCTCAATCAATAAATTTTCTAAATAATTTGCAATAAATTCAACTAGATTTTCGGGTTTTTCTTTTAAAACAGCTTTTGATAAGCCTTTCATTAGGTCTTCTAGACCATCTGGAACTTTGGGTATATCAAGTGGCATTTTAATTTTGTTTTGTGCTTTTTTTTACAGTTATTACAAAGTGACAACAAATTGTTATATTATAGATATAAAGATAAATGTAATTTTATTTTGCAATTGAAACAACGAATTTAAAACAAACACTTTGAAAGTGGTTTTTCTTTTGAGAATCAATACGAAGTAAATAAACTTTCAAGTATTGTTCGATTTAAGCGTTGCCATGGATAGTGTTTGTTACAAACAAATATTAATAAATTTATTGTAACTAAAATTAGTGACGTTAAAAATGAGTAACTAATTTATTATAAAATTATGAATTAATTATAAGCATGTCAAAATAAAATCGTTAAGTGTCTCAAAAGATTTATAGATTTCATTTCATTTCATTAGATTTCATTTTTCATTTCATAGATTTTTCTATAACTCGATTTTTTTGACAAACATATAATGGGATACATTTTCGACTAGAAACATTTGTAACATAAAAGTATGTAATTACTAGGATAACATGAATCATGATTCATAAAATGTACATGAACATGAAATATGAGTAAATCCAGCCGCCGCTACTGCCTACAAATAGGAGTAGTTAAAAAATATCAGGTTGTTGCAGATCAAACTTCGGTATTTTATAAAATTTGGAAATCTTGAAAATGAAGCGTCTATGCTAAATGGAGAGGCTTTCTGCTAAGTTTTCTGATCTAATTAGAACAGTTGGTTTCGAAAATATCAGATAGTCTCATATTAAATGTGGTTTTTTCACAAAAGTTGTAGTTATTGAAAAACAGTATTTCACAAAAGGGTGAGGTTTTCTGATGAGTATTGTGATATAATAGGGAATGGTGGATTGAAAAATCTAAGATAGTTAAAACATTTTGTACGCTAAAACGAGAACTTTTCTGAGGTGGTGATGAAAAGGGTTTTCTGAGATGTTTTTATTTTTCAAAAATAGGATCAAAAATAGGATATTTAAACTAGCATTTAATACTGATGAGGAGGTTTTCTAAACATAGGACAATATAGGTAGTTTTTCCAAAATATTTTGTGTGAATTTACAAAAAACCTGTATAAATTTCCTTAATTTTTTATTGGTATTCAAAAACATCGTGCGTTATGTGGCTACGTTTTTTATTTCCCAAACTGCCATGTATCTCAATTTGGTATAGCCCTAATTCCTCAATCTGCTTTTGGTTTGGTGACTAAGTCGTAAGTGAAACACCCAGATTTAATTTACAAGCTTACAAAGTTAGTTGTCAATTTGTAAATCAATACTTTTGAAGTATACCATTTTATTTCCAAACCAATAATAGTAAACTTCAAACTGACTAAACCTGAATCTAATAAATACATGTTTATGCAAACTTTTTTTCTTATAGTTAGAGTTAGAGCTAGAAGAGTAGACTAATTTTTGGTTTATAGGCGTTAACATTTTTTTGGTAGTTTATCTAGTCGGCTAGCTCTGATGAGAATGATAAACTTTGCTAAATTTAAAAAATTTTCTTATCGTTTCGACACTACCTAGATCGATCGACAATTGTACATATTGGATAGCGAAAATTTCATAAATTGCACACAATGTTTTGTTCGATTTAGTCTTACTTTTCATGATGAGATAACTATCCATTGAAGTGATGCCATATGACAACTAATTCATTGATTTAATTTTTGAAATTATCCTTGATAAAATTTGTTTTTGGTAAATTTTTATTTTTAAAATTTATTTGGAAGACATAATGCTTTTCGGTTAAAAGAAGGTAGGGGCGTTGCGAAGTGCCACAACGTAAATGAGGGAGGAGAGGCTCCGAAAAATTTATCGGGCCAGTTGTGGTCAGTTTGTCTGAGATCGAAGTTTCGCATTGGACCAAGAATTGGTAGTAGTTAGTTCAGGTTAGTTCAGGTTTCTGATCCGAGTACGCCCAGGAGACTCAAGAGTGTCAGACGCTACTGGTTGAAAATAAATAAGTTAAAAAAGCTCACCGAAGGACAGAGACAGAGACAACGCGTCTTCTGCTGATTAGGCTGAGCTGAGCCATCTCCTCAATCCTTACTCTCAGAAGAGATCGTTTAAATTGATGTAATGATTATTTTTGTATCTTGAAATAAATGAAATAAAGTGGCTTCACCACTTAAAATTACAGATGGTCATAGTTCGCCTATGTCCATTATGAATATGGAATCGACTGACCCATTTGTTTTCCCTCTTCGCTTCGAAAAAGTTTTGGTGGAGAAAGTTACTATCGAGACAGCACCTTGAGTGCTCACCAGTAGGGCCATTCTTCAACACCACAGACTTCTCAATGAAGAACCCCCAATGGTCCCCCAATTTTATTTTTCTGGTTGGGACTCCACCCTTTTCAATATTCAATGAATTTTTTCTTACCATTCTTTAAATTGGAATAGTAACTACGGCCATGTGAGTTTAGAGACTTAAATGCGCTCTCCAGGAATGTCATTAGTTTTTAGTTGATAATAAAATTATTTTTAGGTAGAAAAACCATAGCTGGGTCGGTAGAATTTGGTCGTTCGGACCACCTCCTTACAGCTATATGTTGTCTCTTTTAAGGTGTGGAAGAATCTGTTCGGTAGAGATTGGTCGTTAGGGGTTCATTCAGTCAGATCTAACATGTCATTGTTGGCGAACCACCGCGAGCGCCGATATTTTTGCTAATTGAATAAATAAATTTGTTGTTATTAAATAAAGAAATAAATACAAAAACAAATATTGTTTTCCTATTTAAGTAAATAAATAGACGATTTTTTTTCGATAAATTAAATAAATAAACTTATTATTAAAATAAAATAATTTTTAGGCAATTTTTGAAGATTAATACTAAGTATAAACGTAGTATTAATCTACAAAAATTGCCTAAAAATTATTTTATTTTAATAATAAGCTACTTCGGTCTGAAAGACCTAAGTATTACATTAATGAGCTCAAAGTGAAATTCTTACCCCCACTTTTTTTTGGCATTTCTCGACGTTTAATGACATACTGATTCTAAAAAAGCAAACAAAAAAATGTATGTCTGTCTGTTGGACGGCCGGCCGTCCGGCATTACCTACGCTGCAGGGAAAACCGCTGGAGGGATTTCAAAAGTTTTTTTTTCTAAAAATAGGTATACTCAAGGGACAGGTCCGAAAGAACGCTGTGTTCGATAACTGTACCGGAAGTGTGTCAAAAAATCATTATGTGTGTCAAAAATAGCAAATTTTCATATTTTTGGCTTAAAACGTTCATTTTAAGTGATTACGAGTAGGAACATTAAATTTGGAGAAATATTGATGGTCGGGATTGGTATGTGAGATCAAAAACTAGATTATTGCATTATAAGTTTGTCAAAAAATGTTGTCAAGTGTGTCAAAAGAAAGATTTTTATTTATTTTTTTACCCAATTTTTTGGAAAAAAATAAAATTGTTTGTTTGAAATGAAATTTTATTCTTATTATTGAGAATTATTGCATTATAATTTTGTCAAAAATGTTGTCAAGTGTGTCAAAAGAAAGGTTTTTATTTATTTTTTACCCAATTTTTTTAGAAAAAAATAAAATTAATAGTTTGTATGACATGAAATTTTATTATTATTATAGAGAATTATGGCATTATAAGTTTGTCAAAAAAATAATGTCAAGTGTGTCAAAAAATGATTTCATTTATTTTTTTAGCCAATTTTTTGGAAAAAAAGTGTAGCTGTTTTTATGACGTAAATGTAATTGAAAATGAAATTGGACATGGACATTTTTGAATTTGTTATAGTTTTTGAAATATTTTTGGAATTTTGAAGAAGTTTATATTTTTGATTTTGTAATAATTTTTGCAATATTTTTAGAATTTCGGAAAAAGTTTTAACTTTTGATTTTGTAAGAATTTTTTGAATATTTTTAGAATTTTGAAAAATTTTAAATTTTTGATTTTATTATAATTTTTGGAATTTTGAAAAAATTTTCTATTTTTGATTTTGTAATAATTTTTGCAATATTTTTAGAATTTTGGAAAAAGTTTGAATTATTAAGAATTTTTGGATTATTATTGGTATTTAGAAAAAGTTTAAATATTTGATTTCATTCTAATTTTTGGAATAGTTTTAGTATTTTGAAAAAAGTTTCAATTTTTGATTTTGTTATAATTTTAGAATTTTGAAAAAAATAGAATTTTTGAATTTTATATATATGTATATATATTTAGAATTTTGAAAAAAGTTTCATTTTTTGATTTTGTAAGAATTTTTGGAATATTTTTAGAATTTTGAAAAATTTTAAATTTTTGATTTTATTATAATTTTTGGAATTTTGAAAAAAGTTTTAATTTTTGATTTTGTAATAATTTTTGCAATACTTTTAGAATTTTGGAAAAGTTTAAATTTTTAAGAATTTTTGGAATATTATCGGAATTTAGAAAAAGTTTAAATATTTGATTATATTCTAATTTCTGGAATAGTTTTGGAATTTTGAAAAAAGTTTGATTTTATTTAATTTAACAATATTTTTGGAATTTTGATTATACTTTTCCGGCAACGTATTGATGTTTCGTGTTAGTTTTGTAATAAATTTTTAAACAGAGATAAAAAATACTTGTACTTTAACAAAGAGTTATGTTTGATATACATCGCTGCTCAAAACTAAAAACCATGTCCTCATAAAAGTTTTTTGCCGAAAACTATATCAAAATCCTTAACCCAGACCGAAGTCTTGATATCTCAGAGTTGTGAGATTTCAGCCCCTCCATATTTTATTTATTCAATTTATCGAAAAAAAATCGTCTATTTATATACTTAAATGGGAAAACAATATTTGTTTTTATATTTATTTTTTTATTTAATAACAACAAATTTATTTATTCAATTAGCAAAAATATTTTATTTTAATTATTTAATAAAATAAGATTAGATAGTTCAATAGAATAATAGTTTTTTGCTATTAAACTATCGATACATTGGGTATAACCCACAAAATAGTATTATTCTATCTGTGGCATAAACGCTCAGAATAATTTGATTCGAAGTGCGAAACAAAAATACTTTTTTGGGAACAGCAAGCAAACTATGAAAAAGATATGGAATAATATCAACAGTATCGGAATCGGTTAAAGTAAGTTTGATGGTTCAACTAACATTGACCCATCAAGTTCTTGTAATTATACCATTACCTAACATCGGTGGTGTACACACTACTGATCAAACTTATTTGTCATGCAGTAGTGTAAATGTATGTGACATTTTCAAGGTAGTATACGAGATAAAGTCCAATTCACGTGGCCATGATTTAATCAATTTAAAATTCTTGAAGTTTATTTTGCTCTACATTGTATCTTCTTTGACCTATCTTATTAATAATTGTATTATGTGTTCTGAATTTTTGGATATCTGGAAGATGTACATAACCCAGTTTTAAATATGAAAGGAAGAGATTCTCTTGATAATCTTAGACTAATCAGTATGGTTTCGATCTTGTCAAAAGTTTTTTAGATCATTATTCGAGATCAAATAATTCAGCATACAGAAATGTTCAAGTATCGAAATCACTATCAGTCTGGATTTCGCAATAATCACAGCACAGCAACTGCCTTGTTACAGGTTGTTGATGATTTAGCGCGTCACCTTGGTCAAAAAGGAGCCTTTGTCGTTCTAATTTTGCTGGATTTTTCAAAGGCATTTGACTCCTTAGTTCGTTTTTAGGGTTTTTTATACGAAACACTATTGGTGAGAGTACAACGTGTTTTTCACATTATTTCGATTATCTCGTGAACCATTAACCCGATGAACTTAAAACTTGAGGTGCTTATAAAACTAACATATCCACACAAGAAGGCGGGTTAAAAAATAAATAAAGTTGTGTTCGTTTGTTTTAAAGAGGTACGATGTAAAGCCTTTGAAAACATACATTTTTTTAGCGAGACGAGTAGGGTATCATATGAAAGGGCTTCATTTCAGCAATATTTGAAAATATATTTTGGAATTTTACACCTCACCATTTTTGGTATAATTTTGAAAAATGACGTTTTCTCGATGTTTTATTGCCCCGATTAACTTCGACCCTACTTCATCGAAAATCTTGAAATATATTTGGAATGATAGAACATTGAGTAGGTTTTTAATTACATTTCGAGCCTGATTAACAGAAAAATTTGAAAAAATTCACAGAGACAGGATGATAAACTCTGATTTGATAAACTCTGAACGAAAATTATAGCGAACTCTCAAATAGTTAAATTTTTGTGCTTTTAAGGGATTGGGGTGGAGAAGGGTGAAAAAAACTTTTTTACCCAAACGAGTGGGGTGTCATTTGAAATTTCAAAAACTTTGCATTTTTTTTTAGAATTTTGCGGTACACAGTTTTTGAGTTATTCTAAAAAATGTGCAAATTCCAGACCGCCCCCCCCCCCCCCTCACGTTTCGACACTGATAGACAGAAAAAATTGAAAAAATTCACAGAGACAGGAAGTTTGCTATATTTTGAACGAAAATTATAGCGAACTCTCAAATAATTATATTTCTGTGTGTTTAGGGGATGGGTGTAAGGAGGGTAAAAAAAAACTTTTTTTGACCCGAGCGAGTGGGGTGTCATTTGAAAGAGCACCGAATTTCAGAAACATTGCAATCTTTTTTAGAATTTTGCGATATACAGTTTTTGAGTTATTCTAAAAAATGTGCAAATTCCAGACCTTTCACCCCCCCCCCCCCTACGTTTCGACACTGATAGACAGAAAAAATTGAACAAATTCATAGAGACAGGAAGTTTGCTATATTTTGAACGAAAATTATAGCGAACTCTCAAATAATTATATTTCTGTGTGTTTAGGGGATGGGTGTAACGCGGGTAAAAAAAAGCTTTGTTTGACCCAAGCGAGTGGGGTATCATTTGAAAGAACACCTAATTTAAGAAATAACGCACTTTTTTTTAGAATTTCACTGGTCACAGTTTTCGAGTTATTATCTAAAATGTAAAACTTTCAAACCGTGCTCCCCCTTCGACACAGATTGACAGAACAATTTGGAAAAATGCATATAGACAGGAAGTTTGGTAAATTTTAAATGACAATTATAGCGAGGTTTCAAATAATTATATTTCTGTGTGTTTAGGGGATGGGTGTGGGGAGGGTAAAAAAAACTTTTTTGGAAACAAACGAGTGGGGTAGCATTTGAAAGAGCACTTAATTTAAGAAACATTGCAATATTTTTTAGAATTTTGCAATGCACAGTTTTTTAGTTATTGATAAAAAAGTGCTATTTTAAGTGTATGTATACCACCCTATATTTCGACGCTGATTTATAGAACAAATATTCCCAATTTAAACCATTAAAATACTGGTTAAACCTTTCTTTAGTTAACATAAACATCTATGGATAAGATTTAACCTCAAGTAACATTTTTGATCAATGTAGATGTGATTGACATTTACTATTGACGTCTACGATTAAACATTTATTCTGTTATGCGTTCATAGTCTGGCGATATAAAGACTTAACAACATAACTTTATGCCATTTATTTTTGATATTGTGTTCTTGTACATTCACCGAACCCTTGGCGAGCGAATTTTATTCGCACTTGTCCGACTTTTTTATTATTACAAAAGGTAATGCTTTTTTTTTTAATTTTGACAGCACAGCTATTAAACTGATGTTCAGTTATTTTTCTGATAGATATCAAAAGGTCAGCATAAATGATAAGGAATCTGACCCTGAACGCATTCTAGCTGTTGTGTTTCAGGGCACTATACTTGGTCCTATATTATTTTCAATTTTCATTAATGACCTTGCACAAGTAATAAAACATTGTAAATAGAAAATTCCATATGTATGCCGATTGTCAATTATATCTCAGTGGTACTAGTAGTAATATTTATGAAACTTTCAATAAGATCAATTCGGACCTATCCAATATTTTAGGCTGGTCTAAATCTAATGGTATTTCATTGAACATTGGTAAAACGCAAGCGATTTTCATTTCGAAAAGAACGGTAATGTTCTTGTAAATGTTCTTGAATTGTACCGGATATATATTAATAATGTGAAAATTCCGTTTCTGAATGCTATTAACAACCTTGGAATCTGTATAAACAGCAAATACACGTGGGACTCCCAAGTTGTCAACGTATGTAACAAAATCAATTCAATATTATATGGCTTAAAACTTCACAAGAGTATTTGCCCCAAAACTATCAGAACATTGTTAGCAAAAACGTAAGTAATACCCCACATTTTATATTGTGAATTTGTCTATATAAGTTGTGACTCTCTAGAGATATTATGCAGGTTACTTTAAATAATATTGTGAGATATGTGAATCGACTGAGAAAGTATGATCCCATTTCTGCCTTATTTCTCGAATTCTTCGGCTGCACGATGATGCAGTTCTTTTATTTTAGAGCGTTATTATGTCTTTACAAAATTATGAACAATCGGGTTCCATTATACTTATATGAGAAAATCAAGGTCGGTACGATTCGGAATGGCAATATATTACTGCCGGTCAGTTATACCAATGTCTATTATAAGTCACCTCTTTTCACTTCGTTCAGTATTTGGAATAGAGTTCCTGTTGAGGTAAGAAATGTCAAACCATTTATTAAATTTAAATCTGTGGTGTTCGAATATGTTAAAAATTATTTTTAGTTATGTAACATTAATATGTGATATTTATGAATAAATGTTAATTGCACCTTTTAGGATATATAAGCTATGCTTTATCCTTATTTTTTTGAATAAAATAAAATAAAAATAAAATAAAATAATATTTACATATAGAATACGGCTACCGTATTTCAAATTTGAATATAAAATGTTATCAATCGAAAACTATTTTAACCAAAATTTATTAACTTAAAATTAAATCTAAATTTTGAGTGATTTTGATGTTGTACATTTTTTACAATCGCATGAAATTGTCTTTAACATTTTACGTTTTGACGGTTACAATTTTTTGGAATACACTATTATTATACTATTAAACTGTGGAGTGGGTATACTGTAGAGCAAAGTAAATCATTTATGTATAAAATAACGGCACTATGGACCGTAGAGCCTGCGTCTGAGGACAAGTTTCCGCCTTCCGCAACCTGTCCATTCCTTTCTAATCTTCTAATCTATGTATAAAAAAACAAGGTTGGTGAAAGTGCAGAACATCCGTATAGTGAATATCGTTGGATGCAACACCAATTGATTAACATTTAATACATTTCATCTTTAGATGACGTACCTATTCTAAATCAAGATTAAAACACATTTGAATATGTATTGGTTATAATCGGTTGAATGCATCGTGTAATGTATCGGTTGAATTGATTTTTTAAAATAAACGATTTGTTTTGAATAGGCTTGATTTGAAAGGCAAACAGATTGAATTAAAATTGTGAAATGTTGTCTAGGAAGTGTAAGGCTGGGTTTTAACATGCAAACTGTGGACTGCGGATGGTGTTATTAGCCAATCAACCAATTGGTTAATAAAAAACGTCACAGTTCTAAGTTCACATGTTAAAACCCAGCATTAATCTATACTGAAGTATTGTATAAAATTATAAATAAATTAAGTCAACCGTGCTTTGAATAAACAAATTTAATTATTTAAATATATTGTTTACAACGACAGAATTTTAAAGACGTTTTATTTATTAAATTATTTATTAATTTAAGACGTTCTAATTTTAATGAACGACACAAAATTACAAATAAATTCATTACAAACCATTTACCTAAAATTACATTTAAAATACAAAAACTTTGCAAAACTTGAAGGCAATTTAGGTTACTTAAAGTTTTTGCACTTGTATCAAGAATTTGAAGAAATTAGTCAAGCGGCACATGATTCAATAACTATCGTAAAATTTAATAACTACAACCAAGCTGGAAATAGTATCGAATATTTAACGAATGCAAAATATAAGACGTTACAACTGCTGAATGAGAAATATAATTTAAGGGAAAAACTATCACCAACTGAGTTATATGATTTGATTCTAGAGGAGTTAGACAAAGCCATTGCTTATACAGTAGAATATATCAATAATTTCACTAACAATATTAAAGAATTATTAAAAAACGTCTATAGGATATATACGGTTTATGATATTGAAACATTTATAGAAGATGTTAAGCTAGATTATCAACATTTCTTAAAAAATCAAGTTAATTTGAGAAAAAGTTTAATCAGAAAAACAATAAAAAGTTTTTACACCAGGTACTATAATCGATTGATTCAAAAACTAGAAAGTTTAAGTTTGAAGGGTATTAAAAGGTATCAAAATACGATAGAAATTATGTCGCTCAGCAGCTCAGATCAAAATTTCGAAGATGCTGAAATCAACACCGAAATAATACAAAATCGTTTAAACGATGAGTTGAAAAAGCAAAAAGAATGTCTTGAAATAAAAGAATCTGAAATTATAGAATTAAAACATGAACTATTTGCCGACGAAACTGACCCGAAGGTGCAGAAAAAACGAGTTAAAGAAATTATTGAAACGAAAGAAAAGGATTTAAAACTCCGAATACGTTCGATTCAAGCGCTTGAAACAACAATCGAAGAAATGCAACAACAAGCAAATAAGCTGACCGAACAAAAACTGTTGGCTGAAGAACGATTATCTAAAAAGAAATGTGAAATGTTTGGAGAATTACGAAAGCTACTTGAACTAGAACAATTAATACTGGAAATTAACGATGAGATACGTAACATTTATAATCAATTTCAAAATCGAATTGCTGGCCAACAAGCACGTCGTTTGCAGGTATTAAACGATCCGAATTTAACCGAGGAAGAAAGAAAAAATTTGCTTGAGCAAATTGATAATGAAATTAAAATAACTAAAGAAGAATGTGCTAGTATACTAACATCTTTAACAGTTCAAGCTGATGAACTAGGAAGAATAGCAAAAGAATTTGCGAAACATTTAGAACAATCAAAAAACGACTTAATCGAAAAACATCGTCAAGAGCTGGAAGAGTTGGAAAACATGAAAATTGGTGCAAGTCCATCGGCACTTTTACAAATTGAAGCGAAAATCAGAGATCTCAATCGTACTTACGAAGAAAATTTAGAAATGATTGAAAGATCAATGAAACGGCCACAATATCAAACAGATGAGTTTGGACGATATTTTATGTCTGATGGCATTAGGATATATCAAAGACATTCCAATGCATCGCAGTATGTACGACTTGAAGATGGAACGTGGCAAAAAATAGCAGAAGAACGAAAATTGTATTTTGATGACGATGGAGAATATTATATAGATGCATCTGGTGAGAAAGTGTATACAAAACAAATGCATGAAGATGAACATGGACGTTATTATCTTAACGCGAATGGAGAGAGAGTATATAAAAGAGGTCCTAACACCTCGGAAGAACGAAAAGAACGGTAATGTTCTTGTAAATGTTCTTGAATTGTACCGGATATATATTAATAATGTGAAAATTCCGTTTCTGAATGCTATTAACAACCTTGGAATCTGTATAAACAGCAAATACACGTGGGACTCCCAAGTTGTCAACGTATGTAACAAAATCAATTCAATATTATATGGCTTAAAACTTCACAAGAGTATTTGCCCCAAAACTATCAGAACATTGTTAGCAAAAACGTAAGTAATACCCCACATTTTATATTGTGAATTTGTCTATATAAGTTGTGACTCTCTAGAGATATTATGCAGGTTACTTTAAATAATATTGTGAGATATGTGAATCGACTGAGAAAGTATGATCCCATTTCTGCCTTATTTCTCGAATTCTTCGGCTGCACGATGATGCAGTTCTTTTATTTTAGAGCGTTATTATGTCTTTACAAAATTATGAACAATCGGGTTCCATTATACTTATATGAGAAAATCAAGGTCGGTACGATTCGGAATGGCAATATATTACTGCCGGTCAGTTATACCAATGTCTATTATAAGTCACCTCTTTTCACTTCGTTCAGTATTTGGAATAGAGTTCCTGTTGAGGTAAGAAATGTCAAACCATTTATTAAATTTAAATCTGTGGTGTTCGAATATGTTAAAAATTATTTTTAGTTATGTAACATTAATATGTGATATTTATGAATAAATGTTAATTGCACCTTTTAGGATATATAAGCTATGCTTTATCCTTATTTTTTTGAATAAAATAAAATAAAAATAAAATAAAATAATATTTACATATAGAATACGGCTACCGTATTTCAAATTTGAATATAAAATGTTATCAATCGAAAACTATTTTAACCAAAATTTATTAACTTAAAATTAAATCTAAATTTTGAGTGATTTTGATGTTGTACATTTTTTACAATCGCATGAAATTGTCTTTAACATTTTACGTTTTGACGGTTACAATTTTTTGGAATACACTATTATTATACTATTAAACTGTGGAGTGGGTATACTGTAGAGCAAAGTAAATCATTTATGTATAAAATAACGGCACTATGGACCGTAGAGCCTGCGTCTGAGGACAAGTTTCCGCCTTCCGCAACCTGTCCATTCCTTTCTAATCTTCTAATCTATGTATAAAAAAACAAGGTTGGTGAAAGTGCAGAACATCCGTATAGTGAATATCGTTGGATGCAACACCAATTGATTAACATTTAATACATTTCATCTTTAGATGACGTACCTATTCTAAATCAAGATTAAAACACATTTGAATATGTATTGGTTATAATCGGTTGAATGCATCGTGTAATGTATCGGTTGAATTGATTTTTTAAAATAAACGATTTGTTTTGAATAGGCTTGATTTGAAAGGCAAACAGATTGAATTAAAATTGTGAAATGTTGTCTAGGAAGTGTAAGGCTGGGTTTTAACATGCAAACTGTGGACTGCGGATGGTGTTATTAGCCAATCAACCAATTGGTTAATAAAAAACGTCACAGTTCTAAGTTCACATGTTAAAACCCAGCATTAATCTATACTGAAGTATTGTATAAAATTATAAATAAATTAAGTCAACCGTGCTTTGAATAAACAAATTTAATTATTTAAATATATTGTTTACAACGACAGAATTTTAAAGACGTTTTATTTATTAAATTATTTATTAATTTAAGACGTTCTAATTTTAATGAACGACACAAAATTACAAATAAATTCATTACAAACCATTTACCTAAAATTACATTTAAAATACAAAAACTTTGCAAAACTTGAAGGCAATTTAGGTTACTTAAAGTTTTTGCACTTGTATCAAGAATTTGAAGAAATTAGTCAAGCGGCACATGATTCAATAACTATCGTAAAATTTAATAACTACAACCAAGCTGGAAATAGTATCGAATATTTAACGAATGCAAAATATAAGACGTTACAACTGCTGAATGAGAAATATAATTTAAGGGAAAAACTATCACCAACTGAGTTATATGATTTGATTCTAGAGGAGTTAGACAAAGCCATTGCTTATACAGTAGAATATATCAATAATTTCACTAACAATATTAAAGAATTATTAAAAAACGTCTATAGGATATATACGGTTTATGATATTGAAACATTTATAGAAGATGTTAAGCTAGATTATCAACATTTCTTAAAAAATCAAGTTAATTTGAGAAAAAGTTTAATCAGAAAAACAATAAAAAGTTTTTACACCAGGTACTATAATCGATTGATTCAAAAACTAGAAAGTTTAAGTTTGAAGGGTATTAAAAGGTATCAAAATACGATAGAAATTATGTCGCTCAGCAGCTCAGATCAAAATTTCGAAGATGCTGAAATCAACACCGAAATAATACAAAATCGTTTAAACGATGAGTTGAAAAAGCAAAAAGAATGTCTTGAAATAAAAGAATCTGAAATTATAGAATTAAAACATGAACTATTTGCCGACGAAACTGACCCGAAGGTGCAGAAAAAACGAGTTAAAGAAATTATTGAAACGAAAGAAAAGGATTTAAAACTCCGAATACGTTCGATTCAAGCGCTTGAAACAACAATCGAAGAAATGCAACAACAAGCAAATAAGCTGACCGAACAAAAACTGTTGGCTGAAGAACGATTATCTAAAAAGAAATGTGAAATGTTTGGAGAATTACGAAAGCTACTTGAACTAGAACAATTAATACTGGAAATTAACGATGAGATACGTAACATTTATAATCAATTTCAAAATCGAATTGCTGGCCAACAAGCACGTCGTTTGCAGGTATTAAACGATCCGAATTTAACCGAGGAAGAAAGAAAAAATTTGCTTGAGCAAATTGATAATGAAATTAAAATAACTAAAGAAGAATGTGCTAGTATACTAACATCTTTAACAGTTCAAGCTGATGAACTAGGAAGAATAGCAAAAGAATTTGCGAAACATTTAGAACAATCAAAAAACGACTTAATCGAAAAACATCGTCAAGAGCTGGAAGAGTTGGAAAACATGAAAATTGGTGCAAGTCCATCGGCACTTTTACAAATTGAAGCGAAAATCAGAGATCTCAATCGTACTTACGAAGAAAATTTAGAAATGATTGAAAGATCAATGAAACGGCCACAATATCAAACAGATGAGTTTGGACGATATTTTATGTCTGATGGCATTAGGATATATCAAAGACATTCCAATGCATCGCAGTATGTACGACTTGAAGATGGAACGTGGCAAAAAATAGCAGAAGAACGAAAATTGTATTTTGATGACGATGGAGAATATTATATAGATGCATCTGGTGAGAAAGTGTATACAAAACAAATGCATGAAGATGAACATGGACGTTATTATCTTAACGCGAATGGAGAGAGAGTATATAAAAGAGGTCCTAACACCTCGGAATATATGTTAATTGATGGTGTTTTGGTCAAAGTAGCAGAAAGAGTAAAACTGGACAAATCCGCAAGCAAAGCAACTTTAACTTCATTAGGTAAAATCATTATAGAAATCAATATTTCATAAACTTTGTCCAATACAGAATTAAATTTTTCCCAATACATGCGAGCCCAGTTTAATACCATTTTTCTTTATTTGAAATTCACACGATATTTTAAGAAATTTTTTTTGAATTGATCTTTATCTCGATTTGTTACCCATGATTTTCCAATCTACTTCAGGCTCAATCACCATATTGTGAGTACCCACCAAATTTTATTAAGTATACAAGAACTTTATTGATTCTCTCATCAACTCAGTACGCATAGTCTCAGTACGCATAGTATTCCTTACAGTTATACAGCTCTAGCTATACACAGTAGATTTGATATCCAGTATAAAACGTGGTTGATAATAACACACCATATTTCTATTTATAAGTTCTGCTTATAAGTTTTCACAATTATCTTCTAGGCTTTAAATTCACACTACAACTTGTTTTATCATTTTCCACAATATTGCTTATCATTAGATATAGATTAAATTGTAGAATCAAAATTGAATGAAGCTGTATACGATTTTATTTAGTTTCTCGGAAGGTCACACAAAATTCCTTGCTACATCAAAAACATTATAGGTAGCATATTACTGTCTTACAATTGATATTATGTAGACGTGCTGTATAAATATTTCTTTCATCCTTTCCTTCCATATATATGTATGGTATTATTAAAGCCCTCCGTACAATGCAGATACAACTTTTTTAAAAGATTGAAAAACAGACCAAAGAATAAAATATGTAAACACTTGTGTACGAATTAAACAAAACCATCACTTTTTCAAAAAAAAGATGTTAGTCGTACTTAATTCGTTAATTTTTATACCGAGGTTACCCGAAAACAAAATATTTGTCTTTTAAAACGATAATTAAATATTTTATACATGTATTGGTTTATGGTAAAACAAAAATTATACAAACTGTTACGATTCTACAATTGTGATTATCACAATGAAATACAAAACAAAATTGTGTTCAACCTCAGTTTCCCCTATTCAATATCAACGATAAAAAGACGTTAAATAAATTTCTCGAGTTCTCTTTGTATAGACATTTTAGATTTACCTATAAGAATATTTGAGAAATTAAGCAGAATTATATATAAGGAATTCTTTATACGAAATGAGACTTTCTTTTTAAATTAGACTGCGATAGTGTAAAATTATAAATTAAATTAGAGTGCGATAGTGTTAATAGTTTAAGTGGAATGTGATTATATTAAATAAAATTTAATTGTGAATAAAGTTTTAAGTGTTATTTAAGAGAAATTTTGTGTATTTTTGTGGAGGCAGTGGACTGGCAATTTCAAAATTTACAGTTGAAGTTTTTATATTGTTGAAGCATTGTTTTCCAGTTGTTTGTTATGAAACAATAAAGTTGTGGAGTACTTTATAAAATCTGGTATTTTTGTTTATACTAATCAGTGATCAAATCCAGGAACTGATTTGGGAATAACGTCTCGAATAAGGTTGGGAAAGGTGACATTGGTGACATCGGCGGATTAGTAATGTGTGAATAATAGTTTTCTTAATTGAAGTGAATTAATAGCTCCTGTGCTAAAGAAGGAACAACGTAGATTGTCATCAAGCCGAAATGAAAGTGAATTGATTCTACGGCTTCGAGAAGCTATGGAAGTCAATGGAATATTTGTGGAAACTTCCCCAGTTATGAATAGTTACAAGAAGTTCTGATTGAATGGCAGCTGATGAGGAGAAAAGTTTTGTTGCAGAAACAACAAAATGAAAAAGAGATATAAGTCTTAACATCCATCAATCAACGTATGACTTCTATCAAGGACGAAATCAGCATTAGCATCAGTCAACAAATAGCTGTTAATCGTGAGGAAGTCAAGCAAGTAATGGACAAGAAACTTCTCGAAATATCTACCGCGTTACACATAAGAAGTAAACAAAGTGAAAAAGTTAGAGGAAATAGTAATTGATGAAGACAAGAAAGTATGTACTTTCGAAAGCAGATAATTTCAAGGAAAGACTGATAGATGTTGAAACGGCTAAAGTTACTTCACAGGTGGTACAACAAGTAGAGAAAATTAAATTAAACTCACCATCATATGACGGTACCACTTCTTTCGGCATATTCAAATTCCAGTTTGAGATAGTGTTAGAGCAAAAGGTTAGGAACATTGAAAATCCTTTAGCTGCATTGATAATTGAACATAAGGGAGAAGCAGCTGAAACATTACAGGCGGTGCTAAACAACGATCGCAAAAGTTATGGCAAAGTAATGAATGCATTGGAGCGAAAATATGGTGGGGAGCACAAAATGTATCGGTAAGGAGAAAACCTTTCAAGAATATGCCTCGGTTGTGGAGATAGCACAGAGATGGCACAGAGAATCTGTATGCTATCTGTTGGATGCAGAAAAGGGATGTAAGGAAGAATATCAGAGATGAAATATTGGCACACAGAGATGGAAGCGACATAAGATGCTCGGTATGTGAAGAAGAGTCACATGGCACAGGAGTGCATTAAAAATAAAGAAACAGAGAGATCATCGTCTTCTGTGAAGAGTAGAGGAGCCGAAGAAAAGGAGCCCGTAGGGTTCAGGAGCGGCAGTAGGACACTCTTGCTTTGGATATGTAAAAAATCCGGCCATATCTCACAGGACTGCTGGAATAGGAAGTGTGACACATCTTCATCTCCTATTTAATAAGGCAACCCGTTGCAGGTAAAACTGCAAAGCCAAGAAGTGAGGAGAATGTAGCCTGCATCTCAGTTTCAAGAATGGCAGTAAATGGTGATAGTTTGGATATCAAGGTAAAAGTTGGTTCATGACACTGAATACAGGTTCAGCTTGAACTTTCGTTCGTAAAGGTTTGATTGGGTGCGTTTTGTAATTATCAGATGGAATGGAGCTCCAAACAGTAACTGAAAAATGCACCGAAGTAGTATTTTTAAAAAATCGCTGAAATAAAGATAGGGAATAACTATCAAGAAGAGGTGCTAGTGGCAAACATTATGGATAAAATTATAAGGAACTAGACCACTTATTCAAATGTCATGAAAATTCATCCAACCAGAAGCAGAGTTCCTGAACCTGGACATGGTGTCGGAAGGTTGGTACCACACCCGACACTACTACAATAACAACATGGATGAAGTCGTTTTGAGGATGAACTTCATGAACGCGAATGGATCCGTTTTCGATTTCGGATGTGGGACCCTGAAGGTTAAAAGTGTTGAAATGCCACTACTGTTGAATGAAACAGAGTCCATAGATATTGGCAGCGAAGAATAACTATGTAGTACAGAGGCAAATCCAGAACCATCATCCAAACAGATGAGGAACCAAACAGATGAGGAAAAGAGATGTCAACTGAGGTAGACGTTGAAACAAACGCCAAAAGTAAAACAGGAAACAAGTTCGAATGCATAACAAAGTAGATATTGTGAACAACTTAAATGAAGGGGTTCAAAGGGCGTCAAACGGGAACGAATCGTAGCTGAAAACATGAAAATGGGAATGGTTCGGGGATACGCAGGGATGAAAAACTCAAAACGAAAAGAGAAGGAGAACGTTAAAAGTAATCAGAATTTGAACTCATCAAGATGAGGTGATAAGGAATAAAGTGATGGCCAATGGACTTAGAAAGAGACAGGAAGTAATTCTAAACAGTATTAGAAATAGAAGAAAGAAAAATATTTTGAGTTCAACAATTGCAGGAGAGATTTAGAGGCTGAGGTTACGATTCTAATGTTACGGTTCTACATAAACGCAATCAGATATAAAATAAAATTGTGGTCAACCTCAATCTCCAATATATAATATTTCAAACGTTCAAACAATATTCCAACGTCACATTGTTTGAAGAAAAGAATAGATTTGAAAGAAAAGAATAGATTTTATCCACGACTACTAAAGAATATATGCTTTCCATGTGTATGTCTTCCATTTTAATTTTATACATTCTCTCACTTGATGTAGAATATGACGCAATCGTTACATTCTACAACAGTTCTATAGTTTATTAAATATTCCCCTAACAAAATAAAAACTTAATTTGTTGGTGTAATATCAAAAGGTTTAAACGAGAACAATACATATATAAAATATAAAATAAAACATTTAACATTTTCCGTTATGTCAATCGGTTTGTTTTTCTATGCTATCTATGATGTATTTCAATATGGTGATAAAAACTTTAGCAGGCAAACTGGAATCTAATCGAAATATTTTGCAGTCGTGGAGAAAATTGCATCTTGTATTCGCATAGGATGATGGCAGCTCTTCACTCGGACAATTTCCTCCACTCGCTTCGCTCGTTCCGGGCAACTTCATCCTCGTAAAGAACTGCCATCATGTGCCGCATGGAAAATCTTTCCAATCCATCTTCTTTCCAGTCGTCACATTTCTCCTTTCTTTTAATTGGATTACTTCTCAACATTATAAAAACCGTTTTCAAAATTTAGCTCAAATCTATTTGTTTAATGAAAATTGGTTAACATTCTACGATCTATAAAATTAGATGGAAGTAAAAATTTGTATTATATTACATTGCAAATTTATTACACAAAACTAATAGAGCAAGAGCCCGCGACGGCCAGACCTTCGTTATTTTATAAAAGCTGAAAGTTTCTCTGCGCATACCCCCTACTCAGGTAAAAACGATTAGCGACATATGAAGATTGGATCATGGTAGCTTTGGCAGGGAGCAGGTAACAAAGGGGCCTCCAAAGTTTCGTGAAAGTATAAAAGGTAATTTTTTTATATATTCTTCGGGATAGTATTAGAAGTCACGTCCCCCATTGCCAGACACTTAGTATCGTGGTAACCCCCTGCCAGACACCCTTAAACTTTAACAAATTAATAAAGTTTAAGGGTGCCTGGCAGAGGGTTGCCACGATACTAAGTGTCTGGCAATGGGTGACGTGACTTCTAATATTATCCCGAAGAATATATATAAATATTACCTTTTATACTTTCACGAAACTTTGGAGGCCCCTTTGTTATCTGCTCCCTGCCAAAGCTACCATGATCCAAACTTCATATGTCGCTAATCGTTCCTACCTGAGTAGGGGGTATGCGAAGAGAAACTTTCAGCTTTTATAAAATAACGAAGGTCTGGCCGTCGCGGGCTCTTAGTCTATAAGGTAAATGAACTAATTGACGACACATGAATTATTTTGTAAACTAATTAATGTGTCGATATTAAGTTTCATTAATTTTTGTGTGTAAGTAAATTGAATTTTATTTGATTGTAATTTGGAAACCAATCAAATTACAAATTTTATACCAATGTCCATAGTCTCAGTACGCATAGTATTCCTTACAGTTATACAGCTCTAGCTATACACAGTAGATTTGATATCCAGTATAAAACGTGGTTGATAATAACACACCATATTTCTATTTATAAGTTCTGCTTATAAGTTTTCACAATTATCTTCTAGGCTTTAAATTCACACTACAACTTGTTTTATCATTTTCCACAATATTGCTTATCATTAGAAATAGATTAAATTGTAGAATCAAAATTGAATGAAGCTGTATACGATTTTATTTAGTTTCTCGGAAGGTCACACAAAATTCCTTGCTACATCAAAAACATTATAGCTAGCATATTACTGTCTTACAATTGATATTATGTAGACGTGCTGTATAAATATTTCTTTCATCCTTTCCTTCCATATATATGTATGGTATTATTAAAGCCCTCCGTACAATGCAGATACAACTTTTTTAAAAGATTGAAAAACAGACCAAAGAATAAAATATGTAAACACTTGTGTACGAATTAAACAAAACCATCACTTTTTCAAAAAAAAGATGTTAGTCGTACTTAATTCGTTAATTTTTATACCGAGGTTACCCGAAAACAAAATATTTGTCTTTTAAAACGATAATTAAATATTTTATACATGTATTGGTTTATGGTAAAACAAAAATTATACAAACTGTTACGATTCTACAATTGTGATTATCACAATGAAATACAAAACAAAATTGTGTTCAACCTCAGTTTCCCCTATTCAATATCAACGATAAAAAGACGTTAAATAAATTTCTCGAGTTCTCTTTGTATAGACATTTTAGATTTACCTATAAGAATATTTGAGAAATTAAGCAGAATTATATATAAGGAATTCTTTATACGAAATGAGACTTTCTTTTTAAATTAGACTGCGATAGTGTAATATTATAAATTAAATTAGAGTGCGATAGTGTTAATAGTTTAAGTGGAATGTGATTATATTAAATAAAATTTAATTGTGAATAAAGTTTTAAGTGTTATTTAAGAGAAATTTTGTGTATTTTTGTGGAGGCAGTGGACTGGCAATTTCAAAATTTACAGTTGAAGTTTTTATATTGTTGAAGCATTGTTTTCCAGTTGTTTGTTATGAAACAATAAAGTTGTGGAGTACTTTATAAAATCTGGTATTTTTGTTTATACTAATCAGTGATCAAATCCAGGAACTGATTTGGGAATAACGTCTCGAATAAGGTTGGAAAAGGTGACATTGGTGACATCGGCGGATTAGTAATCTGTGAATAATAGTTTTCTTAATTGAAGTGAATTAATAGCTCCTGTGCTAAAGAAGGAACAACGTAGATTGTCATCAAGCCGAAATGAAAGTGAATTGATTCTACGGCTTCGAGAAGCTATGGAAGTCAATGGAATATTTGTGGAAACTTCCCCAGTTATGAATAGTTACAAGAAGTTCTGATTGAATGGCAGCTGATGAGGAGAAAAGTTTTGTTGCAGAAACAACAAAATGAAAAAGAGATATAAGTCTTAACATCCATCAATCAACGTATGACTTCTATCAAGGACGAAATCAGCATTAGCATCAGTCAACAAATAGCTGTTAATCGTGAGGAAGTCAAGCAAGTAATGGACAAGAAACTTCTCGAAATATCTACCGCGTTACACATAAGAAGTAAACAAAGTGAAAAAGTTAGAGGAAATAGTAATTGATGAAGACAAGAAAGTATGTACTTTCGAAAGCAGATAATTTCAAGGAAAGACTGATAGATGTTGAAACGGCTAAAGTTACTTCACAGGTGGTACAACAAGTAGAGAAAATTAAATTAAACTCACCATCATATGACGGTACCACTTCTTTCGGCATATTCAAATTCCAGTTTGAGATAGTGTTAGAGCAAAAGGTTAGGAACATTGAAAATCCTTTAGCTGCATTGATAATTGAACATAAGGGAGAAGCAGCTGAAACATTACAGGCGGTGCTAAACAACGATCGCAAAAGTTATGGCAAAGTAATGAATGCATTGGAGCGAAAATATGGTGGGGAGCACAAAATGTATCGGTAAGGAGAAAACCTTTCAAGAATATGCCTCGGTTGTGGAGATAGCACAGAGATGGCACAGAGAATCTGTATGCTATCTGTTGGATGCAGAAAAGGGATGTAAGGAAGAATATCAGAGATGAAATATTGGCACACAGAGATGGAAGCGACATAAGATGCTCGGTATGTGAAGAAGAGTCACATGGCACAGGAGTGCATTAAAAATAAAGAAACAGAGAGATCATCGTCTTCTGTGAAGAGTAGAGGAGCCGAAGAAAAGGAGCCCGTAGGGTTCAGGAGCGGCAGTAGGACACTCTTGCTTTGGATATGTAAAAAATCCGGCCATATCTCACAGGACTGCTGGAATAGGAAGTGTGACACATCTTCATCTCCTATTTAATAAGGCAACCCGTTGCAGGTAAAACTGCAAAGCCAAGAAGTGAGGAGAATGTAGCCTGCATCTCAGTTTCAAGAATGGCAGTAAATGGTGATAGTTTGGATATCAAGGTAAAAGTTGGTTCATGACACTGAATACAGGTTCAGCTTGAACTTTCGTTCGTAAAGGTTTGATTGGGTGCGTTTTGTAATTATCAGATGGAATGGAGCTCCAAACAGTAACTGAAAAATGCACCGAAGTAGTATTTTAAAAAAATCGCTGAAATAAAGATAGGGAATAACTATCAAGAAGAGGTGCTAGTGGCAAACATTATGGATAAAATTATAAGGAACTAGACCACTTATTCAAATGTCATGAAAATTCATCCAACCAGAAGCAGAGTTCCTGAACCTGGACATGGTGTCGGAAGGTTGGTACCACACCCGACACTACTACAATAACAACATGGATGAAGTCGTTTTGAGGATGAACTTCATGAACGCGAATGAATCCGTTTTCGATTTCGGATGTGGGACCCTGAAGGTTAAAAGTGTTGAAATGCCACTACTGTTGAATGAAACAGAGTCCATAGATATTGGCAGCGAAGAATAACTATGTAGTACATAGGCAAATCCAGAACCATCATCCAAACAGATGAGGAACCAAACAGATGAGGAAAAGAGATGTCAACTGAGGTAGACGTTGAAACAAACGCCAAAAGTAAAACAGGAAACAAGTTCGAATGCATAACAAAGTAGATATTGTGAACAACTTAAATGAAGGGGTTCAAAGGGCGTCAAACGGGAACGAATCGTAGCTGAAAACATGAAAATGGGAATGGTTCGGGGATACGCAGGGATGAAAAACTCAAAACGAAAAGAGAAGGAGAACGTTAAAAGTAATCAGAATTTGAACTCATCAAGATGAGGTGATAAGGAATAAAGTGATGGCCAATGGACTTAGAAAGAGACAGGAAGTAATTCTAAACAGTATTAGAAATAGAAGAAAGAAAAATATTTTGAGTTCAACAATTGCAGGAGAGATTTAGAGGCTGAGGTTACGATTCTAATGTTACGGTTCTACATAAACGCAATCAGATATAAAATAAAATTGTGGTCAACCTCAATCTCCAATATATAATATTTCAAACGTTCAAACAATATTCCAACGTCACATTGTTTGAAGAAAAGAATAGATTTGAAAGAAAAGAATAGATTTTATCCACGACTACTAAAGAATATATGCTTTCCATGTGTATGTCTTCCATTTTAATTTTATACATTCTCTCACTTGATGTAGAATATGACGCAATCGTTACATTCTACAACAGTTCTATAGTTTATTAAATATTCCCCTAACAAAATAAAAACTTAATTTGTTGGTGTAATATCAAAAGGTTTAAACGAGAACAATACATATATAAAATATAAAATAAAACATTTAACATTTTCCGTTATGTCAATCGGTTTGTTTTTCTATGCTATCTATGATGTATTTCAATATGGTGATAAAAACTTTAGCAGGCAAACTGGAATCTAATCGAAATATTTTGCAGTCGTGGAGAAAATTGCATCTTGTATTCGCATAGGATGATGGCAGCTCTTCACTCGGACAATTTCCTCCACTCGCTTCGCTCGTTCCGGGCAACTTCATCCTCGTAAAGAACTGCCATCATGTGCCGCATGGAAAATCTTTCCAATCCATCTTCTTTCCAGTCGTCACATTTCTCCTTTCTTTTAATTGGATTACTTCTCAACATTATAAAAACCGTTTTCAAAATTTAGCTCAAATCTATTTGTTTAATGAAAATTGGTTAACATTCTACGATCTATAAAATTAGATGGAAGTAAAAATTTGTATTATATTACATTGCAAATTTATTACACAAAACTAATAGAGCAAGAGCCCGCGACGGCCAGACCTTCGTTATTTTATAAAAGCTGAAAGTTTCTCTGCGCATACCCCCTACTCAGGTAAAAACGATTAGCGACATATGAAGATTGGATCATGGTAGCTTTGGCAGGGAGCAGGTAACAAAGGGGCCTCCAAAGTTTCGTGAAAGTATAAAAGGTAATTTTTTTATATATTCTTCGGGATAGTATTAGAAGTCACGTCCCCCATTGCCAGACACTTAGTATCGTGGTAACCCCCTGCCAGACACCCTTAAACTTTAACAAATTAATAAAGTTTAAGGGTGCCTGGCAGAGGGTTGCCACGATAGTAAGTGTCTGGCAATGGGTGACGTGACGTCTAATATTATCCCGAAGAATATATAAAAATATTACCTTTTATACTTTCACGAAACTTTGGAGGCCCCTTTGTTATCTGCTCCCTGCCAAAGCTACCATGATCCAAACTTCATATGTCGCTAATCGTTCCTACCTGAGTAGGGGGTATGCGAAGAGAAACTTTCAGCTTTTATAAAATAACGAAGGTCTGGCCGTCGCGGGCTTTTAGTCTATAAGGTAAATGAACTAATTGACGACACATGAATTATTTTGTAAACTAATTAATGTGTCGATATTAAGTTTCATTAATTTTTGTGTGTAAGTAAATTGAATTTTATTTGATTGTAATTTGGAAACCAATCAAATTACAAATTTTATTACATTTTTTTTAATTAATTGGCAAAAATTTTCCAACCCTATTTTTTACTAATTGAATATAAAATTTGTTGGTTGCATGGGGAGTCGAGTCTGGAATTTTGAAGTGGACATATGTTCCACTTAAATTCAATTATTATTTTACGTATTTTTCGGTATCGAGTTGTTTGTAGTACATATCGGTTTTAGTTGTGGTTTTGAAAGGTTTGTTTTGGTGGTGTAGTGTATGTATTGTTTTTTGTGCAGATAAATTGTTCTATTCAATTTATGAAAAATAAAGGCAAGAATTTGACAATCAAAAGCCAAGTATGTTGTAATTAAAGAAATAATATAACTAAGAAAGAAAAAGAAAACACCAAAAAGAAAATAATTTTAAAAGTGGTTTTGTAAATACGAATGTATAGTAGAATTTTTTTGCCAGCGAATTTTTGACAGATAGGACGCAACAAGAGATAAAAGATGAGACAAAAAGTAAAACAGAGATGTATTATTTATTTTGGGATAAATTTATTCTCAAAACAATCATATTAGTTAAATTTCTACTTCTAGTTCGTACCATTTGTTTGTTGTGATATTTGTTTACATAGGCGTCGTTGTTTTTATCATATTTATTTTTAATTATCAAAATTTTGTTATATTACCAACAAAATCATTAATATTTCTACTAGGTTTTGGTTTTCTATTATAATTGGTTGGATTTCAATAGTAATTTATTAATTTTATGCGTTTTGTTTGTCCATTTCAATGGGACCCCATTAGTTTTTTTTAATATTTTAATCGATACACTGAACATTCGCGAATCTGCAAATCAATATGCGCATAACAAACAAATTTCGTGTTCGCTGGCAAAAAATTCTACTATAGTATGAGTGTTCAACTTGCGTTGTAAGTCGATTGCAACACCTCTGTTGAAAATTTTTTAAAACTAGTTGACAATCGTATATATTATTTATCATAAGCCTGCCTTAATGACGCTAAATATTTTTGATTTCTTAAAAGAAAGTTAAAATTTCGATTTGTTACTGCAAATTTTTAAAACTACATAATTTGCTTTTTACCTCTTATTTTATTTTTATTGTCTCTATCCTATCCTATCATGAAATATTGACCTATGTCATATTTTATATGTGATAGTATTTATTGTTCTGTTATCCATTCTTTAACCAAAATATATAAAAAACTAAAAAAAAGAGTTGGTAAATGCAACCTTAGAACGCATGTTGTTGTGGTCTTTAAAGGTTTTGAATATCCGAAACTACCATGCCATCTAGGATGAGGATTCTAAATTACGTTTAAGTTTTGGAATATTCGACGATATCATGCTAACTAGAATGAGGATACTAATTTACGTGTTCTTTAGGAATGTATGAAGTATAAACCTTGGTTTTAAAGTTTTGGGTATTAAAATAGTTATAATATATTAATTATAAATAATACTTTAATAATTATAATACATTATTATTATTCGATAATTAAAATTATATGACAAATATTGTAACTCCTAATACACAACACATTCTATTAAAAAATCGCGCCACTCTGTCAAAACATAATACGCTACGCGACGAAAGTATTCACATGGTCCGTAGTTCAAAATCTACTCTACTACACTCCACATTTTTAATGGAGTTCATAATACGCTACGTTGTAGTTTTTCTGTGTTCACCTGACGGTTTTTGAAATACGCAACACTACACTACGCACCACGTGAACAAGATATAAAACTTACTACGTTTCCATGACAGAGTTAACTCGAATTAAGAGTTTCGTTGAGTTAAAAACATGGTGGCGCTAATCCGTATCGTTTCCATGATAATATAAAAATTCTTGGAGTTAGCAAAAATTGTGTATTAAAATACAATACGTGATGACATTAAGTGAAAAATACAAAAAGTGATTTGGTTACGACGGAAAAATTGGACATTTTACTAATGTTTTTTATTATTAATTTACTAGTTTTTTTCTTGAATAATTTCAATTAAAATTTTATTTTCCTCTTCACTCCAAAATACTCGCGACGCCATTTTTACTTTTTTGTTTTGTGTTAACCTTCTCTAATCGCGCTACTTTCGTTGAGTTAAGAAATTTAACGAAAACTCCGTTTCCATGACGAGATAATCCGAGATAATCTCGGTTAACTCGGTCATGGAAACATAGTAACTGTTAAAGCTAAGATACGGAATTGTATAATTAATACGATATGAATATACTATTTACTACTATTTAGTTAATGCGATATGAATATACTATTTAGTTAATGTGCTCGAATATTTGAAAAGGATAAATAAAAATTAAATTGTGGAAAATAAACAAGAAGCCACCAGAGTAACCAGTTGGTTTGCAGCAAGGTTTTAATAAGTACATATATCGATGCAGAGCTGTCGGAAGCCTCCAGAGCAACCAGTTGGTAGCAAGATGCATATTAGTATATCGATGCAGAGCTGTCTGAAGGTATAGGTTTTTTATTTATTTTTGTAGTGTTAAGTATAAATTAAATGTTTTAATTTTAAATTACTATGGTGTGAGATGAGGTTCGTCAAACCTCTGGGTTCCCTTCCCATTTCCCAACGTGTACTTGCCCTTTTTAAAATGAATTGCGTTCCCATTTTTGTTTTTTTAACCGTCGTGGTTTTGTTTTATTAATTTATATATGGCAGTCCCTTACATCGAGATGCGTGTAGCCAAGCTCCACCCCAGTCTGCGCAAAAGTCGTGGAACGAATGTCTGTGGCTACACTAAAACGCATCCCGATATTTGTTATATTTCCGGCGGGTTATTTTTATATGTTTGGTTGGGTGAAAAACTTAGCTGTGGACGTTTTCAATGTCCCATTTAACCTGAATTCCATGGAGAATCTCTTGTCTTCCGATGTTCGGAGGCTTTGTTAATCACCCAGCATCTTTAACCCCAGCCTGCCGGTTATAATCGTTCTAAACTCATACAAGAATATACTATACATACACGAATATACGGGAAATTATGCAGAATGATATATAAGGAACGTCTTTTGTAGAATGATTATTAGTTTTGAATTAGACTGCGTTAATGTAGTTATATTTTAAATTAGACTGCGATAGTGGAAATATTTTAAGTGGAATGTGAAATGAAATTAATTGTAAACGAAAATCTGTATCGAGAATATTAAACCGTGTAAATAAAATTACATAAGTATGTTCATAAAATTAATTTTTAAATTGTGAATAAAGTTTTAAGTTTTATTCAATAGACATATTTTGTGTATTATTTTGGACGCTGTGTTCATACTAGAAATTTCTACAATTAACCGTCGGAGTTTCTGAAGCTGTTGAAAGAATATTCTAGTTAGGAATATTGCTTTCTGTATTGTTTTCCTGCGGTTCTGAAACAATAAAGTTGTGGAATACTTAATAAGACCTTGTGGTTTTGCTTAGTAATCTGTGATTGAATTAGAAGAGGATTTGGGAAATACGTTTATCGAATTGAAAGTCAGGCCAAGGAAGGTGGATCTATTTTGATTTAAATTATTTTTACAGGTTTTATATTTTTATTTTTAGGTTTTTTATTTTCAGTTCAGTTCGCTTTCGTTTAATTCGGCGTCATTTTCCAAAAAATTTTTCTTTTCTTCGTTCTTGATCGACAAATCAGCCAATCTAAAAAAATTCCTACGTTCTGTGCCTAGCCTCGCTGCTTCTCCTTGTTCTCTTTTGAAGCCAGCACTAGCTTTTGATTCAGTTGTAGAGCGTCCATCTTCTTGTACTGCTCTTATGCTATTATTTTTTTGCGAATTGCAAATTTCTGGTCCTTGTTCTGATTTGATCGCATATAGTGCATTACAAAAATTTATTACATGTAAAACCACATTGCTAGCAATTGATGTTCCTATTATTCATTATGCACGTGCGTTTTTTTTAATCCACGCTTGTTTTTCAGTTCTAGATGCTACCGCTTTTGTGTCTAATCCCATTACCACATTATATATATCTTTAGCAATCAGGCACAATTTTATCCGAAATCACCATGCTGCAAATTGTACTGCATGTTGTAAATTTTGCAATTTTCACATGTTTTCCCTAATCTCCAATTTAAGGGAATATAGGGCGTCTGCTAGACTGGAGCATCTAACTCTGTTAGGGGCAATCACCTTTAGTTTTCCCAATGTCTTCCAAAATATATATTGCTTCAGCTAGCACCGTTTTCTTCCACGTCATTTGTGACCTTCCAACTTTCCTTTCACCTTGTGGATTCCAGTTTAGGGAGATTCTTGTTATATCTTCAGCTTAGTGTATGTCCTATCTATCTCCATTTTCTTTGTTTTATTTCGGTGTCAATGTCTAACTGCTATGTTGCCGTAGAAGTTCCTGGTTACTAATCAGAAGTATTTAATCAGTCGTCTCAGGCATTTGTTCACAAACACCTGTAGTTAGTTTGTGATCTTTCTTGTATTCTTCCATGTTTCACATCCATACAGCAGTACTGACACATGCATTCGTAGCTTTGTCTTTCTTGCATTCTCGCATTCCAGATCTTGTGAAACATATTGAATGTGTTCCTAGCTTTCTTAATGCGCTGACTAATATCTTCTTCGGTCTCGTCTGTTTTTACTACAGTACAACCATGTTACACAAAATTTCTCGTCTTTCTCCACTTGTGTATTATTGATGGTAATTGGTGTACTATATTTGGTGTTCAATAGCCTATGTTTTTCTATTGTTGATTTTTAGACCAACTTCATGTGAAAGTGTTGATACCAATTCGAAAAATAAAATTTTGTGAGACGGAACACTTACATTTACCAAGCTGGCCCTGAAGATCTATAAATTTATTTTTGTTTGCTAATTTTTGTTCTTGTTCAACAGACCTACATCGCATAGAAGACCAAGAATATATAAAAAAAGAGCTTGGAACAGCATTGAGAATTGCATTAGCATCTATCACCGTACACCAACCTGCTGATCCAATTAACTATCTCGCAAATTTTCTTCTTGAATATCGATACAATCAATTTATTAAATGCCGTAAAGAGAAAGAACTGCAAGACTTAATGGATGAACGGCAACGATTCAGAGAAGAAGAGGACATGCATAATTTGCAAAAATGTAAAGAAAAACTTGAAAAACGTCCCAAGGATAAGCCAATATTTCCACACTGTTCACCTTGCCCGGAATAAAAATTATAATGTATCTATCTAAGAAAACATTTTCTAATAACAAAAATCTTTAAATTTATTAAACTAAATATTGAAATGGACGGAATTATGGTTATGTACAATAAACTTTGATTTTATAAATACAATAAACAGGAATACAAACTAACATCTCTTATGAACACCAGATTACGTCTAATTTACATTTTCCGTAAAACCATTTAGTCATAAATTGGTTTTTCGGTGTCAATTGTTTTAGTTCATCTTCATCCAATTTATAATTTTTTATGGGTTTTGGTACTATACGTTTTGTATCACCACGTCTTAAATGTTCCCGATATGCTTCATGTAAATCCATTATATCCGAAGCACTTAAACATGGTCGACATAGTCTACATTTTAACAATTCACAAGATCCAGTACATGGAATTTGAGAACATTCAACAGGATCAACAACAATATTTTTATCGGATGACATCATTGTTTCAGTTTTCAGCATTTGTTTTCGAAAAGATTCCCGTTCAATTAGTGATGCGACCCCAAGAAGACTAAAGGCATGATATAGGACTTGTTCGTAGAGTAATTGATTTGGAGGAAAATGAGCAGATGACAAATTCGGACTCATGTTTGCTTCCATCATATAAACATCAAAATTATCATCGGCTATCAAATCAAATCGCATTAATTCGAAGAAATTTTTTTTATTACGATACTTTTGAGAAAGCTGGAATCGTGAAAAAAATATAAATAAACTTGTAAAATAAAATTAACATTTTCAAAACCGTTTATACTTACTATATTGGCAATAAATTTTTCTTTTTGATAAAGTACGAGTCTAATGGCATCTTCTACTTTCTCCCACATAACGCTAGGATCACGTCCTTTACTTTGCATATATCCATCAAATGAACCCTTCATTCCAAAACCTAAGTCGTTATAGTATTGAGACAAAGATGGAACATCCCATGTCGGCAAATAATCATCACCAACTATGTATTTATCAACTATTTTGGGATCGAACGGATAATACTTTACTGGACAATAACGTAATAAAATATCACCATTATAAATGTAAGCCCTCAGTGGATTGATTGAAGTTATTATCGTATACACGCCGATATCGAATTTATGACCATCAACTAGAAGAGGGTTATCAATATACTCTTGAACAAACGACTCATTATTTTTAAAATCTATTTCATCAATAACTTTAATTTCTATATTACGATGTTGATTATTTTTTTGAACAAATTTTTTGGTTGGATATAATTTTGAATGCTCCTTTAATTGTTCTTCCTCGGCCGGAAGCTTAAATGATTTTGGAATGTATTTTATATTAGTTGTCGCAAGATCAACTTTATTTGTTATATATCCACAACCAGGCAGATGATTAACTTTTTGATGTGGTTTTAAATTTATCATCATCGTTTGTAATTTCCCAAATGGATAATCGTGTGCCCATAGTAAATCCCAATCAGATTCATTATCACCTTGTCTTAATCCTAAGCGATTTAAAACTAAATGCACATGCTTCAGATGATTACCATTACGATCACGCCCAAAAACCCAATACGTTGGTCGTTTTTCTTCAATTTGTTCATGAATGACAGACCTGTCGACATGTTCATATAAACTAGAGGATACATTACAATAATCTTTGGCAAATTTTTGATAAAAATCATTTGGAAGGAATTGAAATAAAATTGGCACAGAGATTGTTATTAAGAAAAATAATATTTGACCTTTTCTTGTACGCAAATCAAAAAATGAGATACATTCGTTTTCGGTATTGAAATCTTTTGTTGGTTGCGTAGGTGGAGGTGTGGTTACCTGTGAAAAAAGTACAATATTTATTACATAAAACAATTAAATTAAATCAAGTTTTAAACTTACGTCATTTTCAGAGTTTTCTTTCTCCATTTTATAAAAATATCTATTTAAAATAGGTCACACTAGTATTATTTAATTATTGAAATAAACGTTCAAAAATTCTTTAAAATATATTATGAGTTGAATTAGCTTTTCGATATTAGTTATAGCATTTAAATAAACATTACAATTTTATTCATAAATCAACTGTTTTAATTTTCTTTTCAAATCTATGAGATTGATTTATGTGATGACACTTTCAATGCCATATCTGTTTTGGTAAATCAAAAACAAATTCTTCTTCGTCGTGTCATATGACATCTTTTTACCTGACGTGACTCGAATTTTGCAAATCAGCTGTTAACGGAATAGTGGAATTCTACTGTCTTATACAATACGAAAAATAATCCTACTTCACTTCTTTTATTGACATATGCATGTGGTTTTGACAATTTGTATTGTATATTTGAAGTGTTTGTTTGTTGTGTTTAATTTTAATATTTAAATAATGTTTTATATAATTGGGTTGGGCCTTGGGGATCCTAAAGATGTAACAGTTAAAGGATTAGAAATTATAAAAACATGTGAACGAGTTTACCTGGAAGCTTATACATCAATATTAACATGCGGAAAAGATGTTTTGGTAGGGAGACCTGAAGATTTATTAAGCAGTTTTTCTAATTTTTATCGTTTTCTAGGAAGAGTTCTATGGAAGAAAATTGATTCTAGCTGATCGTGAATTAGTGGAACAAGGTGCCGATGAAATATTAGCCAATGCTGACACAATAAATGTCGCATTTTTAGTGGTTGGTGATCCCTTTGGTGCAACCACTCATACTGATTTAATACTAAGAGCACAAGAACGAAGTATTAAGTATAAAGTTGTACATAATGCATCGATTTTAAATGCAGTTGGTTGTTGTGGGCTACAGTTATACACATTTGGTGAAATAATCTCGATTCCATATTGGAGTGATACATGGCAACCCGACAGTTTTTATGATAAAATAAAAATAAATCGACAGCATAATCTGCATACATTATGTTTATTAGATATTCGTGTAAAAGAACCAACATTAGAGTCTTTAATGAAAAAGAAACGAGAATATCAACCTCCAAGATTTATGAGTGTTAGTGAAGCAATAGACCAACTTTTACAAATAATTGTAAAAAAACGACAGAATGGTGTCAAAGAAGAGGATTTAGCATATAATGAAAACAGTTTATGTGTAGGAGTTGTACGTGTTGGTCATGATACACAGCAGATTATTGTGGCCACATTTGAACAAATGCAAAATACTGATATGGGACCACCTCTTCATTCACTCGTTATTCCTGCTCAGAAGTTACATCCACTCGAAATTGATTATTTAGAACAATTTGTTATAAATAAAGAAATAAAATTTGAGTAAACAAGTTTTTTTTATTTATATAAAGAGCTTTGAATTTATCTAATTATGCTACACTACAGAGGAAGCGACCAAAGTTTGTGGCTTTGTCCTTTTCAAAGGTTGCATACCAAAGGAGGTGGTTTTGAAGATTATGTCCAGGCGGAAATACACACATCGCAAGGATTCACAAGCGGTATTGAACAGCATAGGTTCTATGCCAGTCATCAGTCTCATCCGCCGTTATGCAACACCGCCAATTCCTTCAGTGCTGCCGCCAAGCGTATCAAAGAGTCCATCGCTACCGAGAACTATTCAGCCACCCTTCTGAAATTCGATTAGCTCATTTAGGTAAAAAGAGGAGACAAATGACACAAGAAATTCCAGACGAATACCCTTGGACTTCACAATAAGTAACAATTGTAGTAAACATGTAACAGTAACATGTCTCGGCAGTCGGCGAAATTTGATATGACCTACAATGCATACTTATGATTCAACATGGAGCACCGACCAGAGAGTACTTTCCACTCTAGAAACCTCAAAATGACCGATTGGGATCTGTTCATATCACATCTTCAAAATAATATGTGAAATGACCAATGAAGCATACCACCTGAATTACTAAGTCTAATATCACTAGAGATGCACCGTAGTGGAATGGCAATTTGAGAGGATTAGGTGTGGAGCACTCTAAAAAATTTCTAGTCAGCTGCCTCGCCTTTCCTCTTAAACCACAATATCTTAACAAGCCAAGTTTTACTGCTTCTGACAGACCCAGATTCTGAAACTTACAGAGCGGAATAATGGAACACATCTGCAACTGCTCTGAGCCTGCATATCGTAGATACATCAAGGTTGGTCAAGCTAGACTGTGGCGATATCTTCCAGTTCCACAATAATAAATAGTTTCACAATATAATAATTCCAAGAAATAATAAATAACAAACAGCTTAAGTACGCACGGCATTGCGTTATACGGATTGTAATTTTTTATTATTGTAAATCAGCCAAACAAAAATTAGTCCCTCCTGGTGAAAAAAGAAAACAGTTGCCTGTATTACATTAGCCGCTTTCTAAACGAGTGAATTGCTGAAGGAATTGATGGTAACCAATTTTTCTAGTACTCAGTAAATCATCAATAATAATATCCGATGTTGCCATTCCCATTCTTGGAGCTGATTTCCTAAATAAATACGGCCTGTTAGTGGACATAAAAACCGACGTCTTGTCGATCCAAACATCACTATTCACATTGGCTAAACTCTCCACGTCCCAAGCACCATCTCTCACATTGATCAACGATTCAGTAAATACCGAAATTCTCAATATTCTCAAAAACTTTAAGGACTTAACGTCCAAAAATGATCTAACTAAACCTGTCAAACATAACGTGACTCACGTTATTGAAACACATGGGTCTTCTTTTTCATGTAAACATCGTCGACTAGCTCCAGACAAACTGGCCTGAGCAAAGACGGAATTTAACTTAATGTTGTCTTACGGCATTTGATGACCGTCTAAGAGTCATTGGTCCTCTTCATCTTGTTGAACAGAAGATCAACAATTCACCTTGCGATCACTGCCGTTCTCTTAATAAAATCAATATTCCTGATAAATATTGTAACGATTCTACATAAACGAAATAAAATACAAAACATTCAACTTCAATTTACGATACACAATATTTCAAAAATAAAACAAGGTCACATTCTTTTCTTAGAAAAAGGGTCAACATGAAACACAATTAAATTACTCTATGAATCAAATCAACATAACGTAAAAGATTCTAATATTTTCTCAAGGTTTTTAAGGGACCTCGAATAATCGAGATTTATCGAATTATGCAGAATCTTATATAAGGAGCTGTCCCTTGCGAATTTGATATAGTTTTATTTTAACCTAAGATGTATGATGTAAAAAGTGCGATAATTGGAAATAGTTTATGTGAATTTTAGTTCGTAAACAGTTGTAAACACGTTGTACCGTGTATAAAAACCGTGTTAATTGACGTTACTTTTAAATTAGTTTTTGTAAATAAAGTTTTAAGTGTTTTTGAGAGGAAATATTTTGTGCATTATTTTGAACGTTGTGTTACTGGAAATTTCTACAATCAACCGTTGGAGTTTCTGAAACTGTTGAAAGAATATTATAGTTATGAATATTGTTTCCTATTGTTGTGGAACAATTAAGGAGTTGAATACTTAATAAAACCCGGTTTACTAATCAGTGATCGAACTCAGAAGGAGATTGGGAATTGTGTTGATCGAATTTAGAGTAAGGCCATTCCACACATTCTTTTGCACAAACTTCAAGGATGCAAATTTTTATCTACAATTGACTTTCCTAAAACTAACGTTGACTTCCTCGGACATTTGATTGATTCAACTGGAATCAAACCAACTCCTGAATGTGTCGATGCTATTAATCGCTACGATCGCCCTGAAACGGCTTTGCAACGCCGCCGCTTTCTTGGAACGATAAACTTCAACCGTATATTCATTCCTCACGCTAATGGCAATCGAGCCAATCTATGAGGTTCTAAATAAAATGAAAAGCGTGTCATTCAATGGTCTGGAGACGCTATTCCAGCCTTCAATTTATGCAAGCTGCAACGTAGTGAGGCGACAATTCTGACCCATCCCTCACGCTCCTCTCAACTTGCCATAATGGTCAACGCTTCCAACAAGGCACTTGGCACCTTTGTCCAACAAACAATTAACGTTTGTTTTACACCACTTAGCTTCTTCTCTGTACGACTTAACCAGCCGTAACCAAAATACAGCGCTTATGACTGAACTCTTATCAGCTTATGCTGCTTTCAAACATTTTTATATCTCTTTGAAGGTAGACTCTTCACCCTCTTCACTGATTATTTCACCCTCTTATCTACGCTTTTCGCAGAACCCTGTCAAAGCAAGTCCTCGCCAATTCAGACATTTAGATTTGATAAGTCAATTCACGACTGATATACGTCATATCTCTGGAATAGATAATGTAGCTGCCAACACACTTCCTCGTGTTGAGCAATATCAATTCTGAAATTGCTGAGCCTTAGTTCAATGATCTCGAACTGAAGGAATTATTGGACACTAGTCCCACATTCAAATTCCGAACAATGCCAGTATCACTAGGGCAATCTTCAAAAACTCTTTTATGTGATACTTCCACAAGCAATATTCGCCCATTTATTCCAAATTAATTTCGCCAAACTATCTTTGACAGTTTTCATAATTTATCCCAACCAGAGGTTCAAATTCTATCAAACTTTTTACTGATAAAGTCATTTGGCCATCCGTTAAGAAGGATGTAATGGAACAGATCTGTCTGGCTTGCAAAAAGCCAAAAATCTCTCGTTTGGGTAATTATTGACTGCTAAACTCGCGGCCCTGAAGTCATTCCTATCTTGAATAGCACTGTTGAAACGGTAGCGTCAGCTCTTTATTCCAATTTTATTTCTCGTTTCGGAATACCTTTAGTAATCGTCACTGATCACTGATCTTCCAATTCGAATAGAATCTTTTCAGTGAGTTGTCTTAACTTATCGGTTTCGAAGGTAAACGAACTACAAGTAACTATCCTAAATGTATCGAACTCATCGAACGTTGGCACCAAACCCTCAAAACTGCTATCGTGACTTCTCACCGGACGAACTGGACGTATTCTACTGTCAATATTATTATAATGCTCTTTCCGTGAAGACTTTCGATCTTCATCGCTTAGAGCTAGTCTATACGTTACTAACATATATACGTCTTCATGTAGAATTCTTTAGCCAAAATTCTAACTCCACTCCTCAGTCCGATTTCGTTTCACAACTAAAACAACACTTTACCCGTCCCTCAAATGCTTCATGACACACTTCTCCTAAAGTTTTCATTTCCAAAGCTCTCGAGTCTTGATCGCATGTCTTCTTCCGTACAGACTTAGTAAGTACTTCGCGCCAAGCATCAGCGAAGATCCCTAAAGTAATGGTTTCCTAGGATAGCGGTGCCGCTATATAGCGGACGTAATATAGCGGTGGATGACGTCATAAAAACGTTGTATATACAAATTAAATGATGGTGGCTTCCTAGAGCGACTTCAACGTCAAAAAGCGGTGCCGCTATTTAGATTACGGCCGTCATTACGTTGACAAATACTTGTTGAACGTTTTTTCCGAAAAATAGCGGTGAACTTTTGAAATATTTTCCGTTGGTCTATGACGTTTAAATTTGATTTAGGACTTTTATAAATAATGTTTTATAAATATAATATTTATGATCCTTTTTTACATTTCATTGTGTTGAATCTTGTTATGTTTTTAAATAAATGAACTACATAATATAAAGAAACTTCAAACAAATAAAATTTAGTTTTAAAATTAGTATGAAAGGAATTTTCAAGTATAATTACATTAGACATGTAGGGCCGATTGTACATATGAATGCGAATAGAAGATAAATCCTCGGATTAATCGTCGTTTGTATTGTACGAATCAGGATAGATTAAAAAATCTATCCGATGATTGTTGATCTATCCTTTGATCTATCTTCTATTTTTCTTCTATAAAACAAAGGATAAAACAATTTGTTTTTTTTTTCTTGACATGCGTATAGCAGAAAAGTTTTGTTTTGAATTTGTGGTTATTTTTGAATTTAAATTTCTGCGTTTCAAAAATTTGTTTTTTGATATAAATTATTTCTGCGTTTCAAAAATTTGTTTTTTGATATAAATTAATAGTAAATAAAATAATATTTTTAATATATTTTTAATATATTCAATTTCAATTTTGAAATAATGTTTTTAAATTTATAATTAATTTCGAATTCTTTTCAACCAAATCCATCAAAAAAAGTTGATGTAAATCAAAAATTTTGTTCTATTCACGCAAAAAAATCAGTTTTCTTTTCGATTTACATCCAAAAAAAATGTGCATTTTTTCGTAAATTTTTTTGACATTACTAATTTCAACAAAGAAAATTTAAAAAGTAAACTTTTTGTTAACGACAATTTTTATATTCTACTGTAGATCTACTATAAATTGTTTAATTTTGAAGAATTAATTATTGTGTTTTATATTATATATATACAATAATGTAACTAACATTTAATAAAATAACTCCTAATAAATAAAAAAAAAACTCTAAAACTCCATGGGCAGATGAAAAAAGATGCATCATAGAAAAAAACGAAGACACCTTTCTCTAAAGTGAAGTAATTTAAATTGAAAACAAATATGAATAAATAAAACAAAATTATTTTATTTACAAATTAATTGAATCTTTTATAAATATTTCAATACGCAATTGCAGAATATGCTATTATACAAAATTGTTCAAATTTAAAAGTAGACAACCGCCATTTAAATATCACTAATGGTGCTATTACACACAAATTAAATTCAGCTGCCATAATCAATTTTGCAGTTACCATAATCTGAAAAGTTGATGAAAAATATTTTGTATGAGAAAAAGAGGGATAGCATGCGCGAGATAGATATAAAAACTGCAAGAAAAGTTAGCTGATAGCCAGTTGCTACTTTTTGAAAAATTATTTGGTTTACCAATTACTGCTACAAAATCGTCAGATGATTTCATCTGCAAATTCAACCGGTTTAAAACCGATTATCACATTAATTGATTTTCATATTAAAATCATAATAAAAATTATATTATATTAGGTATAAAATGATTGAATACATATTTTCAAGATTTTAATGTAAAAATTTTACGTTTTCTTTACGTATTTTCGATTCACATTTTTTTTTCAAATCTTAGCGCATTTTCTTATTGTACAAGCTACAACAATTGCTCTATAATGTGGTGTCGCCATTTTGACATTTCATTTGCTTTTACAGTATATAATTTATTTACAATTTATATACGACTAATTTAGATATAATCGATTATATAATATAATATTAATACTAAATAACTAATGATTTTTTAAGAAATTGTTGTTTAAAAATTATTATTACTTCGTAAAGTTATTTGTACTTTCTTGCAGTTTTTGATCTTTTCGCCATCTACAGTCAAAAATAATAAATACTATCATCTGAAAAGTTGATGATTGACGACATACACCATGTGCTCTAGCGGATTTTATGTTAAACAAGTTAAATAAATCAAATTGTAAACATATGTCAAATACCATATATTTTTACTCACAAAAATATTTAAACCATATTAAATTTAATATTTTTAAAATTTGTGCAACACTTGGTGTATTTATTTATTCAAATGTAAGTTACAACACTATTATCTATTATAATTTGATCGCAATTTTATAATTTTTAATAGCAAAATGGAAAGTGATCGTAAAACTGCGAAATATTTGGGTCGCTATTAGTGTCGTACCACAGTGCAAAACATATGATATTGACGGCGTGTCCATGCATCATATTCCCCGTAAGGTCATGTTAAATAAAATAACATTAAATGAATGGAAAAATGTAATAAGGATGGGAAAAAAGATTCGCAAAAACTTTGTGTTCTGTAGCAAGAAAGAACAGATTCTAATTCCATTACCACGGGCGAACATATACGAAAAAGGGCATCACATCAAATGCTTTTCCATCAGAAATTTACCACAATCAAGCATAATGACGAGGAATCCAAAGGCAAGAAAACTCAGGTTAAATATAATGAGCAAGTATGTACAATTTTGAAAATAAATGTATAATTATAAATCTTGTATGTACTTATATTTTATTTTTTAGTTTATCAATTGATACGTCCAGTAGAACAGAAGATGGCTTTGGAAATATTTATCCTACTAACAGCAAGGATGATGAAGGGTGCCACCCAAACAACAATTTTGCATAGGTACTCAATTCAACATTCACGAGCGCGGCGTATCTGTGGAAATTAATGGTGAAACAGAAAAACTTAATAAACTACCGTTCCTTATTGATACTGACGAAAAATTAAATTCCATGACTGGAATTCCAACTCTAACTTTGTTAGAACGGTTACATAAGTGCTGTTTATTAATAAGGTCAGAAGAGCCCTATAATATTGGGTTGTCTAAAAAGTATAACAGTATAATATAGACAATGTGTCGAATAAAGATGAATATGAACAATATACAAACCGCTATACTATTTAATATCTCCTCAAGATGTGCTAAAAATTATTTTACCGATTGTGTGCAGTTTTAGCAAAAGTTTTAAAATGTTGCATATAGTGGCAGACTCGAGAAGAAAACCTAAAAAATTTTAATTGTTACTTCAATTTAAATCTTTTATATTCATATTTTTTAAATTATTAATCCAAAACAAATCAAAAAGAATAAATTTTAATATTTACTTACTGTTCGTTTGAATTTTGATTTCATTAAATAGTTTTTAAATTTTGCAAAGAGAGTGCACTGTTATCACTTTACCAGTCGTCAATAGCAACTGAATTTAATTTGTGTGTAATAGCACCATAATTCAAACACATTTCACATCAACTTTTGTTTTTTGTTCTTTTCAGACCCGGAGTGCGTTCGATTACTAAATGAGATATTAACCATTTAATGAATCATTTAATGAATGACAGATGACAGCGTTCGAGAACTTGAAAACCCGATTTCATTTAAATTTTCATTTAATGAAACCACGCCTCTTTTCATTTAATTTTAAATGCAGTAAATAGCATATTTAAGTTTTAATGAAGTTTTTTATTCAAAAAAATTTCAAATCGAAAACCGTAAAATTTTGTTTTATAATTTTTAAGTAATTTAGCAAATTAGGTATTACGAATTAATTGTATTAATAAAGGAATTAATTTTATATATAATAATTATTTCGTAATTGAAAAATATAATCAAAATGGATGAAAATTTTGAAATTAGTGAGAGATACAACAGCTCCTATTACCAATTACATTTAACGATTGAAAATAAAATTATTTAATAAGTTTTTGCAACCAATTCTATCACCAGTCTCAAACTGCAGATTCCTTAAAGTTTTCGAGTTAGTTATAACCTTAAATTGAATTTGTTTTTGAAAATTTTTAAAATAAATTTAATTACGACGGAAGTAATTGAAAAATAATGCATTAACAGGGAGTAAGATTTTAATTTGATTATAACTTTTATAATCCAACATTTCGTTTATTTATTCATAGAAGTGTCAAAATTTTACAACTTTGACATTATATACATTAAATGAAATTCGTTCGAATACTAAATGAACATCGCGTTTTTTGATTGGTTCATTAAATATTTAATGAAAATGAGATCTCATTAAGTTCTCGAACGCACTCCCGAATTTATAAATTGATTTAGAAAAGTGAAAAGAAAACCACATAAATTTATTCAATAGAAAAGTAAAAGAAAAAGTATTGCGACTTATAAAAAATGCTATAAACTGCAATAAAAACAAAAATAAAAATTAATCTATCCGTGTTCATACAATTGACGAAAAAAAGAATCCTCGGATGAAGATAGAATTTTATCCTCGGATTTTTTTCTATCCATTCTTGTTCATACAATCGGCCCGTAATTATAAATTACATTAGACATAACATAATTATATATATTATGAATAAACAAGTTTAATTAATTCAAATGGTAAAATAATTTGAAGTCATACAAAACATCATGATTAAAAAAAACAACTAAAACCATATCTATGACTAAGAACAATTCAGTAATGAATAAAAAAACGAAAAGAATATGAAATGAACTAATTATGTTAGTTCCTCTTGATAAAATTAGCTGTTGAAATCAAGTTTTATGTAGAGCACTAATAAAACGCTACAAACTGGAAAAATTTCATAAATAAGGGCTTAAGGCTTATATTTAAATGTGACGTTACTATAATTTATTTAAAAATATCAACAAATATTTATAAAATTCGAAAAAAAATTAAAAATAAAAATTGCGGTACATGTTTATTTAACCTATAATAAAAAAAATTCAGTTCTCCAATGTAATATTACGTTGTTCTAACATTCCACCTTTCATCACCGCTATTACGGCCGTCATTTTACGTCCACCGCTACTTTTTTTATTACGTCCGCTATATAGCGGCACCGCTATCCTAGGAAACCAAAGCTTTAGCCAGTCATTAGCCGCGATGATAAAAATGTCTTTATTGACCTTAAAGATCAACACATTCGTGTTTCCATCGACAGATTAAAATCTTAATTTAAGGAAGTATCTTAAGATTACTGCTTAACTTAAAACTTCGAGTATTAATCTCAACTGCGCAAACGAAACATCGACTTTTAAGTCCATTCTACTCCTTCGAACACATCCTATTCTATTCCTTCTACCTCCCCAGGAACGAGGCAACGTACGACGCTGAAACTACTGTATCAATTAAAAGGGTGAGATTTAATTCCATTCCTCAACAACAGCTATTCCCCCTTGCATCCACAACTACCTGAGCAGGTAGAACCACTCGTACCCCCGCAAACATTTCTGTTTCGGAACCACATATAAAAATGGGTTTTTGGTGCGCGCGCCCCAAAGCTTCAGATATATTTTAGAATAAATTAAAAATGACATATACCTCTTTCAAATATGCTTAAATAAAAGAAGCAATCAATATCGTGGAAGGGATGTTGTAACGTCATATACTAAAGTTTACCAATCAACACTTAATTCCTGCTGGAAAACCTGAGTAACGAAGCTGGCACTTACTTTACTTTAATTTTACGTTGAAATAAATAACGAAAATATACACATTTAAGGGCATGAACGAAGGTATGAATGCGAATAGAAGATATATCCTCAGATATAACGTCGTTTGTATTGTATGAATCACGATAGAACAAAAACTGTATCCGAGGATTTTTGTTCTATCCTCAGATTTATTCTCTGCTTTTCTTGTATAGAAACAGTAGATAGAACAATTTGTTTTTTTTTCTTCAAATGCGCATAGCAGAAAAATTTTGTTTTGAATTTGTGGTTATTTTCGAATTTAAATTTGTGCGTTTCTAAAATTTACTTTTTGATGTAGTAAATTAAAAGTAAAATAAATTATATTTTTAATATACATACTTTGATATAATTAATTTAAACTGACCATACGTACAGCATTGTGCTTTATTATACAGCATTTTTACTGCTTGTACAGCATCAGTATCCGTCCAGCAAAATGCACAGCATTTATAAAATTTGTCCAGCCAACCTAAATTTGTCGTTTTGTTTGTTGTGCATTTTTTTCTGCGATAATTAGATGCGTTCAAAAAATAGATCATAATGTTTAGTGGGTACAGCAAGTAATAATTCGTCAGTGTCAGCTAGAAGTATGAATATCCAATCTCATTTTTACAAAGTAATGCGGTTTGTTTTGTTGTAGATTTATATAATTAATAATAAAATAAGATTTCGATGAGCGTTTTGTAAGTAATTATATATATGAGGCATTCCACGTGAACGGGAACAACTAAAAATTTGTTTTTGCCCAAATTTTGGATATTGATAGTACTCCATTAGAATAAGATTTCGTAATTTTTTTAGATTTTTTGGTCAACCCCTTTGCCGTCAGTGACGGTCAAAAATTTGAAATTTTTTCTTGAGCGAAAAACGTCTCCATTTTGTAGGCAGTTTAAAGGTCTTACCTCATCTACGAAAAGTTTTTCGTCTTCAGGGATTCATTTCTTATATTCGTCACCCATACCCGTTTGCATGAGAAAAAAAGGAGAGCATGTCATGCGAGAAATATATAAACTGCTGGAAATTTGACGAAAAAATTCAAAACTGCAAGAATAATGACGAAATTCTTTTCAGAATTAATCAGTAAACCAATTAACTGCAACAAATTTTCTTCGGCAAATCTCAACCGCATATTTTCTTGACGATATTTTTTATTGAAAAAAGCCGAAATAAATTAAATTTCCAGTTTATTACATGTTTTCTTTAAGTAATATAATTGATTCTACTTTAAAATAATTTGTTTTACAAAATATTTTTAAAATACATTCCCGCTTTTTATTTTTTATTGTAGTTTTTTTTTGTTGATTTTTTGACACTTTTACAATATTTTGCATTTTTATGTAAAACATAAAAAAAGTGTGTGAGTTGTGTGAAACATAAAAAAAGTTAAAACAAATACTTATTTCCTTTTAAAAACAATAGATATGAATAGTAAATGATTCGTAAATAAACACAATCAACTGTTTGTCTCTTTCAAACAAAAAAATTGTAGTTTGATCTGCTCGCCACCTGTGTTCGTTTTCAAGAAGCTTGTCTTGAATCCCTGAAGACGAAAATCTTTTCGTAGATGAGGTAGGACCTAATGCGTATAAACCTTTTTTTAAAAATTATTAGTTCGTTAGCATTTTCCCGTAGAATACGATAAAAATATTTAAGAAATTTTTGAGCGTAGTTTTCTCCTTTATTTTGAGGTTTTAAAGTTTAAAATCATTTTTTCGGAATGTATGACACGTTTTTTTTTAATTTTGGTTTTCTAAATTTAGTTTAACTATGCACTTTCAAATAATTTTTATCGCGTGATGGAAGTTGTATCGATGTGAGCGCTAGAGGGCGCCGAATGTAAAAAAACAAGGTTTTCACGTAGTTCTAAAACTTTATGATTTTTTTTCTCGGAAATAGCTCCATGTAGGAAAACTTTGGGTTAAGTCCATTTGTCTTAAAACTGTACGTAAATTACGAATACAAATTTTGATTTTAAAAAATCTACAATTTATAAATCATTTGCCGCCATATTGGTGCCGCCATTTTGAATTTTAATAATTTGACCCTGAATTTGAATTTAGTGACCATGACTTTCTTATAATACATTCTTTGAATTTTAATTTTCATTTAACAGCACAAGATATATCGTGAAAACTGGTTTTGAGGGAACTTACAATGATGACAATACCACCCAATGACGACAATACCACCAAAAAGAAAACGTGATTGTAAATTTACTGAAGAACGGGAAAAAGGACTTTTTCTTTTATAAAAAATGTATTTCTAATTCTACAGATGAAGGAAATGTCCATTGCACAATTTGTAACGGAATATTCTCCATAACTTCTGATGGAAGGCATCACGACACATAATTTCAGACAAACATAAAAGTCCGGTGCAGGCATATGCTTCATCCTGTAACTGGGCATATTTTTTCCACAACAAGATTTTGGTATGAAAGAAAAAGAATTGGCCATGGCGGAAGGAATTTTTGCATTTCATGCAGTTCTCCATAATCATAGTAAAATATATTTTGAGTTTTATTCCTAAATATATAATAAATTAAGGGCTATTTCAGTTACTTGCAATAATCTTTTGCGAAATCAATACAAGGTAGCCTAGTATATTTTTATCTTTAAATAAATATGTTTTTTAATTTGTCCAGCATTGTAGCTTCTGGCATCTGGTTAGTTTAAATTAATTTAAGTTTTCAAATAATTGTTTTTAATTTATAATTTAATTTATTTAATAGAAAAGCAAAAGAATGAGTGTTGCCACTTATTAAAATACTTCAGATAAAAAATGCAATTATAAAAACAAATACAAAAAAATCTATACGCGTTCCTACAATCGACGAAAAATAAAATTCTCGGATGAAGATATGAAAAACGTGACCATAGGTGCGTTCGATTTGACTGAAACAACTGAAAAAACAACAACAATTGCATTTAATTTTTCAGTTGCTTCAGTTGTTTCAGTCAAATCGAACACGGCTCATATAATAAATTTATTCTCGGATTTTTTTCTATCCATCCTTTTTCATACAATCGGCCCTTCGTTTCTTTTCGATTTACACGTTTTCACGTACCTGAATTTCGATTTACACGGTTTCCCAAGGAAATTTTAGCATGGATGGGGAATAGTGTATAAAAATATGTGTGAAATTAGAATACATCTCTAAACTGACAGCCCGTTATAAAAATGTCAATCGATGTAAGTTTTTCCTTCTAGAATTAAAATTAAAATATTTATATAAATAAATTATTATTTAATTAGCTATCATGGTGGGAAAACCCACCGCCTGTATTAGAAAATATTGAAGATACCCTCCGTAAATATATACTTGAGCCAAATCTTCCCATTCATGATCCAGATCTGTACATCATTCCTCGAGAACTAAATGTAAGACGTTTGTATGATGCTCCACCAGGATCAGCGAGTACAACAATTGTACCAGATAGATGTCCGTTTACCGGTGAGATATTAGATTTTATTGAGGTCAATGTACCACATGCAGGTTCAACTGCTCAAAATTCGATGTCAATGAATCGTGCACCTGGACCTCCAGAACAAAGTACTCGTGGATCAGCAATGAATTATCCATTTTGGCCAGGTGGCTTCGATGCTCCCGAATACAAATTTGAAAATTTTGAAATCGATGGCGATATTGATTTTGAAAATAATCTTTTAACTATAGCTCCTGGTTTCTCTAAAGGGCTTGAATTCAAAAAATCTACAGTTCAGGAAAGCAATTCTTCAAATGATTCACACCAAGAACAAAAGGAGTCTGAAAAAACTGTGACCATTGATCTCTTGTCAATTGTAGAATCTGATAATGACGTTTTAGGATTATGGAAGTTGGAACCGAATAAAGAACCAAACAAAAGCGAAAATAAAGAGAAACTAATATTTGCAGAAAATATAGACAGTCTTATTGAATCACCGTCATTTTCTGCTTTACCTGATGCCCCAGTGCTTAATATATCTGCAGTAGAAACCAGTCCAAATTTAAAAGCAGAATGGGCCGAGCAAATTAATAGTAATCAAGCGGTGACTGGTTTTGATTTGTTAATGAAAGATCCTGCTCATACATATCCTTTTGAACTGGATAACTTCCAGAAACATGCTATCCTCAAACTTGAAGAGCACAATCATGTTTTTGTTGCAGCACATACATCCGCCGGAAAAACAGTTGTTGCAGAATATGCGATTGCGTTGTCACAAAAACATATGACACGTGCCATCTATACATCACCGATCAAAGCATTGTCAAATCAAAAGTATCGAGATTTCAAAAAAACATTTAAAGATGTTGGTTTGATTACTGGAGATATCCAAATAGATCCCACCGCATCATGTTTGATTATGACCACAGAAATATTAAGATCAATGTTATATTGCGGTAGTGATGTGATGCGTGATCTGGAGTATGTCATATTTGATGAAGTTCATTATATAACAGACAGCGAACGTGGCTACGTATGGGAAGAAGTTTTAATTTTGTTACCTGATCATGTGACAATTGTTATGCTTAGTGCAACCGTACCCAACACTTTAGAATTTGCAAACTGGGTTGGTCAAATAAAACGCCATAAAGTTTATGTTATAACCACATTTAAGCGCCCTGTTCCTTTAAAACATTATCTCTACACCGGATGTGGTGGAAAATCGAGAAATGAAATTTTTTTAATTGTTGACGAAGCCGGACGTTTTCAAAATAAAGGGCACGCTGAAGCTGTACAAATGAAAAATTCACGTAAAACAGAATTCGAAAAACGTAATCAACCGAAACATTTAAATCCAAAACAGGAACAAACGTTATGGGTTGGCTTGATTGATTTTCTGAAGAAGAATGATAAATTGCCTGTTGTAGCATTTACACTATCCCGTAATCGTTGTGATAGTAATGCAGAAGCTTTGAAATCTTGTGATCTCTGTACAGCCAAAGAAAAGAATTTAATTCATTTATTTTTCACTCGATGCATGCAAAAGTTAAAACCAGAAGACAGAACTTTGCCACAAGTTACAACATTACAGGACTCGTTGGAACGAGGAATTGGTGTCCATCATTCGGGTATATTACCAATTCTTAAAGAAATTGTGGAAATGCTTTTTCAAATTGGTTTTGTTAAATTATTATTTGCCACCGAAACATTTGCAATGGGTGTCAATATGCCTGCGAGAACGGTAATTTTTGATTCATCTACAAAATATGATGGCAAAGAATCGCGAATGTTGCGCCCGGCGGAATATATTCAAATGGCTGGAAGAGCTGGACGTCGAGGACTTGACGAGAGTGGAATGGTTATTCTAATTTGCAAAAAAGACGTCCCTCCAATTCAAAGTTTACAAGAAATGATGTTAGGGCAACCGATGAAACTGATTTCCCAGTTTCGATTAACCTATGCCATGATTTTAAATTTATTACGTGTAGAAAATGTATCCGTAGAGGACATGATGTCGCATAGCTTCCGTGAGTTTGGGGAACAGTCTAAAATTCCAGAAAACAAGCAACGACTTCAAGCAGCAGAGAAACAAATTTTGTCGTTACAAGTTATCAGGGAACATTTGCAACCACTTTGTAATTTTTATGAAATTGCTTTCGATTATATATTGGAATGGAATCATATTATGCCTGAATTAATATTATCACAAAAAGTTTTCAAAGAACTCAAACCTGGAAAAGTTTTAAAAGTTACAAACGGAATTCATTATAACAAGATTGGAATTTTATTGTCAATTCATTCTCGTTCTAATAATGAGCCAACATTTAAAGTTCTGGTGCTAGACAATGAAAAAACAAAATCGGATAATATTGATGAATTCGAACTACTAAGTGTTAATGAAAAACCATTCAAAAATGACAATACAAATTTAAATCGAGGAGAGTTATGGCATCGAATGATCTCATTTGCAGAAATTCATCAAAAATTTATTCCCGAAGGAATTGGTGGACATGCTGTACTTACAATCAAACCAAATGAGATTATTGAAATAACAAAGACGACAGTCAAAGCAGATTACGATTTGATCATTAAAAACTGGGGTCAACGTCAAATACCTCGTTTCCGGGATTCACCACCAGGACCAACTGTTGTTAAAGCTGTAACCGAGCTGTCGAATTTAAATAATTCAATTAATTCGGGCAAGTCTCATATACAAACCGTAAATTTACGGCAGGGTTTGAACGTTGGTGGATCACAAATTTTAAATTCGTTAGAAAATTTTGATGTGATTCATGACAAATTGAAAGAAGTAATATCATGCACGAATATTGCAAATTTTGAACAAGAATTTGCAATAGTGTTTGATCGGAAGCAATTAGAAAGAAAGAAAGATGATTTAACTTTTAAGTTATCGAGTAAAAGTTTATCTCTTTATCCAGATTATTGTAATAAATTGGAAGTTCTTCAAGATTTGAAGTATATTGATGAACAACACCAAGGTAAGTCGAGATGAGTGATCATGTTTTACCTCCATGCTCAATTTGTTTTCTTTATTGTTGATTGTTTTTAGTTGCAATGAAAGGAAGAGTAGCATGTGAAATTGGATCCAACGAACTATTAATAACAGAGTTAATATTAAGTAACATTTTGACTGATCTTGATCCCGCTGAAATCGCTGCACTTCTATCTAGTCTTGTATTTCAAAGTAAAACTGATGCAATGCCGAAGTTCACAGATTCGTTGAAAGCAAGTATAAAAGAAATCCTTCACGTTGACAGTATTATATCGGCGGTTGAGAGGAAATACAATGTTGGCAATTATGATGATACACAAGAGAAGGAGCGGTTAAATTTTGGACTAGTAGAAGTTGTATATGAATGGGCAAGAAATAAGGTAATTTTTATTTAAATTTAGATATTCGTTTTTTTTTTTCATTTTGTCGTGTCTCAGCCATTTGCAGATATTATGCAATTAACCGATGTTCAGGAAGGTATAATTGTCCGATGTATTCAACAATTACATGAAACACTTAGGGATGTGAAGGATGCAGCACGGATTATTGGGCATCCAGGATTGCAGAGTAAAATGGAAGAGGCAATAAATGCTATCAAACGAGATATTGTTTTTGCTGCCAGTTTGTATACTCAAAAAGAAACAGTCGCTGTTCTTTAAATCACTCCAATTTCATGAAAAACAACGTTTGCTATTTATTTGTATATATAAATGATTTTTAATAACAAGGTTTGTTTAATTTACGGTAAACAAATTGTGAACATACCAAACCGTAAAGATACCATAGCATGTAAACTTTCGATTCCATGCCGTTCGCATATATTAAATAGCAGAAAGCATTGTCTAGTTACCTGAGGAACAATCTCATCCTTAGACGGTGGTGAATTGCAGTGGTGCAACCTAAAAGATCTATTACATCCCACCTATCTGATCTCCTGGCAAGGTCGCCATATAATATGTTTCGTAATAGGTTTCATTTATGTATATGATTGATTACAGAACCTTTTAGATTTACACACTAATCTATTACACAATTGTCACCACTTTATTTTATCTTTTATAATTGTGATAAATAAAACACATAGCTTTGATTAAATTAAATTAAACAATTTATATTTTTCATCTTTGTATTTAATTTTACAAGAACTATATAAAACTAATAGTAGAACAACACATCACATCAAAACTCAGAACAAACTCTGAATTCAGTTTTTATATTTGCTTTTCTTTATGCCTCGCATAAACAAATTATTGTTTAGCTCAGCAGCATTTTATTTTGTTTAAAACATTCTTCTAATATCAAATTAAACATACGCGATGTTTAATATGCTTAATTGACAAGAGTATTTATTAGTTTATTTAATTTTAATAAATTTGATATTTAATATTAATTATGAAAAGTTATAATTACTCAATGAGTAACAACTACAGTTACTCAATGTTATGATTTTTAGGGGTGCACTACAAATATCCAGTTGGAGTCACTCGAAATAAGCCTCCTTCATGAACTTTAGGATATGGAAAGGGTTTAATGTATGCAGGTCACTACCGTGAATACAGTACGAACTAAATGGCACCTTCACATGCGTCAAATTTCTACACTCTTTAAGAAGGTGAGCTGGTATCTCTTCCATCATCCATCACCTCCACCCTAATGTTCTTAAGATGCTTTCTCATCCTGCGGTCATTCTTGCTAGTCTGGGGACTTCTGTTACCCGCCATCACCAGATCACCGTAGAGTTTCAATCCCACAGATATCTTTGACCATAACGACTACGTCATCCGCGTACTCAAAGCATTTCATGCCCTGACTACATAATATAATCATAGTTTCATCTCCATCTTTGAAACTTATGAAGGCTACCTAACCCATGGTTAGAAAATCTGAAAGATAAAAATAATTAATGTTTTTCTTGTTCATAATGCACGCTATTATGTGAGTTTGTATTAGTATCCCAAACTACTACTTGCTGTTTACAAGGCTCCTCACTTTGTTTTTGTATCAGCGTCACTCCGAGCTGTTTCTGAGTGAATGCACTGGCACCGCAACTGACGCTTCTATGGCATTATTTTAAACATCCTACTCGCAAGTTTCCTGTCGCCTCCCTTAGATGTTATTATCAAGAGGCATATATGCTCATTCATCCATTAAGAACCTCGCTCCTCTTCTGTCACAACAGCGATCATCTGCAATGGTTACCTAAATCTCTTTTGTAACCATTCCTTCCACCGAAGCGGATGAACTAATGGTTATGTAGCTCAACATTCCGTGACAGCTCCTTTGTCCTCTACATCTACTGCAATGTCCTTACGATGTACATGAAGTTGACTTCAGTAGAAGTGGTTAACCGGCAGTATAAGTAGTTAACCGGTAGTTAAGAATATTTTCTGTCACCGAGAGGCTGCCTTGGACCTTTCGTCGTATTGTGCTGCCAGCAGCGTGAGATTTCTCACTACTCCCTCTAGTACTTTTCGGGAGAAAAAGATAGCCGTGTGAGGGATCATCTCCCATTCTCGTCACAAGTGAATGTGTATAAATACCGACTCCACTTCATTCCATTATACCATCACGAGTCTAGGTTTGAATTTCTAGTTCCAATTACCATGTTTAATTCTAGTTTAAATTAATACCGAATTTCTTTATCACCAACTATGTTAAACCCTGGGGCTTTCTTGTTTCAGTTTTTAGGTGGGCTCGCAAGCCATGGATAATGGATAACCCTCTCCTTTCACTACCAGGGTAGTCCCTTAATAACCAATAAGGGGTCCCGAACAAAACACCTCCCATCTTCCAGTTCAGATTTGCTCAACCATTTTCTCCCCATTCCTCTCAGTTTACACAAGCTCAGCTGGAAGACTTGCGCTAAGGGCTGCGAGGTTGCCGCCTAGCCGTTAGCACAGCACTCTGGAGACCAGGTTCCCTTTAGCTTTAATCAATACATTTACCACAACTCTAGTTAAAATGTTAAAATACCATATTTAGTTTTTTAGGTAGATTTCATATAAAAATCTACCTATTGCAATTTGCAATGGGCTTCATCTCGGAATTCCGGAAAAATTTTGGTGCCAAACGGCTCTATATATGATAAGCGGAGACGGTAAAACAAAAAAAAAATTATATATATATATATATATATATATATATATATATATATATATATATATATATATATATATATATATATCTATCTATATATATATATATATATATATATCTATCTATATATATATATATATATATATATATATATATATATATATATATATATATATATATATATATATATATATATATATATATATATATATATATATATATATATATATATATATATATATATATATATATATATATATATATATATATATATATATATATATATATATATATATATATATATATATATATATATAATATATATATATATATATATATATATATATATATATATATATATATATATATATATATATATATATATGTATATATATATATATATATATATATATATATATAATATATATATATATATATATATATATATATATATATATATATATATATATATATATATATATATATATATATATATATATATATATATATATATATTGTTACGTTTTTCTTTTCCAAACTTCCTTCGAATTGGCCTAACTCACAATTCGATAAACGCAATTCCCAATCTCTTTCTGAGTTCGATCACTGATTAGTAAGCAAACACACCAGGTTTTATTAAGTATTCAACACCTTAACTGTTCCACAACAACAGGAAAACAATACAGCAAACAATATTCCCAACTAGAATATTCTTCCAACAGCTTCGAAACTCCAACGGTTTATTGTAGAAATTTCCAGTTCACAACGTTCAAAATAATACACAAAATATTTCTACTCAATGAAACTTAAAACTTTATTCACTAATTTAAAGATCACTTTTATAATTTTAACTTTACAATCGCAGGTTTAAAATAAAACTAATTTTACATTTAATTTCACTTTACTGTCGCAGGTCTAAAATAAAACTAATTTAAAACTACAAGAAACAATTTCCTTATATACCTTCTGCTTAATCTCTAGAAATTTCTAGGTAACTTTTTAGAAACCTTGAGAAAATATTAGAATATTCGATTATTTTACGTTACGTTGATTTGATTTATAAAATCATAAAACAAATAGACCTTAATTCTAAGAACATGTACAACAACAACAACACTATTTCATTCACTTTCTGTTGTGTTTTGTTGATTTTATTTTCCTAGAAGTAACCGTAATCGTCTAGATTTTTCTGTAATCGTAACAATACCCTCCACTTAAGCCTGTTCGTCCCGAACAGGATCTAGCTCTCCTTTGTATAAGGCCAATCTTTCCAAATGTACTACTTTCGCTTTGCCTCGATGTCCTTTCTTAATTCTATAAACCACGTCATTCAACTTGGTTATAATGTTGTAAGGTCCTTCCCATGCAGCTTGCAGTTTTGGTGATAACCCTCGTTTTCGTTGTGGGTTGTGTAGCCATACTAATTGTCCTTCTTCAAAACCTTTATTATTAGATCGTATATCATATCGGGCTTTCATTCTATCACTGGTCAGTTGTATCTTCTGCCGAACAAGATTGTGAATATCCTCAAGGTTCTTCCTGATTCGGTTGACGTATTCTTGCGCAGACAATGATGTTGATGGTACCGCTCCAAATTTGAGGTCACCAGGAAGTCTTAAATCACTTCCAAAAATAGTTTGAGCTGGTGTCATGGTCGTGGTGTCATGAGCTGCTGATCTGTATGCCATCAAAAATAAAGGAATGTGTTGATCCCAGTTACGTTGATTCTTACTGACCACTTTTGCTAGAAATTCCTCCAAAGTAGCATTGAATCTCTCAACCATCCCATCTGACTGTGGATGTGAAGCTGTCGTCCTCGTTTTGTTAATCCCCAGCATTTGACAAATTTCCTGGAATACAGCTGACTCGAAGTTCCGTCCCTGATCGGTATGGATCTCCATAGGAACTCCATAGCGGCTAATCCAATTATTTATCACAGCTTCAGCGATTGTGGTTGCTTCCTGGTTGGGAACCGCACACACTTCCGGCCACTTACTGAAGTAGTCCATGATCACAAGCACATATTTATTCTGATTATCAGTTGTTGGAAATGGTCCCGCTACATCCATTGCGATCCTTTCAAATGGAGCACCTACATTGTATTGCTTCATTTTTCCATGACTTCTTCGTACGGGTCCTTTCACCGCCGCACATTTATCGCATTTTTGACACCACTCCACAATTGATTGCCGAGTCCCTGACCAGTAAAACCGTTGTCGTATTTTTGCAAGAGTCTTATTGATCCCAAGGTGACCTCCACTCGTTCCTTCGTGATACTCCTTCAGTACTGCTTCTATTTTCCCTTTTGGTACCACTGTAAGGGATTGCTTTATCTTGCCATCTGAGCTTTCCCATATTCTCTTTAGGCATCCATTCTCTAACTGGAGACTGTCCCATTGCGCCCAGTACGCCTTCAAAGTTGGAGTTTTATCAGAAATTTCTCCCCATACTGGTTTGCAACCCTTTTCCTTGAACTCGATGATGGGTGCAATATCCGGATCTTCTAATTGATCTTTTCTTATGGCTTCAGCTGTCCATTCATCGTCAGGTAGCACTTGTAGTAATCGTACATCGATGATGTTCTCCTTATTTTCTTGACGACTGCAATGCTTGCATTCAACTTCACAGGGTCGTCTCGATAATGCATCAGCGTTCCCATGTGCAGTACCCTTTCGATGTTCAATGTCCAAATCGTACGCCTGCAACCGTTCGATCCAACGTGCTACTTGTCCCTCTGGATTTTTGAACTGGAGTAACCACCTTAACGCACCATGGTCAGTTCTGAGATGAAATTTCTGACCATACAAGTATTTATGAAAATGTTTGACGCATTCCATAATGGCCAATAACTCCTTCCGGGTAACACAATAATTTCGCTCCGGCTTTGATAACATTTTCGAGAAATAAGCTATCACCTTTTCCTGACCATCTATTTTCTGCGACAATACTCCTCCTATACCTTCATTACTGGCATCAGTATCCAAAATAAACTGAACATTTAGTATAGGATAGGATAGAATTGGAGCCGTACACAATCTCCTTCGGAGCTCCACAAATGCTTGTTCCTGAGGTTCATTCCATTCAAATGCTTTATCTTTTCTTGTTAACTCATGCAGACTTTTGGCAACGTTGGCGAATCCTGGCACAAACCGTCTGTAATATGTGCACAATCCAAGGAAGCTTCGTAGTTCATGTAGATTCTTTGGTCTTGGCCAGTTCATAACTGCTGCAATCTTGTCGGAATCTGTATGAATTCCCATTGCCGTAACCTTGTGTCCCAAATATTTTACTTCTTCCTTGAAAAGTGAACACTTTTTGGGACTTAATTTTAAACCAGCTGCTTGCAACCTTTCCAGTACCTCCGCCAAGTTCTTCAAGTGGTCATCAAAGTCTTTACCCATGACGATGATGTCATCCAAATATACAAGGCATGTTTTCCAGTGCAAGCCTTTAAGTACCCGTTCCATTAATCTCTCGAAAGTTGCGGGAGCGTTGCATAACCCAAATGGCATGACATTAAATTGCCATAGTCCATTACCTACACTGAACGCCGTTTTCTCCCGATCTTCCTCTGCAACTTCCACCTGCCAGTAACCACTCTGCAGATCCAGTGTTGAAAACAATCTTGAACCCGATAATGTATCTAGTGTATCATCAATCCTAGGCAATGGGTAGCTATCCTTCTTAGTAACTATGTTTAGTTTCCTGTAGTCAACACAAAATCTCAAGCTCCCATCTTTCTTGCCAACCAACACCACAGGTGAGCTCCAGGGACTGTCTGAAAGCTCAATTACACCAGCTTCTTTCATATCTCTTACCATTTTATCAGCTTCCTCTCTTTTAGCCAATGGTAATCTCCTTGGTGCTTGACGTATCGGCTTTTCTGCTCCGGTATCAATACGATGTTTCACCATATTGGTTCTGCCATTTCCTTCAGGTGAACTGCAGAATACAGACTTGTGTTGCTCCAACAATTGACGTACTGCTTTCTTCTGCTCTTCTGAAAGCCCTTCTGTCCATTTCTGCACAAGTTGTTCCATTTCTGCCTTTTGTTGTTTTGTGTTGACCGCGCAATTGATGTTTTTCTGCTCGCACTTTATTATTTTAGCTACCTCTTCACATTGTCCTATGATTGATCCTTTCTTCATTGTTTTCTGGGTATCTGACAGATTTAAAACTCTTACTGGTATTTTGTAACCGATCTAACTAAGGTTTTCCCTATAACGACTTCTTTACAATTTTGATGTTCTTCTTTGTTGGCCTCCACAACCCACAACCTGGGTGACCCAGAACCTCCTTCCAATTTTCCCCAAATGATTGTTTCTGATTGGGGTGGCAGCTTTTCTCTGTGATCCAATATTATTCGACGGACACAATTTGAATCTTCACCAATAAACTGGAGTGGCAACTCAACATTTCCGTACGTGAGTACTCCTTTGCCAGCATCAATAACGAATCCATTTGGCCTCATGAAGTCCATTCCCAGGATGACTTCATCCACAATGTCAGCTACAACCACTTCATGTTGAAAGTGAGTATTCCCGATTTCAAAGTTGACCACTTTCTTTCCTTTAATACTTGCACTTTCGCCAGTAGCTGTCTGCATCCGGTATCTCCCTGCTGGTTTTAGTTTCCCTTTCACAATATCAGTGCGGACAATTGTATTTGTTGCTCCCGTATCTAACGTGATGACACAACTTTTTCCATCAATATTAGCCCTAACAGTAAGGCTGTCACCTCCCCTTATCAATCTCGAAACATGGATGAAGGTTATGGGGCAATCGGTTGTGGGAGCCAGCCTACGCCCCTTTAGGCTGACTCGTTGTAGTTTAACTGATGCGGCGATGCTCCATCGTCTTCCCTAGCTTGCTGCACCCGTTCTTCTGCTGGACGTCGCTGCATAGGCGATGCTGATCTTGTTCGTTTCCTTCTCACATCTCTGCATTCCCTCGAAATATGGCCCAACTTGCCACATAACCAGCATCGTATTCTATCACTTCTGACACTTTCTCGTGGTCTTGACTTGTAGTTGTTTTCATCAGCCAACTCCACCCGGCGTATTTTAATTGATGGTTTAATAATTGCTTGCGCAGTTTCATTTGTTAAGGCATAAGCAATAGTTTCTGCGAATGTTGCTTTTGGCGACAACATTACTGCTTTTCGTGTTTCTGGATCACGAATACCATCAGTAAACGCCTCGATCTTCATTTTCTCCATAAAATTCGGTGGAGTATTCGAGTGTGCCAAATGTACAAGGCGTTCTACTGCCGAAGAATAGTCCTGAATGCTTTCTCCATTTCGTTGCAAGCGACCCTTTAACTCGATCCGGTATAGCTCCTTTTTGTGGTCGCTGCCATATTTTCGTTCCAACGCATTCATCACTTCAGCATAACTTTTGCGATCGTTTTCTGGTACTGCCTGTAATGCTTCAGCTGCTTCCCCTTTAAGTGCAACTATCAATGCAGCAAGACGATTTTCGGCGTTCCAAACATTTTGATCTGCTGCGGTCTCGAACTGGAACTTGAAGATGCCGAAAGATGTGGTACCGTCATACGATGGTGGTTTCAATTTAATATTTGCCATCTGTTGTACCACCTGTGAAGTAACTTTAGCTGTTTCAACATCCTGCAACCTCTTCTCAAAATCGTCAACTTTAGTTACAACTTTATTCAAGTCACGCTCAAATTCTTCAATTTCGTTTTGAATTTTCTCGACTTTTACATCAAATGCCGTTGACATTTGTAGAAGCTTCTCGTCTAAGTGTTGATTTATGCTAATATTCAACTCATTTATTTGCTGGTTCATCTCATTTTTATTTGCAGCAAGAGTTGCAGTAATCTCTTCTTTATTAACAGCAATGTTATTGTTGACTGTTTCCAGCTGTTGATTGATGTTGCTACTGATTTCTTCCTTAGTAGCAGCCATTTGTTGATTGATGTTACTACTTTGTTGATCAAATTTTTGAGTCAGCTCGTCTTTGTTGGCAACCATATTTGAGTTTACGACATCCAATTTCTGATTCATATTGGCATTTACGGCATTTAATTGCTGATTCTGTTGACTGATGTTCAAACTCATATGTTGCATCATAGCCATTAACTAAATCGAAATTTCCAGATGGCAATGAAGTTGTTGTTTCCGCAACAAAACTTTTCTCCTCATCAGCTGCCACTAGATCATTATTTGTACTAATCACTCCAAACTGGTAACTTTCCACGTCCATTCCATTGGCTTCCATACCTTGTCGAAGCCGTAGCATTAATTCAGTTTTGTTTCCACTTGTTGACAATCCACGTTGTTCTAGTTCTTTCTTTAACTCTAGAACCTTCAAATCACTTAATAAAACCATTATTAACAGCTAGCTAATCCGCCGATGTCACCAATGTTACGTTTTTCCAAACTTCCTTCGAATTGGCCTAACTCACAATTCGATAAACGCAATTCCCAATCTCTTTCTGAGTTCGATCACTGATTAGTAAGCAAACACACCAGGTTTTATTAAGTATTCAACACCTTAACTGTTCCACAACAACAGGAAAACAATACAGCAAACAATATTCCCAACTAGAATATTCTTCCAACAGCTTCGAAACTCCAACGGTTTATTGTAGAAATTTCCAGTTCACAACGTTCAAAATAATACACAAAATATTTCTACTCAATGAAACTTAAAACTTTATTCACTAATTTAAAGATCACTTTTATAATTTTAACTTTACAATCGCAGGTTTAAAATAAAACTAATTTTACATTTAATTTCACTTTACTGTCGCAGGTCTAAAATAAAACTAATTTAAAACTACAAGAAACAATTTCCTTATATACCTTCTGCTTAATCTCTAGAAATTTCTAGGTAACTTTTTAGAAACCTTGAGAAAATATTAGAATATTCGATTATTTTACGTTACGTTGATTTGATTTATAAAATCATAAAACAAATAGACCTTAATTCTAAGAACATGTACAACAACAACAACACTATTTCATTCACTTTCTGTTGTGTTTTGTTGATTTTATTTTCCTAGAAGTAACCGTAATCGTCTAGATTTTTCTGTAATCGTAACAATATATATATATATATATATATATATATATATATATATATATATATATATATATATATATATATATATATATATATATATATATATATATATATATATATATATATATATATATATATATATATATTTGTTTGTAAAATAAGTAAATCATTTTTAACAATTGTATTTATTTTATTTATTGTACTTCATATATAATTTTTATAATGTTTTAAAAAGTTCATCTAATATTAAAATATTTGATATTTAACATAAAAAAAAAAAATCTCTTAGTTTATAACGCCATTTTTATAATTTTCCTTCAGAACAAAAAAAACTGATTCCCGACAGTCATATGCACAACGAATTTTATCTTTAAAACAAAAAATAACGCAAGTCCCAAACTTTCACAAGTGGTTAGATATAAAATAAGCTTCAATTTAGTTAAAAAAAAAAAAAAGGCTATGCCATCTTTTTTTCAATTACACCGTTTTTTTCTTATGTTACACCGTTAAAAATTATTTCAAAAAATTAAGTGTACATTTTTAAAAACTTTGTTCTAATACCTATTCAACGACATATCATTTATTAAAATCGATTCAGTAGTGTTTCTACAATCGCTCGTCAAAATGCACTCACATCACAAAATAACAAAAAATTGAGGGACACCCTGTGAAGACCCCTGGTCGAAAAAAAAAATTCTAAGAGAACTTGTATTTTTTATTTATCAAAGACTATCCATAAACAAAAAATAATCAAAATTAAAAGGGGTCAAGTCAAAATTTCCCAAAAATTTGTTGAACTTGCGTGAAATTGCTCATTTGTTTAAATTTTAATATAGGAACAATTTAGAAATGTAATAAATAAGGAAAATTATGTATAGCAATTGACATTCGTATTCTGAACGAACCAAAAAGTCAATTTTTAAATTAGCTCATTAGCTCCAGAAAACTTTCGTACCGTCCTGTTCTCAAATTTATCACTTTAAAATGTTTCTAAAAACACGCGTATTTTTTACTTCACCAAATATGAAATCAATCGGTTGAAATCAATCGGTCCATATCACGAATTTCATTTGAAACAAAAATTTATTGACCTAGAGATGCACATCTTTAAAATTTAATATACGAATCTATTATATTATATAGAATATAGAACATTGTATAGAACAAAAAACGATCAATTAAATTTTACTGTTTTGTAGGGTAAGGTTTGTCTTGAACTTTAATATTGTGAAAAAAATTCTAAACATGCCATTGGGATTGTTATTTGAGTAGGACCACTGAGTGTGATGGCTAATGAAGTCACCAGCGTATATTGCTGGGTGGTGAAATAATGGTAGAGTAGCAGCTGGCCACGCTGTATTTGGTGGCTTGTATAGGTTAACAATGTTCGTTTCCGATGTATCAACAACAATAAGATGTATATCGTTGTCCGTCTATGTAAGTACATGGGTGCAGTTCATTATTTCTGAGTTAATATACGTGGTAGATCCATATGCTTGATGGTAAATGGCACTAATTAGTTTGTAACCATTGTTTGTAACCACTAATTAGTTTGTAGCCAGCGCTTCATCTGCTGCCTGCGTTTCCTGAAGATTTACAACGTCGATGTCGAAATCTTTTAATACTCTTGCTAAGTGTTCACTTTTTGACTTGATAATGCATTCAATGTTCAATTGCAAAATACGGACTGATTGTCCAATTTGTTTGTCTTATGGTGCTCAGAAGTTGTTATTTTGATTTTGGTTCATATTCAGTTGTTTGTATCACAGCCAAGAGCTTGAAATGAAATATTTGGCTACCAAAGTTGAATAGACTTTGCTTAATCCAAGGTGTAGCGCAAGGAGCTTGTCCATTCTTCGTTACCGCACACCTCAATCCGCATCATAGCATCGATAACCAAATCATCGAATAGTATTATAGAACCGATAATCAATATACCTAAAGTTCATAGTTCATACCACCGCATTTTATATAATCAAATGGTTTCGAAATTTAAAACTCATTAGATCGAAATATCATACCATCGAAAATCATTCAATAAAAAATTTAATTCATAAAATCAAAAAATCATTTGATAGAAATTCGTAAAATAGAATTAAAAATCATGTAATCGAAATATCATAACATCGAAAATATTCGATATTATGATAATTCTTGAAAAATTGAAAAATCGTTCAATCGAAATATATGGAAGAGGAAGGCCCTACTCCAGTGATGGCGAACCCGTGACCCGCGGGTCATGGACTGACCCGTGAAACGTTTTTAAATACCCGCGAGAATATTCAGAAAATTTATCTAAAATTTGAAATTTAAATATTTTCATAACAAATCCTAAATAAATCTAATTCTACAATTAATTTGGTAAAATATGAAATTATTTTTAATTGGAAATAGAATCTCAAAATATATGAAAACTAAATATACAATCAATGCCTATGTTTATGTGTACAATCTACATGGCCGATTAAGAGGAATGCATATATGTATAAAAAATTGGTTTTTGTGAGGAAATTTTTTTAATTAACATTTTTTAAGTCTTGAAAATACAAACCCAATTTTTATATATTTCTCTTCATCGCCGAGGTGTCAGGTACAGCACATACATATTACATAAGCATTGATAATAGTTATTTTGTTTGTTTTGCTCTAATTTTTTCCGATCTTTTTTAAAAACAAACCAACGATTAATTTCTATGCATTAATTTCAACGAAATATAGCAATTTCCGATAATTTTTAGTCCTATGGAATTGGTTTATTATTCGCAACAATATCGCTGTTAAAACTCCAGATTTGGAGTTATTGAAAAAAATATTAAAACACTTTCCATTCTGTGCAAAGAGAAAATTATAACTCGGAGTTATAATGTAAAAAGACATTTTGAAACTATTCACAAAAATCTTATTTCATTAACGGAGGAAGAAAAAATCAATGCTTTTCTCAGGGATTGAAAAAACATCAAGCTCAAGCGGATGCTTTTAAATCTTTTGTTATGCCAAAAAAAAATATTACTGCAGCTAGTTTTCAGGTGGCACACTCCCTTGCAAAACATGGAAAACCATTATCAGATGAGGAGTTTTTTAAAAAAGCACTTTTAGAATGCAGCGAATCGTTGTTTTCTGATTTTAAAGAAAAGGATCTAATTGTAAGACGAATAAAAGAATTATGAAGTAGTCGTAATACAGTAAAAGAGAGAATAAAATAAGTGAGACTTAATAAATAAGTAAGACTTAATAAAACAATTGAATTTAACAGGAAAAACAACAGCTGCACATATTATGCATGGATTTAAAGAAGCCTTGGACACAATGAATATTGATATAAAAAAGATTGTTTCCGTAACTACTGCTGGTGCTCCAAGCATGGTTGGCAAAAACGTTGGATTTATTACACATCTCAAGCAAAACATTGGGTGTCCATTAGTGGAGTTTCATTGTATTATTCACCAAGAAGTACTGTATGTAAAAAAAGGATTGCAACCATTTTTAAAGGTTATGTCAATATAGTGGCAAATATTGTCAATTTTTTTTCTGCATGAGCACTGAATAAGCGTCAATTCGCTGAATTACTATCTGAAATTGATTCTCAGTATTCAGGTCTTTTAATGTATAACAACGTTCGATGGCTCAGCCGTGGTGTGGTTCTAAATCGCTTTGTTACTCTTCTTAAGGAAATAAAACTCTTTCTACATGAAAAACATGTAAATTAACCTGAGCTAACAAATTTGTAATGGTAAACGATCTAATGTTCTTTTGTGATATAAGTTATAACACAACACTTTAGCGAACTTAATCAGAAATTTCAAGGGCGTGGACAAATTGCATTATGAAAACATTAAATCGTTTGTTTTAAAATTGGACATATTTATAAATGATTTAAATAGGAAAACTATGACATGTTTTCCACATTTGCGTGCACAATTTAAAACTACGGTGATTTTTGGGAATAATATTGAGGTTAATTAGCACCCAACCAAGCAACCAAAGAATCATTTAAAATCAGATTTAATCAATTTAAACAACTGGAAATTACTTATCATGTATAAAATTTAATTAAACTTGGAACTAGAGTTCTTCAATTGGTTGAATATTAATAATTTAGAAATAGAATTAGTCGAATTTCAAAATGATTGTTTTTTAAGAAATTTAAAGATTTGATTGCAAAAATAGAATCAAATAGTTCCCAAATGAATTCTAATGAGAGTCGAAAAAAATATTATACTCCAAACTTGGAATTCTTTGCCAAATACATTTATCTGCATGAAGAATCTAGCAAATGCTGTATCAACAATGTTTGGATCTTCTTATTTCTGTGAGCAGCTATTTTCATCATTGAATTACATAAAGTAAAATCGGCAAAACATAAGGCATATCGGCTCGGGAAAGAAATGACTGCCGCATGTGTGAAATTAAGGACAACAACATATCAACCAGATAAACAAAAATTATAATCTCAAAAACAGCAGCCAATTTCATATTAGTTTTTTTTTCTAAATGAAATTTATTTTGTTTTCTAAATAAAAGTTTGATCAATGAAGTAAATATATAAACTGTTTTATTTTAATTCTAGCAGATTGACCTTACCCGTTGACTCTAAATTGGAAATCTTGTAAATTTGTTTTGACCCACCAGCAAAAAAGGTTCGCCATCACTGCCCTACTCAGTGCTACCTATATAGCAATATTGTAAATTTAAATGTCAGATATAGCCATACTGCGGCTTAATTAGTTTTTATATTGATTTACATTATTTGATGTGATTGATTTATTTCTATAATTCATTAAATTTTATTTTTTTATTACTTAATTTTCGATTGCCGAGGAATTGGCATATTAATTAAATTAAATTAAATTAAAGTATGGTTTTCGGAAACAATTCGTTGAAGCGAATTATTTCCAAAACACATTCTTTAATTTTATTATGCCACTAGCTGGACCCGGCCACGCGTTGCAGTGGCTTAGTCTGGTTGAATATGTTGTGCCACTTTGGGTGGCTTGGACCTTTATAATTTCGCGTTTCGTTTAATTAATTCATAAGATTTAATACAAATGTATCAATTCCTTTTTAATATAAGTTATTTTGTTTTTATTGTTGCAATTAATTTGATTCAAATGCAATAATATCAAGTTACAGTAAAACTAAATTAATAAACCAAATGAATAATTAATCAAAATTAAACTAAATATGTTTAACCACAAGAAAATGTATTACATTTAATTAAATTATTTAATATCAAATAAGTTAAGATACACGGAATCACAGTTGCCTCCAGCACGAATCGCTAAATTTAGGAATCTCTTACCGATGTTAGAGATTTACTCTAACATTTTATGCAAAAATGATTATAAAAATAAGGAATGAATATAATAATAATTGTAATAAACTAAAAGAACTAACTTGTATAAATTTGTTATAGGATGATGATCAGCCCTGTCTCCTACTTCAATGATTTCCTCTAAATGTTTCCATTTCTCTTAAACTACTTTATACAGCTTAACTCCAAGTTAATCAGGAATAATTTATGCGTAGGTTTTCCAACATTTATTGCTTTTAGTAAGTTTAACTTAATATACAGCTTGACTTCAATTTTATCAGAAATAATTTATGCGTAGATTTCCCAACATTTTAATTTAATATGTTCAAAGTATACAAACATTCACTATTCTGTGGTTAATTTAAATTTTCAAATTATGTTTTTTTGTTTTCTATTCAATTTATTCAGTATTGTTTTTTTTTTAAATAAAACTCAAACATTTAAACCATTTTGATTTTGACAGTAATTAAATAAAAATATATTTTTGTTTGATATGATAAAAATAAAACATTTGTTTATTAAACTATTTATTACTGTTACCACATAATTGTTTGCAAAACTATTTAAAAAAAAACATTTAACAAGCTTATTTATTTCAACTTTTTGACTAATGATTTTCAGTGAAATTTTTAATTTAATTTTTATTAGATTGAACATCAAACTTTTTTAGTTTTTTTTTTTGCAAAAACAGAAACGGCATCAATATCAAAAAATGTGGTTTTTTCTGACACTTCATATTAAGCAAAAAAAATGAATCAGCGTTGAGTAAATAATGAGTTCCTTTATCTATTTGTTGTGATATTTGAATTTGAAGTTGTTCGTTATAATTTGAAAATTTTAAAATTGGTATGATTGTAAAAATGAAATGTAATGAATGAAATATATTTAGATTGAACGGAAAAAGAATAGAAATTGATTTTAATATGATTTATGAGAATATCCGACGTTACAAATATAAGAAATAAAGAAAACAAAACACTCACCTTTCTAATATGTTTTATTTCATAATACTTGGGGGTATACAATGTTTTTTGTTGATCCATTGACTTTGTGGATATATAGATTGCCTGGTTTGCCAACTCTAGAACATATAATGCAACATATAATTGTCCATGTGAGAAACAATCGTTATCTAGATCTAAACCACATACTTCCAATGTTTGGGCCTGAGCTTTGTTGATGGTGATTGCAAATGCCAATCGAATTGGGAATTGCAATCTTTTAAATTGAAATGGCATATCCGTTGGTATCATGGGTATGCGAGGAAATAGGACATCTTCGCTTTTGAAAGGTTCATTCAAGATTGTTGTTTCTACTACGTTGCTCAATAATTTTTTTACTGTGAGTCGTGTGCCATTGCAAAGTTTTGGGTTATTGATATTACGCAACATGATTGGCACGCCGATTTTTAATTGCAGTATATGTGGTGGCATCCCTGGTAGATCAAGTGAATTCAAAAATTCTGTTGGATAGTTAACCGCTCCATCTGCTTCCATGACAGTGTCTACGGACTTGTATGCGACTTCCTCGCTTTGAATATTATACAGAATTAAACTGTTAAGTTCATTGACGTCTTTGTTTTTGGCCGCAAGAATGATTCGTTCCCTAAGCCAATCGTGATTCTTATGATTAATTTGAATATCAGGAAATACTTTTTCAACTAATTCCTCTTTTGACGACACTAAATTGCAGAAGTTATGAGGCAATAAAATTCGTCCTGTTGTTAAATCAACCGGCACCTTTCCGTCACCAATTCTCAGGAATTGAAATGAGAATATCTCAGCTGATTTATCTTTTTGGAGGAGAACACGCATGTTTGTAGGTAATTTTAACCTTTTTACGTGTCGCCACAAAGTAGAATATTTCAGGCAAGCACTTATTTCATCCGCTGGTGTTGATCGGCGAACTACAGGTAATGTTTGTCTGAAATCTTCTGCAAGCAATATTAATGCATTCCCAAATGGTCTGGTATTTCCACGCAAATCTTGCAATGATCGATCAAGCGATTCAAGTGATTTTTTGTGCGCCATTGTGCATTCATCCCAAATGATTAGTTTACATTTCTGCAATACTTTTCCCATTCCCGATCCTTTGGAAATGTTGCATGTGGGCGTTTCAATGAATTGCATGTTTAATGGCAATTTCAAAGCGGAATGAGCAGTTCTTCCACCTGGTAGCAATGTCGCAGCTATGCCGGACGACCCAAGAGCTAAAGTTATGCTATTTTGCGATCGAATTGCTGCTAGAATCAGTCTGATTAGAAACGTTTTGCCCGTTCCTTCTGGCGCATCTAAGAAAAAGATTCCTCCAACCCCGTTATCAACATTTTGCATTAGTTGATCTTAAATTGTTTTTTGTTCAAACGTTAGCTTTGGAATATTTGATTGCACATACGACAAAAGATCATCCATGTTGTAGTTTTTTTCACGACGCAATTCTACATCGAACGAAGATGAAGCAGCAGATCGATTCGACGATGGCATTCCTAATCGATTGAGAACTTTGCTTGGAATGTCTAAGCACAAATCTTCAATTATTATCAATACTTCGTTGTAAATTTCTGATGTGAAATCTATGTTTATATTGGCATTTTCCGTAGATATACAACGTAAAATATCTTCAGCCATGTGTGATTTATATTTTTCCCATAACTCTGTTGGAGATGAAGGAGCGTAGGCGGTCAATATGATTGCAAACAAAGCACGAGCTTGATTTGGATGTAACGTGTTACACGCGTCATTAATGCAAATATCCCAGTGACGATCGTTCTCCAATAAATTCAATGCTTGACACGCACTGCGGAAAGTGTTATGTGTAACACCGTTGACAACTCTCAATTGCTGAAAAGATGTGGGACCGGGCATGTTTATCAATAACATGCGAAGAAAGAAACATTCATCTTGATTGGGATGCACGGTGTACAGTCTACCTATCGTATTTTCTTTGAATATGCCACTCGCTCTCCTCGTTTGCGTCGTTCAAATGATTTTTTACTTGCATCACTTGTAATTGTTGACAGCCTACGTTATAAAACATATACATATGTATAACGAAAAAAAAAAATTAAAAAAAAAAAAAAAAACTATGTATAAACCTTCCTGTATTTGAATGCAACATTGTGTCCAAATTTCAAAAGATTCGATCAAGTACTTTCGGAGATTACCTATTTTGAACAAACGAACATTTACATTTTTATTTATATAGATTTCCTCAGCAATTGAAAATTTAGTAATAAAAATATTTAAAAGAACATGTAGCAATATAAATCAATGTTATAATTAATATATATATATACTACGGATATCTGACATTTGAATTTACAATATTCCTAGCACTGAGTAAGGCATACCCTATTTTTCATGGTATAACGAATATAAGGTATTCTTGACAGCTAAACGAAAATTTTGTGTGACGTCATCCGGCGTAAATATAAAGAAAAAAAATTGTTTTAATTTGAAAATTAGAGAAAACATAATTTTTACGTTATGGTTTTCCTTATTTTTTTCATTAACAATTTGTTTATTAAGTTTTCTAACTCTAAAGAACATTTTACAGGGTAGGAAATTCGACGTCCACGCCATGCTGCAGGGGTAATGCAGACAGAATTAGGTTGGTGTATCGGAGACAAGCAGAGAAAAACTGCGTAGTCTATTACGCTACATCACGGCGAATTGGCGCCTTAAAACTTCTTATAACCTTAACATCATAACAGAACCATTAACGAAAATATGGGTTGGGACTGAGGTTAATACCATCACTCCGAAAAAAAAGCTTTGTTAAATTTGATAGCCAAAAAAAGAATACCAGACACTAACAAAACAACAGAAGTTTTACCTGGACGTGAGAAAGAACCAAACTACCGAATCGGAACGCGTGCTGCCTGATCGCTCATGATGCTTTAATAAGCCTAGAAACAGAGGCTGAGAGGCATAGGATGGATATCATTTCTCTGAAAGAAATTAGACAGTCAATAATCGGAAAACAAAACTCGAATAGTCACTCTTTATGCAGTAGTGGTCATTCTTCTCGAAATGAATTTAGTACTGATTTCCTTGTTGGTGCACGCATACAAGAAGCCGTGTTGAAATTCATCCTGGTCAATGAGAGGATTTGCTACTTAGGGGTACGCGGTACATAAAACAATATTTCTCTTATTGCCTTGCATGCACCTACTGAAGCTAAGACCGTCAATATTTTCTACATAGCACTGGAGGAGGTTATGAAATCAACACCAACAATGATAATGGTGAGAGAATGACTGAGTTTGCATTATCAAATAATTTGAGAATTCCCAGTACTTTCTTTTCGCATCGATCGATTCATAAGCAGACTTATGTTTTTAAACCGAATGGAAACTTGTGAAGTCAAATTGATCAAGTACTAGCAATAGCACGTTTCGTTTCGAGCGATTTTGATGAGCGTTCCTTTAGATGTCCAAATATTGGAAGTAACCACTTCCTTCTTAGAACAGATAAGGTTCCACTTTCAACGATCTTTTACTCATTAGAGTATTTAAAAGTTTGTCTTTTAAAGTCCAATCATTTTCAGTGAAGTGTAAGGAACAAACTATCTTATAATAAATACGAACATTTTCTTTCTCCACATGATTCTATCCACTACAAATTGATTTATTTTTCTGGAAATTAAAAAACCTTATGTTTTGAGTATGATTTTTCACATTTGTTGAAAACTTTTGCAGGTTTTAACGTAGTTCGGCATTTAAATTTGTATATGTTTTAATAGTAAAACAAATACTAAAGTTCATTAATTAATGAATGAATTAATTTCAATCATTTCATTAACTAATAAATTAACTTATAAATCATACTAAATATATTTTTAATTTGAAAACAATAGCTTTTCTCATTGATAATAACAACAAACGTATTATATAAAACTCCGAATGACGTCAATCAAAATCAAAATGGCATCGCTGTCACTCTAGTGAGAATACCTTATTTTCATTTTACCATGCCTATTTTTCGATTAAATGATTTTTCGATGTAATGAATTATTCATTATATTGAATATTTTCGATGTTCTGATATTTCGATAATTTGATTTTTATTCGATTATCTGATTTTTCGTTGGTATGATATATCTAGTACATCAAAAAACTTTCGGTGCAACGATGTTTCGTTGCAATAACTTTTCGACAGTGAGAATTTTCGGTGTTATGATTTTCGGTTATTTGATTTTGCGATGGTAAGATTTTTTATTTTTCGATTTATTGATATTTTTCGAATCGTGCTATATCATCGAAAAACCATATCAATCATATCAAAATAAAAATTATACTATCGAAAAATCAAACAACCGAAAATACCATAATCGAAAATCATAACACCGAAAGTTTACACTGTCGAAAAGTCATTGCATCAGAAAATGTTGTGCCGAAATTATTTCGATGTACTGAAAATATCACATCATCGAAAAATCAGATGATCGAAATTCATAAAATCGAATAAAAATCATATCGAAATATCGTAACATCGTAAATTTTCGACATAATGAATAAATCATTACATCGAAAAATCATTCAATCGAAAACCAGGGTATTCCTCACAGATAAAATTATTATAAATTAAAATGTCAGATAATATATTTTAATAATTATATTGATTTGTATTATATTTCTATTCCATTGCTTCTGGTTTTTGGTGTGATCTAAGAGTGTGGAGTGGAACTCGTTCATGAACTTTATTAAAAAATGTTGCAACACATTTTTTGTAGATTACATATATCTCATTTCTTATAAACTATCTACGCAGTGAGTTATTCGAAATTTTATAAGGAGTGAGTGATTTGCATTTCAGTTATAAACAGTAAGAACACAATTTTTTAGAAAATATTCCGATAAATAAATATATACATATATAAATAAATATAATAATTGATATATACCGCGGATATCTTACATATAAATTTACAATATAACACTGAGTAGGGTATACCCTATTTTTCGATTAAACGATTTTTCGATGTAATGATTCATTATTTCGAATATTTTCGATGTCATGATATTTCGATCATATGAATTTTGATTCTATTTTATGATCATCTGATTTTTCGATGAAATCATTTCCAGTACTCCGAAAAACGATATATTTCGGTGCAACGAACTTTCGACGCAATGACTTTTCGAGAATGTGAACTTTCTGTGTTATAATTTTCGATATTGTGATTTTTCGATAGTATGAGTTTTCGATTTAATGATTGTTTTCGATGTTTAACGATTTTCGATGTTATGATTTTTCGATGATATAGCCCGATCCGCTACAGCAATCGAAAATTTAGTAATAAAAAAATCTGGCTAAATGTATAGAAATATAAAATGTATAAATCAATATAAAAAATAATATATACTGCAGCTATCTGACATATAATTTACAAAATTACAATATGCCTAGGTAGCATTGAGTTATAGGATATACTCTATTTAGAAATTGTATGATTTTTCGATGCAATGATTTATCCATTATATTGAAAAATGTTATGACTTAAGATGTTTCGATAATATGATTTTTTATTCTATTTTACGAATTTTGACGATGATTTTTCGATGATATGATATTGTAACGACTCTGCGTTCTTTTCGATTATTGAGCAAATACGACAGTAAAAAGACGGATCTTTAGTTAACAAAATCTCCAACTTTATTTATCAACAAATTACAGCAACTTTCGATTTTAAGTACAATAAATTCTAGGGTCTTCTCTAATTTATGTACGATAAATTTCACCGCTTTTCCACAATTTGAATCAATAATATCCGGAATCGTAAAATCTGTATTTACTATTACACTAGGTTCAAATTCTTTTACTAATAGTACCCAGGCTCAAGTACCACTCGATTATTCCTTATACTTGCGAATATTTATAAACACTTTCAATTGCAAAATAAACTGGCTATCTGATATTTTGTTCGCTTATTTATATCCAAAAATAAATAAGTAGAAACTTCTGCTAATCAGTAGTTGTTTCCCACTGTACTTTTCTAGAAAACAATATTCAAAGTACATGAATCATTGGCAACTCCTCCTTTAATTCATACTTGCATTAATTTGGATTTGTAAACATTTGTACTAGTGAACTCATTCTATAACAAATTTAATTTGCATTAATTTATGCAAAATGTATTAGTTAACTCATTCTTTAATCCATTCCTTTGCATTAGTTTCAATATGGAAAACATTTATGCAAAATGTATTGGTTATGTATGAGTAAATTAAATTAACCCATTCTGGTCGAAGTTTATTACATTGCCCTCCATTTATTTTTGTTCGTCCCGAACAATATCAGCTATCGCATTGGCACTGTTACCTTGGTACGGTGCTAACCTTTGCAGATGTATCACTTTCATCTTGGTACGGGGTCCCTTTTGGATACGGTAGATAACATCATTAATTCGTTTGATTATTTTATATGGACCTTCCCAATCTGGCTGCAGCTTGGGTGATCTTCCCTTAGTTCTCCTTGGGTTGTATAGCCATACCAATTCTCCTTCTTGAAAACCGCCACAATCTGCATTTATGTCGTACCTGGTTTTCATTTTGTCACTGGCAATCTTAATGTGGTCTCGAACCTGATGATGGATTTTATTCATCTTCTCCCTTAATTGTCCCACATAATTTGTTTTCGTAGATACCAGGCTTCCCGGGATTCCAAACTCGATGCCACTAGGGAGATGCAGTTCTCTCTCGAACATGATATTTGCTGGCGTTTCACATGTCGTATCGTGCACTGCGCTACGATAGGCCATCAAGAATAACGGAAGATCCTTATCCCAATTTCTTTGGTTGTCTTCCACTACCTTTGATAAAGCTTCTTCCATGGTTCGGTTGAATCGTTCTACCATGCCATCCGACTGTGGGTTCATAGGTGTAGTTCGTGTTTTTCTAATGTCGAGTGTTTGGCACAGCTCTTCCATCAGCTGAGATTCGAAATTCCTTTCCTGGTCGGTATGCTACTCGAGCGGTGTTCCATATCTGCAAACCCATTCATTGACTAACGTTTCAGCGACCGTAACTGCTTCCTGGTTCGGTATCGCATAAGCTTCCGGCCATTTTGTAAAGTAATCAATGAGCACCATGATGTATTTGTTACCTTTTGTCGTTTCTGGAAATGGCCCATCGATGTCTATCGCAATTCTCTCCATTGGGGGCCCACATTGTACTGTTGCATCTCTCTTCAAATTCTAGTTTTTGGTCCTTTGCTCGCCGCACAAGTATCGCATCGTCGACACCATTGCTCTACGTCTGTTCGATACCTTACCCAATAAAACCTCTCCCTTACTTTGGCTAGGGTTTTATTTACCCCCAGGTGTCCTCCAGAAATACTTCCATGCAGCTTTCTCAGTACCTCTTCTACTCGACTTGATGGCAATACCAGTTGTTCTAACACTTTCTGGAGCTGAAGTAGTTGATGGATTGATCATGTTACCTGACTTCACTTGTGCTATTTCTTTGCGGAATTCACTCGAAAGTTTGCGTAATTTCTCTTCATGTTCTTCGGTAACTTTCCGCAGCTCCCTTTCCATGTTGTTGATTTTAACCTGCGCACTGGATATACGTGACTCGATTACTTCACGAAGTTGTTGTTGATCTAATTTTTGTTCCGCTGTCAGTTTCTCTTGTCGGGCCATCAGATTGTTTCCTTGTTTGGCCATCATATCAGCAATTTGTTGTTGTTGGTTGTTTCCTTGTTTGGCCATCATATCAGCAAGTTGTTGTTGTTGCTGTGCCATCATTTCTTTTAACAACACCATCATCGGATCAATTGCGGGGGCATTCTGAGCCAGAGGTTCCTCCGGCTCTATTTCTATGACCTCTGTGTTTTCACCTGCTTCTTCTAAAACTCTACGCAACCGGAATGCAAGTTTTGCCTTCGTTCCATGGATTGGAGCATTCCTTTTCCTCAGCTCATCCTTCAGCTGGGTCTGGCTGAGATCACTAATATTTACTGTCTTGACCATTGTTTCAATAATCCCACTTCTGACACCACTGTAACGACTCTGCGTCGGTTCTTTTCGATTATTGAGCAAATACGACAGTAAAAAGACGGATCTTTAATTAACAAAATCTCCAACTTTATTTATCAACAAATTACAGCAACTTTTGATTTTAAGTACAATAAATTCTAGGGTCCTCTCTAATTTATGTACGATAAATTTCACCGCTTTTCCACAATTTGAATTAATAATATTCGGAATCGTAAAATCTGTATTTACTATTCCACAAGGTTCAAATTCTTTCACTATTAGTACCCAGGCTGAAGTACCACCCGATTATTCCTTATACTTGCGAATATTTATAAACACTTTCAATTGCAAAAATAAACTGACTATCTGATATTTTGTTCGCTTATTTATATCCAAAATAAATAAGTAGAAACTTCTGCTAATCAGTAGTTGTTTCCCACTGTACTTTTCTAGAAAACAATATTCAAAGTACATGAATCATTGGCCACTCCTCGACCTTTAATTCATACTTGCATTAATTTGGATATGTGAACATTTGTATTAGTGAACTCATTCTATAACAAATTTAATTTGCATTAATTTATGCAAAATGTATTAGTTAACTCATTCTTTAATCCATTCCTTTGCATTAGTTTCAATATGGAAAACATTTATGCAAAATGTATTGGTTATGTATGAGTAAATTAAATTAACCCATTCTGCATGAATGAAAGCATTGGTTTTAAGGCGCCAATTCGCTGTAATGTAGCGTCATTGACTAAGCAGTTTTTACTCTGCTTGTCTCCAATACACCAACCTAATTCTGTCAGCATTACCCAGGCGGGTAATTTCGGATTCCGCTACCCATCATCACTTCACTAAATTATATTAATTTATGATCTGTTATGATTTTTCGGCAACGTATTGATGTTTCATGTTAGCTTTGTTATAAATTTCTAAACAGAAAAAAAAATAATGTGAAAAAACCCATTGAAAACGATTCAGAACGATAGGATATTGCACTAAAATTCGCCTTTTACGATAAAAAACGATTAAAACGGATAGGAATAAACAAAAAAAATAATGTGAAAAAACCCATTGAACACGATTCAAAACGATAGGATATTGCACTAGAACTCGGCTTTTACGATAAGAAACGAGCAAAACGGATAGGAATAAACAAAAAAAAATAACGTGAAAAAACCCATTAAAAACGATTCAAAACGATAGGATATTGCGCTTAAATTCGGCTTTTACGATAAGAAACGATTAAAACGGATAGGAATAAACAAAAAATAAATAATGTTAAAAAACCCATTGAAAACGATTCAAAACGATAGGATATTCACTAAAATTCGGCTTTTACGATAAGAAACAAATAAAACGGATAGGAATAAACAAAAAATAAATAATGTGAAAAACCCCATTGAAAACGATTCAAAACGATAGGATATTGCACTAAAAACGATTAAAACGGATAGGAATAAACAAAAAAAAATAATGTGAAAAAACCATTCAAAACGATAGGATATTGCACTAAAACTCGGCTTTTACGATAAGAAACGATTAAAACGGATAGGAATTACCACAAAAAAATAATGTGAAAAAACACATTGAAAACGATTCAAAACGATAGGATATTGCACTAAAAGTCGGCTTTTACGATAAGAAACGATTAAAACGGATAGGAATTAACAGAAAACAAAATGTGGAAACCCCCATTTAAAACGATTCAAAACGATAGGATATTGCACTAAAATTCGGATTTTACGATAAGAAACGAGCAAAACGGATAGGAATAAACAAAAAATAAATAATGTGAAAAAACCCATTAAAAACGATTCAGAACGATAGGATATTGCACTAAAATTCGGCTTTTACGATAAGAAACGATTAAAACGGATAGGAATAAACAAAAAATAAATAATGTGAAAAAACCCATTGAAAACGATTCAGAACGATAGGATATTGCACTAAAATTCGGCTTTTACGATAAGAAACAATTAAAACGGATAGGAATAAACAAAAAATAAATAATGTGAAAAAACCCATTGAAAACGATTCAAAACGGTAGGATATATATTGCACTAAAAACGATTAAAACGGATAGGAATAAACAAAAAAAAATAATGTGAAAAAACCCATTCAAAACGATAGGATATTGCACTAAAACTCGGCTTCTACGATAAGAAACGATTAAAACGGTTAGGAATAACCAAAAAAAATTAATGTGAAAACACCCATTGAAAACGATTCAAAACGATAGGATATTGCACTAAAAGTCGGCTTTTACGATAAGAAACGATTAAAACGGATAGGAATTAACAGAAAAAAAAATGTGAAAAACCCCATTGAAAACGATTCAAAACGATAGGATATTGCACTAAAACTCGGCTTTTACGATAAGAAACGATTAAAACGGATAGGAATAAACAAAAAAAAATAATGTGAAAAAACCCATTGAAAACGATAGGATATTGCACTAAAATTCGGCTTTTACGATAAGAAACGATTAAAACGGATAGGAATTAACAGAAAAAAAATGTGAAAAACCCCATTGAAAACGATTCAAAACGATAGGATATTGCACTAAAATTCGGCTTTTACGATAAGAAACGATCAAAACGGATAGGAATTAACAGAAAATAAAATAATGTATAATAACCAATTGAAAACGATTCAGATAATCTACCAAAAAACGATAGGAAACGATTAAAGCGATACAAACATTCTATCGGAAAAAAACGATACAGCCCCATTCAGTGTTTCTTCTCGAGAAATATTTCTCGAGAATTTCTCGAGAAATTTAACAAAAATCTAATCTCCATTTCTCGAGAAAATTTTTATTTTTCTCGAGAAAAATATGTTTCCTTTATTTAAGAAATTAAACGTCGAATTTACTAAAAACGAATTTACAAATTTAATAAATGTTTGCGCTTTTCGGAACAAAAGAGAACTAAAATTATGGTAAGGTAGATTTATGCACCATTGCATTTTAAATAGTTTTGTATGAAAAACAAAACAATCAGAAACAAAAAAATTTCAAGAAACAACATATATATTGTCGTTTTCGATTGGAGAACTTGTTAATAACTAGTTCTTAACGAGTTCTTTTTTTCAATCGAACATGCAAACATTCAGTGTTATTGTATGAGTAAATTGAATTGGTTATTTTATTAATTCTTTTATTTTGGAATATTTGAAAAGCAATAAAAAAAACAATACATTTTGTAAAAAAATCTAATTTCATAATATATATGTTAAATAACTAAAAATAAAATAAAATTATTTATATGATGCTGCGTTATAATGATAACGTTTTGATTTAACGTTTGTTGTGTGTACTTTTTGTCATAGTATGAGTAAAACTCAAAAATAACTGAAAATAAAACTAGTTCTTCAAAAGGGGAAAAAAATCACAACCAGTTCAGAACTAGTTTTTTTATTTTGCTTCAATCGAACATGATTTGGAGGGGAAATATTTTTTTTGTATTGAAAAAAAAAAGAACTAGTTATGAACTGGTTCTTAATCGAAAATGCTAATAGTAAGTAAAATTGTTTTAAAAAATTTAACCATTTTCAACAAATTTCAACCCAAATCAATACGATGATGTTTGAAAACATTTTACCAAAAACAATAAGGATTCATTAAAACTGCAATATTTGTGGTAAAACGATATTATGTAAGGATCTGCAACTACTGGTCTTCATCGACATTTCAATGCCATACATTCTTTGAAAAGAAAACATCCAGAGCCGGGCACAGTTGGAAGAAGTATTCAGTGATATGCAAATCAACAGTGATATGCAAAATATCGATAAATTCATGTCAAGGCAGTGTCCGTCGATGAGTGAACTGTGAAGCAATTGCTCAATTAGTGGCTGTTGATGGGTTTTCCTTCCACAGAGTTACAAAAAAAAAGCTTTATTCGACAAACAATTTTCCGAAAAATCCTTCAAATGTAAAAGAACTAATCATTAAGTTTTTCGGAACTATAAAAGCTAAAATTAATTTATTAAAAACAGTAACAAAAAGTTTAGCATATCCCTAGACGAATGAACTGACGTCAACAACAAAATATTTATGGATCTTCAAATATATTTTAATATCACTGAATCGGATAATTTTGGGTTTAATCCCTGTAAATGGAAGTTGTTCGGAATTATTAAATTTATTATTTACAATTAAAAAAATTGTTTCATTTAATATGCATAGTTAAAAAATAAGTGTAAAGATACATTGGTTTTCAATTTGACGTTATAAGCTGCATTTATATGGAAAATGAAATACTGTCAGTAAAACAAGCGAGAGAAAAAATACAACTTTAACATTTGTTAGAGAGTGACACCCAATTTTTTCAGTAAATTTTACTGACAAAATCTTGCGAGTTGATACAACTTTACTGAAGAAATATGTTTTGATACAACTTTACTGCCATAAAAAGTTATAAGATGAGAACTTTTATTTTCAGTAACTATAAAATTAAAACAAAACTTACATATACCATCAAACATGCTATAAAACCCACCTTTAATATATTTTAAATTATTTTGACATATCTATTTCATTTTTTCATTTCAACGAAACGAACAATATCTCAATTGAATTTAGTAATCATCAAAACTATTATTTATTTTTTTTATTATTTTACTGTATAAAGTGCGTTTCGTTGAAATAGAAAAATGAAACATATATGTATTTATAAATATAATTGATATAAACAATCACAGCTTTTTTTAAATTTGGACTTTTTCTGCCAATGATTTTATCTAGTGAAGGTATAAAAACATTTTAATTATTAGAAGAATTAAATAATATTAAGTTAACATTATTGGATACAGTTCGTGCTTTTGTTTGTGATAGTTACGGTAATAGCGTCTGGTGATGTGATAGTGATAATATTAAAAGGTTCAAATCGTATTAGAAAAGCTGCTTCATATGGCTTTGGTTGCTGGCCAACCCAATCAAGAACAGTTGCCATATGCAAAACAAGAAATGGAATATCTTAGAAAGTGTGAAATTTATAAAAATGGCTTGTAAATGTCCTGTTACATCATTGCATAAAGCTTTTCAAGAAAGTTTTTTAGATTCAACATATTTGTCGAATACTGATGAGAAATACGGAGGCGCACTATTGCTAATGTATGATTATGAAACCGGTATTGTTGATATATTATGGTCACATACCGCAAATGCTATTTGTTTAATTTACATGACAACGTTACTAAAAAACCTAAGGTAATTTAACACATAAACGATGAATTTTGGTGTACTAAACATAAATAAAATATCTTTTCAGTTTATTTATTCAACACTGCCGACAAAATGTGATCCTGGAAAGAAAACATAGTTATAACAAAATGTGATCCTGGTAAGTGAATATAATTGTAGAATACCAGTGCGAATTCTTGTAATAGTCGGCTGGCTCTCACCTCTTTCATTTGATGATTACCACATATTTTACTTATATTTTCAGTCCGTGTTCTTGTTCTTGTAGGAAGTGAGTGATTTGGGTTCAATTTGAAGATGATCAAAAGTGTGCAACGTTAATTCCAGATGGATAACAAAATGGCTTTGCTGATCCGTGATTGTTTTAAAAGAGAATATATATAGCCTTAATTTTTATTATTTAGTAGTTTACTTAGTGACCCTTTGAGATTTTGCTTGGCTTGAAATTACTGACCAAACACTTAGGTTTGAATCTGGTGTTTTATGTCTATGTTGCTACTCTGTAAATGGTAAGTATGTTAAATTTGTTTGCGCATTTCTTGTGGTTTCCAGTTGGGATATCATCGAAGGAATCATTTTAATATATTCGAGGAGTTGTAAAATTATCCCAGTCTGGTTTGTTAAAATTAATCTATGTTTTATCAGATTTTATTTGGTTTTTAGAACGGCATAAAGTGATTATGGAACGGACGGCTCAAGGTGATTAAAATCGACACGTAATCTTTTTGTTGTTAAGACTGCTTGATTGCTATGAAACCAATTGTTACTCGTTTTGAAAGTGTAGTTATTATAACTATAGGAGCTTCATCCCGTTTGAAAATGTAACCCAAACACTTAGGTTTATCCCAGTCTGGTCTCTCATGTTTGTTGCTTTTACTGTAAATTCTATGTAAATTTGTTTGACATTTCCTGTGGTCTACGGTTGGGATATTATCGAAATAGATCATGCAGTTGTTTTGAGATTGTCGAAGATGAGTTAGGCCCATAATTGTAAAAAGTTTAAAATGGGCCAAGACTTGATTATTACTTATCTCTCCATTTATTTATTTTCTGTTGCGTTAACTTCTTAATTCGCATTTTCAGGTCCGGGATTCTGAAGTCAGCTGCACCTGCCTTGCGCATGTCATCTCATTTTGTGGCTAGCGCACACACTTCCGATGGAAAGTTTGGGTTGACCTTTTGAATTCTACCAGCCTGAATGTAGCGAGCTCTACTTTTCTTAAAAATTTCTTTAAATTTTTCTTCCCCAATAGGAGCGTCAAGGAGTTGTTGAAACCACGAGTGTGGTGCTAATCCCATGGCCCCAGGTTCAGGAAATATGCTCCTGCCATATGCTGTACCTTAAATCTTCCATCGTCAGGTGGGTTGAATTAATTCTCAGAACATCTGAATAGGTGGTCAACATCGTGCCGCGTGAGTGCTCTAGGTTGTTTCCTGTTGCATATGATGTGATGGTTATTCATTTTGGTGCGGCAGGTAAGCTGCTTAAGAAGAGATTAATAAAGTTGAGAGAACACCACCTTGAGTAGCACTTTATCTTAGCACTCTCATCTTGTACTTGCAACTATGGAACTCAACTTATGTTTGGAGACCTTCTGAGGTAGTTGCACAACACGCGCTTTATAAGATCTTGCAAATTATTGTTTAGGATATCATCCACTAGTGCAGCGTGCGACACTGTGTCGAATGCTTTTGATAGTTCGAGTCCCTCTAAGATTGTTCTAGCACAGGGTTGTTGTTGTGTTGGTTCAGTCAGACCATCATTGAACTGGTTTTCTGTGAAGCGCAGTGGTTATACTTTGTGCTCTCCGGAATCCATGTTGGTGTGGCACCAAGTTGCAAGATTTAGTCAGCTGAGGAAGAAGTGCTGCAATAAGTTTTGCGACCGATGAAAGGATGATGTTTTAGAAAGGACTGATTGTTGCTGTTTTCCAGATATTTGGTAATCTGGAGGTTATTTGAACATGTATTGAGTGTAGTAGTGAAGTAGTTCAATCCTTTGGGTCCAATTTGTTTCAGCATGATGGCTCAGATGCCGTCGGGTCCTATAGCTTTTGATGACTTAATTTTCCTTATAACATTCTCAACTTCTTCTTTAGAAAATATTATACCCTCCAGATTGTTTGTTTTAAGTTTACATAGATTTCTTAAAAGTGACCTGGGTTCCTTCTCATGTTCACTTAGTTTTTCTGCAAAGTGTATTTTAAATTTGTTTGTGCATTTCTTGTGGTTTTCGGTTAGGATATCATCGAAGGAGATCATGCAAATTATGTTGAGTTTGTTTGAAGTCGAGTTAGGCCCTTGATGACCTTCCAAAGACTGTTAATTGTGCCAAGGCTTGATTTACTCACTAATTTCTTCCATTTATTTTTTTATGCTCCGTTACCAACTCGTTAATTCACTTATTTAGATCTGGAATTCTGGAGTCTGCAGGATCTGCCTTGCGGATGTCATCTCTTTGTGTGGCAAACGAACACGCTTCATGTGGAAAGCTAAGTTTGACTTTTTGAATTCTACCAGGCGAGATCTAGCTTTATTATACAACAACACGATTTTTTTCCCGAGATAGGACGTTAAGTTATTGTTGTTATAACGGTTGTTTTGCTAATCCAGCTCCATGCCCAGGTTTTAAAATGGGGCTGGCTTTTTCCAGGTTTTAAAATGGGGCTGATTCTGGCCGTTTTCCATATATTTGGTACCTCGAGACTCGAGAGTATTTAAAGATGTTTTGAGTGTAGTAGGGAGGTAGTTCAATCTTTTGGGTCCTATGTTTTTGAGCATGATGGCTGAGATGCCGTCTGGTCCTATAGATTCTGATGACTTAATTTTTCTTATTGCATTCTCAACTTCTTCGGAAAATATGATATCCTCCAGGTTGTGAGTGTGGAGTTTACGTAGATGTCTTAATACGTGATCTGATCCGAATGAAATTTCTGTTCTCCACTCTGCAATTGGCATTAGTGACATGCTGGCAAGGGTGACACCTGGAGAAGAGTATGAGTTATTTGTTTGCCCTTGTTGGTATGATTCGTTGAGAACTCCAAAACTGGAGCTGTCTTTTTGATCAGCAATGCTTTCGTCTCATGAATGAGTGTTTCAAATTGGTTTCTTAAAGAACCGTAACTAGAATATTGTTATTGCACATAATGTTTATTATGTCATCTATTTTGTGCATAATTTTTAATCGCTCTAGGTTTCCGGTAGCGTGTTCACTTGATATAGATTTGATACTTGACAACATGGCGCTGTGAAGTTCTTGATCCTTTGCTTGTGTGTGACAAGACCTTAGCAGTTCTTGAGGTGGCACCATTCCTCACAGGTGTTACACTGAATAGATGTTATGTCTGCTCTTAAGATTTTTTTACATATTGTACAGTGCTATATTTTAGTTGGTCCTGGATTTGAAGAACTCAATACCAGCCATGTCAAACACTCCGAAGCAGTGAGGCCAGTAACAGCTGTTTCTTTACCTAAAAAAATGGAGCGACGGATTTGCACCTTTCGTCGATTGTTGTGATGATTCTTGGTTGGAATTGGGGCGTCGTCTATCCTGAGAAGGATAGGACCCGTCTATCTTGAGAAGCTAGTTAAGTGGTGAAAATTGCTTACTAAATTCAATTTCAGTTAAAGTTTTAAAATTATTCCAGTCTGCTTTGTTAAAATTAATGTATGTCTTCTTCTCGGATTTTATTTGGTTTATGGAACGGCTTAAGGTGATTATGATCGGCACGTGATGATCCTAATCCAACTTTTGTTCTCAAGTGGTTCATTTTGCATAAAATATTACTAGAATATTTAAAAACTCTGCTTTTCAGTTTCCGACTCCAGCCAGTTGTACAGGACTCGCCTGTTAGTTTTTTCTAAGACATATGCAAAGAAAAGTATGTATTGGACGTAAACCGTTGAGTTTTTGCTCGGGACGATTTCCGTCGTTGCTTCAGACACTTGAAATAACACACCAAACACTTAGATTTAAATCTGGTCTTTTATGTTTACGTTGCTAATCTGTTAGTGGTAATTATGTTAAATTTGTTTGCGCATTTACTGTGGTTTCCGGTTTGGAAATCATCGAAGGAGATCATATAATTTTGATATTGTTGTTGCGACGGAGCGGTGCTACTCCTCCGGCTCCATGTTCAGATCCAGGAACTCTGCTACTGCTCTTGGGCGGTACCACAAATCTTCCTTGTCAGGTTGGTTGGTTTTCCTGGAAAATTAAATTGGTTCCTTGTCAATTCTACTCATGTAGTTATTTAAGATGCGTGACCAACCGGATTTTAACAGCGCTAGGATGGTTCTGGTACTGCGTGGTAGTTTTAATTCTTCGGCATCTATTTGTGATGGCTTGCTATAAAGAACTCGATTCGGGGAGTAGTTCTTTATTTTGCCTTTGGTATGAATGTTTTTAAAGCCCGTAGTTGTAGTTGTAGCGACGATGCGGTGCTACTCCTCCGGCTCCATGTCCAGATTCAGGAACTCTGCTACTGCTCTTGGGCGGTACCACAAATCTTCCTTCGTCAAGTTGGTTGGTTTTCCTGGACAATTTAATAGGTGGTATACATCATGTGGCGTGCCCTCACATATGGGACACTTGTCAACAATGTTGTGGTCAATTCGACTCATATAATTATTTAAGATGCGTGACCAACCAGATCTTAACTATGCTAGAGTGGATCTGGTGCTGCGCGGTAGTTTGACCTCTTCTACAGCGACCTGTGGCGGCTTACTCTGGAGGACTCGATTTGGAGCGTAGTTCTTTAATGTGTCCTCAACAACCTTTGTGTGTATCGTTTGTAAGCCCGTTTTATACGTAAGCTCGTCAATGTTATCTATTATTTCACTGTGTCTGACATCAGTTAAGAAGCATTTCGCAGTACGCCTTATGTCTCTAGGTGGTGTGGTTGTGGATAAGGTGTCGTTGCAGGGATTTTGCTCTTTGTGACAGGCCCATAGATATTGTTTGGTGAGCATTTCATTGTGTTGACGGACTGGCAATATGTTACATTCTTGGTGTAGGTGATCTCGGTGAGCCATCAAATGAAAACCGGTTGCTGTTCGCAATGCTCCGTTTTGTGTTACTTGTAACTTATTCCAGTGGGTGTCAGCGACCTGAGGTGTCCATATGGGTGCCGCATAATTAAATTAGGTCTTCCTATTGCTTTGTATGTTGTTATTATTGTTTCTTTGTCTTTCCCCCATGAACTGCCAGCCAGTGCCTTCAGAGCATCGTTCCTATTTTTCAATCTTGCGTTCACCTCTTGAGCATGAGCATTGAATTTAAGTAGTGGATCGAATGTGACCCCCAACAGTCTCGGATTTTTTTACCGAGGGAATAAGCACGTTGTCAATGCAGATGTTGAGTGTTGTGTTGACCTCCTTCGTCCATGTGGTGAAAAGTGTAGATGTGGACTTTTCGGTGGACAGTATTAGGTTAATATAGTATACATTATAAAAATATAGAATGTTCAAAGCATATATTCAGCATATGTTCAAAGTTCACAAAAAAGGTGGTTTACGATCCATCCAAGGAGTGGTTGACGATTCATCCTTGATTGAATAACAAGAAGCAATTGAATATACAATTGAAATAATTGCTGAAAACGAAGAATTGCCGAAATGAAGAAGAGTGCAAACATATCATTGTTGTTATTCAGTTTTTATTTTTGAATAATCAGTGTATTTATTATCAAAAACTAAGTTAAACAAAAAAGTCGGGTCAAGTGCGAATATAACTCGCTCGCCGAGGGTTCCGTGTATATAATAATATGAAAAAACAGTATTTGCTAATGTAGTTATACGTTGGGTTGAATTTTACCCATAACTGTGACATAATGGTGGCAATATTTTTGAATTTAATTCGTTTATTAGTCAAACATAAATACAGTTTTTCTCGAAATCATTAAGAATTAATGGAATGCGTATACCGATAACAAACGGTTACAATTCTTGGACCATGAAGTGTACTAGATTGCAATGGTCAGCCCGAATAATGTTTTTTATGCCGAGTTCATCTGACTAACCATAATCTATTCAATATTATTTTAGAACCCTAATATTATAAAATATTTTCTGAACTAGTTACTAAATTATACATTTGCTGCAAAGTAACAAAATTGATCCTCAAAAAATTGATCAAAGAATTCAAAATTCTACGTGAAATTCTTCACAAAAACACGATTTTAAATCGAAAATGGTGACTTTGAAAATTTCGGAAAACGGTTTTAGACTAGAAACAAAATAACCTTTCATATAACACCCCACTTGTCCAGGTCACAAATAACTTTTTTTCGAAATTTTTTCTTTCAACCCCCTTCTAAGGAACATTTGAAATAATGAGATAACCGCTATAGTTTTCGTTCAATCTTTACAAAATTACCTATGACTGTGAATTTTTTCAATTTTTCGCTTTTGTAATGTTCGATGATAAAGGGTGGGACAGAATTAAATTTTCACATTTTTATAAATAAGTCCAAAACCGTGTTCTCGAAAATTACAAAAAAAAGTATTTTGAACTACAAAAAAAATCACCTTTCATATGACACCCCACTTGTCCAGGTCCAAAATATTTTTTTTTCAAAATTTCTACTCACAACCCCCTCCAAAGAACAATTGAAATTATAACGCCCAAAAAAAATTTTTCATTTTTTTTTTGCCAAGTTCCTACAACCGTGAATTTTTTTAAATTTTTTCGTTTGTAATGTTCGAAGATAAGTGGGGGGACAAAACTAAAATTTCACTTTTTCCAAAATAAGTCAAAAACTGTGCTTTCGAAAATTACAAAAAAAAATTGTTTTAGACTAGAAAAAAAATAACCTTTCATATGATACCCCACTTGACATGACCAAAAATATTTTGTTTTCGTAATTTTCACTCTCAACCCCCTCCAATGAACATTTGGAAATTATAACAACCAAAACAAAAAAAAGTGTGTAAAAACGGATTTTTGTATGCAAAATTTCTACAACCTTGAATTTTTTCAATTTTTTGCTTTTGTAATGTTCGAGGTTAAGGTGGGGGACAAAAAAATAAACACACGTTTTTGGAAATAACTTAAAAACTAAGCAGTCGATAATTCATTGAAAGGACTTTTTGAAATATTTGAATTTCTTTTGATTTTTTTAAATCAAACTCGATTCCTTAAAACAAACTTTTGTTTTACTATCTCCTTATCAATGTCCATAAAATATTGATAAAAACAAATATTCATAATTTTCTTGTTTTCAGTAGGCGTGGACAAATACATTGTATAACTGTAAAAAATTTCAAGTTGATAGCACTTATAATTTTTGAGAAAATCGATTATGTAGAAATTCGGACGGACACCGAAGTCTCACCAATAGGGTACCGTTTTTACTTTTTCAAAGTACGGAACCCTAAAAAATGTAAATTGATTCAAATAAAACAAACTACTCAATATTTTTTTTTGTTTTCTACTCAATATTTTCTTTTGTTTTCTACATGAATATCCTACGAATGTGAGTTCATCAATAGAGTCGACCGGTTATCAGAAGGCAGTTCATCAAATAAATTTAAAAACATCAAATATTTCTATATTCTTGCCAATTATTTTCGGAACTAGAAATCTCTTCAATAGAAGTATGAACATCTTCCAGTTGACTTAATTTTTGTGTCATCCTGTTTTTGAAATTTATTTAAAATCTTGGATCTAGTAATGAATAGCCCCTCTCTAGCCCAAACACTATGGTTTGTTTATCGAAATGCACTAAAAATAGTTTATCAACTGAAGTTCATCTGGTGGTCTGGACTCTGGATTCAGGGAACCGCTTGCGCTTGTCTTTCCTTCTACTCAACACAAATTTTCGTGTTCTGATCTTAAGGTTCTCAGAAAAACATTTTTACGCATTTATATAGCAAGTCGTTTGAACTCTGCTACTGCCCTTGGGCGGTACCACAAATCTTCATGTGTTGGGTTGGTTAAATTATTAGGACAATTGAATAGGTGATCTACATCGTGCGGTGTGCCCTCACATGCGGGACACTTGTCAATAGTTTCAGGAACAACTCTACTCATGTAGTTGTTTAGGATGCGTGACCAACCGGATCTTAGTTGGGATCGGAACGATCTGGTGCTGCGAGGTAGCTGGACCTCATTGTTGTTGTTGTTGTTGCAGCGACGAGTTGTGCTATTCTTCTGGCTCCAAGTCCAGATTCAGGAACTCTGCTACTGCCCTTGGGCGGTACCACAGATCTTCCTTCGTCAGGTCGGTTGGTTTCTCTGGACAATTGAAAAGGTGGTTAGCATCATGTGGCGTGCCCTCACATATGGGATACTTGTCAAAAATTTCCTGGTCAATTCTACTCATGTAGTTATTTAAGATGCGTGACCAACCGGATCTTAACTGCGCTAGGATGGTTCTGGTGCTGCGTGGCAGTTTTACCTCTTCGGCAGCGACTTGTGGAGGTTTGCTATTAAGAACTCGATTCGGGGCGTAGTTCTTTATTGTGTCTTCAACGGTTTTGGTACGTAGATTTTTCAACCCCCTCTTATACGTAGGCTCGTCGATGTTATTTATGTCTTGATTGTTTTTAACATCATGTAGGAAGCATTTCGCAGTCCTTATGTCTCTAGGTGGTGTTGTCATGGATAAGGTGTCATTGCAGAGATGCTGCGCTCTATGACAAGACCAAATCGTTCTGGAAAGCCATAGTTGTTCTACTACGAAGCATTTTATGTAGTTCCACGTTGGTCAAAATTTTTTAGTTTTATTTTTAAAAAAGTCATGGAATTTTCATATTTTTGGTCTGGAAAGTTATGGAAAGTCAAGGAATTTTGTTTTGAAAAAATAGTGGACACCATGAATTTTTCAAGTTCAAAGATATTACCAGAAAAGTCAATCACGGAAGCCATTACAATATCAGATGATGAAAAATCAAATAAATCAACAAATGGAACAATTGAGAAAGGAAGAGAATCTTCGGAGTATTTATCAAAACTGAAAGGATTGAATGAATCTTTACTGAAATGGATCACAAAACATATTAATGAAAATCCATTATGTATATTAACTCCGGTATTTAAAGATTACGATAGTCATTTAAAAAACATAAATGAAAATAATAAAGAAGAATCGACAACTACAACGAATTCCAGTTTGCCATCAAGCGGTTCTGCTCCTGCTTTTAATTGGGAAAGCAAACTGAGTAAACGTGGGTTCGCACCAACCAACACAACTGGATTTTCTTTTGGTACAACTAAACTTTCAAACTCTTCTATACTCAACAAAACTGATGACAAGAACAAAAATAAAATGGTTGATATATTTAAGTAAACATCAAAGGAAGCTGGTGAATTTGTTTTTACTCCACAAAAAGCGTTTACATTTGCGAATGTTCAACCGTTTTATGAGGGTAGGTACATTAAACAAATTTATAACAATTTGAAATATAATTATTGTTATTTTAGGTTGTAGCAGCTTTAGGGTAACCAGATATTTCAAATCAGGAAAGAGTATAGAAACTGAAATAGTACCTTATAATCAGTTACGCCATATGGAAACATACTAGAAGAGGTCGACTTAATTTTATATTAAAAATAAAACAGTTGAGTTTTAAAATTTAAATCTTTATTTCAATAACATTGGTTACATTTATTAAAATTAAAATAATTTCTTTTTGTTTATCACATTACAGAAAATTCGTACTCTGTATTAAAAATATATTAAATAAAAAATAAAATAAAATTGGAAATTAAGATTATAATTGCGTTTTAATAATAATTAAAGGTATTTTTCACTGCTGGCACTTATTGCTAGCAATTTGGTCTCTGATTTGATTGCTTCCTTAAATTCACTGCAAGAAATTTTTATATTATTCTTGATCATCCTAACGTAAACATTATCATTTACGCTATATACTATCTGGCAATTTCAGGTACAGAAGTAACCGATCCAGAGGTGTTAAGTAAATATAACGTAGATATTTTATCTAATATATGGCGAATTTGATGTTTAGCACTATCACCAATCCATGATTGAACTGAATGTTGCATTGTCTGGCATTTTTCACTATCGTCTTCAACTGCAGTTATCGAATCACGCAATGTTGAGAATTATTAATAATAATAAAACTATTTTGAAACAATACAAGTTGTGTTTTATTGAATCTCCATTTTGTGTATAAAAGTTTTACATTAAACAATTTGACATATAACATTAGAGTGTTGCCTTAACAAAATTATTCTTTTAAATAATACAGTTCAACCTATCAAATTAATTTTATCTCAACACTCTCCCCTAATTTTAAATTTTATTAGTATCTGTGATACTCCCCCCTTATTCTAATTCAGATTTTATATAATATAAATTTATAAACATTTCAATAAAATTTCAAAATTACAATTCCATTTGAATTATATAAAACTTAATTTGAATTAAGTTACTTACAATTTAGTTTTCAGTTTTACACATAATTTTATTTACCATTTCATTAAATTGTTTTGGGTTTGGTTTTGTAAATATATCTCCAAGTTGTTCTTCTGTTGGACAATATTCAACATCAATATTTTTACTCTCCATATTATCTACTATAAATTTGTATCTGATATCCATATGTTTAGATCTTTTAAAGCTTGAGTTTTTTATCATTTTTATTGCGCTTTGATTGTCTATTTTCAATATGCTTTTGATATCTTTACTCGTCAGTTCTTTCAATAAAGATTTCAAATAAAGTATATCTTTGACACAATCGCTTGCTGCGATGTATTCGCTTTCTGCAGTGCTTAGTGAGACTATATTTTGTTTTTTAGTCGTCCATGATATTGGACCACTTGCGTACATTATTACACTTCCTGAAGTACTTTTTCTTGTTACTTCATCTCCTGCATAATCTGCATCAGAAAATGCTTCTACAATTTCCTCATCTGGATTTTCTTCAGCTTTATACTTTATTCCTTGCTTAGCTGTTCCTTGCAAATATCTAAAAATCCTTTTAATATTTTGAACATCTGTCTCTGTTGGATTTTCCATATTTCTTGAGACGATATTAACTGCGTATGTTATGTCTGGTCTAGTGCGTGTTGATAAATACAAAAGACTACCAACTGCTTCTCTGAAAGGAAACTTAACTTTTTTATTATTACTTGTTTTATTTTGATCAGGTTTATTCAACGTTGCTGGAGTTTTAACTGGTTTGCTTAGTTCCATATTGAATTGTTTTAATAATTTGTACGTAAAATCTGTTTGATGTAAAGTAATACTGTTTTCTTCATTAATTATATCAAATCCAACAAATGATTTTGGATTATGTATTCTTTTAATATCAATATCTATTTCAAGTTCATCTAGTAACTTATTTGCTATACTTTCAGTTTTTGACATGATTAGTCCATCGTCAACCCATATTGCTACGATCAGACTACCATCTTCATTTATAAATACAGATTTGTCTGTCAACAACTGTTTCAATTTATTTTTATTAAATATATCAACCAACCTTTTATTCCATTGAATTGGAGCTTGTTTAAGTCCATAAAGTGATTTATTCAACTTACACACATAGCCAACATTTTCATCATATCCCTCTGGTAATTTCATGTGTAATTCTTCGTCTAAATCACCAAAAAGGAATGCTGATTTTACATCAAATGCTGATAATTTCATTTTATTCACTTTGCTATATGCTAATAAGAGTCTTAGCGTACTCACTGATACAACTGGACTATATGTTTCGTCATATTCATCTTCTCTTTGTTCACATCCACGAACAACTAGACGGGCCTTGTAGTTCCCATCACTTTTCACTTTAAACACCCATTTACTTGAAAGAAGTCTTTTATTTTCAGCTTCTTCTTCTTTTATAAATTCAAACACATTATTTTTATTTAAAGATATTTTTTCTTCTTCTATAGCTTTTTTCCACTTCTCCTTGTTTTCTGCTCCAATCGCTTCAGAGTAGGTTAACATCAACACACAATCGTTATATTTTTGTGGAATTTTTCTCTCTCTAGTACATCGTGTATTTTCTAATTGTATCGGTTTATTATTTTCATCTGTATGCTCTTCTAGTTCGAATTTTTCATTTTGTTCTTCTTCATCGTCAGACCAAATTTTTATTACCTTTTCTGATTGTTCGATTTCAATTTTATCTATATCAATATTTTTTTCATCAAATACTACATCTCTTGATACAACTACTTTTCGTTTTTCTGGATCCCAAAGTCTATAACCGTTATTTAAAAATCCTATTAATTTAGTTTTAATACTTCTACTTTCTAATTTTTTTAAATGACCCAGTTTTTTAATATATGCAGTACTCCCGAAATTTCTTATATTTGAAATATTTGGTCGCTTTCCGTACCATAACTCTGCTGGTGTTACTTTAACTGCGTCAGTATAACTACGATTTAATATATATGCTGCAAAATATGCGCTCTCACCCCACATGTTGTCATTCATTTTAGATTCTAGTAGTAGTGCTCTCATTTTATTTACAATAGTTCTGCCAAATCTTTCACTTTTACCATTAAGTTGAGGAGTGTGCGGAATTGTATAATCTATTTCAATTCCTTTTTGTCTACACCAATTTTTCATTTCTAAACTTGAATACTCACCACCACCATCGCATCTAATTTTTGATACTTTTAACGATTTTTCATTTTCAGTTTTAGTTATATATGATGATATATAATCGAATGTTTCACTTTTATGTTTTAAAATAAATACTGCTGCAAAATGGGAATAATCATCTATTACTGTTAATAAATATCTCTTACAATCCCAAGTTTCTGTTTCAAAAGGGCCTATTATATCTGAATGAAGCAACCCTAAAAGTCTATTAGATCTTTCCCTTGTGGTATTAAATGGATTTCGCGTTTGTTTTGCCTTCACACAAATTTCACATACATCTGATAGTTTATCAAAATCTTTTTCTTCTACTGATATGCCATCAACCAATTTTACTAATTTTTTCATAGAAGTTATACTAGAATGACCCATTCGTTTATGCCACTCTAATGGTGAAATATCCGACTGATTGCTTAAAAAAGTTACTTGATTTTCATTAGTTTCAATAGTGTATAAACCGTTTGGTTGTTTTTTACCTTCTAAGATATTTTCTCCGTCTTTTCTTAATTGCACATTATTTTTTGTAAATAAAACTTCAATATTTTTATTTGTTATTTGACTTACCGAAAGTAGGTTAGTTGTTAATTCAGGAATGTATAGTGCTTTTAACCTAAATTTTTCAGTATCAACCTCACCTGTACCTAAAGATTTCATAGTTTCTTCAGATTTTGCCGTATTTACATATGATTGATTTGCTTCAAAATTACTAAACAAATTGTCCGTGTTTACGAGATGTTTGTTACAGCCCGAATCGACTACAAAATTATAAATGTCATTTTTATCTTCTGTGTTGTTTTGAAATGTCATAAAAGATACTTTCTCATATTTATTAATTTTATTTTTGTTTCTAAAGTAGCAATTTGATTCAAGGTGACTATTTCTTCTTTTGCAGATTCCACAATACATATTATTATTATTATTTTCGTACTTTGAATTTTGTTGTTGTCTGTTAAAATTTTGTTTGTTACTAGTTCTGTTTTTGTTTGTACAGAACCTTGCTAAATGATTTCCATTACACACAAAACATTTTATTTCATAATGACTTTCTTTTTTTATTGCTCCGAAGTTAGCTTTTGTACTTTTAAATGCTACAGACATATCTTGATTGATATTTTTACTCAGTTCTTTATGTCTGGCTTCCTCTTTAATCAGTCTGTTTGTTAGGTTAGATAATGTTTTTTCCGATTTAGTAGTTGAATCCCAGGCAGAAGGAAAACTTTGTTTTTTTAAATAATCTGGTATGGCAACTAGAATTCTTGATATTACCATCTCATCACTAATTGTTTGTTTTAGGGCTTTTAATTTGTAAACAATGTTTTCAAGGTCTCCAACAAAACTTGTCATATCCTGAGTTTCTTTGTATTCATAGGAAAAAAATTCATTATATAGATCTTCTAATTTTTGTTCTTTTTCTCCTTCAAACATAGAACAAATTTTTTCATACATTTCATTTGAGGAATTACAATTTAATATTAAGTTTAAATATTTTTTATGAATTGTGGTAACAATTATTTTTTTGCGCCTTACCGTCCTTCATTATCCAGTCATTGAGTTTTTCTGTTTTATCTGCAGGTTTCTCTTCTTTTCCATCAACAATATCAATGGAACCATTAGATTTAAATAAAACTCTTGCTTGCAATTTCCAAATTGGAAAATTTGATCCATCTGTTAATTTTTCTATTCCAGAAGCATCTATCGTTGAACTCGCCATTTTTATTTTTCACACACAGCAAATATTTCTTTTTAATTTTAATTTTTAGTAGTTTTAATTTTTAATGGTTTTAATTTTTAATGTAGTGATACGTTACTACAATTTTATTTTACTTTGGACAACCACTGTCTGCTACCATGTTGAGAATTATTAATAATAATAAAACTATTTTGAAACAATACACGTTGTGTTTTATTGAATCTCCATTTTGTGTATAAAAGTTTTACATTAAACAATTTGACATATAACATTAGAGTGTTGCCTTAACAAAATTATTCTTTTAAATAATACAGTTCAACCTATCAAATTAATTTTATCTCAACACGCAATGCATTATCTTTTTCTAAATTATTCACTTTAAAAAAATGGCAGAATCTGAAATAATCGACAACGACACCCGTTCTGCCTTCTCACCACAATGAACCAACGAACCGTCTGGATCCGACTTCCACAAATTTACCTGACTAGACCTTTACTCCAATATTTACTGTTAACATTGAATATAATATTTAAAATCCAGAATTGTGAAAAATAAAATTTAAACAAATTTATTATACAAAAATTTTTAATACATCACAAAAATCAAGAACTTTTAAAAAACTAATTTGTTTTTTTTTAATATTTTTCACGATAAAAACATTTTTAATCTAAATGCTCGCCACAGAACTCCTTCAATGGTTGATTGATGAGTTTGATCTGCAGCTAAAACCAATAAAAAAGACAGAAATTAAATAGAAAACAAACTTACCGGTTTCCTCCATTCTTTAATTTTGATTGATATATATTTAGTTAAAGTTTTAAATATAAATTCACAACTTCAAATACAAATCCACTAAATTCAAACCAAATCCACTAATTTTCGGCTTTTTCTAAACTAATCCTGGGATGTGAAATTGAAAAATACTTTGAATTTCGTACTTGCTTATATATCCATAAGATTTTAAACAACAAGAGTCCTCCATCCATATCTTATTGTATAAATTGATATTGATAAAAATTTATCTTTTCTTATTTTCACTTTTTGATTAGTATAAGAAATTATTAATGTAAATAGAAGCCTATAGAGCTTAATTACAGGAAATAAATTAAATAATAATTCACAACTTTAAATTAAATATAAATTCACTTTAATCAACAAATTTAAGAAACTAATAGTATTTAACGTTAAAATGTTTGATATTTAGTTTTGAAAAAAAAACTTTTTTATTACAATATTTACAATATTTTATTTATTTATTTATCTGTAATTAAGCTGCAACAGCTTATAATACATAATAATACATATTAAAATAAACAAAATTTGCTTCTAAAAAATTTGACAGCTTAATTGAAGGTTGAAAAATTAATTTCAAATGATTTTGCTGTCAAATTTATCTATAAAATTTTTGCTATAAAAAAGTATGTCAATGTGTATGTAATTTTTTGCTGTGCTTGTCACTCATGTTGAAAACATCATTTTTTGTCTCAACAAGTTTTTCAGTAAAATTTACTGAAAAAACGTAATTTCAGTAAAATTGTATGTCATTTCCCATGTAAATGCGACTATAAACAAAGAATTCTAAGAAAATATATTTCTCGAGATTTCTCGAGAAATATATATTTCTAGTTTTCTTTCTCGAGAAATTTAAAAGTCGAGAAATCAGGAACAGTAGCCCCATTCAATTTCATTCAAAAACCGCATAGGAAACGATCATGGTAAAATGAAAATAAGGTATTCTCACTAGAGTGACAGCGATGCCATTTTGATTTTGATTGACGTCACTCAGAGTTTTATATAATACGTTTGTTGAATGAATGAATGAGAAAAGCTATTGTTTTTAAATTAAAAATATATTTAGTATGATTTATAAATTAATTTATTAGTTAATGAAATGATTGAAATTAATTCATTCATTAATTAATGAACTTTAGTATTTGTTTTACTATTAAAACATATACAAATTTAAATGCCGAACTACGTTAAAACCAAAAGTTTTCAACAAATGTGAAAAATCATACTCAAAACATAAGGTTTTTTAATTTCCAGAAAAATAAATCAATTTGTAGTGGATAGAATCATGTGGAAAAAGAAAATGTTCGTATTTATTATAAGACAGTTTGTTCTTTACACTTCACTGAAAATGATTGGACTTTAAAAGACAAACTTATAAATACTCTAATGAGTAAAAGATCGTTGAATTGATCGTTGAAAGTAGAACCTTATCTTAGAACATACAAGGAAGTGGTTACTTCCAATATTTGCACATATAAAGGAACGGTTTAAAATCGGTTTAAAAACATAAGTCTGCTTATGAATCGATCGATGCGAAAAGAAAGTACTGGCAATTCTCAAATTATTTGATAATGCAAACTCAGTCATTCTCTCACCATTATCATTGTTGGTGTTGATTTCATAACCTCCTCTAGTGCTATGTAGAAAATATTGACGGTCTTAGCTTCAGTAGGTGCATGCAAGGCAATAAGAGAAATATTGTTGTATGTACCGCGTACCCCTAAGTAGCAAATCCTCTCATTGACCAGGATGAATTTCAACACGGCTTCTTGTATGCGTGCACCAACAAGGAAACCAGTACTAAATTCATTTCGAGAAGAATGACCACTACTGCATAAAGAGTGACTATTCGAGTTTTGTTTTCCGATTATTGGCTGTCTAATTTCTTGCAGAGAAATGATATCCATCCTATGCCCCTCAGTCTCTGTTTCTAGGCTTATTAAAGCATCATGAGCGATCAGGCTGCACACGTTTCACGTTCCGATTCGGTAGTTTGGTTCTTTCTCACGTCCAGGTAAAACTTCTGTTGTTTTGTTAGTGTCTGGTATTCTTTTTTTGGTTATCAAATTTAACAAAGCTTTTTTTTCGGAGTGATGGTATTAACCTCAGTCCCAACCCAAATTTTCGTTAATGGTTCTGTTATGATGTTAAGGTTATAAGAAGTTTTAAGGCGCCAATTCGCGGTGATGTAGCGTAGTAGACTAAGCAGTTTTTCTCTGCTTGTCTCCGATACACCAACCTAATTCTGTCTGCATTACCCCTGCAGCATGGCGTGGACGTCGAATTTCCTACCCTGCAAAATGTTCTTTAGAGCTAGAAAACTTAATAAACAAATTGTTAATGAAAAAAATAAGGAAAACCATAACGTAAAAATTATGTTTTCTCTAATTTTCAAATTAAAACATTTTTTGTTTCTTTATATTTACGCCGGATGACGTCACACAAAATTTTCGTTTAGCTGTCAAGAATACCTTATATTTGTTATACCATGGGAAACGATAGAAAACGGTTCTATTTTTTCACTAGATTTTCATTTCTATCAGAAAATGACGATAAGAAACACCCACAAACGATAGAAATTGCATCCGCCACAAAAGGCAAAACGTAAGAGTCCGCATCGGTTTCTATGGGAAAAAACGATTCCAACCCATTAATTCTCATTCAAAAACCGCATAGGAAACGATAGAAAACGGTTTATCGGTTTCTATCATTCTTTTTTACAAGGGCATAAAACGACTTTCCACTCTTTGTTTACCGTAGAAAAAACGTGTCCAGATGCAGCATCAGTTCCTGGTAAGGGCAGTGAGCATTCCACAAATTTTAGTGCATTATTACATGGAACATGGTTCTGTCAAAGTGACGAACTGTTTATAACCACTGGTTCTCCATTTGTATTGTGATGCTTGCTAAAACCGTATATTTCTTCCCGTTCGCCGTCGTTCCTCAGCGTTTATTTCATACAACAATCGGGACTTCTTTAAAACGTTGCGGAAGGCGGAACAAAGCGGGACGTCCGGTCCCCTGAATATAGTGTTAATTTAGATCCTGCTATCAAACAGGGCGAATAAGCAATAGGATGCTTCTTCATTAAGAATCACATAAAGTTATGCTTAGTAGGTAAAGAACTAAGGACACATCCTAAGCTCAGACTACATGATGGGATAGGTATACAATATAATATTGAGGAGCATTCTACAATAATGACATTGGCCCATAAATCACAATATTGCACAGAGCACGAAGGAAGCAAATATCACCTCATATGAATAAGCGCAGCATGTTGCATATAAAAGAATAAACATGAAGGCCACCTGCTGGAGGAAGTGAAGATAATATAAATAAGAGAAACAGTTCCATACTATAATAAATACTGCTGGGAAGTGAGAATAAAAAATAAAGAAATGGAGAGAAGAGGAAAATCGAGGGAATAAGGATCTTGCAGTCCCAGTAAAAGAAATAATAGATAAAAATAATAAAAAGCAATTCGTTTGGTTCAAAGTTAAAGGAAAGTCAAAAGGTCAACAATACGTCCATTACGGAATCATTCAGGTAGAACACTAAGTAAAGTTAAGATAGTCCGTTAACTGCTTCCTGATAAGTTAAACTTCTTTAGTGACTGTGGATGAAAATTAAAGAATTCCCCACCATAAACCATATAGGAAGATACAATGGGGACTTGGAATACGGTAAAAAAACACAGAGAACCCGCATCTTAATATGGTCAGGAAAAGAAGTACATCTTTGCCTGCAATCCAGATATCGAATCAAACACGTAGATCGTATAGCGAAAAGTTTAAATCGATTTTTCAAATTGATGCTCATCAGCACAGCCAAAGTTATTCCTGTCCTAAAACATTTATAAATACGAATTAATTCCAATTAGTCAGTTTTACGTCAGCTGCTGGAACGGCAAAACAAACATAAAGTTAATCAAAAATGTTCGTATTTATTTTACAGATTTCAATGGTACATACAAAATATTAATTAACCAAATGGCTAAAAACTAAAATTAAAAAATATTATAACGTTCTTTTATCGCTACTGCCATCTGCATGTATATTTGTATCTTCACTGATACAGTTCCATTGGCCTTCATTATTTTCTTTCCATAAACTAATTTTATTGTCTCCACCAGCAACAGCTAATACATTTCCAGTCATAGACCAGCTAACACTCCATACAACGTCATCGAATGTATGCAATATTGACGATGACCAATTTGAAAAATCATCACTACTCCAAATGATTACACGACGGTCTTGGGAACAAGATGCAATTTGTGATCGTGGCAGTCCAATACTGGGAGCCCAAGCTACATCACGAACCCAATCAGAATGCACTTCATGACGAGATTCTTCGATCCAGCGATCACCATCCTCTTTCCATATCTTTACAGAATTATCACACCCACCACTTGCCAGTCGTTTGAGAGCCAAAGTGCCACGATTTTTTTGATCAAATGCTGGTTCTGGTGTTATCGAGGGGCACCAGCTAACTGCATTACAGCCAATTGTATGAGCATTTGAAATTTTTTTATATTCCCACGTTCCAAACTCAATATTACATGTTAAAATTGATATTGATCCGTCTGAACTGCCACAAGCGAGTATCAAACCATACTCTGGAGGAGCCCATGCAACAGCATTAACAGATGAATCATGGTTCCCATATTCATGCCATTTTATCCATTCACCGGTTTCACGCCATATAATAACTTTACGATCATATGAACAAGATGCTAATATATTACCGAATTTTGGATGAGCCCACGCTACTTGCCACACTGGTCCACCATGACCACGTAAATCAGCTGCTAACGTTTGTCCTCCATTTTTTACATCAAATATTTTTACTGAATTATCAGACGAACAAGTTGCTAATCTTAAGCCATAGTAATCTAATTCAGCCCCATGGATCATATCCTCATGGCCTGTATCAACCGTATTTAGTACAGAAACCATTTTATAAATAAAATTTTATTTACAAATACTCAATTTAAAAGGAATAGTTTTAATTAATTTCACACAAACTTTTTTTGTTTTTTTTTTCACTTTTTCTCAATTCAATTTTGACATATGTCAACAATTCAGACGTGGACAAATAAGTTGTGACAACTGCATAAAAATAAAAACATATTTTAACCATAATTACAAAATTATGGTTTATTTTCCCGCGGTTTAAATTAATAATAAAATGTCATTTATTTTTATGAAGAATTTTAAAGATATTTTTTAAATAAAATGAGTATTAATACTGGAAAATTTGTTCCTGATTCGTTTGATGGGTTCGTAATAAATAAGATATTGGTTTTGTTATTACATTTAAGTCTAATTTTAGGGAAGACAAAGAAACTGAAATTGGATATCGGCAATCAAGAGAAAACGATAAGATTGACTTAAAATATGGATTTGAAAGGGTTAAGGATGGTATTGAACGGACTGGATATTTGATTAACATGCATTCGGTAAGTATTTTTTTAATATCATAGTTTTCTATTATACTTAATAATTAAAATGATTTTTAGACTGAACTACTCGATGAAGATCGTCGACTGGTTGCTGCTTTAGATTTATTTTTTATACAAATGGATGGATCTCGTTATAAAGTTAGTGTTGTGTTTCAACCATATTTCCTAATCCTTCCAACCAAAGGACAATCAATAGAACTTGCAAGATTTTTAAGTAAAAAATATTCTGGACAGTTAACCAAAATAGAAGTAGTCGATAAAGAAGATTTAGATTTACCTAATCATTTATCTGGTTTAAAACAAGAATATCTTCAATTAATGTTTCCAAATACGAATGCAATGATTAAAGTACGACGAGAAATTCAATATGCTGTTAGAAAAAATAAAGAACGGAATAAAGCAAATACAAGTTATATGAAAATGTTAACTTCATCCTTGGTTGCTTCATCAGATATCAAACATCAAGCCCAAAAAACTTCAGATTTTTTAGAAACAATTTTAGATATTCGAGAACATGATGTTCCTTTTCATGTTCGGGTATCGATTGATTTAAAAATAACATGTGGCTTATGGTACAATGTGCGTTGTCGTACCAGATTAGAACGACCAGTTATAACACCACGTCCTGATATTTTAGATCGACCAGAGCCAATAGTATTAGCATTTGATATTGAAACAACAAAATTGCCGTTAAAATTTCCAGATGCTCAAACCGATCAAATAATGATGATCTCATATATGATCGATGGACAGGGATATTTAATTACAAATCGAGAAATAATATCAAATGATGTTGATGATTTTGAATATACACCGAAACCAGAATTTGAAGGAAATTTTGTTGTGTTCAATGAACCGAATGAATTAGGATTAATACAGAAATTTTTCGATCATGTAATGGAGGTGCGACCACATATTTTTGTCACATATAATGGTGATTTTTTTGACTGGCCATTTGTTGAAACTCGAGCTGCTGTTTATGATTTGGATATGAAACAAGAAATTGGATTTTCAAAATTTGCAAGAGATGGAACGTATTTGTGCCGGCCAGCGATGCACATGGATTGTTTATGTTGGGTTAAACGTGATTCATATTTACCAGTGGGATCGCAAGGATTAAAAGCTGTGGCTAAAGCAAAGCTACGATATGACCCGGTTGAATTGGATCCAGAGGATATGTGTAAGATGGCGATCGAACAACCACAAGTTTTATCAAACTATTCAGTTTCTGATGCTGTTGCAACTTACTATTTGTACATGAAGTATGTTCATCCATTTATTTTCGCTTTGACTACAATTATTTCTATGGAACCTGATGAAATTTTAAGAAAAGGATCAGGAACATTGTGCGAAACTTTGTTAATGGTTGAAGCTTTTCATGCGAATATTATTTTTCCAAATAAACAACAAACGGAGTTAAATAAATTAACAGAAGATGGACATGTATTGGATTCAGAAACATATGTTGGGGGACATGTAGAAGCATTAGAATCAGGAGTGTTTCGTGCTGATATCTCCTATCGTTTTCGTTTAGATCAAGGAATGATACAAAAACTTCAAAATAATGTTGACAGAGTCCTCGCACACGCTATTCAAATAGAAGAAGGTGTTCCAATTTCAAAAGTCTTAAATATCGATGAAATTAGTCAGGAGATACACAGAGCTCTGCAAAACCTGTACGATACTCCGAATCGCTTAGAAAATCCTGTTATATACCATTTGGATGTAGGAGCTATGTATCCGAATATTATTTTAACTAACCGATTGCAACCATCAGCCATGGTGACGGAAACAGATTGTGCAAGCTGTGATTTTAATCGACCTGATGCTGTATGTAAACGCGATATGAAATGGATGTGGCGTGGTGAAATGTTACCACCGACACGGAATGAGTTTCAAAGAATTCAACAGCAACTTGAAATTGAGAAATTTCCTTCGATATTACCTGGTGGTCCACCAAGAGCTTTTCATGAGTTATCTAAAGAAGATCAAGCCGCTTATGAAAAGAAACGTTTGACGGATTACAGTCGCAAAGCTTACAAAAAAGTTAAGATAACTAAATTAGAAACAAGAACATCCACAGTTTGTCAAAAAGAAAACAGTTTTTATGTTGACACCGTACGTGCATTTCGTGATCGTCGTTACGAGTATAAAGCGCTTACGAAGGTTGCCAAAGGTGCTGTGAATACTGCAATAGCCAGTGGTGATATTGGAGAGATTAAAGCAGCGAAGGGTCGTGAAGTGTTGTATGATTCACTTCAATTAGCTCATAAATGTATTTTAAATTCTTTTTACGGTTATGTCATGAGACGTGGTGCAAGATGGCATAGTATGTCCATGGCTGGAATTGTTTGTCTAACTGGATCAAATATAATTACAAAAGCGAGGGAAATTATTGAAAAAGTGGGACGTCCTCTTGAACTTGATACTGATGGTATTTGGTGTATTTTACCAGCAACGTTCCCACAAGAATTTACGATTCTGACCACTCACGAAAAAAAGAAGAAGATCAATATTTCATATCCGAATGCAGTGTTGAATACTATGGTCAAAGATCATTTCACAAACGATCAGTACCAAGAATTGATCACACCACCAAAGGATGGTGAACCACCAGTTTATGAACAACGAGATGAAAATTCCATTTTTTTCGAAGTTGATGGTCCGTATCTAGCAATGGTTTTACCGGCAGCTAAAGAAGAAGGAAAAAGGTTGAAAAAACGTTACGCTGTTTTTAATTTTGATGGATCGCTTGCTGAACTGAAAGGTTTTGAAGTGAAACGAAGAGGAGAGTTACAGTTAATTAAAATTTTTCAATCTTCTGTGTTTGAAGCATTTTTACAAGGATCTACATTAGAAGAATGTTATGCGAGTGTTGCAAAGATCGCTGATTACTGGCTGGATGTATTGTACAGCAAAGGATTGAATATGCCTGATACTGAATTATTTGAATTAATTTCCGAAAATCGCTCTATGTCCAGAAAACTTGCGGATTATGGTGCACAAAAATCAACATCAATTTCAACAGCTAAACGATTGGCTGAATTTTTAGGAGATCAGATGGTGAAAGATGCAGGTCTGGCATGTAAATACATTATATCACGTAAACCTGAAGGTGCGCCGGTTACAGAAAGAGCTATTCCATTAGCAATATTTCAATCAGAGCCAAGCGTTCGCCGTCATTATCTCAGACGGTGGTTGAAGGATAACACGTGTGGGGACGCAGATATTCGTGATGTCTTAGATTGGAATTACTATATAGAACGGCTAGGTGGAACCATACAAAAGATTATTACAATTCCTGCTGCGTTACAAGGACTAAGTAACCCAGTTCCAAGAGTACAACATCCTGATTGGTTGCATAAAAAAGTTTTAGAAAAAAATGATGTGTTAAAGCAACGGCGAATAAATGAAATATTTATGTCGAAACCAAAACCTGTGAATGAGTCAAATGAGAGTGAATTAATGGACATTGAAGATATTAGAGATGAACCTTCGACTTCAAGTAAACTTCCAATGGTGACTAAACGAAAGAGGATGACATCTGAAACTCAACCAGAAACCTTTACGAGAACATGGAAGGAAGCGTTAGGCTCTCCACCACCAATCGGTGACACGACAGAACAACTTAACAAATGGATCGATTTTCATAAAAAGAAATGGAGATGGCAACGTGAGTTTAAGAAACGAAGCAATGAGTTTACACAAAATTCGAATAAAAGATCTAGAAATGATGTTGAACCTCCACTTGAAAGAGGTCCTGTAACGACCTTAGGCGGTTTTTTAAGAAGATCTCAAAAATCTTTACTAGAATATTCGTGGCAAATTATACAAATTATCCCAACTGATGCCTATGGAAACTTTAATCTCTGGGCATTGATAAATAGTGAACTACACAAAATCAAACTTATCGTTCCAAGAATTTTCTATGTGAATCAAAGATCACCAGCTCCAACGGATAGTGACAATACAAAAGCAATGTGGAAAAAAGTTCATCGAATATTACCACGATCCCGTCCTATATATCATCTATACCAGTATATTGTAGAGGAAGAGATTTTTAAAGAAAATCGTCTAGGAATGTTAGTAGATCTTGCAACACCGGATATTGAAGGAATCTACGAAACCCAGATGTCCTTAGAGTTTCGTGCATTAATGGATCTAGGATGTGTTTGTTCTGTTCAACGAAACGAAGCGAAAAAATTAACATTCTTACCTACAAACCAACTGAAATCGTTTACAATCCAACAGTTAGAGCTTCAAAATTTATCCAAAACTGGTTATCTAAGTAAACCGGGATGTTTGAAAAAAATTTTCCTCTATCAACATGGCGTGCCAACAGCTAAACGAGAAATATGGGGATTATTTTTGGGACCCATTAACAAAGCATTAATCATTGTTCACGATACAGTTCCTACAGATCAGCTTCCAAAAATGAAATCATTGTACGGAACCGAACGTTTAGCATTGATACAAAATCAAGAAGTTGCAGACGACAATATTGAACTGCCACCCGAAAAAATCTCATTTGAAACACATTTCATACTTGATATCAAACAAGTCTATGGTGTAATTCAAAAAGCATTACAATCTTATAAAGATGAAAAGAGAGGACCAACTGTACTTTGCATTCAATCTGAAATGAAATTGTCTATTTTAAACTCCAATATTCCAGGTTTGTTAGACTTTCCGGAAGTTCAGATGCATATAGAAGACAAAGCTTCTTTGTTATCCGGGCTAGATTGGCAGAGAGCTGGAGCAAGAGCCATAGTCCGACATTTCTTAAACTTAAATACAGTTTTTAACACGACATTAGATCATTGTCGCTATTTCCATATACCAATTGGTAATATGCCAACCGATACCGTTATATTTGGAGCTGATTTGTTATTTGCTCGTCTCCTGCAACGACATAATTTTGTATTATGGTGGTCATCGACAAACCTTCCGGATCTGGGCGGACGTGAAGCTGATGATAATCGATTGTTAGCAGAGTTTGAGGATAACGTAAGCGTTGTACAAACAAAACCTGGCTATTATTCGACTGTTTGCGTTGAATTAGCGGTTGATAGTTTAGCAATTAGTGCATTGCTTCAAGCTAGTAAAATTCAAGAAATAGAAGGAGCAAGCTCAGCTGTTACCTTTGATGTTATTCCACAGGCATCGTTAGAGGAAATGATTGGGCAAAATCAAACCATTTTGCCCAGCTACGATGAAACTGCATCTTGTAGTCAAGCATTTCGTGTAATGCGTTCAATGGTCAGTGGTTGGTTACGTGAAGTTTTAGTGAATCGTAATGTATTTTCTGATAATCAAATAGTTCACTTTTATCGTTGGATTAAATCGAATACAGCTTTGCTATATGATCCAGCCCTACGACGTGCTATCAATACACTTATGAGAAAGTTATTCTTACAAATTATTGCAGAATTACAAAGACTAGGAGCCGAAATAATTTATGCTGACTTCACAAAAATTATAATCAATACAAAAAAGAAAACAATTGTCGATGGACTAGTTTATGCGGATTATATAACACAAAGTGTGCGCAACAAGGAACTGTTTCATAGTGTTCATTTACAATATCAACACTGTTGGACTATTTTCTTGTATTTAGATCCATCGAATTACTCTGGTATACGTGGTAAAATTCCTAAGGAACTGACAACTGAACTTTCTCAAACAACAGAAGGTGCACAACCAGAAGATGATGATGATGATGATGAAGAAATAGCATTAGAAATAAATTGGTATTTAATGGAACAGCTACCAACAGAAGGAGGATGTCAAGAACAGTTTGAAAATATAATAACAAAATATATGGAATTACTGGCTGATAATATCCCATCACCAAAAGCGGTGAAGGAAATATCGCATATGGCGTATGATATCACACTAAAGTTAAATAAAAAATATAGCGGTCCTATTCAATCTAACCCAGCTTTGTTTTTTGCGAAAAGTTTCATTAAGGTTTTATCAGTAGATAGTGAAACAGAGGCGGAAGTTTTAACATTACGAAGGAACATGTTACGTTTATTAAATGTTGGAGAATTTAGTGATCTTGCTGTTTACCAAGAAACAGTGGATTCTTATATTTTAAATGAATTGATCTGTGTAGCATGTAACTATTGTCGTGATCTGGATTTGTGTAAGGATAAACATCGGGCGCTTCGTAATGACATGTAAGTAATTTTTCATCAATTAACATATTTGTTATGCAACCGTTTACGATAACTTAATTTATGTAAATTAGTTATTGGAAACAAATTTTGTGTGAAAACATGACAGTACTCTTATCGAGTGGTTTATTTTGGAACTTCTACAGAGAACCCAAATTTTCTGTATATGCGTTTCTTTGCTATACATATATAAACTTTAAATTAAAATAGCATAAAAAAATTTATACATCAAAAATGTTTCAGGGTAATACTTTATGATTAGAGCTTGTACTGTCTTCTTTCAAAATAGTGATGAGTTCTTGTTGCCAAGGTCTTACCTGGGTCAAAACCAATTAGTTTCCCTATGCCCTCCTCCAACCACTATAGATTTGGTTGTTGCTGTAACGACGGGTGTGGTGCTAATCCCCGGCTCCATGTCCAGAATTCTGCTACTGCCTTTGGGCGGTACCATAAATCTCCCTACGTCAGGTTGGTTGAATCATCTCATGATAGACGGGTTTACGTCCCAAAGGTACTCGGTACCCAGTCTCTGACCAAAAACCACCTCAACAATTTCGGCGAACGGTGCAAATTCGTCCCTCCATTTTTGTGGTAGTTAATGGAACAGCGCCAACAGAACACGGTTGTATAATTCGGGATTCTCCTTTAAAAGAAGGTCTGCAGGGATTGTGCCCGTAATGACCTGTGTCGAGATTGTAGAGATATCCTTAACGTTGGTCTACCCATACCAACCAGCTGAGCAGTACGAAAAAATATATTCCACTACAATCACAAAGTAAGATGCAGTGTGATTCTATCGAGACCCTACCATTCGTGGGACAACCTTGTGAAACTATGGAAGAGGGACTTAGATTTCTCGTATATCTCGCATATCTTTTATATGGCTTAGTATCATCTCCAGTTTATTTAAATGATCTCCGATAGGCTCTCGAAACTGACAATAGACGTTAACTAGATGAATCGTTCCTCCATATGGTATCCAACCTCTACACAGATACAGTGAGAATCTGAATTGTGAGAGCGTTATAGCTTATATGCTGGTGTTGTAAAAATTTATGTGGGCAGCTATGCAATTATCCCCATTTTTAGCGCTGGGGACAGAGTGCGTGTTAATTCCCAGACCATTTGCATCTCCAATCACTCCGTAGACCTCCTGTGCACACAGGATGGCCACATTATAAGTAGAGATGTATCATGCATCTCGTGCATTGCTAGAACTAATTGTTGCAGATTTTGTGGAACAATTTTCAGATTCAGAGTCGACCTGTATTGGTGTGTTTATTCATAGAGATATCTATGTTTCATGCGCTCCAATTCGTGATTTGTTTGCCATTTGTTTTACAAGATGGACACTCCGTACTGGATTATTTTTGCAATCTGATTCCTTGTACCCCGTTTTGGAACAGTGACCACATGTCTGCTCAGCTTGTGTGTATTGTTTGCACATACTTCTACTTATTCCTGAACTTTATATGATGACCTCTCCGCGTAAATCCTTTTTTGTTTAGAATTTGCTTTTTATTCTCAGCGTTTATCTCCACCACCCAGTTAATGTTTACGCCAGTTCTCGCACCAATCTTATAAATAGGTTTGATCACTGCTGTTTCGCTATCAAGTTTCATTTTGCATTATGATTGCAGATGCTAGTTCTTCTTCAGTAAGGTCAGCTCTGACCCTCTTTATTATAATTCATGACATCGGTTTCTTGGGCTGACCTATTAGAAAAGCCGCATTTTTCAACGACTGGTTTTCGGGAATAGCATTTAGATCAGAGCTAAGGTTAGTAATCAACAGAATACCATTTTTTCTCGTGCTTTTCATCGCTTTTACTCTTATACCACCGTCACACGGGTTGTCGTTGGTTGAGAGACCACCATTTATTTCATCCCACCCCATGCCAGGGTGGTGGATTACCTATGCTTTGATTCTTTTATTTTTGTTTGCCTTTTCTTCTTCTCTTTCTCTTCTTGCTCTCCCCACCAACAAGATTACATTCTTCCTCTAGTAGGACTGCTAGAGTTACACTTAAGCCGGTTAAGTTACACTTCCATTTAATTCAGCCATGTTTTCACTCATTTCGTTATTTGTTGCTTATGTAGAACAACAGCAGCATCTGACTGTTTGCTATCCTGTGTCTGTACAGCTTCAGCATATCAGATTTTGCGGTTTTGCGCTTACTTTTTTATTTGAATTTTTGCTCCGAGCACGGTGCTTTCATCGTTTTGCTCTTTTCATTTTACCGATGTTTTGGTATCTGTGTTTTCGGTATCTTATGTTGATTTAAATCGTTGATAAATGTTGACTCCTTTCAGAATCTCAGAATTCATATTTTGTTGTCCTATTCAGCTCCGAGAGCAGAAACATGGATCAACATATTCGTGTTTGCTATTTGTGTTGCGCTTGCCACTTGGATTATGTGATTGTCTCCTTAGAAGACCTTTCGTCAATGTGGTTATGCCGACTACCTAGTTCTAGCAATATGTTAGTCAAACCTAGCTGAACTGAGTAACAAGACAATTTCTTTCATTTTCTATATTATGGGCTATGGAGTACCTCATTGTATCAGCTTTTTTCTCTTTAGCCCCAGTTTTTTTGGCCAATTTGGGCTCCTCGTTTCTTTGCCTCTTTCCACTACTACCCGTCATCGTTTAAAATAAGTCGGACCAAGTATTAGCTGTATGAAGGGTTTTTAATTTCGGCCCGAAAGCGTTGCCTTCACTTCTTGTTCTCCTTGCGACCTTGGAGAGGTGCTTGATCGCTAGTCGTTTTAAGCGTTTCCTTTATAATCTTGGTTATAAAAATTGATTTTTTATATATACTTTGATTAAAAAAGGCAATAGAACCTAAAAACAATTGTATTTTGTATTTTTGTATTTTTACAAACCCAAAATTGACGAAAAGCTTTTAAGGGGGTTAAACAACAACAAAGCCTCTGGTCTGGACAACATTCCTCCTGTTATTCTAAAAACATTTTCAAAAGAACTTGCACCAACTCTCACCAAAATATTCTATAAACCCTATAAATCTGGTATTTTTCCGTCGTGCTGGAAGATGGCCAATGTCCAGCCTGTCCCAAAAAAAGGAACGAAATGTGATATTTCAAATTATAGACCAATAGCCTTACTCCCAGTTATGTCTAAAATATACGAGCACTATATTAAATCACACATATCCAAATTTTTGGAACACGACCATTTGATATCGTCGCTTTAATAATGAAATAACGTATGCCATATATACGTTGTTTTTATATAATGGGTGCGCTGCATTCCCCATAAGGATGTCTATAAAGTGGCATTTTAACATTTTCCAATTTTTTTATAACTGGGGGTGAAAATTAATATATTGTTAATTAACGTACATGCAAATTTGAATTTGGTTAAATATTGAAACAGCGTAAATGCATGTACGATATTTCAATTCCTACAGAATAATAACTTGGGTAAAATCAGTGTCGTATACTTTACATACATTACGATCGCCACACGAAATGGTAAATCTAAAATATTGTATAAGCATCATTCATTACTACATGATATGCCGGTTCATATAAATAAAAAATTGTAAGAATATTATGTGTTATTTCAATAATAATTAGTTTTAGGCTTAATCGTCCTTCCATGCAAAATGAAATAACGTATATGAAATATGAAATAACGTATAAGGTACCTGATTGACTTTTCACCTCTTTTTAGGTAGAAAAGCCAGCAGGTACTAATGTGAAATTTTAATATGCTGTGGGGAAATTAGTCTAGATTAATTGGTAGAAATTTTTTTTCCAATATCTTAATTCATTCAATTGTGCTGCCGAGTTTACGAAAATCAGAAAATCGAAAAATCTTTAAACCCAATTATCTCGAAACTACACTTTTGCGAATACGTTGTTTCATTATTAAAGCGACGATATCTGACAGCCAATAAGGGTTTAGAAACAAAAGATCAACAACCGATCTATTGAACTAACATCTCAAAAGCATTTGATGGAATCTGGCATGCCAACTTGATCAACCAGCTCGTTGCGTACGATTTTCATCCCGCAGTCGTGAAGTTGATTCAAAATTTTCTGTCTAACTGATACATCTCGGTATCTATAGATGGCTTTTCTGCTGAGTCTAAATCAATAACCGCTGATGTACCCCAAGGTTCAGTTTTATCTCCCACCTTATTTTTAATTTATATCAACGAACTGTTGCAAATCACCAGTAACCCAATACACAGTTTTGGAGATGATAGTACACTGCACAAGTCATTCGTCCCCCTATCTTCAAAGGGCAAAATGCATGAACGAATAAATCCCACCCGGAGAGACGCTGCCATAAATGTAAACGAGGACCTAAAAAAAGTCGCCGATTCGGACAAAAATTTGGTCAATTAAACCCGTCTATTTCCGCACACTAGTTGTATCGAAGGTGCGATACTCTCTTGACTTAGAAAATTTTCCATCACTTTCTAGCAAAACCATTATGTAGAGTGTAGAATATTCCACCTCTCTATGACAACTTGCACCTTTCCATCACCAAATATAAAAAAAGAAAAAAAGACCAATCCTTCCAACTATAGGCCGATTGCTCTTGCTGCCAGACTCTTCAAAGTAATGTAGTCAATAACAAATTTCTATCAAATGAAGTATTTGGTGTATTGCAATTATCTATCGGATCGCCAATATAGATTTTGAAGAGGCAGATTTGCTGGTGATTTAATGGCGCATTTGACTGATTTATTGAACCGTAATATTGTTAATAACCGTGAAAAGCAAACAGTCGCTTTACATATATCTAAAGCCTTTGACTGTTTGGCATAAATCATGGCTTGTCAAACTAAAAGGATTAGGTATTTCTAACTCCTTTGCTTCCTGTATTAAGAGTTTTCTGAAGAACCGCAAAATTCAAGAAGTTGTGGATGGTGAAACCTCTAACTCTCATTTTCTTGACCCTGGTGTTCCACAAGGATCCGTTCTTTCTCCCACCTTATTCTTGATTTTCATAAACTATCTTTTACTATCCACCCTTCATTTAGTCCATTCGTACGCGGATGACAGTAATTCTCCTCTGTGGATATTTTTTAAAACCTATCACCTTAATCACGGTCGCTCCAACGAGATGAAATGCTGTTCTCTTTGTCACAAGACATCAATATTATCCTTAAATTGGGAAAAGCCAACCGGTTCGAATTAAACACATCTATATTTCAAGTTGCTCTCTACACACAAAAACGCGACATACAACACTTTTCAGCCATCATTGTGGGTTCCCCAATTAATAACTCTATCGACTCATATTCTAGAAATAGATTTCAAACTGTCTTGGGAAGACCACATTTACTCAACAACCAAAAATGCGGCTAAATGTTTAGGTAATCTAAGAAGAAACAAATTCTACTTTACTTCTTCTGAAATGCTGATTATATTTAAAGCTTTTATAAGACACCATATTGAATATAATTCCCATGTATGGACGGAGGCAGCAAAAACTCATTTAGAAGTCGCATTAGTAGAAATAATTTTAAATTTACGATATTCCTAGCTTATTCATTTATCGAAATCTTTCGGTGTTATTATATTTCGATAATATGATTTTCTTATTCTGTTTTTCGAATTTCGATCAAATGATTTTTTATATTTTCGATTACATGATTTTCTGTGATGTGGTGTATCGATGCAATGACTTTTTGACGACATGAATTTTCGATGGCATATTTGGATCTAACGATTTTTCAATTTTAAATCCATTCGATGGTATGAACCTTCGGTCTACTAATTTTCGGTAGCATAACACGATGCGATGATTTGATTTTTCGATGCTATAATGTACAGCGTACAGTTTACATCGTTAGTTACCGTTCGTTGTTCACAATATCGCATTCTAGCTTAAACTGCTTATGGAAAGTAGAACCGATTAACATTATAACATAGTCCCCCAAATGAGAGCAGAAATTGCTCTACGTATACTTACAGATTTGTCTCCATGGCCGAACTCGCTCCATCGACTTAGCTCAATCGTTTTGTGATCGTAGGTTTGTTCGACAGCCACGCAGTTCTATATGTGAGCGATTAATAATGAACAAAATAAAGAGCTATCCCTACTAAATTTTCAGAGCCGTCTGACCATGTTCTCATTCGCGTCATATACAAAAAAACCATCAAGGTTGTGGAGCGAGAGAGTGTACGTGTAAGATCTCACCTATTTTCGCATAATAATTACTTTAATTTACTCCAGAAAAGCCATTTTAGTGAAATTGCTATTAGTTTCTCCTCGGGAAGTAACTTATGAATCTTTCCAATTTGCCAAAATTATTTCCTTACTATTTAAAATTTTATTAATTTTCATTTTCTTTTCAATCTAAAATCTAAATAATATATTCCCGAAGAACAGAAAAATTCAAACTACCAACTAGTCAAAGTTTATGTAAAAAATATAGTAATAAGTTTTTGTCAAGACTGTCGAGATTACTCACTGTCATAGTAACAAAATGCAAAGGGACTTCTTTGTGCGTACATCGTACAAATGGAATGCTTTGCCTGAATCAATTGTCTCGACTCTCGAGTGCCTTCAATCCACAAACATTTAAAAAAAAAAGCGTTTACCTCACCTCAGAACGCATGTTGTGGGACCTAGGTCTTAAAAGGCATCTTTGTGTTGTTGTGACACGTTTTATAGTTCCTACTACTACACAACACTTTTTATTAAAAAAAAAACAGTTAAAACGAAATTTGGGAACGGTCGTAATTTAAATTAATAACGTTTTGGGTGAATACCAAAACCGAAACATGGTGAAATGATTTTGAAAATAGACAAATGCCTTGTTAGACATCTTTTCTTGGTGGATTTATTTTTGAAATTAGGCATCTTGCGAGAAAAGATGGTGAAAAAAAAATTTTTTGCGCAGAAGACCGGCAATTTCCTTCGTCACAAATCGTAAGACGGCCCATATCCTGAGAAAATCTCAATGCCGGGATAGCTTCAAAATAATTTGACAATGGAAACTTAGTTATTATCTTCTAGATACAGGTGTTCCCATCAATGGTTTTGGTTTCAGTGGATGCATTTACAGCAATTAGGAATGTATCTTGTATTTATCACGAAAACAATAGGTTGACAAAACAGTCAAACATATTCATCTCTAGCATGCATTATACAAAACATTTTCCAACTAAGATCTATTAATTTTCAATTCTACTTTAATTTTTTTCAGTCCGGTTTGGTTATGTCCACAATGTTACAATCACTACGATAACAAAGAAATAGAAATATTATTGTTGGAAGTCGTAAACCGTAAACTTATGTCATACACTCTACAAGATTTACAATGTATGCGATGTAAAGAGATTAAACGAGAAAATCTGACAACATTATGTTCGTGTGCTGGTGATTTTAGAACATTAATATCTAAAGAAGAAATTCTTAGGCTATTCAAAACATTCTCTCGAATCGCAGAAACATATAGTATGATTTTGTTAAAGGAAAATATTTCATGGATTTTAGAAAATTGTATTTAATAATTGCTAGAAGAGAAAAATTGCGGCATCGCTTAAAATTTGTTTTTGTGTAGAGCTAGAAAAAAAACTAGTGTACCACCTTGGTTTCTCTGATATAGGCATATGAAGAAATGAACGCCAGAAATTAGAAATTTTAGCTATGCCGCAACTTTCATAGTTGTATCTAATAATTTAAATTTAACTACAATTTAAGTAAAGTAAGAAATCTAAAATAAAATTGAATTTAACATATTTTTAGAACTAGTTTCCTTTTATTTTTTTATATATTGTTAAACCAAAAATATATTCATTTATTATATTATGCTGAATCGATTGCATCAATTTTTGGATCTTCAAATTTAAATTCAGGAAATTTAGTCATATCGACACCATCACCACCACCAAATTGTTTAGCAATTCGATCTAATTCAGTTTTTAAATCTTTTTCTGTTTCTGGTGTTGCATCGACTAATTTTTTATCACTAAACAAAACAAAATTCATATACAATCGGTAATTCAAATTACAGAATTTTTTTATTTTACTAACCCTCCCTTTGATCTGTATTCTTTAACTTTATCAAGAAAGAGTTGTTGAATAGGATCGGATACTTTTTGTAATGCTGGTGCTGCAATACCAAAATTACGACGGGCTACGATACGCAATGTTCGAGCACCACTTACAAAGATCTGTGAGGTAAGCATTCTGAAATGTACATAACATGATTTTTAACTAATAATACAAAACATAAACAATATTATAAAGCAATTTTAGTTATCAAATAGTTAAAATTTCCATAACCTCAACTTTATTATGTAATAATGAGAAAAGTTTTTATAAACATTCTGTTCAAGGGATTTAAATTAATAAAGTACAAAGTAACCTTGTACAAAGAATTCAAAAGGGTCAATTTAAATGATTTTTTCTATATTTTAAGCTCAAAATTACTTACTTTTGAATTATAATTTTTACCCGACGTTCAGAGAAGAAATTACTTGAATTGTCAACTTAGTTTATAGTTCAAATTCGAGGTGGTGTAAATGTAGTATAGAGTTTTTTCTGTAAACTCAAAACCCTCTATATATAAGCCTTCTTCATATTTTAGCACAGAAAAAAATCGTGGACTTGTAGCGCCATTTTGAAATTAAAACTGCATATAAAAGAAATTCAAAAAATTGTTTAACGGCATCTGGAAAACAAAATTCCATAAAAAAAGTTAAACAAAAACACTATACATAACAGGGGCGTCAATTGGGTAGGGCTGGGGGGGGGCATTGGCCCCCCCCAAGGATCTGATACTATCAATACATCGATTCAATAAAACCATCCAATCGTGATAGAATTATACACTATAAAAATTTCAATGCACTGTTATTTTGTAAATTCGTCTAATTTTTAGAAGATTTACTTAACTAACATACCAATTTTATCGCAAACCATTAATTGAAATATATCTGATAATATAATTATTACGTTACATATTATTTTGGCCCGACTAAAGTACAGTTCACCGCAATATTCAAACCGTTATCGTTCTTTGTACCAAGGACTAGAGCACCACCGATACGAAAGGCGGTCGTATTGCTTCTAATCTTCTGATGAAATCAGTTTTATAAACAAAACACGATCGTTCTTCCAAAAACGCCGTGGGTGCGCATTGTGACAAAATTCTATCGTACTATAAGGTGCGCGGCATCACCGCTTTTAGAAGAATGATTGTGTTTTGTTTATAAGATATTCGTGTCTGAGCCACGTCTGAGCCACGATTTCATTAGTATAGCGTTCCTCGAGAGTTCATAGTGCAGTATTTAACATTCAAATTTCAATTGTTATTGGCCATTGGTAATTTATATAAACTTAAAAGTAAGTACATGCAGGAGAACACAACCTAATTATACCCCACTTATTTGGAGAACCCTGACTGTTTTGTCTTTTTTTTTATCTATATCAGATTGTACAAACTTTACAAGACTTTTTTAAAAACAATAAATTAAAAACAATTCTAAAATGTAAAATCCTATAACATATCAAAAGTTTTCTTGATAGTTGTGCTAATTTTTATCAAATGAATGAAAATAATTACGGGAGTAATTTAAATTTATTATGGTTATTTCCAGTGATTTTATGATAGTGAATGTTTTATAATGGACAAGCAATATTTTCTAACGACACGTACAAATATTTAAGTTATGTAAATATTTTCAAAGTATGTTATGAAAACTTGCTGTCAAATTCATTTTATGAATTTTTAATTCATAAAATAGCAAGAATTATATGTTTGGTTGGTTATAATAAAATCCAAAACGTATCCTAAACGTCAATATTTGTTCATTTTTTTATACAGTCACAGGGAGGGAGAAACTATTATTTTTTTGTGGTAGGTTTTTCTTATAGATTTAAAAGAAGCTCGCAATAATTGTACAATTTTGAATCAAATGAAAAATTTACGCACGTTTATGGGTAGTAAGCTGACCAGACGTCCCACGCTGCGTGGAAATGTCACACATTTTATTGCGTTGTCCCACGGAGAAATCTGTCCCACGAAGCATCCCACGAAACAAATATTTCCACCACATTTGCCCGCATTATCGAAATAATCATCTACCTACGTATAGTTTGCGCAATATCTTAGTCAGAGCAATGGCTTCACAGTTTTTTCTTGCAGTTTGTATAATGTTATGTATATGTTGATTAAACCATATTGAGAGAACAAACCAGTGGAATATTATTATGAAAAATAAAATACAAAATTTTTTACTTAAAAAGACGCAGTTTTGCGTATAAATTCATAAAAATTTAGATTTTTAAACCAGAGTTTACGAGTCTTTATTCGAGCACTCATTTCAATCCTTTGAAATAATATTCAAAAATTAAAATGTTCATAATTTGAATATCGTTCTTACTCGTAAGAGTAAAATTTTTGTTTTTTCGATTTTACTCCTTTGGAGCAGATTACATATTCCAGTTCTTTCATTCGATTTTTAAAAGAAGAAAATTAGTCACTCTACGTCATCCTTTATATTCATTTTTCTAACAATGCATGAATAATTGAACGAATCAAGCATTTTACGTTGAAAAGCATTAAATTTGACGCAAAAGTAAAAGTTTTGAGTATTTGAAAGAAAATATTTATTTCAATTTAGTAGCAAGAATGATATTTTATTATTTTCACTCCTGTATGTGGGAGAGTTATATTTTTTTTAAGCTACGCACTCTGAAAGAACTAAGTAAAGGAGTGATATAAGTAGCGTTTCAAACTCTGTTTAAAACACACTTTAACTAGGTAGCTCAAAAGTAAAATTATTATTTTCTAATATATAATTTTTTTTCTCAATAAAGAACAAACAAAGTAAACAGCATAAAAACTTGATAAATGGTATAGATTTTCAAAAGATAGAACGAGATGTATACTGTATACCTTTTATACTTACAGAATACAGAAAAGATATTAATTATTTAGTAAAATTAAAATAAATTGTTTCAATTGTTTTGCAGTCTTTACTTGTGTAACTAAAGTTTTAAGCTACTATAAAAGTTAAATTTATACTAATTTTTAAAATTATATTTAAAAAGTTCTCCTGCAAATCAAAACGGATAGAAAACGTTTACGTAAATTCTTATACGATATTGAATTGGACTATCCTTTTATAAAAAAAATCAAAATATAACGACGCAAAAGTTTAGTGTATTACCAGTCGGAGTGAATTTGAAAATTAACAGTGGACATTATGATATTAAAAGACATATAGATACAGATAAACATAAAAAAGCGTTGCTATAAGTCGCCAGCTCCAGTAGCTTGAACAAGTTTTGTTGTTATTTTATTTTCTTGTTGTTATTTAACATTGACAAAAAGTTAGTTGCAATTTGCGCTGATAACACGAACACCAATTTTAGTGGTGTCACGTCAAGGGGTGAAAATTTAAAAACAAGCTAAACTCGAATTTGAACCAGAGTGTATTGGGTATTGGATTCGCAGCCCATATTCTAAATAATGCAATAAGAAATGCTGCTGATTTAAATGGCAGGGTTAAAAAAATTTGGATATTTTACAGTGGATACTTTACTGGAGACGTTGAAGGAGTTCTGCGGCAAAAGTAATGTCGAACATAACCACCTTATTGGATACATTGAAACTCGCTGGCTGGCGGTAATGCCAGCACTAGAAAGAATTTAAAAAAGGTACGAACCACTGCAACCACATTTCCTAACGGTTGAATGTCCAATTAAAATAAAAGAATTTTTTGAAGAATTAAATAGTAAACAAATAGTAAAGGAAAGCATTAAATAGTAAAATTATGCACAATCTAGTTAGCACGTTTTCACCGTTCCACTTTCTCGCAATAGAAATTCTAATTAGTTAGTATTTGGAGGAATGTTTGCATTTTGTCGCACATTTTAACGATTTGGCTCTGGTCAGTTTAGGGTAGACATAACTTTTTCTCTCTGAGACAAATAAAGGAAAACAAACAAACACACAAAAAAACGATTCGACATAAGAGGAGTCACGTAGGGATTGCAATCCGTGGTGTTTTATTTTTCCTGGGAATATGTGACTCATAAATTTTAAATCCCGGGATGCCCGAGATCTAAAAAATCGTATAGAAAAACCATCCTTTTTTTCTATGCTGCACAATCTGCTGTCGTTTACAAATTCACTCTCTGAACAGTTACAAAGCAAAGATATAATAATTTCTAGCACAAGCGCTTTAATTAAAACTACTATCTTGATGCTTAAACAATGCAGAGATGAAACTAAATTTAAAATTAGTTTTAGCAAATGAAGGGATTTTGCAGAACTTTGCGGCATTCGCTTCAATGAAACAACACCAGAAGACTAGCAGAGTAACCAATGTAGCTCAGAAGCATTTTATTTTTATTTCTAAGTCGATGCATTTAAATTTTTTTAAATACACACAAAAAAATATCGCGGTGTGAATTGTATTTTATCCGAAAAAACATTTGATTTTCTATCCGATTGGGTTAAATTAACTCCACAAGAAAGGGTACTAATTTTAAGAAGTTCAAAAAGAGTAAACGAAACTTTTTTAACACCGTTTAGTGTCAACGACTTTAGTGTTTTTAAAATGTACTTCCCAAATAATTTTTTGCTTGAAAGGAGTTAAATATAAACTCAGTTTGGAGTTGATGTTGTCGAGGTATGGTTCGATGTGCATTCGGATTTATTTTGTGTTTTTTTTTAAGTATTTTTTGTGTATTCAAATTTATTAGTTGCTTAAAGCATTTACAAAAATTAGTTGTTTAGTGATAGTTAAACCTACGGTTCTCCAAACTTTTTAAATTTTAGCAAATTTGTATTGTTTTGTATAATATATTTTGATAAGTGTTAAAAGCTATATTTATAAGTGTTAAAAGCCATTATTTTGTGTGTTGTATATATTGAAAAAAATGTAAAATTTAGCTAGTTTTTTGGGTGTAGTGCGGAGAAGTTATATTATGGAGAAAGAAAACCTTTTTCATAAAAACTTTAATGGAATTCAAAATATTGTCATCGTAACTCAACTTATTAATGTTTAATTTAAATTAATTTAATGCTAAATTTATTAATGTTCTACAAGAAGGTAAGCAATCACATTACAATGTTGTCTTCTATGGTGGTTAATAAATAAAATTCGGTTTTGCAGATCCCGATATTCAGAATAAACCCAGAACTATTTCGAACTTGTGAAAACTACGATCTCTATGTTTTGGGCCAACCATTTGGATTATAAAAATTGCCTTTTGAATAAATTGAAGAATTTTAATACATTATCGTCTTTGATACATTAACATCCCGTCATCAATAAATTCAAATTTGCCCGGACACAACTTTATCTCAAAACATCAGGTATTTTTTATTTTAGGTCCGCTATACACTTTAGCTAAGCTATGTGAACTATGCGAACTATGTTTTTTGTATATATAAGGTAATCAAATGGATGACTATATACTTGAACTAAGCTATGTCAGCTATGTTTTTTTTCGTCAACTATTCGAACTAACTTATACTTAGTTTACACCATGGTAGAATAACAGAACAATAGCAAGTAGATATTAAACTATTACGATGTAAACGGATAGAATAAGGCTTTTTTACTATGCCAGATAGTTATTTTGCTTTAGTATTGTTGTATAGTAATGAACATGTAAACACACCTTTATTATTTTATATTTAGTTAAGTTGTAGAGACCAGCTTAAAACGTCATCAGACACACAACTTGTTATAAAGATGGTGAGAAACAAACAACCATTAATATTGATCTCTTTATTAATAATTATAATAAATATAAATGTATAAAAATAACAAGTGTCTTTTAAATAACAAATAAACTATCTTAGAGCATCAAGATAGAACATGGCGCAGTTGATCTAAGAAACCAGATAATCGGATCATTAATATATATACAGATTACAAAAACTTAACCTAAAAGTTGATGAAAAATAACGTGACGACGTGTTCAGTTAAAAAACATTTGGTAATAAACCACAAACAAAATATAATAAAAACAAAGCAAACTGCTTATAATAAGAAGTTTGAGTGAAAAAAAAATACTTTAATAAAATATTAAATATTCATCTAAAATCGTGATAATAATTTTCACAATACAAAATGGCTGTATCATACAGGCTACCATCAATATTAAAATTAAATGGTAGCATTAGTGATAATTGGAAAAAATTTCACAATAACTTCACAATATATATGAAGGCAACTGGAAATGACCAAAAAGAGACTGATGTGAGAGCGGCAATATTTTTAAACCTTATTGGAGAAGAAGCTTTGGAATTGTTTGAATCATTTGATCTCGATGAGGAAGAACAACAAAACTATGACGATGTGGTAGCTGCATTTGAGGCGCATTGTACACCAAAAAAGAACATCATATATGAAAGACATATATTTTATAAAAGACATCAACAAGATGGAGAGAAATTTGAACTATTTTTGAGTGATGTACGTAGGCTAGCCAAAACTTGCGAATTTGGAACACAGGAAGAAGCATTGATACGTGATCGTATTGTGTTTGGAATTAATGATCTTCAGCTTCAAGAAACCCTGATTAAAGCGGGTGATCCATCTATGCAGAAGACGATAGACACGTGTAGAATAGCTGAAATAACTAAATGTCAAACGAAGGTAGTACAAGGGGATGAAGTTAATTTTATTAAAAGAAATTCAGGTAATAATTTTCCAAATTTTGTTTCTAAAAATAATAAATCACAAAATGTTAATTCAAATAATAACAATAGAAATTTAAATAAAAATTTATATACAAATTATAATAGAAATTTAAATAGAAATTACAATAGGAATGAACAAAATTCCAAATTACAAAATTTAAATAGTTCAATTAAATTATGCAGAAAATGCAATGGTAGTCATGAAAGAGGTAAATGTCCGGCATTTGGCTATAGATGTTTTAAATGCAAAATTTTAAATCATTTTACTAATTGTTGCAAAGCAAAAAATGTCAAGGTTATTGAATGTGACATGAACAATCATGACGACTATTGCATTGACACTGTAAATACAAATTTAAATATAGAATTTCAGAATAGTTGGTATGAAACTATATTGATTGAAAAATTGAATTGTAATATGAAATTAGACACAGGTTCTGATGTCAATATTTTGCCTTTAAATTTTTTTAGACAATTAGAGATAAATAATAATGAAATTTTAAAGTATGATGTAATTTTGAGAGCGTACGGAGGTTCAGAAATTAAACCGGTTGGAAAAGTTCTGTTGAGAATTAAATATAAAAATATTAATTTAGTAGAAGAATTTGTGTTGATTAATGCCAATTTAACACCAATACTAGGACTTACAACATGTAATAGACTGGGGTTAATACAAAGAGTGCATAGCATAGTTGGAACGAAACAAACTTTTGTTCAAAATAATAAGGAAATTTTTGAAGGTTTAGGTAAATTTCCACATGAGTTAGAAATACATTTAAAAGATAACACGACTTCTGTTACAAAGCCGCCGAGAAGAATACCTATTAAAATTAGGGAAGAAGTTAAAAAGCAGCTAGATAAACTAGTAAGCTTAGAAATAATAGAACCTTTAGATGAACCGATAGATTGGATAAGTAATCTTGTGGTTGTGGAAAAACCCGATGGAACAGTGAGATTATGTTTAGATCCACGAGATTTAAATATGGCAATTAAAAAAGAACACTATTTAATTCCATCGTTGGATGATTTGATGGCCAAATTATCCGGGATTAAGTTTTACACAGTTTTTGACCTAAAAGATGGGTTTTATCAAATTAAAATGACAGAAGAGTCATCCAAACTGTGTGGGTTTAGCACGCCTTTTGGCTGCTACAAATTTTTAAGACTTCCATTTGGTTTAAATATTGCTCCAGAAGAGTTCCAAAAAAGGAATGAAAAAAGTTTCGGAGACTTAAATGGTATATTTATCTACATTGATGATATTCTCATAACAGGTAAAACTGAATCAGAACACGATATGAACTTGATGAGTTTCATTAAGAGAGCAAAAGAAGTAGGCGTAAAATTTAATATCAATAAATTACAATTTAGAGTGAAAGAAGTAAAATTCCTGGGTCACATTTTTAATGAACATGGAGTTAGTCCAGATAGAGAGAGAGTGAAAGCAATAACCGAAATGGAACATCCTAAAAATAAAAAAGAGCTACAAAGATATTTAGGTATGATAAACTACTTGAGAAGTTTCATACCTAATTTGGCTGAAATGACACAACCTTTAAGACAGCTGTTGCGTCATAATGTAGACTTTTTATGGATGGACATACATACAGAAACGCTTCAAAAATTGAAAGACAAAATAACTAGCACACCAATATTACAACCTTTTGATGTCAATAAACAAATTGTAATTCAAACAGATGCTTCGAAAAACGGAATTGGTTGCGTTTTGATACAAAATCGAAACCCTGTAGCATTTGCGTCCAGAAGTTTAACGGACGCAGAGACGAACTATGCACAGGTAGAAAAGGAAATGCTCGCCATTGTGTTTGGATGTATTAAGTTCCACCATTATATTTATGGTAGAGTGATTGAAGTTAATACAGACCATAAACCATTAGTGGGAGTAATTAACAACGAAATTTGTAAAGTTAATTCATCACGCTTGAGAAGAATGAAATTAAAAATAATAAACTATGAAATAAAAGTAAAATATGTACCTGGCAAAGAGCTACACATAGCTGATCATTTATCACGATCATATCTTAAAGGAAATCCAGCGGATGAATTTAAGGAATTTACGGAAGTAGTCCATTCTGTTAATTTGACTGATGAAAGAAAAGAACAGTTCAAATTAAAGACAAATGCAGATAATGTATTAAGTGCGTTAATAGATATATATCAGAAAGGCTGGCCAAATGATAAAAGAAAGGTTCCTGATTTACTTAAGTTTTATTGGAAATTTAAAAATGATATTTATGTGGATGAAGGTTTAGTTTTCTTGGGTGAGCGAGTGATGGTTCCTCGAAGTCTCAGAAAAGAGATGCTCAAAAAACTTCATGAAAGTCACATTGGCATGACCAAGATTAAATCAAGGGCAAGGAACATATTATATTGGCCTGGTATGGATGCTGACATAGAAGAATATGTAGCACGATGTCAAATATGTGAAAAATATCTTTCAACAAATAGAAATGAACCTCTCATTCCACATGAAATACCAGATTTGCCATTTGAGAAAATTGGTTGCGATATATTGTTTGTTAGAAATACGGACTACTTAGTTGTAGTAGACTATTATTCTAAATGGATTGAGATCCTTCCTTTGGAAAATAAACAAACAGCAGAGATTATTAAAAACCTAAAGAAAGTTTTTTGTACCCATGGTATTCCCAAAATAGTTATAGCAGACAACATGCCATTTTCATCGGTAGAGTTTGAACAATTTAGTAAAGAATGGCAATTTGAGCTTAAAACATCTAGCCCAGGCTATGCTAGATCTAATGGACAATCAGAAAAGGCAGTTCACATAGCGAAAAATTTAATAAAGAAAGCAATGGATGATAATAAAGATTTGCACTATGCTCTTTTAGAATATCGAAATCATCCTGTTGCAAATCTAAATGTTTCACCAGCTCAAATTTTGATGAGTCGCATCACTAGAACTAAAGTAGCTATAAAAAATAGTTTATTGATGCCAAGAGTGGAAAATGACATTAAGGGGAAACTTAAAATAAATCAAGATAAAATGAGAATATTGCATGATAAAACAGCACATATTAGAAAAAATTTTGATGTTGGGGATAATATAACATATCAAAAAGATAAACAATGGATTCCAGCAAAAATAATAAGGAAACATGAGGCTCCAAGGTCTTACATAATAAAAAATGAAAATAACAGAATTCTTAGAAGAAATAAGAAACACTTAAGAAAGTCATTGAATGCACCTCAGTTTAGAAGAAGAACAGACATGGCATTGAACAGTGATCAAGAAACGGAGGGACAACAGAATAGGAATAATACTGATCATGAAGAAATTAATTTAAATAGTCAGTCATCTTTGATTGACAATGAACAAAGGGGATATATAACAAGAACAGGAAGAATTTCTAAGCCTCCAATACGGTTTCAAGATTACAACATGATTTGAGTTTAATAAATAAATAAATTTAATAAGTAAATAAATAATAATAATAATAAATCTTACTGTACCTTAGTATTGAATTAAAAAGGGAGGTGTTGTATAGTAATGAACATGTAAACACACCTTTATTATTTTATATTTAGTTAAGTTGTAGAGACCAGCTTAAAACGTCATCAGACACACAACTTGTTATAAAGATGGTGAGAAACAAACAACCATTAATATTGATCTCTTTATTAATAATTATAATAAATATAAATGTATAAAAATAACAAGTGTCTTTTAAATAACAAATAAACTATCTTAGAGCATCAAGATAGAACAAGTATAATAAAAAAAACGTAAAATGTAAAAACAATTTCATTGCGATTGTAAAAAATTTGTAACATCAAAAGCACCCAAAATTTTGTTTTAATTTTAAATTAATATTAGTATTATAATTTTTTGTTAAAATAGTTTTCGAATGATAAGATTTGATATTCAAATTTGAAATACGGTAGCCGTATTCTATCTGTCAATATTATTCTGTGCGTTTATACCTCAGATAGAATAATGTACTATTTTGTGGTATAAACAAATCGATAGTTTAATAGTAAAAAACTATTATTCTATTGAACTATAGTATTAGCTCGTGTTGTAATTTAAAGGACGCATGATTAAAGTTATGTCCGTAATATTTAGTCAAAATATTTGAAATTTGTAGTAGAAAAAATTAAAATAAATATTCTTAACAAAAATGTTAGTAAATGTCTATTCTACATTATTTTGCTTTCATACAAATTTTAAAAAATTGAATACATGAAATATTTATTTTTTTAAATGCCATTTTGACACAATACTAAAGCTTTGTACATGCGTTTGTGAACTAAATTAGTTCAAGTTGAAGTGTATAACTATTACTAGTTTCCCACCGCAGAAATTTACTATGTAGTATAGCAAATATTTGATATTAGTTTGATTTCTCACCGTTCATATTATATTATGATAATGTTTCGGTGGGAAACCAAACCTAACTTGACACTAGAATAAAACTGATATATCAAAATACCGTACTGTCAATTTTATATTTGATATTAGCGTTATAGTTTTTAAAATGAAATTTACAACCCAGAGAAAATCAAACTAGATTTAGACCAGCCCTGCCATTGTTTTTGAACAGCATAAAATACATATAAGTTTTATTCTATAACGTCTTTTTTAAATAATTCTCTCACGAAAACCAAACGTCTACGTTGACTACGTTTTTCATGTCCTATTCCTTTATAATGCTATACTAAACATATCCATATCATAATCAACAATTAATACATACACTTTAATTTATTAAATATCAGAAATGAATCTTACAAGCTAAAAATCGCAAGAAAACACAATGTTTACAAATTCCATAAAATGACATTTCACCTATAAAATAATAATTACGTTTCACACCGTCGATATTATACTTTATTTGATAAGTATTATATTTACTAGCTAGCAAATGAAAATAGCAAATTTAAAATAATTGTTGTGATAGTTTGCTTTCACACCGTTGCTATTATACTTTATTAAACTATACTAGCTAGCAAATTGCTACGGTGGGAAACTAGTATATGCGAGCGAACTATGCACTTAGCTCAAGTGTATAGCGGGCCTTATTAGTGCATTATACAAAAAATGAGCAAATAGGCAGTTTCTAGTTTTTTTGATCTGACAGGTAATTTTTTTGATTTCAGATCTATTTTTTTTGCAGATCATTGCATCAACTTTGTATCAACAGATAAATTATATAATATATAAATTATAAAAATGATAAATTTTAAATTAAATTACAAATTAAAATTGAAAAACGCTTGTTATTACATTTACTATAAGTTTAATAATCAATATGAAGAACATTTAAATTGAATTTAATTGTGATATAAGAAACGAAATTAATTAATGAAATTAATATTCTTAAGGAAATTAAATATAGATATTTATATTAGAAAAATATTATCATATGAATTTGTAAAAGAGACCCATTAAATTTGAACATATCCATTTTTTATATTATATAATAATAGAATATATTATTTAAAAGATGGTGTTATGTTTGTATTTTAGACGTTACTTAAAACAATTTGTTTTAATAGTTATTTAAATGCATTTGAAACAGTATTGATCATTAAATTTTGTGCTATAAAGAATTTGAGCCTTCATTCGCCCTGCATTTCATTCAAATAATTCAAGTAAATTTATTGTTTCAAATTTTGAAATTATGTAAATTAATAAATTAAATGTCTGTATAATACATATGTAGCAAATAAACAAAATTTATATAAATAGTTTGATTTTACTATATTAAATCTGTTTTAATTTATCCCTTTTTCATAATTTCTTTTATCAGACTGGTGTAAAAGAATAGCAAATATCCGTGTTGGCAATTTCTTTTAAAAAGTCTTTTTGTTTTATCCTTTCAAAGGTAAACAAAGTATCCAAATATGTAAATAAAATTTATCTTTTAGCGATTTTTTTTATCCGTCGAGTGCTTAAAATTTTTATCCTCATTAAGTTGTTTTGGGCTTTTTAGTGTAAATATTTTTATCCCATAATAGTAAATCACAATCAAAATAAACACTCCGAATGGATAAAATCAATTTGTATCCGATCGGTGGGATATTATTTGACACCGATTCGGAGTGATGGGAACTCCGTATTTTTTTGTGTGTATATGTGTGTATAAAAACGTGTATGTTATGTTTTACAAAAAAACATTTTTTTGTTATTTAAATTCTCGCCCCCCCCAAGATTTTGGTGAAATGACGCCACCGATACATAATCCTATTTTTTTCATATGGCAATGAACAATGAACAACACCCAGGTAGTACGTAATCAATTTGTAATAAATACGGTATCGATTACATGTAATCATGTAGTCGAAACATGTTTCGATGTAGTTTCGATACTGCATCGATTACATTTAGAACAACGTGTTCGCCCCAGTAAGCGAATATGTGATCAATACCAAATCGAAACTGTAATCGACACCAAATCGAAACATGTAAACGAAACTTAATCGAAACTACTAGTGGCAAACAAAAACTAATGTCGTTTTCGATTGAAGAACAAGTTAATAACGAGTTCTTAACGAGTTCTTTTTTTCAATCGAACATACGAACATTCAGTGTTATTGTATGAGTAAATTGAATTGGTTATTTTAATAATTCTTTTATTTTGGTTTATTTGAAAAGCAATAAAAAAACAATTTATTTTGTGAAAAAAAAAATTATTTCATAATATATATTGTTAAATAACTAAAAATAAAATAAAATTATTAATATGATGCTGCGTTATAATTATAACATTTTGATTTTACGTTTGTAGTGTATACTTTTTGTCATAGTATGAGTAAAACTCAAAAATAACTGAAAATAAAACTAGTTCTTCAAAAGGGGAAAAAATGCACAACTAGTTCAGAACTAGTTTTTTTATTTTGCTTCAATCGAACATGATTTGGAGGGGAAATAATTTTTTTGTATGGAAAAAAAAGAACTAGTTATGAACTGGTTCTCAATCGAAAATGCTATAAAAAACAAAATATAAATGTGAATGTGAACCTGAAATGAGAAAAAATGCCATTAAAATAAATAGTATTTAGAATTATAATTATATATGTATATCAAAATGTGAACCTGAAATGAGAAAAAATATCATTAAAAGAAATATTTTATAGAAATATAGATGTATTTATAAAATCAATAACTGCTGCAACTTCAAATTATAGGTTATGTTATATGATGAAAATAAAATTAAAATAATTATAGATAGAATGCATATTTTCTTATATATACATTAAAAATGCAACACTAGGAAGGGTGCGAACTTAAACGGGTGACCGCTTGGGAACTTCACCAGAAAAAATATGGAAATATGACTGAATCACATTGAAGCAGGAATATCTCGCCCACGGTATGCCAGTATACCTTATCCAGCAGCCCTGGAAACTGGCTAGGATTCGATGGCCCAATCACCCGTTAATCCGAAAGGTGAATCCGAAATTCAAATGATTAAAGAAACGCATACTAGAAAGAAACAAAGCAAAACAAACCGGAATAATAAAATATCGACCTTTAGCTATCGTACCCGGACACGAGTAGGAAACTGGAATGTCAGAACTCTGATAGAAACATCGCGGTTAGCACAAGTTGAGAAAGTAATGAAAGAATATAACATAGAGATACTAGAACTCAGTGAAGTAAGATGGAAAAACAGCGGAGAACTAACAAAGAGCGAAGGAAATTACATGATGTTCTCTGGTAAATCCAACACACATGAACAAGGCGTAGCAATACTAATAACACCTAACGCAAAGAAAGCTTCAATACTTCATTATGGTTCTTGGTGACTTTAATGGACAGGTTGGAAGAGATATCTTTTATGGAAATGTGGTGGGTCCCAACAGCCTGCATTTGAATTCGAATGATAATGGTGAGAGAATGACTGAGTTTGCATTATCAAATAATTTGAGAATTGCCAGTACGTTCTTTCCGCCCCGATCGATTCATAAGCAGACTTGGGTCTCACCGAATGGAAATACTCGAAATCAAATTGATCACGTTCTAGTAACAACACGTTTCTTTTCGAGCGTTCTGGATGTGCGATCCTTTAGAGGTGCATACATTGGAAGTGACCACTTCCTTGTATGTGCAACGATAAGGTTCCACTTCCCAAATCCAGGCATTCTAAAATTCAATCAACGGAAACGTTTTAACATCTCAACATTAAAGAATGCTGAAACAGAGGAGAGATATCAAATCCATATTGCCGAAACATTGGAGAAATCAGAAACCATTAATGGAGACGTCGATAAGTCATGGTATTTGCTCAAAGATGCTGTTTTAAGCGCTGCTGAGGGAATACTTGCACGACCAGAGAACCACTCCCAGAAGCCATGTTTGGATCAAGCATGCCTTGATGCTATTCAATACAAAAGAGATTGCAATCTGAAGTGTCTACAAGGACGCAACACCAGGTCCACGAAGGAGAATTATAAACTGGCAAGACAAGCCGTTACAAAGCTATGTAGACGAACGAAGAGAGAATGGTGGAAGAGACAGTGTGAGGAGATTGAAAGCTTCAATAAGGAACATCAATCGCGTAACTTCTTTCAACAGGTTAAAACCTTAAAGAAGGGCCCTCAAACTAGATCGACTGCTATTCAAAACGAAAATGGGGAGCTACAAGTAGACCTTAAAAATATTTTAGACACTTGGGCCGCTTATTTTGAGAATCTTCTCAACTTAAGTGACCAGCAACAAGTCGGGCGACGAGCTAAGCTTATTCGTGCGTCAAAGGTACATGTAGAAGAACCCACCAGAGAGGAATTCGATGCGGCGCTGTCAAAATTAAAATGCAATAAAGCACCTGGTATCGACGATATAACATCCGATTGTACATGGTGGCGAAACTCTATCCTCAAGATTGTTTGAACTTGTTCAAATGATCTGGAGGACTGAAACCATGCCACAGGACTGGAACAAAGCTATGCTGATACCAATCCATAAAAAAGGTAATCGCCTACAATGTGCAAACTACAGAGGAATCGCCCTCCTCTGAACAGCATATAAGATCTTTTCCTACATTTTGCTATCCAAAATCAATCCTTTTGCTGAACAACTGTCTGGAGAATATCAGTGTGGTTTCCGGCGGGGCCGAGGTACCACCGATGCACTTTTCTCGATAAGGATGATTTTGGAAAAGTGTCGAGAGTTCAACATACCTGTGCACCAACTTTTCATTGATTTCAGGCAGGCCTACGACTCTCTCGAACGAGAGACTCTATGGTCTGCTCTGGTGTCAATGGGCATTCCTGGTAAACTGGTATCACTATGCAAAATGACAGTACAGAACTCTCAATGCTGTGTACGAGTAGAGAACGAAATATCAAAGTTTTTTAAAGTCGACTCCGGTTTAAGACAAGGTGATGCTATCTCTCCTATACTTTTTAATCTAGCCTTGGAATATGTGTGCCGTCAAAAGAAACTACCGACTAGTAACAATATCTTGTCAATAAACTCAGTACAGATGATTGCTTACGCTGATGATGTTGTCATCCTCGGCCGAAGTGAAGCTGTTATGAGTGAGACTTTCAAGTCGCTTGAGAGTGGTGCTAGGAAAATTGGTCTGCAAATTAACTAGCATAAAACCAAACATATGAATGTTTCAAGAGAGGCTGAGAAGAAAGATTTGATGTGCGGCGATGAACGAATTGAGGGAGTTGAATCTTTTAAATATTTGGGATCAATGCTTGACTCAAACAACAGCATACTTACAGATATTAAAGCTCGAATCGCTGCAGGTAATCGAACTTTCTACTCAATTAAACCTCTCCTTGGATCACCGTATGTATCAACTAACACCAAGCTCAAGTTATACAAGACATTGATTAGACCGGTTGTGATGTATGGGTCACAAACGTGGACCCTTACACAAAATGACGAATCGCATTTATCTGTATTTGAGCGTAAGATCCTACGCTACATTTCTGGTCCACTTAAGACAGACGATGGAGAGTATAGAACCCGGTATAACTTTGAGATCAGAGACCTTCTTGAAGGTCCTGATATAATAGGTTGTATCCGTTCTAATAGGATTACTTGGTTTGGGCATGTTCTACGAGCCGATTCACAGTCTGGAATGATTAGAAAAATGTACGTTAGTACCCCAGGGAGTGGTAGACCGCCAGGTAGACCACGACTACAATGGGAGACTGACGTACTAAACGACCTTAAAAAAATCGGCTGCCATGGTAATTATGTCGCTGTTGCGAATGACCATGGTGAATATTCAAAGCTGATTAACCTGGCAACGCTCCTACATGGCACACAACGCTCCTAGCATGAACGCCTTAAAAAAAAAAAAAAAAAAAAAAAAAAAAAAAACGCAAAGAAAGCACTTCTCGAATGGAAACCAATCAGTAGCAGAATAATAACAGCAAGATTCCAATCGAAAATTAGAAACACAACGATCATACAGTGCTATGCACCTACCGAAGAAGCTGATGATGCGACAAAAGATGAATTCTACGAACAGCTCCAAGCAACGCTGGCTAGTGCACACCGAAATGACATCAAAATAATACAAGGGGATTTCAATGCCAAAATTGGAACCGACAACACCGGAACGGAATCAGTCATGGGCAAACATGCACTAGAATCAACACGTAACAATAATGGAGAAAGGCTCATCGATTGTTGTGTCACAAATCAACTATTCATAAGAGGCAGCAAGTTCCCACACAAGAACATACACAAATACACTTGGACATCACCAAATGGAAGAACCAAGAATCAAATTGATCACGTACTGGTGAATAAGAAGTTTCTATCCTCACTACAAGACGTCAGAGCGAAGCGAGGAGTAGACATACCAGACATACACAGCGACCATCAACGTAATTGCAACATTCAAAATTAAACCAGCCGCTGTAAAACAAAACAACAAGTCATGTCAGAGGAAATTTAACATCAATAGATTGAGCGACAAAAATACAAATAACATCTTCAAAGAGTCGCTCTAGCTCAATCTACCAAACAACGAAACCACCAGCATTGATGAAAAATGGGAACAAGTTAAAGAAGCTTACGTCAAAACTGCTACAGATGTGCTAGGATACCAAGACAAATCACGGAAACCATGGTTTAGCGATGATACATGGAAGAAAATTGAAGAGCGTCGACAACTCAAGTTGCAGTTGTGTCACCAGAACACAACCGAGATCCGCAACAAATATGTAAGTACAGCAAAACAAGTTAAAAAGATGGCAAGGAATGATCGCAGAAGATATACAGAAAGCATTCTCAAGACTGCGGAAACAGCTGCAGCTAATAGAAATATGCGCACACTACACAAATGCGTGAGAAAGGTCACCAACAAATATACAAACACTCCACCAATAAAGGATGAATCTGGTCAAACCCTCACAACACATGAACAACAGCTAAATAGATGGAAAGAATACTTCGAAGACAACTGCCACCAACAAGAAAATAACTTGCGGTCTCCGGATGACAACTATAACGAAACTATCAGCACCCATCCACCAACAGAACGGGAAATTAGAGATGCCATACAGAAACTCAAGAACAACAAATCTGCTAGTACAGATAGTATATCAGCAGAATTACTCAAAGCAGATGTAAACACAACAGCAGAAGCTCTAACACCACTATTAGCTGATGTATGGAACGAAGGTAAAATACCAACCAAATGGAAAGAAGGTTTAACCATAACAATCCCAAAGAAAGGTGATCTAAGAGAATGCAAAAATTGGAGAGGTATATCTCTGCTCAACACAATAATGAAAATACTAGCAATGATCATTCTCGAAAGAATATCTCCATCAATTAACATGAAGCCATGAAATGAACAAGCCGGCTTTAGACCAAGAAGAAGCTGTACAGATCATATCAACACAATCCGTATCATCATTGAACAATCAAATGAATGGAATTCACCATTGTATCTCCTCTTCGTGGACTTCGAACGCGCCTTCGACTCAATCAACAGGAGCGCCAGGGCCGGTGCAAGACATTTTTGCGCTCTGTTCAAACATGAGAAATGCGCCCCAGGACTTAAGAGTTATCTCAAAATTGTTGTGGCTTATCTTATCGTATTTTAAAATTTGTTGCATACCATTTATAATATTTGATTTTAAATTTGTTCTTCCTCAATTGAATTAAAATACTTTGTTTATTATTAAATATCTACATATTTTAGACTAGGCCCATCTTCAGGATCATAAAACTATCAAAAATATTAAAATTATTACTGTTAGATTTATTATCCTGAAGATGGCCCTAGCCCGTAATTTGTATATCTGTGTGTTCTTCATCCATGACATTTGACATATTTCGTTTTGTATTTTAAAATAAAATGATAGCTTTTATTCGAAAATCGAAATTCTACTTTAAGATATTCAAATTAAACAAAATTTATAAAAACTAAAGTTTGAATTAATATTCAGGATTTTGTAAGCAATTAAACTCAAGTAACTATGGAATTAATTTGAATTTTTCCAATTCAAAGGTATGGTTGGAAATATCTCAGAAAAAACTCAGTTTTTCTCTTTTACGTGTTTCTGTTGGGATTCGAACTCGTAACCTTTCAAATTAAGTGCCAAACTTACACATTCTATAAATTCACACAATAGTACTGTCAAGAAAATTCAATGCAAAAAATTTGCATTCAAAATGAATAAAATTTCCATAAAAAAAACTATGTTTAACTGACGATTGAGAAATTCAACTTAAGTAAGATAACTGATGATGAAGTTTCAACTTAGAAATATCATCGTCTTGGTGGCGTAGTGGCTTAACCTGTCTACCAAAGGAATTGAACTCGTCAGTTTGGCACTGATGAGGTTACGAGTTCGAATCCCAACCGAAACACTTGAAAGAGAAAAACTGAGTTTTTTCTGAGATATATCTAACCATGCCTTTGAATTGGAAAAATTCAAATTAATTCCATAGTTACTTGAGTTTAGTTGCTCACAAAATCCTGAATAAATAAAATTCCCCAAAATGTTGGCAAATACGCAAGCGCGCATATATGACAATAATTGACCAAGTGTCGATCATTGATTTTCGCATTGATTGGAAAACAATCAATAATGACTATGCACTCGTGACTTAGAATGTTGACTATAATAGAAATATTACACATTCTATGAATTCACACAATATTACTGTCAAGAAAATTCAATGCAAAAAATCTTCGTTTAAATTAATGTTTTACAAAACAATTACATATTAGTATTTGTGCAGTAGTTTATTCATAAAAATGAAGTGTTGCATTAAAATATGTACAAATAATCTTAAATAAACTGATATTTGATCATCGAATTCCATATCAATGATTAGAATATTTTTACTAATACCATAGAATATTCTATGCTAATACTATGCATAAAAAGGGTTTAGAATGATGTTTTAACAAAAATATAAAGTATTTGCTTTACAAAAACTGTTAGTTTCTAGTTTAATTTTATATATTATTACCCTACGTAAATGTCATTTTCTTAATCCATCGTTGTCAAACCGAATTTCAAACGCTATCACAGCCGATTGTAAGGTGTTCTTAAAGTAATTCAATATGATTAAAATTTGTGTTGTATGGACAATTAAAAATATTTATATATGGAAATATAACGAAATATTTTTTTCAACATATTAGACTTTTAAATTTATATGTAACATTTATTATTTCTTTTATTTGTTTTGAAAATATAAATATGCAAATTGTAAACAGTACCACCCAGCTAGAAAGCAAATACTATACTAAAAATTAGATGCTGCATTTCAAATGTCTAGTTACTCTTCCATAGATATTTATTCAATGACTTAACACAAAAAGTAGCACTTCAGCTCCTAATCAAATAATATACTATTTGCCTTCAAATGGTTTTCTTTAATTTTGTTTTTATTGCATGGACCTAATTTTTACTATTTCATTCATTACTTTTAAATTTATCAATTACCAAAAAAAAATTGTCTAGTTTTCTTTTCCATAGAATTTTAATATTTATTATCCATACTCAACATAAAAAATATACACATTCAAATGTCGTGTTCTTTGGCTTGATCGAAAAAAGATTGATTTATTTGCTTGCCAACGAACAGCTTAAAATAAATCAATCTACTTTTGTAAATGTAGTAGTAAATTGTTTTGACTTTTTGTTCTATCAGTTGATATGTTTACATTTGAAAATGATAGATTTTACGTTTTATCATTTTATTTGTAATAACTTTATTATTAATTAGTAATTTAAATAATAATAAATTATTTTTAAACAAAATAATAAAAATAGTTAAATTGGCGGGTTTTTTTGTTTACATAAATTTGACAATTAAAAATTATATATCAATGTATTTGTAAAATCTACCAAAAAATCTAGATTTTTAAAACTTGATCTAGATCAGAAAATAAATCAATCTTTTTTTGCCAAAGAACACAAACTGACAGCTAATTTGATCTGACAGCTAATTTTTTTGATCTCAGATCAAGTTTTTTTGATCTCAGATCAATTTTTTTTTGCCAAAGAACACGACAAAAATATCATATATACACAATCATAAACATCCTGTAACTGATTTTCTTATTCTAATTTCAAAACTGTGCACACGTTTAATGTATCTGTGAATAGCTTTATTCAAAATTTCGTTAATACTTGTAAAAAATAATATTTTGGTGCACAGAATTTCAAAACTGTTCAGACTTTTCATGGTATATGTATTGCGAGTGCCACTGTAGGTGGCTTGAACACAATTTTACAATACACAACAATTTTACTACTTCAAGAAAAAATAAAAATATAACTAACCTACGGATTGTAACGATCACCCTCACACAAATCTGAATTTAGGAATCTCTTAAAATACTTATTCCTAATCTGACATTTCAATAGTTAAACTTCGGAATTAATTAATAATATATATATATAAAAACAAATAAACTTATCTTCTATGTAATCGATGTGATGCCTTCTATCCTTTCCAGATTGCCTTCGTTGTTTTCTTTCCATTCACCAGCAAAAAATCCATTTGGAAATATAGCTTTTAATTCACTTAACATATGTGCAAAAAAACCAGACTTAATTTTGTTAAATTCCTTCGATATTGAGAATTTTCATCAAACATCTTTTCTTTACCTTCCTTAAATAGTTTTATAGCTTGTTTACCTTTTCTCATTAAATTATTTGTAAATATATTAAAATGTTCATTTGTGTGTAATATATACATTTGATCCTCACATTTAGAATAAATCAAACGTAATCTTTGATATGTATCAATTTATTATTTTATTTTTAATTCCAGACACTTATAATTAAAAACACACTATTCAAACTTTCATAAAACATTTTTGTGTTTAAATATAACATTACAAAAATTTGTTTTTGATATAATTATCAATGAACTTATTTTTTTCTAAACATGATTGCATGAACAAACTTTGACTAGATGTCATCTTTTGAAAAACTAAAATCGGAATGAATCTTTATTTAAATCAAACTTTTAACATCGAAAACTCATTCCATCCAAAAATGTGATTTTTTGTTTTACATCTTATGATGTCAAAACAAATCGGGTAACATTGAAAATTCAGCAAAGATTAATAACGACAACGACATCTGTTCGTTAGAATTGGAAATAAAATTGAGTACGTTCGTTTGCTTTTTATAGTATATTCAAAATTCAACCAGCAGCCAAGTTTTAGAAAATTTTAAAATTATTATTAATGTAAAAAATGAACGGAAACTAATGAAATACATTTTTATTGAATTGAAAACAAAGAGGAATTTGGTTTTATTATTGTTTTGCGATTATTGCGATCGTTACACCATGAATTCAAGGTAAAAATCAAGATTTCTACTCTTGAAATCACAAAAACGTCGCCATCCCCTCCATGACAGAAAACCACCGAGCTACTTCCACTTATTAAACTGTATCTGGGATCGAGATACCCACAGTCACTGGCGTCAAGACCGATGACCGGTTCCAACACTCATGAAGTCCTTAAGAACTTCACTGAGTATTGAGACCGACCATCCATCCGAACGTCAGCACCATGGACACCCCGATACAACCAGTAAGTATGACCTGAAGATGTGAACCTCAGAGACGACAATCAGCCAGAGGAACAACCCTACCTAACGAAAAGACATCATTCCCTGATGTCTTTCGCGTGATGGACTCCAAGATTCTTACCGCTCATATCTGTGCACTCGTAGAGTACATTTCCAATCTTAGTCTTAATCATTGCAGGTAAGAACTTTGGAGCCAATTTTGCCGAGAACTTTTTTGTAGCGTCACTCAAATGATGTTGCCGTACATACACACGTTGTTGTGGTTGAAAAGTCCGTAGTTTAGATCGCAGGTTGTACTGATGTTGCGATTTCTTGAAAGCTGCTTTTAAATTTTTCTGAACCCGGTTCCTGAGCATAGTCAAATGATCAGAGCGTTCTAATTCCTCACCAGCATCTTCACCAAGCTTGTGTAGTGATCTCAACAAATGGTAAGTATTTCCCTCCGAGATTGGATGTTGACCAAATAATAAATAGTACGGTGAGTACTTGGTAGCAGAATGTACTGCAGCCCGCAGTGCATATGCGATTTCACCAATTTGTGAGTCCCACTTGGTATGTTGACCTTTAATGAACGCTCGAATTGCTGCTAGAACTGACCTATTGACCCGCTCTGACGCGTTACTTTGAGGACTATAGACACCGGTCCTAATGTGTTTAATGCCGAAATCTGACAAAAGATTTTGAAAGTTCCTACTAGTGAACTGTTTGCCATTGTCACTGTGCAGAAACTCTGGTACCCCATATGTAAGAAACACTTCATTCCTTAGAAAAGCATTCACCTTCGGTGAAGTTGCGTTTCTAAGTGGTTTCAGTAGTACAAACTTCGTAGCATGATCCAGAACTATCAATAACACCGTATTCCCAAGTGTAGAACGAGGGTACGGTCCCAAAAAATCTATATAGACTCTCTGCCATGGACGTGCTGTTTCGAATTGTGTCGCAGGACACAACATAGTTGTGTACCTGTGACGCCATGCCCGGCCAATAATAAAGACGTCGAAGTAATTCTAAAGTCTTTTTAACACCTCCATGAGCAGCAGTACTATCATCGTGATGTTTCTGAATCATGTTGGAAGTCATCGGTTTTGGTACCCAGAGTTTCCACACAGGAACATCGTTGGGTATTGCATCAGATCTTGGCTCAATACGTATGTATAGCTTATCATCCACGACTTTAACAGATGGAAAGTCCTTAGGAGATGATTGAACTTTAGCTATCATATCCGTATATTCCTTGTGCCGATAACCTTCATTGTCGATTTTAATTTCACTGATGTGATGTACTAATGCTTCCGTCAATTCCTCGTGTGTATCGTCATAAAGACGAGATAGAGCATCAGGGACTATATTTTGGATACCTTTTTGGTGGACAATTGTAAAATCCATATGTTGGAGTTTTAGGCTCCACCTAGCCAGACGACCACTCAAGTCTTTCTGTGACATAAGCCACTTCAGACTTGAGTGATCAGTCACAATTGTAAATCGGTGACCTTCAACATAGCCCCTGAATTTCTTCACACTCAGAATTGCCGCAAGACATTCAAGCTCAGAAACTGAGTAATTTCTCTGAGCTTTGTTAAGTTTCTTCGACATGAAGGCTATCGGACACTCTTGTCCGTCCTCGTCGATCTGATACAGTACACTACCTATCCCTGTCAGACTCGCATCGCATCTAATAAAAAACACTTTATTATAATCAGGGTTAATTAATACCGGTGCTGTAGTCAGCAATCGTTTTAAATTTTCGAAAGCAGCTTGCGCTTCCAATGTCCATTTCAGTTTCCCCAAACTCTTCTTCAATAAATCTGTAATTGGTGATACCACGCTTGCATAATTTGGTATGAAACGTTGGTACCAACCAGCCATTCCCAATAGACGTCGTATTTGTTTTACTGTAGATGGAGCTGGATACTCTGCTACAGCTCTTACCTTGTCAGGGTCAGTTCGTAGACCATCTTCACCAACCAAAAATCCCAAGTATTTCACCTCTCTCAGAACAAATTTACTTTTCTTGAGGTTTATGGTTAACCCAGCCGCTCTTAACAATGAAGAGACTTTGGACAGCAATTCCATATGTTCCTGGAACGTGGAAGAGACTACCAATAGATCATCTAAATAAACAAAGACATTTTCGTGATATTGATGTGGTATCACTTTGTGCATTAGCCGACACATTGTCTGGGGAGCATTGCACAATCCAAAGGGCATAACCCGGAATTGATACAATGGACGACCAGGCACTGTGAAGGCTGTCTTGTCTCTAGATGCTTCTGCCAGAGGAATCTGCCAGAAAGCATCTTTGAGATCAATACTTGAAATGTACTTTGTGCTATTTAGACGACCTAGTAAGCCATCAATCAAGGGAAGTGGGTAAGCGTCCTTTTTAGTTAGTGAATTGACACGACGGCTATCAATACATAATCTGTTTTTACCAGATTCTTTTTGTACCAGAACCACTGGCGAGCACCAAGAACTGTTACTCTCTTCGATCACGCCCATTTGAAGCATTCGGTCGAGTTCGGCATAAACCTTTAGTTGAACAGCCGGCGACGTGGGATAGTGCCTCTGTTTAACAGGTGCACTATCACCAACATCGATGACATGTTCAACTAAAGAAGTCTTTCCGAGTCCAGACACTTCAAATGACGGGAAAGAATCCTTGATTATATCCAGTTCTCGTTGCTGGTCAGTGGTGAGGTTATGTATATTTAAATTTTGTGGCTCTGTACGAGTCAGTTCACTAACAAATGAAGGAACAATACCAAATTTCTCCCAGAAATCTATGCCCAGGTAGAGCTCTTCTCGTAAACCAGGGACTATATGGAACCGCATTGGTTTAGTGGAGCCATTCACGGTTATTGGAATTTCAATGTAACCTAAAATTTTAGTTGCAGTACCATCCGCCGTACGAATACACGAAGTGTACTTACGGTAGGTTGTACCCGATGATTCCAATAATTCCAAGGAATTTCTTCCAAGTATTGTGATTGACGCTCCACTATCCAATAGTCCTGAAATATGTTTGTCCAAAATCTTTATTGTTAATCGCGGCCGAGGATCCTTTGTTTCTGAAAGGATAGATGAAATACAAGTTTTACGAAATAATTTCCTCATCCTCCAATATCTGATGTTACGTTCCAGACGTCTAAAATACGTTCGATGTAATGATGGGAAATTAAATGTATTCGATGATTTTATTTGGGTTTCGTTGGTGGTTGCCGATCGTCCTGCGTCGCTACATCTCTCGTCGCCTTCTTCGTGCTGTTGTTCGGGCTGTTTTGAATCCATCGTTTCAAAATATCCATCTCGATCTAGTTCCACATCCACCTCATAATCATCCACCTGCTGTAGCTTGCTAATTCTTAAATTTGATGTTCTGGTCGGAACTGGTGTGGACCACAACCATTCAAACTTCTGACATAAAGTCCGAAGTTCATCAATTGAATGTATTGTTGCAGCTAGAGTAGCGTTTTGGAGCTCCACACTCAGTCCCTCCCGAGCAATTTCTAGCATTTCACGGTCAGCAAATGGACGTGCTAAACGACGATTTAACGAACCAATCTCCACCAGATACTCGTACACGCTCTCCTTTGACTTTTGTTTGCGGTTCAGAAGAACTCGCAAGATCGCCTTATCATCAGTGAGCGTACCGAAGGTTTGTAGGAGTCCCTCCCTTAACACTGGATAGGTCACCACCTCATATTCATGAGTTAAATTCAGATAGTATCTGTCGGCAGCCCCCTTGAGATACCGTGGAACGATAGACCTAAGGTCGTCCCAATTCACACGGTCCCTCCTGGCAGCCGCCTCAACTCTGTGAACAAACTCATGAACATCAGGAGAGTGACCATCTCCTGTGAAGGTTGGAACCCAATTTGAGTCATAACGACTCAAATTGTTCCCATGAACCCCTCGGTACTCCACTGGTGCTAACGCTGGAGCCGCGTCACGCCATACCTGAGGAGGTTGGTTGTATGGTGGTGGTGCTGTAAGTGGAGCTTGTGGATATAATGGTGGTGGTTGTACCTGTGGTACTGATGGATAATTTAATGATAATTGCTGTTGTACTAATGCTGGACTATTGTGTATGTGTTCAGCTTGGAGTGATGGACCCAATTGTGGTATTGCAAAGTCCTCTGCCCAATTGTTCCCCCTGAAGTTCACACCCCGAACCAGACATTCGATCTGTAGTTCGGTGGGTTCCAAACCATAGAACGGATGGTCAACGTCTAGTTGGTTTGACATTTTGATGGTAAAACCCGAAAAATTATGAACTCGCTAACAACACTAAAACCAATTCCCCACAACAAATGTAGTTAGTACGATGGAAAAATGAAAACAATGAAAAACGCAAAACGAAAAAAAACAACGAACGCCCCAAAAAAAAAAAATTTTGTAAAAACAAACTTGTACAAGAACAAAAAAACCGCTGTCGCCGCTAATCTTTACTGAATCTTTTACAAAAGTTCCTAAAATATTGTATGTGTAAAAATATAATTTATTTATTTAATTTCAGATATACTGAAATATATATATATACCTAAAATTAGTTATTGACGATAGCACCCCTAAGAATATTTATTTATTTTTAAAAGAAAATTGAAAAATAAAAATATTTAGAAGAATGTTTATTTATTGGATGCACCGTCCTAACTTTGAAATATTGATTTATTTTTTTTTTAAAAAAGTAAAAAATATTTATTTATATCTTGATGTAATTTGCTTAGTTAAGAAAATTTATTTTATTTAGCTACCTAAAATTAACTTAAATTTAAAAAAATTATTTATTTAATAAAAATTGTTTATTTAGTTTTTTGAAAAATTTGTTTGATTTATTTTATTTTTATTTAATAATATAAGAGATTCCCAAAATCAAGATTCGTCTGGAGACAACTGTAAAAAGTAAGTATGGTTACAATATCCATTTTGTTTAAATTTGAATTCCCGCGTTCGCGAGCCCACTCCAACAATGCATGTGAGAACTGACTAGAAAAGCCCCTAACGACCAGATTCTACAGAACAGATTCTCCCCAACCTAATAAAACAATCACAACTGTCACGATTAGACACTAGGTCCATTTCTACTGACCCAGTTGTGCTTGTTTAACTTACAAATAAATTACAACTAAACCTAATGCGAAAGTTGAAGAACGCTCCCGAGCACCAGACTTCAAATCCTAAACTCTATGAAAAATTGTCTATTGAAAAACTAAATGTAAAAAATGGAAAAGTATGAATTTGTAAGAGGTTAAGCCTCTGATCCTGAAAGCAAAGTACAATTGGTTCTTCTCTTCATTACACCGAAGAAGCCTCTGAGCAAAGAATGGTACTACTGGTTTGCACCTAAGTACAAACACAGCAACACCACTCCTCGTCCCTGAGGACTTCCTCGCCGAATGAAGAGAAGAAACCAATGTTCTTCGATCGCATAACCCCGATGGCCATAGGCGATCTAAGAACGACATCAATGTTAAGGGGATAAGCCCCATGGATGGCTTGTTAGGCCTACCGCTGGAGAAAGGAGAATTTATACATTAACATAAAGTAAATAATACATAACTTATCCATAATCTAAATAATTTCTTATTTAAATAAAGCATTAATCGAAACATGAAATATATAATATGTGTTAATAAAGTTTTACATGAAATTAATTAAATTTAATCTTCAGACTAGATAATAAATTGGTAATTTATATTATAAAAAAAATTACGATTATTTTAAATTTAAAACTAAGCTTACTAATTTTTAAGTTATTAATTCTAATATATTTGTTCAGGTCAAATTTTCATCGCTTTATTTATTGTATTCAAAACAAAAATAAATGTTAGCTAAAAATAATTATTTCTATATTTATCTTATTTTTTAAATTAATCGCAATAAAAAATAATTTTAAAAATGGTGGTAACTAAAATGGACTCATACGAGATATGTATACGTACGTCAGCGGATCAATATGATGACAAATGTGGAGATATTGATTTGGATCCGGCTCACTCTATAAAGTTAATGGGAATTAATTATTTTCAATTATACTTCTATAAACACAGACCAATAATACTTTGATAGTAGTGACGAAAGATTTAAACTTATATAAAATTGTCGAAAAACTGTTTGGTCAATGTTAACTTTTATTACGTTAATAACATCCTAAAACTCATAAAAACATGACTTAACCACAAAAAATTCTTTCGCCAAACGAATTGTGTTGCAATAGGAAACCTACCTAGATTTTCAGGTTTACATAAATTATTTTGTATATATATATGAGATACACAAAATAATTCATGTACAAATCACAAAATCTAATAAGGCGTATTGCAATAGAAGTCGTTTTGGCCAAAAATGAACATTATATTAGCCAAAATAAAAATATTTCAACATTTCCGTATAAGTTCAAAAGTTTATAGAACTGTAATGAGACATGTTCTATTGACATCCACTCCATAGTGTGAATAATACACAAATCAATACCTCGAAATTGTAACTCACATTAAACCAATGACGAATATGGGGATCGCGTATGAGTGCATTGAAAAAAAGCTAGCTAAACATTTACTAAATCTAACCATAATCAAAAAAAACATACAATTAATTTCATAATCCAAAAAATAAGTCAACAAAAAAACCAATACTGGTTTTACCCAAAAATTACAAAAATTTATAATAATATTATATGAATATCTTTGCCAAACCAAACCGGTTTGACAACCAACGCCTAAAACTGCGCCAAAAATATACAAAATCATTAATTATTTACTCATATAATTCAAATATAAAAAAAACCCTTACAAAGCCCCAGGTCTTTGTTTCGGCTGCCAGTTATTGCTCAGGCCCTGATACGGAGCCAGTTATTGCGAGTGCCACTGTAGGTGGCTTGAACTTTTATACACAACAATTTTACTACTTCAAGAAAAAATAAAAATATAACTAACCTACGGATTGTAACGATCACCCTCACACAAATCTGAATTTAGGAATCTCTTAAAATACTTATTCCTAATCTGACATTTCAATAGTTAAACTTCGGAATTAATTAATAATATATATATATAAAAACAAATAAACTTATCTTCTATGTAATCGATGTGATGCCTTCTATCCTTTCCAGATTGCCTTCGTTGTTTTCTTTCCATTCACCAGCAAAAAATCCATTTGGAAATATAGCTTTGAATTCACTTAACATATGTGCAAAAAAACCAGACTTAATTTTGTTAAATTCCTTCGATATTGAGAATTTTCATCAAACATCTTTTCTTTACCTTCCTTAAATAGTTTTATAGCTTGTTTACCTTTTCTCATTAAATTATTTGTAAATATATTAAAATGTTCATTTGTGTGTAATATATACATTTGATCCTCACATTTAGAATAAATCAAACGTAATCTTTGATATGTATCAATTTATTATTTTATTTTTAATTCCAGACACTTATAATTAAAAACACACTATTCAAACTTTCATAAAACATTTTTGTGTTTAAATATAACATTACAAAAATTTGTTTTTGATATAATTATCAATGAACTTATTTTTTTCTAAACATGATTGCATGAACAAACTTTGACTAGATGTCATCTTTTGAAAAACTAAAATCGGAATGAATCTTTATTTAAATCAAACTTTTAACATCGAAAACTCATTCCATCCAAAAATGTGATTTTTTGTTTTACATCTTATGATGTCAAAACAAATCGGGTAACATTGAAAATTCAGCAAAGATTAATAACGACAACGACATCTGTTCGTTAGAATTGGAAATAAAATTGAGTACGTTCGTTTGCTTTTTATAGTATATTCAAAATTCAACCAGCAGCCAAGTTTTAGAAAATTTTAAAATTATTATTAATGTAAAAAATGAACGGAAACTAATGAAATACATTTTTATTGAATTGAAAACAAAGAGGAATTTGGTTTTATTATTGTTTTGCGATTATTGCGATCGTTACATATGTGCATTATATTTCAAAACATTGCAGCAATCAATAGTATGGGTAATATTTTGTGAACAAAAATTAAAAACGAACAGTAGCATTAGTACGCTACTTTTAGTCTAAGAGCCAGTAGCCGGCAGACTTACGGTATTTTAGCAAACTCCATATTGATGCTAGGTATAGTTTTTCACCTGCCGAAGTTGAAATGGGTATTTACTATCCCCGCCGATGGCTCCTTTGGGCGTGTCCGCAAGTCAAAAAACGTAAAAATTGACTTCAAAAACGTGATTTCAGCATGTCTGCTTTTTTAATATCTTAAAGCATACAATCTTTTTTTATTAAAAAATCCAATGGCAGACACCTATCCGGTTTCTAGTATTCTTTTTTTTTAAATTTCAAAGTTCGAAAATTTTATGAAAATTTACGTTATTTCAGCAAAGCTGAAATTTGTATATGTTATTTACATTATTATTATACATATATATTTTAAAAAGCAGACACATAGGTCGGTTCCAACAAGCCGGCAGACGCTATAAGGCTTTCTTTGTCTGAATGGGAATGAAAGCGAGTAAGTAGTCATACATTGTGAATAATTTTTGTGAATGTTATAATTTATTAGTCAGTTAATTATTAAAAATATAATTTCTTCTAAAGAAATTAAGAAAATATTTTAATTATTGTACGATCAGGCGATTTTCCGTGTTTACTGATCCGTAAATAAACATAGTAAGTTTCGTTTACAAATCACTGGTCGGTAAGTAATTACTTACCGATCATACAGGCGGTAAGTAATTACTTACCGGTAAGGGAGACCTAAGGATGTGAATAAAAGCGATAATTTTTAGATAATCATGTATGTCAATTTTACTAGTTTCAACTTTAAATAATATTCTTTTTAAAATATTGTTATTACAATATTCAAAACTAATTTATTTTGAAAAAATATTCGAAGAATAGTAGATTCTTGTATGGGCTTAGAATGAAGGTAATTCTTCACGAGGATGAAGTTTCCCGAAACGAGCGAGTTATAGATATTACAAAAATGTACGAGCATCTAGGTAAACTGACTTGTAGAAGCTTACTTGGCTTTCATGCTTTCACTGGCTGCGACTATAATCCTGCATTCTATAATAAAGGGAAAAAAAGCCTTTTTCATTATTGAAAAAAAACACAGCTTATCAAGAAGCATTTGCAGCTCTTGGCGATGATAATTTAACCGAAAATAAAACTAATGAAATTTTTGATATTATTCAAAAATTTATCTGTTAAATGTATAATTTAAAGAAATGCATTGATGTGAACAAAGCCAGATTTCAGCTGTTTGTTGATATTTATAAGGCTGCTGACATCAACGATCAATTCAGTATAAAAATCTGCAATTTTGATGGCAGCAGTTTACCACCGTGCAAGTGCGAGCTGTGGCAGCAGTTCTTAAGAGCTATATATATATCAAATATTTGGAATAATGCTTATAAAAAATGCCCATCAAGATTACAGCCGGAAGAGTATGGGTGGATCAATGATAAAAACACATACATTTTTAAATGGTTTGATGGAGATCAACTGCCAGGTTTTGTAGCCGATTCGGTTAAATGTACATCAGGTAATTTTATTAAACACAATAAAATATTCTGTTTCTATTAATGAAGTCATACTTGACATAATGTATATTGAAAACTAATTGTTTTTACAGAATGTAGTTTCTATGATGATGAAAGTGATGAAAATCTCCAAAACTTAGATGATTTGGATTTTTGTATTGAATCCACGGAAACCTGCAGTTCCGACGAAGAACTGTAATCCATTTTTTACTTATTTATCCAATCTTTTCCTCATTTAGTCTGTATTCCTATTTTCATTTGTACGCTTTGGGTAAATAAAATATATAACCAAATCTGTATGATTATGAAAATTAAAAAATTTTGTTTATTTCTTTAGAAGAAATTATATTTTTAATAATTAACTGACTAATAAATTATAACATTCATCAAAATTATTCACAATGTATGACTACTTATTCGCTTTCATTTCCATTCAGACAAAGAAAGCCTTATAGCGTCTGCCGGCATGTTGGAACCGACCTATGTGTCTGCTTCTTAAAATATATATGTATAATAATAATGTAAATAACATATAGAAATTTCAGCTTTGCTGAAATAACGTAAGTTTTCCTAAAATTTTCGAATTTTGAAATTTAAAAAAAAATACTAGGAACCGGAGTAAGTGTCTGCCATTGGATTTTTTAATAAAAAAAGATTGTATACTTTAAGATATTAAAAGGGCAGACATGCTGAAATTACGTTTTTGAAGTCAATTTTTACGTTTTTTGACTTGCGGACACGCCCAAAGGAGCCATCGCCGGGGATAGTGAATACCCATGGTATAACGAATATAAGGTATTCTTGACAGCTAAACGAAAATTTTGTGTGACGTCATCCGGCGTAAGTATAAAGAAACAAAAAATGTTTTAATTTGAAAATTAGAGAAAACATAATTTTTACGTTATGGTTTTCCTTATTTTTTTCATTAACAATTTGTTTATTAAATTTTCTAACTCTAAAGAACATTTTGCAGGGTAGGAAATTCGACGTCCACGCCATGCTGCAGGGGCAATGCAGACAGAATTAGGTTGGTGTATCGGAGACAAGCAGAGAAAAACTGCTTAGTCTATTACGCTACATCACCGCGAATTGGCGCCTTATAACTTCTTATAACCTTAACATCATAACAGAACCATTAACGAAAATTTGGGTTGGGACTGAGGTTAATACCATCACTCCGAAAAAAAGCTTTGTTAAATTTGATAACCAAAAAAAGAATACCAGACACTAACAAAACAACAGAAGTTTTACCTGGACGTGAGAAAGAACCAAACTACCGAATCGGAACGTGTGCAGCCTGATCGCTCATGATGCTTTAATAAGCCTAGAAACAGAGACTGAGAGGCATAGGATGGATATCATTTCTCTGCAAGAAATTAGACAGCCAATAATCGGAAAACAAAACTCGAATAGTCACTCTTTATGCAGTAGTGGTCATTCTTCTCGAAATGAATTTAGTACTGGTTTCCTTGTTGGTGCACGCATACAAGAAGCCGTGTTGAAATTCATCCTGGTCAATGAGAGGATTTGCTACTTAGGGGTACGCGGTACATAAAGCAATATTTCTCTTATTGCCTTGCATGCACCTACTGAAGCTAAGACCGTCAATATTTTCTACATAGCACTAGAGGAGGTTATGAAATCAACACCAACAATGATAATGGTGAGAGAATGACTGAGTTTGCATTATCAAATAATTTGAAAATTGCCAGTACTTTCTTTTCGCATCGATCGATTCATAAGCAGACTTATGTTTTTAAACCGATTTTAAACCGTTCCTTTATATGTGCAAATATTGGAAGTAACCACTTCCTTGTATGTTCTAAGATAAGGTTCCACTTTCCACGATCAATTCAACGATCTTTTACTCATTAGAGTATTTAAAAGTTTGTCTTTTAAAGTCCAATCATTTTCAGTGAAGTGTAAGGAACAAATTATCTTATAATAAATACGAACATTTTCTTTTTTCACATGATTCTATCCACTACAAATTGATTTATTTTTCTGGAAATTAAAAAACCTTATGTTTTGAGTATGATTTTTCACATTTGTTGAAAACTTTTGGTTTTAACGTAGTTCGGCATTTAAATTTGTATATGTTTTAATAGTAAAACAAATACTAAAGTTCATTAATTAATGAATGAATTAATTTCAATCATTTCATTAACTAATAAATTAATTTATAAATCATACTAAATATATTTTTAATTTAAAAACAATAGCTTTTCTCATTGTTTGTTGTTATAAACGTATTATATAAAACTCCGAGTGACGTCAATCAAAATCAAAATGGCATCGCTGTCACTCTAGTGAGAATACCTTATTTTCATTTTACCATGGTGAATACCCATTTCAACTACGGCAGGTGAAAAACTATACCTAGCATCAATATGGAGTTTGCTAAAATACCGTAAGTTTGCCGGTCACTGGCTCTCAGTCTATTTTGTGTGTTTCGTTTCCTTATTTTTAATTTGTGTGTATTGAGATTTAAAGTTGAAAAGAGAATACATGTTTTACATGTTTAAATTTGTATACATATATGGAGAAGTGAATGAAAGCAAATATTTGAAACACTGGACAAAAAGAAAGAAATTTGATATTCATAAAATATTATTTTAAACGGTTTAATTCAATTTAAATTGTTAATTGATGTTGGTTTTTGCGCCCTTATTTTCGTGATAAATTGAGCGCCCTGTTTTACTGTGCACTTTTGTACAACGCAGGACCGGCCCTGAGGAGCGCGATATGGAAGACACTTTGTGAAATGGGCATCCCGAAGAAAATAGTTGATCTAATCAAAGAAATGTACCGGGATGCTGCAAACAGAATACAATACAAAGGACAGCAAAGTGATGAATACTACAACCACCGAGGAGTGAGACAAGGCTGTGTACTATCCCCGCTACTATTCCTAATAGTACTAGATAGTATCATGAGAAAGCTCGATGATGCAAGTCCAAATGGAATCCAATGGAATACAAGAAGACGGCTCAATGATCTAGACTACGCAGATGACATCTGTCTACTTACACACACACATACGGACATGCAGCAGAAAATACAGAAGCTATCAACCCTTGCACATGAAGTCGGTCTCGGACATTAATATCAGAAAAACAAAGGCTATGAGATTGAACACCAAAACGATAACACCAATTACCATCAACAATACACAAGTGGACGAAGTTGACAAATTTGTGTACCTTGGTTGTACTGTAGCAAAAACAGGCGGGACTGAAGAAGATATCAGTCAGCGTATTAACAAAGCCAGAAATACGTTCAATATGCTTCACAAGATCTGGAATGCATCCGTCCTGTCAAGAAAGACAAAGCTACGAATGTTCAATGCATGTGTCAAGTCAGTACTGCTGTATGGGTGTGAAACGCGGAAACAAACAAGAAAGATCACAAATAAACTACAGGTGTTTGTGAACAAATGCCTGAGAAGACTGATCAAATGCTTCTGGCCAAACACCATCAGTAACCAGGAACTTCTACGGCAGATAGAGCAGCTAGACATTGAGACCGAGATAAAACAAAGAAAATGGAGATGAATAGGACATACACTGAGAAAATCAGTCGAAGATATAACAAGGATGTCCCTAGAGTGGAATCCACAAGGTAAAAGGAGAGTTGGAAGACCACCCATGACATGGAAGAAAACGGTGCCAGCTGAAGCAAAACAAATTGGCAAGACATGGGGTGAACTGAAAGCGATTGCCCCCAACAGAGTTAGATGGTCCAGTCTAGTAGACGCCCTATGCTCCTAAATGGAGATAAAGGAAAAAAAAAAACATTAAAAATGTACTTACTGTTGAAATATATTATATTATATTCACAATATTGTAACTTTATATTTGTTTAATTTATCAACAAATACATCAACAAACAAATGTTACGCGTGACTATGTCTATTAAAGATATATGTGCAATTTTAAATGTCAAAACGCCATATTTTTTAATCAGAGTTAGATGACAATATACATTAGGTATGTCTCTTTTTCTCCAATTCGAAACTATCGATTACAAAACGATTTAGATTACAGTTTCTTGCCTGGGCAATGAACTGTTTTTTAATATGACGTCAATGAATCAAGCTATGTAAATATAGGAGGTTATGTTTAAACCACAAATCGTTATATTGCTGTATGTAATCCAGCGGCTTCCAAACTTTCTGATACTGCGACCCACATAAGAAAAAAATAAAAATTGGCAGCCCCCTTATTAGATAAAACAATAAAATAATATAAGCACATTTTGAAGTTGTAAAATGTAATGTATTCATAGAATAAAACTAAACAAAAATTAATAAAAATTTAGTATGAATATTTATAGAAAAAAATTTAATGTGATGGATGAGCTTGTTTGTTAGCACAAAGTTTCTAAAATCGTGGTGTTATTGTTGAAATAGCCACCCGAAGTTCTTTTTCCACTACTAAACGATTTCGATATTTCGATTTCATGACTGCTAAAGCAGCAAATCCGGTTTCGCATAAATATGATGTTACGAATGGTAACAGCACTATTATAGCTCTGTCCGACAAAGTAATATAATCTTTTTTTCGTTCCACCCAAAACTGAATTAAAGTTTTACTATCAAATTCCTGTTGCAATGAAGTATCGCAAGATATTTCAATCAATATGTAAAATCAATATTTTTGTAAAATCAAAATCGTTGAAATAATCATTGAAAATCAAACTTACTCAAATTTGCTTTGATCTACTCTACCTCGAACAATTTGTGTAGTTGAAAAGCAGTTTATTATTCGATTTTATTTAAATCAGTTATAATTTTGTTTTGGTATTTTTAATAATAAAATATTATTTTTAATAATAATCTGACTGGTCCAGATCTAAATATCAGCCCAAAATAAATTTTACTAATAATAAAATTGTGTGATTTCTTTTGAAAAGTTTTCAAATTTTTGGCGTTCCATTGGTGATCTACTCAAAAGCTGCTTTGAGCAGCTATTTTGTTCCAAAGGAACGCATGTAATGTGAAAAATATTTTAATAAACTTTGCAAATGTTCTATAAAAAAATTTTTGTTTGCTTTAATATTGTTTCTGGTACCGGCGTCATTTAAAATTGGAAACATGTCAAATAAATCCTTTTCTAAATTGGATATCCATAGCTCCAATTTTTTAATGCATTCCGTGACTTTGTCTTTTTGAATCAGAGCATGCATTTGTAGACCCTGCATTGATTTACTTCTGATTCTGAAATCGCTTAATTTTTTAAAAATTTCAACTAAATAATCAAGTTTAAGAATATTAGTTATCGTTGCGAAAGGAAGATACCTCATCTTTGTGATTTTCAGCAAGAAAGATCGCAATTTCGTCTTTAAGCTCGAACACTCTTTGAATAAATTTTGAACGAGATAGCCAACGTACTTCACAATAGTACAAGAGTTCTGTATATTCAGCTTCACACCTTCACACAACTTTCCAAATAATCTCGCTTTCAAAGGACTGTTTTTTATATAGTTTACAACGTTTGTAACAATATGAAATATGTTTATTATTTATTATTTATTATTATTATTAAATTAAAAACTTCACGACCTCCTTGAGGTTATTACGCGACCCCCTTGTGGGTCGCGACCCACAGTTTGGAAACCGCTGATGTAATCTATCAAATGATAATTAGAAACCAGTAATTATGTATTAAAATTTACTGCAAAAATAATAATAATCCAACTATAGAAAAAACAACTTAAAGACAACGCAAAACAATCTTGATTTACAAGAAATAACAATATTTAAAGTTTTCAAGACACAAATCAGCTGTTCAGAAATGTAACGAAATGTAATGAATGCAAATAATCAAAATAAATGAATGTACAGAATGTAAAGTGAATTGAATCTGCTTGAAGCTAAGTTTTAACATGAGATCTGTGAACTGTAGACACTAGACGGTATTATTAACCACTCAAGCTGGATTTTAACATGCGAACTGTTTTTGGATTGGCAACTATACCTATATCTAGTCCTAATCATAAATATATAATAGTCAAAGCTGTGTCACAATTGGGAGTAGCTGTTCAGGTTAAGTCGGACTCGGATGACATATTGTTCTATAGTATTTTAAAGCTGGGCATTCACATACAACATGTCACTTGAAGCCTTAAGTAAGAAAAAAATGCTATTCTGGTGATATTCAGCAGCGTTTGTTTGCGGGATGGGATCATGTCCAAGTACTTCAAGGATACAAATCTAAGGTTGCGCAAGTTGTTGATTCTGAGCTGCAGTCCAGGATCTATTTTAATGACAATCTTACTCCAGACATACTATCACCCTGCTTAAACTGTCCCATTAGAAAAGGTACAATCCTATAGAATATTGATGAAAACTGGATACGAAAAGGGCGATTTTAATGGGATCAACCGATAAATTCTTTACTTCATAAAAATGTTGGGTAGGAAAGACTCATATTCAATGGGAAAATGGAATTAAGTTCATAATCCTTCTAATATCAGACTTTTGCATGAACGTAATTGAAAAGGAAAATAAAACTTAGGCAATTTTTTTCTTTCATACGACTTTAAAATTATAATTTCACGACAGTATTTTTCAATAGCATTCTAAATGCTTTTATGGGGACATTGAAATAGTTTCAATAGGAAATGGATAGTACTTACAGGAAAATACCACTGAAATTTTTCTTATGTCTGGTTAAAATTCACTAGAGTATTATCCATTTTAGAAATATATAGTTAAAATCCTTTTATGTGTTTTAGTCATCGCTTCTCGGCTGAAAGACTATAATAATAGTGATTAAGGTTGTATACCCTTTTAAAAAAAATTCGAAAGAAATCGATAGAAAAAGGTTAAAAACGAATAGTTTTCTATCGTTTGCTATCCGTTTCTATCGGATTTAATCATTTTAAACGCATAGACTATATCTGCCAGATAGAAAACGCACCGTAATCTATCGTAACCTATAGGATTTTTCAGTTTTCGGTTTCAATGGTTTTTCTACGATAGAATTTTTATCGTAGTTAATCGTTTTAAATCTGAAGATCACGATTGAAATTTGTTTTGGTGAAATTGAAAAAGTTTTGAATCATTTTCTATCTGAAATTACATATATAGCACCAACCAATCGTAACTTATCGTATTTTCCCGTCATTAGATTTCTATCCGGCTGAATCTGAAATTTACGATTGAGATGTTTTCAGCAGAAATCAACTAATCGTAATCTATCGTTATCTATAGGACTTTTTAATTTTCGGTTTCAATGGGTTTTTTACGATGGAATTTCTATAAGAGTTAATCGTTTTAAATCTGAAGATCACGACTTGAAATTTTTTGGTAAAACTAAACAAGTTTTGAATAGCTTTTTATCGTACATTCCATATGTAACACCAATCGTAACCTATCGTATTTTTTCGCCATCAGATTCCTATCGGTTTGAATCTGAAATTTACGATTGAAATTTTTTCAAGAAAAACAAACCAATCGGCATCTATCGTCACCTATGGAATATTTCAGATTTGGTTTCAATGGGTTTTTGACGATAGAATTTTTATCGTTGTTAATCGTTCTGAATCTGAAGTTTTTGATTGAAATTTTTTGATAAAACTAAACAAGTTTTTAAACGTTTTCTATCGAACATTCCATATGTAAGACTAATCGTAACCTATCGTATTTTTCCGCCATCAGATTCCTATCGGTTTGAATCTGAAATTAACGATTGAAATTTTTTCAAGAAAAACAAACCAATCGGCATCTATCGTCACCTATGGGATATTTCAGATTTAGTTTCAATGTGTTTTTTACGATAGAATTCTTATCGTTGTTAATCGTTCTGAATCTGAAGTTTTTGATTGAAATTTTTCGGTAAAGTTAAACAAGTTTTTAAACATTTTCTTTAGTACATTCCATATGTAAAACCAATCGTAACCTATCGTATTTTTCCGCCATCAGATTCTTATTGGTTTCAATCTGAAATTTACGGTTGAAATTTTTTCAAGAAAAACAAACCAATCGTAGTAGCTACCGTCACCTATGGGATATTTCAGATTTGGTTTCAACGGGTTTTTTACGATATTTCGTTCCAACGGGTTTTTTACGATAGAATTTCTACCGTTCTGAATCTGAAGTTTTTGATTGAAATTTTTTGGTAAAACTAAACAACTTTTTAAACGTTTTATATCGTACATTCCATATGTAATACCAATCGTAACCTATCGTATTTTTTCGCCATCAGATTCCTATCGGTTTGAATCTGAAATTTACGTTGAAATTTTTTCAAGAAAAACAAACCAATCGGCATCTATCGTCACCTATGGGATATTTCAGATTTGGTTTCAATGGGTTTTTTACGATAGAATTTCTATCGTTGTTAATCGTTCTGAATCTGAAGTTTTTGATTGAAATATTTTGGTAAAGCTAAACAAGTTTTTAAACGTTTTCTATCGTACATTCCATATGTAACACCAATCGTAACCTATCGTATTTTTCCGCCATCAGATTCCTATCGGCTTGAATCTGAAATTTACGATGGAAATTTTTTCCAAAAAAATAAACCAATCGGCATCTACCGTCACCTATGGAATATTACTTCGGTTTTGAAAAAGCCTAAGTATTGCATTCATGAGCCAAAAGTGAAATTCTTACCCTCACTTTTTTGGCATTTCTCGACGTTTTAGGACCTACTGATTCCAAAAAAGCATAAAAAAAAATGTACGTCTGCCGGCCGGCCGTCACAACCGACGAAATCTAGAAAACGGCAGGATGGATTTCAAAATGTTTTTCTAAAAATAGGTAAACTCAAAGGGAAGAGCCGAAAGGACTATGTGTTCGATAACTGTACCGGAAGTGTGTCAAAAAAATCGTCAAGTATGTCGAAACAAGGAAATTTGCATATTTTTTGCTTAAAAAACGTTCATTTTAAGTGATTACGAATAGAAACATTGAATTTGAAGAAATCTTGATGGTTGGGATTGGTATGTGAGACCAAAAACTAGATTATTGCATTATAAGTTTGTCAAAAAAATGTTGTCAAGTGTGTCAAAAGAAAGATTTTCATTTATTTTTTACTCAATTCTTTGGAAAAAATAAAATTAATTATTTGTATGACACGAAATTTTATTATTATTATAAAGAATTATTGCATTATAAGTTTGTCAAAAAAATATTGTCGAGTATGTCAAAAAAATGGCTTTCATTTACTTTTTTAGACACTTTTTTGGAGAAAAAAATTTAACTGTTTGTACTTTATATGACGTAAATGAGACATGGAAATTTTTGAATTTTTATAGTTTTTGAAATATTTTTGGAATTTTGTAAAAGTTCCAATCTTTGATTTTGTAATTTTTGGAATATTTTCAGAATTGTGGAAAAAGTTTGATTTTATTTAATTTTTACAATTGTCGTGAATGGGTTCGTTCTGCATCTTAAGGTTACCAGAAACAACCTTTTTACACGTTTATATTGATCCAAGACAGAAGTCCGCTCCAACCCTCCAGTCTTGTGAGACATGACCCGATTTCCTACATATCCAGCACAGTAGTTTTCTACTGTTTCTACTGGTGTTCCTGAACCCTACGTGTTCCGTTTCTTCGGCTCCTCTGTTCTTCACAGAAGACGCGAATCTCTCGGCTTCCACATTTTTCATGCACTTCCGTGCCATGTGACCCTCTTCATCACATACCCAGGATTTGATTTCGATTCCACTTCTGTGTGCCAATACTTTTCCTTTGATGTTCCTCTCTACATTCCTTTTTCTGCATCCACCAGATGGCATACACATCTTCTGTACCATCTCATATTGCAGTGCGTATCCGAATGGAATCTTTCATGGAAAGTCGCCTTAGGTGTAGTCATTACTTTTATCCTGGTTTCTGGATCTCGGATACCATCAATGAAGGCCTCGAACTTCATTTTCTTCATAAAATATGGTGAAGTGTTCGCGTGTGCCAAATAAACAAGGCATTCCACTACCGAGGAATAGTCCTCTAAGCTTTCTCCGCTCCGCTGCAAGCGACCGTTTAACTCGATCCTGTATAACTCCTTTTTATGGTCGCTGCCATATTTACGTTCCAACGCATTCATCATTTCAGCATAGTTTTTTCGGCCATTTTCTGGCACCGCCTGTAGTGCTTCAACTGCTTCCCCTCTAAGTGCTACTATCAATGCAGATAGACGAGTTTTAGCGTTCCAAACGTTTTGATCAGCTGCGGTCTCGAACTGGAACTTGAAGATGCCGAAAGATGTGGTACCGTAATAGGATGGTGGCTTTAGTTTTATATTTGCTACTTGTTGTACCACATGTGAAGTCACTTTAGCCGTTTTAACATCTTGCAATCGTTTTTCGAAATCATCAACTTTCGGTTGTTGACAAAACTCGTTGTTCTAGTTCCTTCTTTAACTTAGGAATTTTTAATTCACTTAAGAAGACCATTTTAAACAGCTAACTAATTGGCCTTACTCACAATTCGATAAACGCAATTCCCAAATCACTTTCTGATTTCGATCACTGATTAGTGATCGAAACACAAACACCAGGTTTTATTAAGTATTCAACACCTTAATTGTTCCACAACAACAGCAAACCAATACAGCAAACAATATTCCTAGCTAGAATATTCTTTCAACAGTTTCAGAAACTCCAACGGTTGATTGTAGAAATTTCCAGTAATACAACGTTTAAAATAATACACAAATTATTTCTACTTAATAACACTTTAAACTTTATTAACAAAAACTTATTTTAAATTGGAGTGGAACCTGCAAGGGAAAAGAAGAGTAGGAAGACCAGCAATGACCTGGAAGAAAACGGTGCTAGCCGAAGCAGAACATATCGGAAAGACATGGATAGAACTGAAAGCAATTGCCCCCAATAGAGTTAGATGGTCCAGCCTAGTAGACGCCCTGTGCTCCTAAAATGGAGATAAAGGGAAAAAAAAATTTTAAATTTCACTTTTATAATTTTCACTTTACCGTCACACATTGAAAATAAAACTAATTCAGTCTTGCAATATATCTCCCCTTTTATACGATTCTACATAATCTCGATCATTCGAGGTCGCTTTTTAGAAACCTTGAGAAAATAGTAGAATATTCGATTACTTTACATTATGCTGATTTGATTCATAAAATCATTCAATTTTATTTATTGTTGACCCAAATTCCACGAAATAGAACAACAACACTATCCATTTCATTAATTGGTTGTTATGTTTGATTTTTCTGGAAGTGATTGTAATCGTCTGGATTTTTCTGTAATCGTAACAATATTGATTGATTTTCTTTTATACTTAAAAAAGTTTATCATTCTCATCAGGGCCACCCCGATAAGATAAACTATCAAAAAAATGTTGACGGTTATAAACCAAAATTGGTCTACAGTCATAGCGAAGTATAAGAAAACAAAAAATTTACATAAACATATATATTAGATAAATTTTCTTAATTTAAGTAAAAGCTGGCTTATATAAATTTTTTTTTAAATTACACTAATGCTATTGCTACGCTAGATTTGAATATTGAAATCTTGTTTAATTCGATGATTCAATATATTGTTTTTTGCAAAACCTGCTTTATATTAAGTATTTAGACATATCTTGTTTTGAGAAATGCATTTCTTAATGTAAGCCAGCTTCTTTCTTTCTACGAACTAGGTCTTAAAAGCTATGTATCTATTTATCTATATGTTGTTAAAATACATTTTCTAACAAGCATCTTTATTAAAAAATCATTTAAATTTTGTTGTGTCGTGTTGCGTTCTGCTTCTCTTCTGAAAACTTCTCTTTTAGGCATACAAGATTAAGACACTCGAATTAGCCAAAGTTTTTGAGAGAGACCAATATCGTTCCAGAAATTGATCGGTCTGGACAGAATACTCTTCCGTACCAAAAGAGGCCCTGTAATTTAATATTTAAATATTTAATAATACTGTTACGATTACAGAAAAATCCAGACGATTACAGTCACTTCCAGAAAAATCAAATCACAACAAAACACAACAACAAATTAATGAAATGAATAGTGTTGTTGTTGTATTTCGTGGAATTTGGGTTAACAATAAATAAAATTGAATGATTTTATGAATCAAATCAGCATAACGTAAAGTAATCGAATATTCTACTATTTTCTCAAGGTTTCTAAAAAGTGATCTCGAATCGCCTCTAGTGAAATAATAATTAGTTGTATTTTAAACCTGCGATAGTAAAGTTAAAATTATAAAAGTGATTTTTAAATTAGTTTTTGTGAATAAAGTTATAAGTGTTATTGAGTAGAAATAATTTGTGTATTATTTTGAACGTTATGCTGATACGTGTCGCTGGAAATTTCTATAATAAACCGTTGCAGTTTCTGAAACTGTTGAAAGAATATTCTAGTTAGGAATATTGTTTGCTGTATTGTTTCTTGTTGTTGTGGAACAATCAAGGAGTGGAAGACTTAATAAAATGTGGTGTGTTTGCTTGCTAATCAGTAGGGCAACCAAAAATATGCACTAGCATGTTTTTTTTACAGCACTTAATTAAAAAATTATTAAGCTTGAAATCTGTTTCAGGTAAAACTACGACTTTTAAGCCCCACTTATTAGAGCATATTTTTGTATATTATACTCTGAAATACATATAAGTGCATATTTCACCAAAAGTGCATATTTTTGCAAAATTATGAGCTTTTTATCTTTAATACATATTTTTAGGGAATATTTTCCATATTACATCAAAAGTCCGTATTTTTGCATATTTTCACATAATTACGAGTTTTTTTTTCTAGATTGATGGGGACAACTGACATTATGCACACAAAATTAAATTGTGCATATTTTACCATCGCGGCAGTAATATTTAGGGTCCTGTCTTTTGAAAATGGAACGCTAGTGCTGAGACTTTGGTGTTCGCACGACCTTTACAATCGGTTTTCAATCTATAGGTTCTATCAACCTAAGGTCTTGGAACGGCCATAGAAAGCTGCAAACCCTAGTTTTGTTTTCTCCTTTTTAAGCAGCTTAGTAATCGTATAAGAAAATCTTACCGCTTATTATGGCATTCAGATAGGTGTCATATGAGAGGCTGAGTTTTTTAAAGACAATTGTATTCTTTTCTTAATTTTTGGACTGTTTACATATTACCGAAAATATTTGTGTTTGGTTGTGTGCGTACCATCCCCTTAACATATAAAATGGCCGATAAATGAATTTGGTATACTTCAAAATTTGTAGAAATTTAATCAATATATATTAGCAATCTCATCTGTAAAAAAACATAGCAACTTCCTAGAAATTGGAACTAAAATTCTGTGTTTTGAGGGGCAAGGAGTGAGAACTAGTCGAGTGGAATGTCATGAAGAAAAAGTTTAATATTTTAAAGATTTCAATTTTAGATTTTATTCTCTAAGCTTTAAAGTTCTAATTTCTTAAATAAAAATAAATAAAAATCTACCTATTGAGTTTTGAAATATCATTTTTTTAATAAAAAGTGTTGGGTTATAGGAATTAAAATGTGTTTCACAACAAAACATAGGTACATACATATTAAGATCTAGGTCCCACAACAACATGCGCTCTGAAGTCTGAGGTGTTGATGATCGTTTTTTTAAACGTTTGTGGATTGCGCTCCCTCGAGACTATTGTTTCGTGCAAAGCATTCCATGCATTTTTACGCTGTATGGACAAAGAAATCTCTCTGCATTTTTCCGCTATGACAGTTAGTGATATCTACAGTTTGACTGTTCGGCATTTTTGTGAGCAATTGATCTCAAGTAGCTAAGGAAATAATTTGAATATTTTCAATTCAAAGGTATGGTTGGATTTATCTCAGAGAAAAATGCGGGTTTTCTCTTTTGCGTATTTCGGTTGGAATTCGATTCTTTGGCAGACACGCTATCCACTTCGCCACCAATGCGATGATATTTAAAAGTTGAATCTTCAACAATTACTCTATTTACTTAAGTTGAATTCTCAACTGACAATACACTCCTATCATTGAACATATGTTTTTTGAGCTATCAAATTTTTTTAATTTTTTTTGATTCCACGCAAACATTTGGATGAAACTTACGGTAAATTATATGAATACGGGTATTACGAAAAAATTGGAACAGTCCATGTATATGCAGTTCGGGCAAAGAAGCATTCGGGGCCTCTGCATTTTTGCCCTATAACAATGAGTAATCTAGTCAGTTTGCACATTTGTCACAACTCAACTGATGAGTAAAACGACGGAAAGAAAATGTTTTAAGCATGATGCATCTGATTTAATCACAGCACTGTTTGTGACGACATTTACAAAAACAACGAGATGAGCAATAGTGTGAAGATGTTGTAGGAAATCCAGATTTGATTCTAACTTTCCATCATTTACAATTCGTATAGCAGTTTTTAACGAACTCATAAAGAGCCAGGTGGGAGTGTACCAAACTAGACAACTTTTATTTCTTACATCTTTTGAGGAGGTCAATTTTTTTAGACGTGCTCTTTTTCATCGGCATTTTAAGATCGTTACAGAGTAAGTTTTTGGAAATTGTGACTTTCAATAAACAAATACTTACGCATTTGACTATTTATCCGCCACACATACTAATCGAAACATCGTTTTTGAACTCGGCCTTCGTTCTGCAAACAATCAGTAACTGTGTTTTGGAGGAATTCAAATTGACCAAATTTTGGTCACTATAATCAACGACATTTTTTAAGTTCTCATTTCATTTGCGACAGCGTTTCACTGAAGACCATATTTTATTTGTTCATGCATTTGCCCTTTGAAAATAGGAGGAAAAATGACTTATGCAGTGCAGTGTACTTTCGTTTGCAAAACTATTTATTGGGTTGCTGCTGATTTTCAACAGTTCGTTGATATAAATTAAAAATAGAGTGAGAGACAAAATTGTACCTTGGGCTATTGGTGTATAATTTGAAATATCACACTCCATTCCTTTTTTGAGTACAAGCTGGACATTGACCAACTTCCATTTGACCAATAGCATGAAAGAAAAATATCATATTTATTAGATTTGTAGAAGATTTTGGTTTAAGTCGTGCAAATTCTTTTGAAAATGTTTTTAGAATAATATGTTGGTACATATTATGGTATGGAAACTTTGTTGATTTTAAATCGCCCTAAAGGTTTTTTAATCGTTTTCGGTTTGAAAGAAGTTCTTTCATATTAACTCCTGAAGACAAAATTTAGAGTATGTACTTTTTTAGGAGTTTTATTACGAATCACAGCGTTTCGTGAACAAATTATCTTTCTTTGCAGGGCCAGTGACGATTATATCATTCATTATTGAAAAGAAAATTTATTAATTCCGAATTGAATGGTTTCTGTTAAGTTTTGAGCAGAACATTTAAATCGTTGTTATAAGAACAATAACGAATAAAATGGAAAACTTCACAAAATTTTAAATACCATTGGTGTCAATTTTTGAGAAGGAAAGAACTTTACGGGTTTTGGGCAGTTTAGATTTCAGTAAATTAATTTTGATTAACTGATGTAAGTAATATTTAATAGTAGTCAATATCCAGTACTACCATTACTGACACTCGTAATATCTCGGGTGTACAGTATATGATAGCGGACAAAAGCTCAGATCTATACCTCACTAGCTCAGATAAGCTAGTCCCGTATCTATGATCAAAGCACAATGACCGCTTAGAAACCGAATTAAAAAACAAATCTCTAAAAACATATATTTCCATGGTTTCTTTCGGTTTTTAGAGCATATTTTAAATGCATAAAATAGTTTTTTTAGTGCATATTTTAAGCGCTTAAAATGCTTTTTATAGTGCATATTTTTGGTTGCCCTACTAATCAGTGATCGAACTCTAAAAGAGATTGGGAATTACGTTTATTGAATTGACTTGATTGTGTAAGGCCAATTTGAAGTAAGGTTAGAAAAACGTAACAATACAAACATTAAAATAAGTTTTCAGACATATACTTTGACATATATTTAAATTATTTGTTACAATTCCATTTCTCAAAAATATTGTAGTTATAAAACATACTAACTTTTTGATCACACCATATATTTCTTTTAAAATTTCTGATTACTTTTGTATTCGTGCAATTCATTCATAAAAATATTCAAACAAAATACAACGTTGCCTCTTTCAATAGATGTTTTTTTCTTTAAATTTTTTATTTCGGCTTAGAGTTTTGTCTTGTCTGTTACTTACGTAGAGATTGTGTGTTAATTTTTTCTGTTTGTGTTTTATTTTTTGTTTAAATATTATTCTTTTGTTTTTATAATTTTTTGAATAAGAATAGAATTGAGACAATTTCCAGACAATTGAATATATCAATAAAATATAAACAATTATTTTCAATACAATTTAATATTGTTGGTGTTATTTCTAATTTAAAAAAATATTTCTTATCAATTTCATATAAAAAATTAAAGATATTTTTTTATTTTTGTTGTGATCTTGTTTTTTTTTAGTTTAATGTGAAGGCGTTCATTTATTAATATATATATATGTTTTATAATTTTGTGTGTGTTTAAAATAATTAATAACAAAAAAAAAATAGATAAATTTTTAGTGATTTACAATTTAATAAATAGAATTTTAATAGAAAATAAATTGCAATATTTAACTTGTTGCACAGTGAATATATTTTTAAGAATTTAGTGAATTTTTTGGATAACTTCTTTAACAAGGATAAAAAATAAATGACATTTTGCTGGTCAGTAACGAATCTAATTTTTTTAAAATTATATAATTATTATTTATTTTGTGGAAATAATTTAATTTTAATGTTAGCGATTAATTTGTTGTTTTTTATTTCTTCTTATAGTTGTATTTGTGTAAGTGGCGCGGTTTTAATAAATTAATGAATCATGTTTATGAATGAATTTATATTTTGTTTGGTTGAATGTTTATTGTGATGCCATCGTGCCTCGCGATTTATTTTGTTTTAGATATATAATATAGTGTTTGTCAACCTTTTGTTTATGGATTTGTATTGTATTTGAATTAGAAGATAGGAGATATCTATAGGAAATAAAATAAAAGATATGAATGGAAAATAGATCCAATTCTATATTGGAATTTTTAGTAAATATTTTTTTATCAATTCTGTTTAATGATATAAGAATTTATTGTATTATTGATTTACTATTTTTTTTTGATGCAAAACATTAAAAATTTACTTCTAAATGTGTGCATGCATTTCAACGTATAAAATCAAATGAAAGAGATCAGAGTATGGCGTGGGTAAAATGATGTTGTACATTAACTTAAAACTCTTACTTATTAAATTATTGATTGTTTGTTCTTTATAAATAGTAAATGTTTACCAACATAATATATGCATATGAAATTTGTTTAAAAATTAAATTGACGCACATTGTGCAATAAAAAAACAATTATTATAAAATTTTTAATCGTTAAGGTTACCGAAAACTTAGCACATAGGGCACAATATTGCTTAATTTCATTAGTTTATGATATGATACATTATCAGAGTCTAGACAAAAATACTACCTTCAGACAAGAATAATTTTTAAATAAAACTACTAATTAAAAATGAATTAATAAAGAAAACGAGGTTTTTTGCTAAAGATTGTTATATTTTTCGAACTGTTTCTTTTTGGCCATTTTTTAAAACATATTAAGAATGACAAAATATTTAGTCTGATTGGACCAATAGATTTTTAATAACCATTTTTCGCTGCTTATAGTTTTTGGTATCTACTATTAAATGACAAAATGTTTTAAATGCATGCACCAAAAAAACTTCGATTTTTTTCAATCAGTTCACGAGGAAGACCGTTAAGAAAATGGAAGACAGGTTACTAGCAATATATCTAGACTGCCAATACAATATCATGTTTTTTAGGTCAAAATACAAGGTAGGTTAGGAACCGTTACTGCTTTCTTTGATCGTCGTAAACATAAGTTTTGTGGTCGTGAACAACAGCCGTAGTACAATTTTCGGAGTATTCTGGGTACATATCCCGACTAGCATTATGTAAGGGTTCAGATCTTCACCGGGTATGGCTTTCCCTACTCCTGATAAAGACCGTATCAGAAACACTTAACAGGTCTTGATCAGTAATGTAACGCCTAAAACTATCCAAACCGGATCAGGCAGCCCTAATAGAACTGGAACAGGACCGGATCATTTAAAATAGAGACTTTACTCCAACATGCATTAGAAAATTTACTACTACATACATAGAAAAAAATGTTTATAAAAATATTCTAACTTTATATTTACCTGCACGTAGTCATAACGTAGAGATAACTAAAGATAACTAAAGAAAAATATATGTGAAATTTCGCAAGACACAAACTATGTATATCTAAAATGCATAATACACTAGTGAATTTTAACCATATGAAATTTATTCTAATGAAATAGGGCTCAAATCAGGACAAATAGGGCATATATTAATTGGAAAATCAGATATGATTCTGACGCGGTCCTGGTCCGGCATTTGCTACTAGGGATGAGATAGGTCTTCCGAGCCGGATCAGGACAAATACGGCACGCCCTAGTAGTGAAATCAGGTATGATTTCTGATAGGGGCCGGATGCAACTACCCTATTAGGACTTACCTTGTTACAACCTGATCCGGCCCGGATCATAATAGGGCATACCTGAACAAATTGCTAGTCGGGCAATGTGCCGATGGAACTCACTACTAATTCGCGACTGATTTAGAAGAAAAGGATGACTATTCTAACCTAAGCGTGCATCTAATTACCATAACAGTGGAGGTTCACAATGTAATCCAGGGAAATCATGTGGTTACGACGAAGCATGTGGTCCAGAGGAACTGCCTTAAATTGCTCATCGTCTTATATTATCGAAATTGGTTATAGCTCTGACTCGTAAGATTTTGAAAATTTTGCGCACGAATCTAATACGTAGGCCTTTTTAGACAGAAGTAGGACAGAAGTAATAATTCGGGGCGTTTTTTGAAAAAAAGAATCATAAGTTTTATAATTTATCTAGGAATGATCAGAATTTTGATGAATATTATCTTTATATGTTTATGACTCTATAAGATAATGGCACATACAATTGGATAAAATTTAAATATCACATTTTGTAAAATAATAATGAAAGTAAATTAAGTAATTTTGATTCAATTTATGTTATGGACCGAATTCTAGACAACCGCCTTGTAGTTTCGAGTTCTAACATCTCCGCTTTTCGTCATAATTTGAAATATAACCAAACGCAACGAACATTTTATAACGCGGAGAACTAAAGGAAACCAAAAATATAGCTATAGAAGGCATTTTAGTTCTAGATTTGATTGAATTTATATCTGTGTATACGGTATCAATGGCTATTTTACCATTTTCTGATTTTAGAATTTTGATTCACTAGACTAAAATTTGAAAAGATTTTTGTGAGCTATTTTACTAATGTAACTAAAAGAATCATTATTGAATTTATTAACCCAAAAGCATGTTTTAAATGTCTCTCAGTAAGCATTTCAATTTATTCATGAAACAAATCTTTCGAGCACACACAAATTAGTACAACGTAGATTTATGTGGAAAGATTTATAGAAAAGTCGATTCTCGATTCCTACTTCGATTTTATACATATCGATTCCTAGAACCGATTCTCCGGCTGCCAGAGTCGATTCTTTCGATTTTAATCGATTCCTATGTTAAAAAATCTAGCTTTAGATAAAAAAAAATTTAAATTTATATTTCAGTGATATACATTTATTCAAAATAAATTTTAGACAATCAACTTATGAAAACTACATATTTTCTGCAACTGATCTTATGAAAAGTAGCATATTCAAATGATCAGGGGTTAATCGACTTCAAATCTGATTTGGCATCAGACCATTGTGTGAAAATAAACGCTCACATGGTGTTGATCTTGTTACTATGTATTGTTAAATATTTTTTTGCTACATTATTGATAAATTTGAATGTTCATTTTCGAGTGTTTCTTATGTGATAATCGGATTCGAATTACTTTTTCTGTCGACTTTTGACCGGTTAGAATTCTCTTAATTCAATCAGTAGCCCACCTCATAACTGTCATTATTTTGATGGTTTCGTTGCATAATGTCGTCTAAAAAATCCCAAATACCATTATCATTTGAAGATCGTTGATAATTTGTAGTGTATTCACTTGCATGATCACCCGCAATACTTGTTGTTAGTTGAATTTCTTTTTTCAAGCAATCACGTATATATAGATAAAGTTTGAACAAAATAATTGAAAACCCCTGACGAAGAAATGTTTCTTTAAACTTCGAAAATAGTCACAGCACTCGCGGAGTTGCAATTATTTTGAAAACCTAGTTTTTTACATCGGGAGTCGAGCAGTGTAGCAATAGAATATAACTTAAAGGCTTCTAAAGACAAAAAAATCGAATACTAAGAATCGATTCTTGATCGACTTTGAAAATTAAAAATCGATTCTTTATAATCGATTATTTTAACAGAAAAGTCGATTCTCGAGTAGAATCGGAATCGACTTTTCCATCCCTAGTACAACGGCACTGAATTCATTTATGGTATTAAAAATGAATTTGAATTGTAATCAGTGTGGCACTATTTTTTTTCTACTTGGTCGAAATGATCTAGATAACACCAGCACACAAAAAAAAACAAAGTGGTCTGTACTTTGGGCGCCACCTATCTACGGGCATGTTTTTCGACCTGCGTAATTTCAAGTCAGTTTTAGCCGTCCACCCTCCAATTTCGAATTGCGAAAAACCGTGAAAAATAGCGAAAATTGGATGTTTTTGTATAAAAAAAAATTTGGGGATCTAAGACAAGCTCATTTTTCATGTATTTTAATCTCGTGAATACTAATTTTAAGTGTGCTTAGGTCATAAGCTGTTTTAAATCCAAGAAAATTGTAAAAAAAACCCTTAAAAATGGAAAAATCGCAAAATATTTTAATTATTTTGATAAAAAAATCTTGTAGTCTTCGATGGAGGAGAATTTTCTTGTAATTCGATCTCCGTAATCTGAATCTGCAATATATTTGGTCCAGATTCCTCTCAAACACTCAAAAAAAATTGAAAACAAATCTTGTAAGCTCTATTTAATACGTTTTTTGTATTCACGAGATCAAAATACATGAAAATTGAGCTTGCCTTAGATCCCCAAATTTGTTTTTTACCAAAACATCCAATTTTCGCTATTTTTCACGGCTTTCCGCAATTCGAAATTGGAGGGTGGACGGCTAAAACTGACTTGAAATTCGTATTCCGCAGGTCGAAAAACATGCCCGTAGATAGGTGGCGCCCAAAGTACAAACCACTTTGTTTTTTTTGTGTGCCGGTGTAATTATTTATAGTGCAGAACTCGCTCAAATGACAAATGGCCACTCATATGATTATTGCCCTCCTATCGTTCTTGCTGTAAGCTGCATACTCAAAATGACCATCATATTGGCATCAATACTTTTTGTGACGTTTTTACTCCATGTAGGAGCGTTACCATGCTAACCAATTTCCAACCAACAACAGTTTTGAGGTTTATCATTAAAAATAATGTGTTTATACAGCCATAATTACGATCTAAAAAATAATCGATTATTTTGAAAAAAATATTTAACAAAAAAAAATTTGTTAAAAACTAGAATGATGAAGTATCGACAGTCAATATGTCCATATCAATATTTCTGATAATATTGACTCAATGCTTCTATAATATTGAAAGCCAATATAAAATATTGAGAGGTGGCAACCCTAGTAATCATTGTTGTACTATTACAATCCTTCAAGTTAGTTTTGGCGCAGCCACTTTCAACATTACACTGAGCACTATATGGCTACTTAGTTTTTGAAAATATTTCTCAGTGAGAAATTGTATGATACAAATGTTTCACGAGTATAAAAGTTTAAAGCTGCCCGAGCTTATCAAGTAGTTTAAATTCATGCGAGTGGATATTAGTATTATATGACTAAGTTAAAATATAAATTGGTAATTAATTTTCTATTCTCTTCAGTTTTTTTCATGTATATTTTTTTAAGTCTGTATTATAAATACGTAAGCTCTATATTTGTGGTACCATTTAAAGTTATTTGGTGCAACAAAAGTATAGCCATATATACATACATAGTTGGAAAAGTGGAGTAGATGTCCGAGAAAGATTTTAAAGGTGGGGAAATTATAATGGGTGGTTTTGGTCGTTTTTCGGTTATTTTATATGTTGTTCTTCGGTACAACTAGTAAAATAAGTTTGTGTAATCTATTGAAACTCTATAAACATTTTAAAATAAATATATTATGAGTTTTGTTTCTTTATTATGTATACACAGACTATTACCATGTTATTGTTCATAGTTGTTATTTATTGTTTTATGATAAAGGATGATATACACAGATTTAAAAAAAAAATCGAAAAAGTCGTTGGAAATAGTTAAAAAAATTGTATTGTTTGTTATGCGCAAGATGTGTATTATAGTTGAAATGCGATTGGTTTTTCATTACAAGAGTTGTCATTTCTTTGGTGTTTTTATATCGTTCTTGATTCTTTATCTGGATATACGTGTAGTAAAAATTTAGATGAAACTCGATGCTCGAATATGCGAGCCCTAGTAAAAGAAGAACAGGTAAACCATGCTGATAGAGTTGTATTTATATAATACCTATTCCAAATCATTTAATTTAATAGAAAGGTGAAAGTTTTAAACATAATCTAGTTTAGTACCTGTGCCCAATATTAAAAATTAGAAAAGTGAGTTGATGAAGATATTGAGCGGAATCATAAAAATGATTATGAAGAAGATGCTAATAGAGAAGACTGTTTAACAAGACAAGACTAATCAACATTAGTGAGAATTTCACACTGGCCAAATTTGTATAAATTATAGTATTAGCTTTAATGTGAAGTCACCTATAACGGTCTTAAGATATTGAATTTATTCCTAGTGATGATGGCTTCTGGGCAATTTTTTAATTTTTAGTATCTACTACATTAAATAAAACATTTTTTTTGTATTGCAGTTAGGGTATTCAATACCGATTTGTTTTACAATTGCTAAATTAGTATTGTACACCCAATGTTGCTAGTGTAAAACTTTAGGTATTAGATGCTCTGGTCTTAGCCCTGCCTCGAATTAAATATTTATTAGATAAATTTCTTTAAATATGATTAATGGGGCAAACAGGGAATTTGCAAGTGTTTATAACCAATACACACTGAAAGAACAAATTCAATCATTCGATTGGCACAGTGATTATGCGGTCACGATGACATCGCATTCGGTTGTTGTTGTCTCTTCAATTCGGTTGTTGTTTCTGAAAATCGGTTTCAACCGAATTTTAGGTTATTGTGATAGAAACATTCAGTTGACACAAAATAGGTTGTAGTGACTGAATTTTTCCTTAATGTTCAGTAACAAAAAAGTTAGGAATGTTTGAGGAATATTATATTAGCTGGATTGTTGGCAACAGTTTAATTTTGTTTTTTTATAGTTTTTAAAATTAGATTTTTAATTATTTTGTGTTTATTGCTTACATCTTGGCATGAAATATTGGCATATATTTATTAATTTATTGTTTAGTTTTCCGATTGTTAAAAGAAATACATACAAAAATATATATAATAGTTATGAAATAATGACGTACTAATTTTACTAAGTACATTGCTCAGTTTGTTGGTGTTGTTAATATATTAATATGCATTCCAATATTCAAAAATGTAGTTAAATTATATTTTGTCAAAATCGATACAAATGTAACTTTTATTGTTGCATATCAATAGTCTAGCCCAGTGGTTCATAACCTATTAGCAGTTGTGGCCCCCGAAATAATTCTAACATATTTTAGCGGTTCCCATTAAAATTCTATATAATACCTATAAGGTAATATAATAATCATTAATATGCATTTTAAAACAATGAATTTATTGACATATAATGATGACAGTTGGCTATGTTTTTATAAGATCAGAAGTATCAGCTAGAGTTTGCATGAGCTGCAACAAACGAGAATCTGAAAAAAACAATATCCTGGGATATGATTACTCAGTTCTGTCCGTCGAAGTATTTCTTAACGGGAATCCAACGTCCTGCCTTTTGAACTTAATGTTATGACTAGGGGTCAATGTTGTAAAACAATCTTTTTGACATGTTGTCCATTCTAGTCGTTTTGCAGTCATAGCTTTTTTCAATAATGGTTGTTGGCACCTGTTGTTTATTACCTCACAAATTAATGACACCTGTTAAATTGCACCATATGGCAGGCACCTTCAAAATATGGATTAAGTCATATACGCCCCCTCCTCCTTTTGACTCACGGTGGTTTGGGTTTTGAATGGTTATGAGGGACCAACTTTTCATATCCAGTGATGGTCCGATGTAAAAACCACTCTTTTATTTTGGTTGCAGCAACAATTCTAAACGTTCGATGTGCCTTTCTTACCGTTTGTGTCGGAGCTTATTTCCTATTTTTCGATGCTGTCCAAGTAATTGGATGTACATGGTACAGAAATATGTCCGTGGGTAACATTTTACTGTTCTTCCAATTTTTTTATAATTTGAATTTTCGACCAATAATTCTAGCAATTTCGCAATTTTAAAATGGCTTCTTTGCGTCGAAATTACCAACTTTGAATCATTGAAACCATTCACTCTTTACATGTTGAACTTGATAGAATATGTCCACCGTAAGTTGGTCAAAAAAATATTGAAGCAAAACTCCGCAAAACTATGCACTGTTTTTAGACACAAAATTCGAAATTTTCAGTAACATGAAATAATTGTTGTTATGTCGCTTTACTCAAATACCACTAGTGATTGTTTAAGCTTGATAGAGATCAACCATAAAAAGCTTGTATTATTCTATTGAATGGTATGCAAGGAGTGATAATAGCAAGATCTAAGCAAAAAGGTCGACAATGTTTCATTTAAACACACAATAGGAGATTGAAATCTTAAAATGTATTAGATGTAATAAGTATAGACATGTATCTTTATATCAGGTGCTTTCACCTAAAAAAGTAAGATTTTGATAAATGTCCATTGAATTTTGCTTAAAATGGTCTCCCAGTTTGTTCAATATTAAATTGATTACATTTTTATCGATATAAGCTTTTTATTTACTCAATTTATCCTGTATTATATGTATTTGGACATGTGTCCATAGGAATAAAATCTATGGTTCTTGTATGGAAGTCTATGGTCCTTGATCCAAAATCCGAATCCAGAACTTAAAAAGTATGTTTATGTGTTGTGGTTGTAATTTTGTAATCTCGCAATTCCACAAAATTTTTTAAGTGAAAAAAGAAAAATGACTCAACAGGTGTATGTTTACTATTATGCATAATGGCATAGTAAGGTTTGCTGTGTCTGTTTTTTTTTCTAAAACTTTTTTCTATTTCACATAAATGTGCGTGCTCTTTAAAAAAATTATTTTGTTTCAAATACATATTTGTTTAGTTTTAAAACTTACTTTTTTTTATTCGATCACAATCTTTGCTTTCTTTTAATACTCAACAAAATAAAAATAAAATCATAAGAGATCATTTCATTGTGAATCTCATATTCTCATTAAACATAAAAATAAAAAAAAAACGTGTGTATAAGCGTAGTAATATTGCTTGAGGTTAAAAATTTGAATATATAATAAAAAACCATTTTTTTGAATGAATTTTTTTTCTTTCATAAAAACTAAATTTAAATCCAACTCCAATAAAAACTAAATAAATAATAATAATAAATAAAAATAAATAAATTAATTTTTGTGTTTTTGGCTTCATTTATTGTTGTGTTCTTACTATTTTTAGAACAAAAATTTACTTTTTTTTCTACTTCTTGTGTTTCGACTTTTGATCTAGCTATCTCTTCTCTATATCAAACGAAATACGTTTGTGTAAATTATTAGAAATCCAAACAAAAAAAAAGATTTGAATATACAGAAAAATAAGTTTATAAATTGGTCTCATCTGATGAAGAAAGGGTGACGACATGAAATAAAATTTTCAAGGTTAATGAATATACGATAGATTAAAGTTTTTTTTTCTTGTGTTTACTTTTATAAAAAAAATACAAAAAAGTGATAAGTTGTGATAAGAATGTCTTTCTTTCAATTGCAGCATTTTTTTTTATTTCGGTCGGGAAAATTATTATACACCAAGGGAGAGAAGTGCATATTTTTTGCCTGCAGTGTGTTTGGAATGCGATGTTTTTATAAACAAAAAGGAAACTTAATTAAACATATAGCTTTGCTACATCGAAGATATGTTCTCCGCACTCCGCATGGAGGGATCAGTTTTTGATGGTTCTTTAATTTTTGATCTACGCTTGCGTACTCCATTCCCTGTTATTGGCATATGAGTTAACGTGAGATATCACATACCAGTGTCAATAGCAGTGAGATTTCACTATTAGATTCGTGAAATATTAGATAATGGAATATGCTCCCATGACGGCACGTTATTGCTAACTATAAGAAACATCATGTGACTTTATGTGTATGCCTTAAATCTCACCTCCACTTTCTTGCATTTCTCTACGTTTTAGGTCATACCTAGGACATTCAGTTATTCGACATTTTGAGTTCTTTTTCTTTAAATATCCGAATATTCGGTTAGTATTCGAATAGTAAAAGAAGTACTAAGAACTATGGATAAAATCAAACAGGTTTAACATCTTATGCATTTTATTTTATTTATTTTCTTGAAATATGCATTTAAAAAAGAGAAGTGCATTTAGTGGGGCTGATAGTCAATAGAGAATTATTCAAATTGTCTAATTTATCTGTTCTTTTTTTGAACGAATTTAAATAACAAAAATGTTTTTTTAAACTATTAACCGCGATTTTCATTACCACTGTTACTTTATCTCATGTCGTGGAATCGGTAATTGAGCTAACCGCTTGTTGCAGCTTTTGTTGCAATATATTTTTACTTTGATTGTGGACTGCAAGTGCGTCATTTATATTACAAGATACCTGCAACGGGGTATCACTGTTTTCATCGCTAGGATCTGGTACATCTTTGAAGGCTGAGGAGGCGAGAAAGTTTTCACAACAGTTTTCTTTGCGTAATCAAAATATTCGTTCGATTGTGGTATAACTCCAGTGTCAAGATATAGAAATATGGTTATTAAGGTTGTTTTGTATCTTTTCTGATCCATTCGTTTCCTAATTTCGTTGAGTAAGATTTTACTGCAATCACTGTTCAGTTCCGTTAGAGAAGTAAATAAGAATTTGCATATGCCTTCGGCTGTCATAAGTATTGAATTTTTTTTTTTGCTAAGTTCTTTGACTGCAATATTAAGCGGAATTTATACGTCAAGCACTTTTTGTAATAAAATTATTTCCCTTAAAATATTGAAATTTCTTAGTTTAGAAGTTGGAATGAAGGGATGGAAAACCATTATATTTGGAAAACTCTTTTATAATATTCGAATAACGAATACTTAAAATATACCCAAATTAATCGGATATTCGAATACTCGAATATTCGGATTTGAATGCTCTAGTCATACCTATCCTAAATAAAATATGTCTGTCTGTCACTGACGAAAGGTTCGATAATTGAACCGGATAACTGAATTGGAAGTGTACCAAAAAAAATTTTGAATTCTTTTTTCTTAAAAACGTTTGTTTTGACTGATAAGGTACTAGTAACTTAACATTGAAAGTAGAATCATGTTGATGACTGGCATCTGTATGTGAGACCAGGATCTTGATCATTGAATCAAAGTGTGTCGTTTCAAACACAAAATTTTTTCTAAAGGAATTTTAGAGAAAATGAAAAGTTATTTCGAATTGCAAAATTCAAGCGATTTCCATTATGTACTTAAGCTTAATTGTTCACAAAAGACCCATCCAAATTAAAATTCCCTTAAAGTTGTCTATATTTCCTAACAAAAAATATAACAACATATTGACTTTACGTCAGATATTGAGTTTCGCATTGATTGACAACAATCAATAATGACTTTACACTCGTGACATGGGATGTTGATTAGAATGTTGACTTAGATGTTGACCAAATATTCTCTCATTCTATGAATTCACACATCGTAATATCTAGAAATTTAGTACAAAAAATCCCAAATTCTCTTGAATATTTTAGGAGTTTTGAAGAAATTAGCAATTTTTGATTTTATTATAGTTTTTGGAATCTTGGAAAAAGTTTGAATTTTTGGGTTTGTTTATTGTTATAATTTTTTGAAATCAATTCAATCAGACCACTTTTATTTGAAAAAAAATTCAATTATTTATTTGTATGACATGAAATGTAATTGAACATGAAATTGTTAGATAATGGATTATTTGTATTTGAAACGTTGAAATTGCTGAACGCTAAATGGAAAGGTTTTTGAGTAGTTTGTTGAGTGTTTCATCTGTTCACTATAAACTATGTTAATCTATGATCTGTTATAATTTTCCGGTAACGTATTGATGTTTCGTGTTAGTTCTGTAATAAACTTCTAAACGATGTATATTAAACATTTTTTTTTATGTTGAATAAACATCGGTGCCCACAACTAAAAACAAGTGCTCATAAAAGCCTTTTGCCGAAAACTATATAAAAATCATTAACCCAGACCAAAGTTTTGATATTTCAGAGCTTTGAGATGTCAGCCCCTTCATATTTTACTGTTGTATTCACACAGTTTTCTTCTATCATCAATTTTTGAGAGTTTATTTTCAAGACGAGGAAAGTGGTTTAACATTTTTGTAATTAAATCGCGTTAAAAAGCTAAATTTTTTTAATAAAACTCAGAATCGTTTGAATAAGATCAGTAACAACTTTATCTTTTCCTTGTAATGCTAGGTTGGGAACTGCTGCAGTTAAGAATACACAGTCATTAATCCATTGATCATCCTCTAATTCCGGATAGTGTTTTTCTTTGAAAAAATTTGCTGATAAGTGGGGAAACAGTTAATTTTTTGTTTGTTTTAATTAACGAAAGTTATCCCATTTTTCGATGTTTTGGATTAAGAGCTGGTAATTTACTGGTAATTTAATTACAACTTTATTACAATTTTAATAAATTTTTAAATGTTATTAAATTTTTTCATTTCTTTTCGAGAGCCGCACTCGTTCTTTCAACTCGAGAGCCGCAATTTGGCCATGTGTGTTATATATTGACAGTTGAAAAATATCAGGTTGTTAAATGTCGTTTTTCACAAAATGTTGTATTATTTGAAAAAAAGAAAACATTTACGCTAAATGGAGAGGTTTTCCGCTGAGTTTTCTGGCATTAACCCGAATTAGTACGTAAATTACTCCAAACACAATACGAAGGTCATTAGCAGACAAGACTTAGTCTCTAAAAGATAATGTGCATTCTACTCCTTCGGACACTTCCTATTCTTCTTTCTCTACTTACAGAAACGAGACAACGCGATGCAAAAGCTACTGTATCAACTAAAACGGCTGGATTTAATTCCATTCCTTAACAATAGCTGTTCAACCCTGCATCCACAATTAATCGAGCCGGTAGAGCAACTAATACTCCCGCTCGTTTTCTTTAGTGCTCTGTCACACTAAAACCTCTCCTTCGTTCTTAATTTTATTTCATCCCATCGCACTAGAGGGGGGGGGGGCGGCGGGTTAGTGTTAGTAAACATAGCTTTAATAAATTTTTTCTATATCCAAATTAGGGTCTGCCAGACACTGACATGTGGCCAAGTACTGGCCCATTAATGGTTAACAGTACTTGGCTATTGTTATTGTGCCAGTACTAGAACCATTCATCGGCCGATCTGTGGTTTACAGAAAAAAGCCAGTATATTGTTACCTTTGAAGGGTTTAATTGGTCAAACACTGGCCCATGAATGGTAAATATTACTTGGCTAATGTTATTGGGCCATTGCTGTAACCATAAATCGGCCAATCTACCGTTTATAAAAAATAGTCAGTGCAGTTTACTTTTAATGGTCAATCAACGGCCCGTTAATGGCTAACATTAATTGGCTATTGTTATTGGTCCAGTACTGCAACAATGAATTGGCCGATCTATGTCATTTGGTTAAAATTCAATAGAGTAAAATTCATTTTAGAAATTTAGTTTTAAAAATTTCACCTATAGGCAATAGTTTAGTTAATGGCCCAGTCATGGCGGCCAGCACTCGGCAATTGCTGCATTACTGGACCAACTGTGCAACCTTGTATATACCATTGCTGTTTTTTTCTGGCTCATGAATGGCAGCCATTTATTGTCCGAAGTTATCATCCAGTAAAATTATGTTAATGTCCCAGTCATGGTTGCCTGGCATCGGTCATTGCTGCGTTACTGGTCGCCATTAATGGATCATTACTGGACCAGTTGTATGGGATAACAAATACAAATTTTTCATTTGAAAATAATAAAGAACCATTTGCATACAACTTTTTTCAGTTATTGCATTTTCTAAAATTTATGCACATCATGTTTTGTTATAGAACAACGAATAAAAACCACAAATAAAATCATAGTAACAGTTTATGATAAGTATAAACCAAAAACAATCATAATAAATCCATTCACGAACTGTAAAGAGTTTCGCCACCAATAAGTAAAAAATCTTCAAAAATACCATAAAGTTGAAATTGTTTAAACTTCTTGAAGTGGATATTAAAAATAAAAATAGCATTAACTGGACATGTGTTCAACCTTCCTTAATTTGCAATTTTAATTCATGAGTTGATTTGATTCGCTCAAGACTTGATTCTCTACAACACAGTCACATGTTTTTTGGTCTCTTTGTTTTTTTATTATTATGAAATACGCATTAACGACTCAAACTGATCCTCATCTCAGTTACCCGATTGAAACACACAGCCGAAATGCAAGAAGAATTTTTTCAATGTATATGCCGTTCATGAACACCTCAAAGTGCATGTTATTGCGAGACTTAGGTCTTAAAAAATTTGTATATGTTGTTGGCATAAATTGTAATCCCTATATTACACAAACAAACAAACAAAGCAACCTGCTTTACCTGTAAATGAGCAAGCAACTCATTAAACTGAGGTTCGGTTTAATTGTTTATGATAACTTTTCTAAAACATAAGCTTTCTTGGTGGATTTCCATTTTTTTAGTATGTAGTTAGTTGTAACTTGTAGGTAAACAAATACAATGTATGTTCAAAAGATCACAAGACATTTTTTTTTTCAAATAAAACAATCTTACATATTTCCGTCTTTCATCTTACAAAACAAATTTTAATTAAATATTAATGGATGCCAACTCATAAAATTTGCATTAAAACTTTAACCAATTTGATCGTGTGATGATTCTGACATCTTTTTAGTATAATTTATTTTGATGAATAATATAATTTAATTATAGAAAAATGATTTAGATTATAGTTAAAAAAATATAACATCAAAGAATTGGAATTTTATTTATATATTCAACTGTAACGTATTTTGTTATGTATTTTTTGTAAATTTTCGTAAATTGTTGTTTTTCAAATAGTGGGTGTGTACGGTTAACAAATTTTTTAATTTTGTTATCGTGTGATATTTTCACTAATTCCTTGTGCTCACGAGAAACTTATCAGTTTGTTACCTTTAAACGGTTTCGAGTCAAATCAATTCAAATTCTTTGTAAATTGTCTGCGTCGTTCAAAGCTTAAATATTTTAATTTTTTTGATATCTTTTTCTTTGATATTCTGTTATAGTATGACTGATATTCGTTAGAATAATATTCTTTTATCAAAAAATTAAAAATTGATAATGATATCAGTTTTTTTGTAACAGAAAATAATATTCTTTTTTATTAGAGTGTTGTATTGAAGTTAAAAGATAAGAATTAGAAAAAAATGTGGAAGAATTTGATAAAATTGTGAAATAATTTTCAATTGTAATCGTTTTTTGCTTAAAAAATAAATACACAGCTGTAACCGATTATAGCTGGTTATATAAAATTACGTAGCTAAATTTCAAGAAAAAGAGCAATGAGTATGTTTATAAAATTTAGAACTTTAAAATTAAACTAAGGAATATTTCAATACGATTTTTTTAATATTTTTTTAAATAGGTATTGAAACGGTGTATAGTTAATGGAAATTTTATTAAATGATTGGCCTTATTTTAGAGAATATTGGTTTCAATATTTGTTTTATTGACAATTGCTTCCATTCGAAATCGTGCCTAGGACCTACCTAGGAATATCGAAAAAAATGATTAGTTACTCATATTTATTTAAAGAATAAAAGACATTACAAAATTATATTATTAACACATTTTCATTGAAAACGAACTAAAAAAATAATTTATTTAGAATTTTTGTCCTTTTCGACAAAATTAAATTCTCACAACAATTTCGTATTTAATTAGTATTTTCCTTTAGAATTTAATTCAAAAAATAATTTATTGTAAGCTTTTTCATCTTTCTATCAATCCACTTATTCTATTATTCTATTTACATACAAAAAAAACATGTTCGGTTTGTATCAGATACATCAGTGGATGATAGAGTGTTGTTCATTACATTAACAAAGTTCTAAAAAAATAATAACCCGATACAGGGAGCTTTCATGAATATAGTAACAATATAGTATTACGTAGTTATTTTTGTCTTAAGATGCACTGAACATTTGTTCGAATCACAAGAACTTACTATTTTTGCCCTACGGCTCATTTGCTCCTGTTAATATGGAGATAGATAATACAGCGATGATTTGAGTTGAATCTGGCACAACCACGATCTTCATCTGCGGTATATTTGATTTTACGATTTGTTTTGATTATGAAATAATTTTTGAGCTCCTAGTCCTCAACCGATTTCACTTTTTTTGCCCAATAGCCAATTAACTGATTATTAATGATTATTTTTCCAAATTGTTTTCGGGGCTTGACAACTGACATCCACGCCTACTCTAGCTCCTGATCTTGAATTGTGACTTACCGTGAGATATCACTAGCCAAGGTGATATGTTAAGGGTGGCGCAATTGGTCTTTATTCAGTCTACGGTAGCACCCTCAATCACAGTTATGAAGTAATCATGATGAAGTCACGCTGTGCTTGCTGGAAGAAATAAGTCTCCATACAACTCAATATTTGGCCTCTAATCATTGACAGACAGTTTGTTTCATGATCGAAGAATATGTCACTGACTGTGTTATATGATAGGGTTTATTGCTTAATTTTCCATTCGTTTACGTCCATCAACACCTTAGATCGCCGCTTGTGGTGTCACCTAGGTCTTTTTAATGCCTATTTTTTGGCGAGGCAACCATGTTATCACAGCCTGAAATGTAGAAAGCTAAGTCCTTTATGCCATCCTTCTATTCGAGAGATGAAGACCTTTCTCAAAAAACCCAATAGCATAATCTGTCTGTCTGCTTTACAGAAATTTTCTATCCTTGGATACTTTGATTAACCATAAGAGACCCAAACATTTCCCCACAATGTGAGGGACTATTTCATCCTCTTCAAGACAAAAACGGCATGTTGGATCATTTTCTACCCGAAGCCGTACCATATGTTTCTTCGCATGATGGTGAGCTGTTAGTAGTCCCACCATTAGCCTGCAGTCCGACCGGGTCAAGTCTAACAAAAAATCGGTGTCTGCTGGCTCAACTCTGGTGTGAACATCTTGGAAATCTTGCAGTCTTATGTGTCTCTCTATTGGTAGTTTCGAAAGAGAAGCTTTTCAACTAGTGTTCTTATCCTGCCTTTTGATATACGAATTGCTGGTTTAGGTCCTACAAGCCTTACTGCGGAGCTCTTTACTAATTCATTAGCTTTTTCGTTCCCAAGATTCCCACTATGCCCTAGTGTCCATATCAGTGAATTTGCTGTTCTTGAGCACGAGCTAATTCAAGGACCTAGAATATTCTTGCATTGTTTTTGACTTAATAGTGTAGGGTCTAGAGCTTTTAGAGCAGTCTGGCCATTAGTAAAAATATAATTGATCTTGCCAGACCACTTATAATCTCCGTCTGTCGCCTCGATACTGCATTTAGTTGGGGCAAATACCTCAACCTAAAAAACTGTGCAGTATACGCCAAAATGGAAACTGCAGTCCAAGATCTTCATTTCGCAACCATACCGCAGCTCCCGCACCACTTTTAGTAAAGGATTCATCTGTGTATATGTGTTGGCCAACGTGTTGGCCGCACTGCCCAATACCAAATCTTCTATAGACCGGTGCTCTATTGTTTGAATTACAAATATATACGGCTTTCGAAAGGCAGTTACAGACAGTACCTCTGTGTCATTAGTCGGCATGGACAAATCTGCCAGGTGTTGTCTCAGATCCCTACATAGCGCTTGATGATTTTTCCTATATCCCCTGGTAGTACTCAGGAGTTCTAGCCTTTTTGTAGCCTTAAGAGCCTCCATTTTTACAAATATATGCAAGCGAGGAAGCGTTAATAAAACCTGGAGACTCGCTGTAGTCGTTGTCCTGAAAGCACAAGTGATACATAATCAAGCAAGCCTTTGATCCATTTAATTCAGTTAGGAGCTGGTCTACCATCATGTTACACAGCAGGGGTGATAGAACGACCCCTTGAGGACATCCACACTTCACACCTACCTGGCTTGTGGTGTTGTCCTTCGTGTGAATAAAGAGATCTCGATCTTCCTGCGTCCATTGTATCTACCATAGCAGTCTTTTGTTCACACCGTATATTTCCATTCCATTAAGGAGTGACTCAAAAGTGGGTTTATTGAAAGCCCCTTCTATGTCAAGAAAAGTGCCAAGAGTGATAGCCCTTTTACCTCTGAGAGGATTGTGTCCGTACATTTTCTCGCTTGATAAGCGTGTTGCCTATTGCCAGTGGCGTAGCTAACATGGGTGGCACCTGGGGCGGATATTGTGGTGTCACCCCAAAAATAAAAACTGTCAATAATAATAAAAAGTCGATAAACGTAATTTATAATTTTTTTTAATTAATACAAATGAGCATTATTATTATAAGCCCGCAAGTAATTTTTAACTAATTTTAATTTGCTGAAACTCCTCTCACACGAAGCCACTAATACGCAAATAGTCATAAATAACTTTAGTGCGACCGTAAGATTCGGAAGAAATTCTAAAAAATCCCATTCTACGATGAATTTCAAAAAGTCTAGGTACACCCAGTTAAAAACTGTAACATTGGCCGCTTTTAAATGCCTCCTCACCCTTTGTATCTCTATGAGGAGTTCTGTTGCCAATACCGCATCATAAAAACCAGTAAATTTTGATACCGATAATTTTAACTCTTCACTGTTCGCCAAAAGCTAAGTGTTTGTCTGCACAACCTCGAACAATGAAGCTAAATCTTGAACTGACTTCAGTCTAGTTCGGAGTTCAACACTGGATCGGTCAAGACATTCCAACATGTCCTTTTTAAGTTGAACTCTCAGTGTCAGTCCAACATCAGGTGCAAACTCACCACCCGTTCGTTTTTTGCGTTTTTATGCCGAATTCGGCTTTCCATTGGAATGTCATAGTCCTCCGATTTTTTCGCAGCAAGATCTATTGCCTCTTCTACAATGAGACTTCGTTATGAATTGACTCTACTTTTGTATCTAATTGATCAATATTCAAGCCCGTGCTTTGCAATTCAATCTGAGCACAGCTATTATTTCTCTTAGAATATCATTCCAAAACAAAAGATAGCAAAGAAACGAAAAACCACATGCTGCATTGTTAAGGTTCTGTGCAGCGCCTCTAGTGTCTACATTTTCTTGTTGATCACTTAACTTCTCAATTTCAGCCACAATCCCATCAAAGTTTTCGGCCAATACTTTTACTGCAGCATAATGAGCACTCCAATGCGCTGTTAAGAGTATTTTAACAGTTGCTTTGTTGTGTTTGGCAAGTACTTCCCAGCGGCTAGTCGAAGCAGAAAAACATGTAAAAATGGCTTCCACTGACGAGTGTTGGCCGTATAAATTAATTGAATGATCTTTGCAGCCCACAAAAATTGCTGTGTTATTTTTTGCTTTAATAATAGCTTGCACTTCTCCATGTATACTACTCATAACAGCTGCATTATCATAACCTTTGGGAGCGACAATTCATAACATCTATACCATCATTTTCAAGATTTTTACACTGAAAAAAACATGTCCTATTTCCAATCGAAATGCGGTTGTCTCAACCTCACCGTGCGGGCAGATATGGCGAATCGAAATACGAGATTGATTCAACAACTGTACAATGATAAGCCGATGCAGTTGAGACAATCAGATGAAATATTTATGTGGAAATAAAATATAGTTCAATTAATCTCAAATACTTAAATTTTAAAATGAAAAATTCATGATATAAGGTGTAACGTCGGCTTTATGCTAATTAACATGATAAAACTAATCCCTATTCTTGATCTGACTCAAATACAAATAACATTCCATTTTCATTTTTTCCATTATAATAGTTAAATTTTTCTAATAACACAGACCAGCTTCAATTCATATACTGGCATAAATACAAAAACGTACCCGTTTTTTTTTGCTCAAGTTGGTTTTTTTTTTCTAATATAAAAAACGTCACAAATCACATTTTGGGATTTGCATGAAAATTTTTTCATTAAAATTCATTCCGGTGTTAAATTTCAAAAAAACCACAGGTCATTTCTATGTTTAAATTTTAAATATAAATTCAATTCCAAATTTAATGTTGAGACTGAAAATAGTCATTTTAAAAGTTATAATAATTAATTAAAAAGTTTTTTCCATGTTTTTCCTTTATTTACTATTTGCTGAAATAAAACATGAAAAGTGATGAAAAATTTTTGTTTGAGGTTTAAAGCAAAAACATTCCGTGTTTGATTTTAAAAGGGAATAATATTCCTGTTTTCATGTGTTACTTTAAGAAAACAAAAGTTGTAATTTTTTTTTTTAAAGTTTTAACAAAGAATAAAAGACAACTAATGTTATTTTATTGTCATAAAGTATTTACTTGCCAATTTTGTTTGTCAATAATATGCATAGAACATAGTTTAGTTGAATGATTAAATCAAAGGAGACAAAAATAAATTGTATAAAATGGCAATGTGGCGACTTGTCAAGAATTGATGGTTTTAAATTTCTGTTTGTGAGACCCAATTGAGATGTTAGATGACCAAAATTCGGATACCTGTTATTAAACAATACGTTTTGGGGTAAAAAAATAGTGATCTAGTGAGATAAATAAACTGCATAATCCGGATTGCAAATGTTAAGTTGGAAATTATAATACGTGATGAGCTAATGTATAAACTGTTTGGATCTTGTGAACCTGGGATTACGAATTTACAAATATAAGTTAAGGGATTGATGAATACAAAGGTGGAAAATACAGGGGATACCGTAGAGATAACAGGAAAAACAAATCAACACCACTCTATTTTGCTGCAGATCACCATCAACTTCAAGCAAATCAAGGTACTGTTATTATTTTCTAAAGTTCTTGTATCTGGCTTCTTTTTTTTTTATATAATATGATAGGCTAGGGCGTGTATGTATAAGAGGTTCCCATCTCAAGGTTCGTCCGGAAACGTTAGTATCCGGCGAAACTTATAATTATATATAATTTTTTTTGTGGTAAAGTCAAATGCTTACAGAAGTGGGCCGAAACAAAGACCTTGGGGTTTTTTTTTGTAAAATATCTATAGAGCATTCTAGGCGCAAATAAATAAAAAATTTTTTTCTCACAAAAACGGGTTTGTGGTTTGGGCGTTGGCAAACCGGTTTTGTTTGAGGTTATAATTTTGAATTTTGCAAAGTTTTTTTGAAAAACCAGTCGTGGGTTTTTTTTTGTATTCAAAATTGATTTTTCTAAATTGGTTTTTAAATTAATTTTTTCTGGGGAAATATATTGGTAGAAATACATATATATATATATTGGAATTTTGAACTGTTTGAATTTTTAATATAAAACCAGTTTTGGTTTTTTTTGCGATTTTGCAATTTTGCAAGAATTTCTAATTTATCTGGTTCAATAACCTTTTTTCGTTTAAATTTTTTATATATAATGTATTGTAAGAGACAGCAGGGGCAGAGGAGCTTCAACGGTGAAGACGTGGTAGCGGTTCGGTCCCTCTTCAACGAGGTCCAGATTGTACGAAGGGGAAATAGGGAGAAGGAGGTAGGACGGATCTACAGACCTGTTCTACAGAGAACGAGACCTGGGGATCGAGGAGAGCCAGATCCACATTCGGAACAGATAGTTGGAGACCTCCTGGAACAGCTGATCCAGGATCTCCCTCTGTCAGAGCCGAATGTGGGCTGGCGTGAAAGGAGGAGGGTCTCCAGGAATCGGAAATCGACCCTGAAGAAGAGGGAAAGGAATAAGAAGAGGAAGGAAGAGAGTCGCTTGGTCGTGGAGATGGAGTCTTCCTCGACCAACGATACTCAAGCGGTGGAGCTGGTCGAGGAGGTTTCCATCTCACCGACCACGCGACAAGAAGAGGAGTGGTCTGGTCCACAGGAGGACCCTGTTCCCCCCTGCATAATTAGTTAAGACTAATTAGTTTTAGTTTGAAAAAAAACCGTTTTGGGGCAGCAATTTTTTTTTGGGGATTGTTTTTTTTGTGCTGTCATTTGTCATTTGTCATTTGTCATTTGGAATGAATTAAAAATAATTTTTTTTATTAATTTTGAAAAAAAAAACCGTTTTGGGGGTAGTGGTTTTTTTTCAGGGTTTGGGTTTTCCACTATCGTGTACATATTATTTTGTATATATTTTTTAATTGTACATATTTTTGTATGTACATATTTTTTGTACATAATCGTGTACATATTATTTTGTTCATATTTTAGTATGTGCATGAATTTTGTATGTATTTTTATTGTACATATTTTAGTATGTACATAAATTTTGTACATAACCTTATACATATATTTTTATAAATAATGTACATACTTGTGAATATTATTGTACATATTTTTGTACATATCGATGTACATAATTCTGGTAAATAGTTGTTTTTGGAATTTTTCTGTAAATTAGGTCGTAATTAATACTTTCTCAGCGGTAGGCCTAACAAGCCATCCATGGGGCTTATCCCCTTAACATTGATGTCGTTCTTAGATCGCCTATGGCCATCGGGGTTATGCGATCGAAGAACATTGGTTTCTTCTCTTCATTCGGCGAGGAAGTCCTCAGGGACGAGGAGTGGTGGTGCTGTGTTTGTACTTAGGTGCAAACCAGTAGTACCATTCTTTGCTCAGAGGCTTCTTCGGTGTAATGAAGAGAAGAACCAATTATACTTTTGCTTTCAGGATCAGAGGCTTCACCTCATACAAATTAAAAAAACTTACCATTTTTTTCATTTAGCTTTTCAATAGATCAATTTTTTCATAGAGTTTAGGATTTGAAGTCTGGTGCTCGGGAGCGTTCTTCAACTTTCGCATTAGGTTTAGTTGTAATTTATTTTTAGGTTAAACAAGCACAACTGGGTCAGTAGAAGTGGACCTAGTGTCTAATCGTGACAGTTGTGATTGTTTTATTAGGTTGGGGAGAATCTGTTCTGTAGAATCTGGTCGTTAGCGGCTTTTCTAGTCAGTTCTCACATGCATTGTTGGAGTGGGCTCGCGAACGCGATATTTCAAATTTAAATGAAATGGATATTGTACCATACTTACTTTTTAAATTGTCTCCAGACGAATCTTGATTTTGGGAATCTCTTATATATTAAATAAAAATAAAATAAATAAAACAATTTTTTTGAAAATTAAATAAATAAAATTTTTATTAAATAAAATAAATCTTTTTAGATTAGGTAATTTTAGGTAAATAAATAAATTAAATTTTATTAAATACGCATAACATCAAGAAATAAATATTCTTTATTTTTTTTAAAAAAAATAAATCAATATTTGGAGCTAAGACGGTGCATCCAATAAATAAACATTTTTTTCAAATATTTTTATTTTTCAAATTTTTTTTTTTAAAATAAATAAATATTTTTAGGGGTGCTATCGTCAATAAACAATTTTAGATATAGGATAATTTCTAAATTTCAGCATATCTGGAATTAGAAATAAATAAATTATTTTATAAATATCACAATATTTTAAGTATTTTTGTAAAAAAATCAAGCAACTTTGAGTAAAACAACTAAAATCTGTCTTTGCGAAAAGAAAATAATTTTTCTTTGTGTTTTCGAATTGGGGGTGTTCTGTGTTTTTTATTTTTGCGTTTTACATTTCCATCGGTCGATTTTACCGGGCGTACTAATCCACTTAATTTAGTGATATTGTTTTTTTGGTATTGGTTTTGTTATTGTTGTTCGCATTCGGGAATTTTACAACTTATTATTTAAAATGTTAAGTCAAATAGACATTGACCACCCATTTTATGGATTGGAACCCAGCGAACTGCAAATCGAATGTTTGGTTCGGGGTGTGAACTTCGGGGGGGCTGATTGGGCAGAGGAACTGCGAAACCATGTAGATCATGGGTCAGTTCCAATAACAGTGTCTCATGCGAGAGATTTGATAGAGGAATCTCAAATGGTGGTGCAGGCAGCACAACTTATTTTAAATCAAGTACGACGACTTCAGTCACCGATTGATCAGACCTTCTTAGATGGTTTGGCGAATCGAGTGTTGCATTATACAGGTAGGATGAATAGGTTGGGTCCTCGCAATGACTTGCAAGAAGCCCGCACCTACGCTATCTCGCAATTGTCACGCGCTTGGGATATAATAGGATCACTGTCAACACGTCCAATTATACAGAATAAACCAGGAGTATCATCTGCTCCATCTGCTTCACCTGCTTTTCAACCAGGTGAGAGATCCACACCGATCCCAGTACGGCCAATATCAGAAACAATACATAGTCTGAATCGTCCAAACCAGCAACAACAAAGACGGTCAGATCAATTACCACCGACTTATTTCCAGCAATCGGGTCTGAGAGCAGAGGACTTTGCAATACCCCAATTGGGTCCATCACTCCAATCTGAACACACACATAACAATCCAGCATTGGTACAACCACAACCAAAATTAAATTATCCATCAGTACCACAGGTACAACTACCACCAATATATCCACCAGCTCCACTTACAGCACCACCACCATACAACCAACCTCCTCAGGTATGGCGTGACGCGGCTCCAGCGTTAGCACCAGTAGAGTACCGAGGGGTTCGTGGGAACAATTTGAGTCGTTATGACTCAAATTGGGTTCCAACCTTCACAGGAGATGGTCACTCTCCTGATGTTCATGAGTTCGTTCACAGAGTTGAGGCGGCTGCCAGGAGGGACCGTGTGAATTGGGACGACCTTAGGTCTATCGTTCCACGGTATCTCAAGGGGGCTGCCGACAGATACTATTTGAACTTAACTCATGAATTTGAGGTGGTGACCTATCCAGTGCTAAGGGAGGGACTCCTACAAACCTTCGGTACGCTCACTGATGATAAGGCGATCTTGCGAGTTCTTCTGAACCGCAAACAAAAGTCAAAGGAGAGCGTATACGAGTATCTAGTGGAGATTGGTTCGTTAAACCGTCGCTTAGCACGTCCATTTGCTGACCGTGAAATGCTAGAGATTGCTCGGGAGGGACTGAGTGTGGAGCTCAAAAACGCTACTCTGGCTGCAACAATACATTCTATTGATGAACTTCGGACTTTATGTCAGAAGTTTGAACGTTTGTGGTCCACACCAGTTCCAACCAGAACATCAAATTTAAGAATTAGCGAGGTACAACAGATGGATGATTATGAGGTGGATGCTGAACCAGAACAACATGGATATATTGATGCGGTGGATTCAACACAGAGACGGATATTGCAGCGACCTAGCATAACATCTGACAACAGTCAACCTGGTCCATCAATATCCAGACAACCAATAGTATGTTTCAGATGTGGAGTAAACGGTCATCGAGCTCCTGATTGCTCTAAAAATCGGATTAAATTGTATTGCTGGAAATGTAACAAGCCGGACGTAATATATGCAAATTGTTCATATTGTCACCCGTCGTTAAACTACCGTCCGAGAGTACATGCTTCGGGGATGGTACCCTCGGTTCAACATCCAATGAGCTCGAAGAAAACGACGAGAGATGTAGCAACGCAGGACGATCGATCACCACTCAGGAAACCAGAATAAAATCACCTAGTACATTTAATTTCCCATCATTACATCGAACATATTTTAGACGTCTTGAACGTAACATTAGATATTGGAGGATGAGGAAATTATTTCGTAAAGCATGTATTTCATCTATCCTTTCAGAAACAAAGGATCCTCGGCCGCGATTGACAATTAAGATTTTGGAAAAACATATTTCAGGACTATTGGATAGTGGAGCGTCAATCACAATACTTGGAAGAAATTCCTTGGAATTATTGGAATCAGCAGGTACAACTTACCGTAAGTACACTTCGTGTATTCGTACGGCAGATGGTACTGCAACAAAAATTTTGGGTTACATCGAAATTCCAATAACTGTGAATGGCTCCACTAAACCAATGCGATTCCATATAGTCCCTGGTTTACGAGAAGAGCTCTACCTGGGCATAGATTTCTGGGAGAAATTTGGTATTGTTCCTTCTTTTGTTAGTGAACAGAGCCACAAAATTTAAATATACATAACCTCACCACTGACCAGCAACGAGAACTGGATATGATCAAGGATTCTTTCCCGTCATTTGAAGTGTCTGGACTCGGAAAGACTTCTTTAGTTGAACATGTCATCGATGTTGGTGATAATGCACCTGTTAAACAGAGGCACTATCCCACATCGCCGGCTGTTCAACTAAAGGTTTATGCCGAACTTGACCGAATGCTTCAAATGGGCGTGATCGAAGAGTCTAACAGTTCTTGGTGCTCGCCAGTGGTTTTGGTACAAAAAGAATCTGGTAAAAACAGATTATGTATTGATAGCCGTCGTGTCAATTCACTCACAAAAAAGGACGCTTACCCACTTCCCTTAATTGATGGCTTACTAGGTCGTCTAAATAGCACAAAGTACATTTCAAGTATTGATCTCAAAGATGCTTTCTGGCAGATTCCTCTGGCAGAAGCATCTAGAGACAAGACAGCCTTCACAGTGCCTGGTCGTCCATTGTATCAATTCCGGGTTATGCCCTTTGGATTGTGCAATGCTCCCCAGACAATGTGTCGGCTAATGCACAAAGTGATACCACATCAATATCACGAAAATGTCTTTGTTTATTTAGATGATCTATTGGTAGTCTCTTCCACGTTCCAGGAACATATGGAATTGCTGTCCAAAGTCTCTTCATTGTTAAGAGCGGCTGGGTTAACAATAAACCTCAAGAAAAGTAAATTTGTTCTGAGAGAGGTGAAATACTTGGGATTTTTGGTTGGTGAAGATGGTCTTCGAACAGACCCTGACAAGGTAAGAGCTGTTGCTGAGTATCCAGCTCCGTCAACAGTGAAACAAATACGTAGACTATTAGGAATGGCCGGTTGGTACCAACGTTTCATACCAAATTATGCAAGCGTGGTATCACCGATTACGGATTTACTAAAGAAAAGTTCGGGGAAATTGAAATGGACATTTGAAGCGCGAGCTGCTTTTGAAAATTTAAAAAGATTGCTGACTACTGCACCGGTATTAATTAACCCTGATTATAATAAAGAGTTCTTTATTAGATGCGATGCAAGTCTGACAGGGATAGGTAGTGTGTTGTATCAGGTTGATACTGACGGACAAGAGTGTCCGATAGCCTTCATGTCGAAGAAAATTAACAAAGCTCAGAGAAATTACTCAGTTTCTGAGCTTGAATGTCTTGCGGCAATTCTGAGTGTGAAGAAATTCAGGGGCTATGTTGAAGGTCACCGATTTACAATTGTGACTGATCACTCAAGTCTGAAGTGGCTTATGTCACAGAAAGACTTGAGTGGCCGTCTGGCTAGGTGGAGCCTAAAACTCCAACATATGGATTTTACCATTGTCCACCAAAAAGGTACCCAAAATATAGTCCCTGATGCTCTATCTCGTCTTTATGACGATACACATGAGGAATTGACGGAAGCATTAACACATCACATTAACGACATTAAACTCGACAATGAAGGTTATCGGCACAACGAATATACGGATATGATAGCTAAAGTTCAATCATCACCCAAGGACTTTCCATCAGTTAAAGTCGTGGATGATAAGCTATACATACGTATTGAGCCAAGACCTGATGCAATACCTAACGATGTTCCTGTGTGGAAACTCTGGGTACCAAAAACGATGACTTCCAACATGATTCAGAAACATCACGATGATAGTACTGCTGCTCATGGAGGTGTTAAAAAGACTTTAGAATTACTTCGACGTCTTTATTATTGGCCGGGCATGGCGTCACAGGTACACAACTATGTTGTGTCCTGCGACACATGTAAACAAACAAAAGCCACGAATCAGATATTGCGTCCTCCGATGCAATATCAATTCGAAACAGCACGTCCATGGCAGAGAGTCTATATAGATTTTTTGGGACCGTACCCTCGTTCTACACTTGGGAATACGGTGTTATTGATAGTTCTGGATCATGCTACGAAGTTTGTACTACTGAAACCACTTAGAAATGCAACTTCACCGAAGGTGAATGCTTTTCTAAGGAATGAAGTGTTTCTTACATATGGGGTACCAGAGTTTCTGCACAGTGACAATGGCAAGCAGTTCACTAGTAGGAACTTTCAAAGTCTTTTGTCAGATTTCGGCATTAAACACATTAGGACCGGTGTCTATAGTCCTCAAAGCAACGCGTCAGAGCGGGTCAATAGGTCAGTTCTAGCAGCAATTCGAGCGTTCATTAAAGGTCAACATACCAAGTGGGATTCACAGATTGGTGAAATCGCTTATGCACTGCGGGCTGCAGTACATTCAGCTACCAAGTACTCACCGTACTATCTACTATTTGGTCAACATCCAATATCGGATGGAAATACTTACCAATTGTTGAGATCACTACACCAGCTTGGTGAAGATGCTGGTGAGGAATTAGAACGTTCTGATCATTTGACTCTGCTCAGGAACCGTGTTCAGGAAAATTTAAAAGCAGCTTTTAAGAAATCGCAACATCAGTATAACCTGCGATCTAAACTACGAACTTTTCAACCACAACAACGTGTGTTTGTACGGCAACATCATTTGAGTGACGCTACAAAAAAATTCTCGGCAAAATTGGCTCCAAAGTCCTTACCTGCGATGATTAAGACTAAGATTGGAAATGTACTCTATGAGTGCACAGATATGAGCGGTAAGAATCTTGGAGTCCATCACGCGAAAGACATCAGGGAATGATGTCTTTTCGTTAGGTAGGGTTGTTCCTCTGGCTGATTGTCGTCTCTGGGGTTCACATCTTCAGTGTCATACTTACTGGTTGTATCGGGGTGTCCATGGTGCTGACGTTCGGATGGATGGTCGGTCTCAATACTCAGTGAAGTTCTTAAGGACTTCATGAGTGTTGGAACCGGTCATTGGTCTTGACGCCAGTGACTATGGGTATCTCGATCCCAGATACAGTTTAATAAATGCAGTTCGGTGGTTTCTTGTCATGAAGGGGATGGCGACGTTTTTTGTGACTTCAAGATTGGAAGTCTTGCTTAACATCTTGAATTCATGGTTGTAACGTCGGCTTTATGCTAATTAACATGATAAAACTAATCCCTATTCTTGATCTGACTCAAATACAAATAACATTCCATTTTCATTTTTTCCATTATAATAGTTAAATTTTTCTAATAACACAGACCAGCTTCAATTCATATATTGGCATAAATACAAAAACGCACCCGTTTTTTTTTGCTCAAGTTGGTTTTTTTTTCCTAATATAAAAAACGTCACAAATCACATTTTGGGATTTGCATGAAAATTTTTTCATTAAAATTCATTCCGGTGTTAAATTTCAAAAAAACCACAGGTCATTTCTATGTTTAAATTTTAAATATAAATTCAATTCCAAATTATGTCATTTTAAAAGTTATAATAATTAATTAAAAAGTTTTTTCCATGTTTTTCCTTTATTTACTATTTGCTGAAATAAAACATGAAAAGTGATGAAAAATTTTTGTTTGAGGTTTAAAGCAAAAACATTCCGTGTTTGATTTTAAAAGGGAATAATATTCCTGTTTTCATGTGTTACTTTAAGAAAACAAAAGTTGTAATTTTTTTTTTAAAGTTTTAACAAAGAATAAAAGACAACTAATGTTATTTTATTGTCATAAAGTATTTACTTGCCAATTTTGTTTGTCAATAATATGCATAGAACATAGTTTAGTTGAATGATTAAATCAAAGGAGACAAAAATAAATTGTATAAAATGGCAATGTGGCGACTTGTCAAGAATTGATGGTTTTAAATTTCTGTTTGTGAGACCCAATTGAGATGTTAGATGACCAAAATTCGGATACCTGTTATTAAACAATACGTTTTGGGGTAAAAAAATAGTGATCTAGTGAGATAAATAAACTGCATAATCCGGATTGCAAATGTTAAGTTGGAAATTATAATACGTGATGAGCTAATGTATAAACTGTTTGGATCTTGTGAACCTGGGATTACGAATTTACAAATATAAGTTAAGGGATTGATGAATACAAAGGTGGAAAATACAGGGGATACCGTAGAGATAACAGGAAAAACAAATCAACACCACTCTATTTTGCTGCAGATCACCATCAACTTCAAGCAAATCAAGGTACTGTTATTATTTTCTAAAGTTCTTGTATCTGTTTTCTTTTTTTTTTATATAATATGATAGGCTAGGGCGTGTATGTATAAGAGGTTCCCATCTCAAGGTTCGTCCGGAAACGTTAGTATCCGGCGAAACTTATAATTATATATAATTTTTTTTGTGGTAAAGTCAAATGCTTACAAAGGCCAAAGAAATATGTTTTCATGGAAATAGTTATTAACTTTATTCAACTACTGTTATATTGGATAGCACTTTATATTTTAATTACACCTCATTCTGTTATCAGGAAAATGTTACTGAGTACTGAGTAGTTGTCCCAATCACGGTGAAATTATTTGTAAATATCTTTTCTTTGCATGAATAATAAACTGCCATCTTCGAGATGAGGTTATCATTACTTCAATTTTTTTTCAGTGTAAGAATTTCATCGCGTAAATCAGCGGCTTTTTTCCACGTAAAGGAAAAAATCCAAGGAATACTTCCTTGATTTCCACTTTACTACCATCAATTTTCACATAACGAATCACTTCTGACATTTGATCAATATGTGAAATGTCAGGTGTGCTATCAAACATAATTCCAAAATATTTAACCGATTTAATTTCGTTGACAAGCTTAAACTTTACGTGGATCGCTAAAACATTTATGAACTCATTTTGTATATCTGGTGACAAATATGATACTTTTGGTGATTTACCATGCTCCAAATTCAAAATGTGTTCTTTTAACACTACATCATACTTTGACAATAGTTTGGTTAGTTCTAAGAAATTGCCTTTATTTGAAGAACTTTGTCCTTCATCATTTCCATGAAATGCTGGGTTTTGTTTAGATAAAAACAAAGTTATGTCCAATAATCTTGATAAAAGATGTTTCCACTTCTGTTTTTTATTGTATATTAATTGCAAGGCTGCGTCTCGTATCGTTTTATGAATTTTTAGCCTCATTTCCAAAGTTTTCCACTTTTCAAAATTCTCCAGATGTTCATTTGAAGTTTCATGCTCGGCCACTTTGGGATTTAGTTTCCACCGCTTCTGATATCCAGTAGTAAATGTTGATTTTGTATTATTATTATTGGTGACAGCAAATACACGACAACAGAAGCAATACAGGACGCAAGTTATTATTTACAGGAGAATGAACAATCCATGGCCGTAGAATTTTTTCACCATTATTCATCATTTTATAAAACCATTCTTTAGAAAGATGTCGAACATCACCTTTTATGTCTAACCCGTGTCTAGATACAGTAACAAACGACCCTTCTCTATTTTGAAAATGTTCACTTTCTTTTTTGATGATTTCAATGCGAACATTACCAGAGACGAGTATATTCCAATGTGATACATCTCTTAAGTCCTGAAGTGATTCACCCATGCAAATACTGTCTTCGATAGTAGAAGCATTAGCGGCATTATCACTGTCATTTTCATTATTCCTTTCTAATTCGTCATCATGGGTTATCATTATTAATTCTGTATTGTTGCTGTTACTTTCCGAAGATGAGCCAATATTCTCTGAAACATTCGTTGCATCAACGTGATAATCAGTTTCTTTTGATGAACCTTGGATATCATCGGGTTTTGTAACATATTTATAGATTTAGTCTTTCTCTGCTGGAACCAACTTTTTCTTTAAAAATTATAAACTCCTCGTGGCATATTTATTTTTTGGGATATTTGCTAAACGAAATCTAAAAAAATATTTTTAATTATAGTATAGGTATCAGCAAAGCATTAATTCTAAATATATTTGTAGGATACATAATAGGTACATAGTTCATAATAAGTACACTGTGTTAACGACTAAATACACCGCCAAGAAAATTAATTTATTTAAATTTCCTTGTAACAACTTATATTAAATAATATTTGATAAAATGGAATATACAAATCATAGCCTAATATTATAAGGAACTATTTCAAAAAATATAAGTATGAAATCCTAAAAGATATTTTATATAAAGAATTGAAACCAAAATTAAATATCCAATTAGAATCATGCTCAATAATTTACAAAATTGAATGTGATTTTTGTGAAAAATTTTACATCGGGAAAACCGGAAAATGTTTTAAAGACTGATTTAAGGAATACCTGCCTAAGAAGAAAAATAAACAAAATTTAAAGTTTATTTTTGCAAACCATTTACATAGTTAATAACAATAGCTACACCACTTTTAAAAAAAATTGAAGGCCTTACATTTATGTAGCCAAGGATCTTTAAAAGAATCACTTGATGAGTTTGAAATTTCCAAGGTATTTAAAACCCAACAAAATGTACTTTTAAATGATAAACTTTCATCATCAAATCAAATATATAAATATATAAAACTGAAAACAAACAGTATGAGTATGTATCTACCTATACAAATTTGCGAAACTGCAATAATTGCATAACTGCCATTTTATTCCACAGTAATTATTTTTGTGTCCATTGAAAAACGATCTATTTCAATTTATTCTTTGAGTTTCAAGATAAAGGAAAAAAAATTATTTTGAGATCATTTACAAACACGGTAATTTGATTGTTTGTTAGTTTCCTTAGGTGTTTGCAATTAATTTGTTTGAAATGTAAAACATATATTAGGTAGTAAGGTTAAGCGGATATTTTAGAAATCATTTTGGAAAAGAGACATTGTAGCTCACGGGTGCCACCCTACCGACAAAGGGTGCCACATTATCGACGTAAACCACTTTTCCTATACATTATTCAGCATATGTGTTTTCAGACCTGGTCATTAAATAATCATGCTTGCATACTAAATAATATATCGTAAAAAACGGTCAATATGGTATCTATAGGAATATTCAAAGCTATTGAGTAATTGTGATGATGGGATTCAATGCTCAACATGTTGATTCGATTAATATTGTTAAAATTTTATTTCACGTAATAACTCAAAAATTTTAAAAAGTAGAATAGATTCTTTTTGAACCAATAACACATTTATAGGACACATTTATAAGTTATCACAATTTATAAATTAAAATTATATGGATAACCTGGTTAAAATGGTTTCTAAGTGATTTATCGTTGAAAACATGTGATGGTTTGTTTAAGTTTTTTACGTTCGGGTGTCACCCCAAAACGGTTTCGAAGTGATTTATCGTTGAAAACATGTAATGGTTTGTTTAAGTTTTTTACGTTCGGGTGTCACCCCAAAACGGTTTCGAAGTGATTTATCATTGAAAACATGTGATGGTCTGTTTAAGTTTTTTACGTTCGGGTGTCACCCCAAAACGGTTTCGAAGTGATTTATCATTGAAAACATTGTGATGGTTTGTTTAAGTTGTTTACGTTCGGGTGTCACCCCAAAACGGTTTCGAAGTGATTTATCGTTGAAAACATTGTGATGGTTTGTTTAAGTTTTTTACGTTCGGGTGTCACCCCAAAACGGGTGACACCCGGGGCGGACGCCCCCCCCCGCCCCCCCCTAGCTACGCCTCTGCCTATTGCTTAGCGTTGTTTTCTTCAGACAGACATTTTTAATGTAATGGTCGATCAACATCTCCAAAATCTTTTGAAGGTATGAGAAAAGACTGAGCGGTCTGAAGTTTTTTGGCTCGCAATAGTTGATTCTGCCTGGTTTTGGGACAAAGACGACTCTCACGTTTTTTCAGGTCTATGGTACATAGTCAAGAGCTATGCAGGTCACGAAAATCCTTAAGAGCCATTATCCTATTATGTCCAGACACTGTTGTATCATAATATGCCGAATTCCGTCTGACACCTGCATATTTGTATGGCTCAAAGGAGGTGATAGCCCAAGACAGGGCCTTGGGCGATACACCTCTATTTGCTATTATCCAGTCCATTTGGTTAGGTGTTTCCCTATTTTTTGGAACCGCCTCCTGAGGAATCTCTCCCCAAGTACACAGCCAGAAAAATATTGTTGAAGGAGTGGTGTATAAGTTTTTTCCTCGTGTGAGTATCGTTGGATAACATATTATTATCCAGTCTCACTAAAGGATCTTTTTTCAAAGCCCTTATTAGTACAAAAACCTCTGTGATGGTCTCAATCGACTCACAGTACTTTTCGTAAGACCTGTTCTTTGATTTATGAATAAGCCTTTTGAATGTTTTGGAGGCTCTGAAGTAATTTTTCCTACGTTTCGGTTTTATATTATTATTTAGTAATATTAGTTGAGAAGGTATAGTAGTGTTGGTCATACTTTGTGAAGTAGCGTAAGTTGTAGTTGAAGATGTGTAGTTAAATTGGGAAGATCCAGGCAGATTAGAATCAACATTTAAATTAATATTTGCAAAATTTGGTGTTCTAGACATGAGAAATTGCATCAAAATTAAAGGTGTGTTGAATATTATTTGAAGTATTGCCTACAGAACTATTCTGAGATTCACCGGCAAGCTGTTGATTAGAGTTGTTGGAATTCGATCTATTCGAATGAGGAGGATAATCACCATTTTGATGAAATGATTGCTGAGCTTGATGCACTTGAGATTTGGTGTTAGGAAATGAATGATGATAGTATGAAGTGAAATTACCATATGTCATACCGTAGAATGTAGGTATAGAATAATTTCCAGTTGGTTTTGAAGAATCTCTCGGTTCAGAAGTTTATAAATCGCAACACCAACATTTTCGGAAGGAGAAACTACATCTTCTATGTAATTTGTATCTCCTAATCTTTGCTGCACGAATAGTTCACAAATGAAATTTTCCTAGCTAATTAGTACTTTTAAGCAATTAAATAGATAAACAGTATATGTCGGTTTTGTCTGCTAAGAAATCTTGTCCCAGTATGCCGTCCGTATTCAGATTTTGTATAAATTCCACCACGTTAAACGTATGGGACATATTGTTTATAAGTTTGGGAAGTTGTGCCAAGTCACAAGTGTACATTGTTCCACGCCGTTAATACCGCTATAACATTATATTTTTGGTTCAATTAATTTTAGTTTTTAGTTAAGCTATCTTTTTTTATTATGGAAATTTTCGCTACATATATCACTAAGTAATTGGCTTGTCTATGACGTCTGCTGATATGCCTAAAATTGGAGAGCTATAGTTTTTGTTTCGTTACGATTTTATAGTTGAGAAAATAGTTATTATTTGAATATGACCTAGGCAAAACTGATATAGTGGGGTTTAGACTCATGGTCGTTGAGTCGGCTCTAATTAGTTGCCCGAATTCTGAAAACTATGGCTAGTTTTGAGGCCATCGGCTGGTCTCACTATGTTTTCAGGTCGTTCTGACGTAGGAGGAGGGGTGAACGAGCTACCGTTGGCGAAAGTGATATCGTTTCTACCGCGTTACGTTAGGATAGTGATTGTGTATTGGATAATTTAAGACGTCGTCTGTGGAGCTGTTTACAAACCGGATTGTCCGTCTTGTCGGGTATGTCTGGTAATTCAGTTGAATTCTTGAAAATTAGTGTCGAATTTCTTTGGATATTTCTACTATTTATACGGGGGTTGTGTTGGGATTTAGTATGGTTGCTGGTATGAGTTTTAGGGTAATTGTAGGTAGTGTTCCAGTTACCATATTTTTTGTTTTTATGTCTTTATCTTATTATTTACGACTTTACAGATAAAATCTTGTTGAGTTTTTTTCAAGTTTTTTGACGAGAAATAATATTTTTGACCAAATGCTTTAGTGATGGGGGCTTCCACGATACTTATGATATGTGCAACAGGTACATCAAACATGTCATCTTTCCCTTGTGAACAATAAAAGAAAGCAGATGGTCCATTTGGATGGGGGAATCGTACTCCAACAAATCATCGTTATCATATTTGCAAGCTCCTAGAACTGCAAATACACATAATGAGGACTGACTATTGAAGTTTTTGGGTCATAAATGTTGAAAATAAGTATCAGATGATATTCGCCGAGCTGCAATGGTTTTGTGTTAACAGAAACAAGATTATGGAAACTTTGCGTTTCAGAAACTGTGAACATCTTTAAGGGGCGCTGCCAGCTGCGTCAAATCTATCTCATTCTTTTCCAAAAAGTATAGAAGTTGATGTTTTTGATTGATGAGTTGCAAAATTCAAAGAACTCAGAACGCATTGGCGATTGGTCTGTAATTTTCTTTAAATGGCTGATACATCCGCAAGAAAATTTCACATTACAGAATTTACAGGCACTGTCTGTATGCTATAAAAAATCATTGACATCTAAAATAGGCTTGAAATACCTAAAAAATTTAGGTTTACGGCAAAATGGAAAAGAAATTCTAAATTTAAGAACTTAAATATATGTTGACGATTTTTCTACAAATAAGATGTTAATTGTTGCAAAACAATTCAGATGTAAGCAGAACAAAACCTTCACGAACTGTTACTTAAAAATGAGTAAGTTCATAAAGTAAATGTAATACTTCTCATTCATGATTCCAATGAGACTTTAATTAGAACGGTAAAACGTGTTCGTAGAATAAATAAAATAAGACAAAAAATGACACTAAAATGAAATTAAAAATAATTGTGATGTTAAGTCGATCGTCCAAAAACCAATTTTTATCTCGTCGCTGGTCGAATGGGTTAAATGGTTGACCATAAACTCTGTATATTTTATAAATGTCAAGAGTTTATTAACTTTCAATTTCAGAAAGTCTACAACTATAAGAAAATGCATTTTCGATTTTTTAACGTAAAATTTTAGGTTTAACCTTTGGTCCAATAAAGAAAAACTATGACCCGCCCTAAAGTTAGACCCCGTCTAAAATGATGATGTGCGGAATAGCCTAATGTATTGGAAAATATCTATACGAACGTTACAGATCGCGTAAGTCCGAAGAGACTAGTTGAAGCCTTAAAGTAGACAATTTGAATTTATTTATAAAGTTTAATGTTAGTGTACTAAACATACACGATTAGCTTATATTAATATTAACACGTGCTTGTTTCGATAGTCCAAAATCGGCAGCAGAATGAGAATTATGCTTCGCTGTTTAAATCCAATTGCATAATATATTGTAGAATAGATAATTTAAAAACTCGAATACATAAGTGTTGCGAATATTAAATGTTCGTTTAATATATTAAAACCAATATTCACATCAGTATCCGTAGCGAAAAACTTTTAATATTACAGTATGATTGGAAACAAAAAAAATTATTTATTATTTATATGTAGGTACTCTACTCAGCCAATGTTTTAATTTAATTTATTGAGACCCAACGGTTTTTCTATAAATTCCTTAAAAATGAAAATGGAAAATGTTCGAAACGTTGGGTTTTAATTTATCTAATTAAAATTAAAGCAAATACATCTTTTTCTATTAATAACCAAGCAAAATAAAACAGTAATATATGATTGGTGATCATTTTATTTAAGCAAATCAACCAAATGTCACTAAAAGCTACGCTAAGGTTACAGACTGGTAAATAGTCTAGGTTCAGACTAGTGCTTTTAGAGCACGTGCTGCGATTTGCGAATGATATAATATGATTTTGGAAGCAACTTTTTTATTAGATATTGACCGACCAGTAAAAAAGTATCTCGCTTGTTGCCCTAAAAATGTATGCAGGTTTCAAAAACCCGTGGCAAATTCTCGTCATCATTCTTTTATAGATTTTCATTTAATTTATAATATATATAACAAAAACAGTGTATTGAAGCAAGAAAATGGTAAAATAAATGTCTTTCAATCAAACAAAAATATAGTGAAAATAGTAAATAAACATAAATAAGTAATGGGAAGTCATATTTTTCTAGTTTTATGACTCTTCACCTGCTGGCGTTTTGTGCAACAAACTGCAAATATACACATTTGCAGTATCAAATTGACAAAATCCAATTAAAAAAATTTCTGTGTAGGCTTGTTTTTATAGCGCATACCACTGTTGAAAAATTATATTATGCATATTCGTTTTAATATGTAGTCAGAAACTAAACGGTTAACCAAAGCAAATAAACTGAACGCCTTTAATTTAAATTTTCAATACCAACTTATTTCTCATTATTTAAGTATCAAATTCCTTTTTACGCGTATTTCATAATGTTTAACGAATTTAATCTCGTAATCATTTTAATTATAATCATCAAATTATATTTTTTTATACTGTCTAGCTAACATATTAAAAAATAACACAGATAAAAAATATACACAAAAAATGGTAAAGCTAGCTGCAGGTACGATATTGTTTCCACATGTTTTTGTAACTTTATGAACCTGTTAATTTTTTTCACTATACAATAGATTTTTCTAAAATCCCTTTTGGGTTAGTAATGCAACAGATGTCAAAATAAACAGAACTGTACTAGGAATTGTTTTAATATTTATGTTGATTTAATTAAATATGTTTTAGAAACAGTTTCTTTGCTTTGATTTTTACAATTTTATGGAAATATTAGCTGTAGTAGGAGTACAAATAACATTACACGTGCTACCATTTATCACTCTCTGTAATTATAAAATCTTTTAAAATTCATCTCTGAGATTTGATGAAAAAAAAACAACCAAATTCACTTACTAAGAAATTTATTTTTTTTAACAAAAATAAAAAACGAAAAGAAAAACAATTTATTGTACAATCTAACATGGTTGAAAGATGAAGAAAGCTGAAGTTAGTAAATTATATGTAAATAAATTACTATTCGTAAATATATAAATAATATAATATAAATCGTAAATAGTATATATGTGTGCAATTGTGCATATATTGAAATTAAAGTAATGACATCCCTTCACCGCACTATCATTAGAATTGAGTCAAAATCGGAACTTAAAACTTTGAAGTCGAAATCTTTTTGAAAAACAAAAGAAACGAAAACTATGCCCACACATGTTCGTTTGTTTCTTTAAATAAACGTTTACTGGCAGTGGCGGATCAATTTAAGTGTGGGCCTCAAACGGTATAAACTCTAAAGCCCTCACATTCAATTTAGAAAGAAAATTTTCAAGGAAAGCATTAAGCTATTTACTGCATGGACAGCATCGAATATTATTCATGTTAGATTCTTGAACTATTCTTTTCCAATTATTTAGACAGTGTCAATTCGGTAATAATAACAGTGTCAATTCGGTTTATAATTTCCTGCACTATATTTCTAAACATAAAGGAGAGGAGAGATCAGGGTTGCCACGGTTTAAAAGTTTCAAAGTAGGACACACTAAACCTACGGTCTTAAAACAAAAAAACTCGTTGGATTTGTGCCACTTAATTTTTCAGTTATAAAATAAATTTTTTTAAAAAAATTAGGTTTCGGTTTGGTTTAAGCATGAACGTATAGGCTTTATTTCTGTAATGCTAATTGATTTATTTATAATGAATAATGGCAAATTCGCATTTAAGTTATCAGCCTCCAATGCGGTAACACTCCAAAAACTTAAATTTAAAGTTTTTGAGGACTCAGAAATACACATAAACATACCGTCTACTGATTCTTTGGCGCTTTCATTAAAATCAATAAACTTATGTTGTATTGTAAGCCAGTTACTCATAAATAGTTCTGTTTTGTATTTTCCTGTAGTAGTTCCTGTAGTAGTTCTGTACCTTTTTTCTTCAAAATCGTTAGCTTTCTGTAGCCAAATGTTTTACTTTATAACAAAATTCGTTCAGTCATTTTATTTTATTAATAATACTAAGAACAGCTAATTTGTAACAAAAGTTATTTAAAAAAACAGAGGTTTAACAGTGGATTTAATTCAAAATTATTTAAACAATGGTGGTTTACCACCCGAATAAATCGTGCAATAAACCAAGATATTCACATATGTCACAGCGATGTAAATTGTTTGCTTAATTGTTACTAACCTTCCGACTATCGACATAAAATAAAATAATCGGTTACAAATGTAATATAAGTAAAGGTGCAATCACGATTACTTATTTTACTAACGTGTTTTTTGAGAGAAATAGGTTGGAAAAAATCTATTTTATTCTGTGTAAGATATTGTATTACAGTTTGCCTAAAGTAGGACATTTTTATAGTAAAGTAGTTAGTGGGACGTAGGACATTCTTGCTCCAAAGGAGGACTGTCCTACCGAAAGTAGGACACGTGGCAACCCTAGGAGAGATCCTCTGACGAGTTATATGTATATGTGAGGGATTTATGCTATACTACAATGGTTGAGCGATTTCGACCAAACTTAGGTACATATTCTGCAAGCATTTGTTTATTTAAATGTTTTATTACAATTAGTCCTAGCATTGGAACATCATACATAAGTTCTTAGTATGGTTTTCAATTTTTCTGCATTCCCTAAATTGAATGGAAGGAATTTAAAAAAATTTTTTCGAAGAAGATAAAGAACTAATTCGACAGAATTATTTTTGTAATTGTAATATGTAAATGTAACCATCTTCTAAACACTATTATACACGTATTGAATATTTCTAATTGTATATTTTTACTACTCGATCGAATTACTTCTCTTCACATTTTAATTTTATTAAAGAATTCATTACAAACTAAAGTCCAAATTTGTTTACACAGGGTGTTCGGCTGGTAGTTAAAACTTATTTTTTGTATAACTAAATGGAAACAAAATGGTTTTGTATTGATAAATGTTTTATTGAATTATATGAAAACATTTGGATATATTTCGGTGTCAGCTAGCTTTGCCAATTCAGACTCTTTTTATCGAATGTTATATC